>BSBM01000305.1:9735000-10940000 GCA_027924585.1 Larix kaempferi
AGCACTATAGCCACAGAATTCTGCAATGATCGCAGCCAGGAGCGCACCAATGATATTTGGTTCACCATTTTTAGTGCTGGTCTGAATTTCCATTTTCTGAACAGTTGGGAGATGGGTATTCCACCAAACACCCAAATTGCCATTGAATCCAGAGACAATAACATTGACTGCCTCTGCATGGTCATGTTTTCCTGTAAACATATAAGCTTGAAAGCATATCATCATTTTATTGACCATATCTAATATTTCCCCTTCATTCTTATCATCCAAATTCCATGAATAAAAATTCTTTGGGTTAAAAGATTCCTGGAAGCCTGAATCTTCTTTGTGGAGATCTGGAGGCACAAATTTGCGCGGCTTATTATAATTCCAACTTGATTCTGCAGTCATGAGAATGACTTCTTTGCCAGAGGTCTTCGGAGTGAGAGGAGCAGAAAGTGTGATAGGTAGTGAACTAGCAAGAGATAATTCACCAGGATGGCTAAGCTTAGATGCATCAATTTTTGGCTTAGCAATTTCTGCTTGGATCCTGCCAACTGTTTTGGCAGTGTAATTGACTTTCTCTGTGATGTAGGAAAAGGCTTGCCCTACATTCCTGTCTAAGTCAGATATGGAATCTGTCAAATCATCCTTTAGAGAGTCATTTGCCGTTCTGACTTCTTGAGCAAAGATTGGGATATGTTCAACAGTATTTAAACGAATATGCTGAACTTCATCATGAATTTTTCTGCAAGTATATTGCAGAGAATCAACCTGTGTGGATCTTGGCATTTTATTTTGTATTTCTATGTTTTGGATGGCCAATCCTTTTAGTGCCAAGTTTGACCAATTTGCTTGTTTTGCTTTCTCATTATTCAAAAGGATGGGAGCTGCAGGAGCTGATCCATCTTCATATTCAAGCTTAATTGGTCTGAAGGGTGGGAAGTTTGCTTCTGTGTAGATTTCTTCACCCTGGAGACTTTTCCATAAATGGCCTTTCTGAGTCCTTTCTCCTTTGGACTCGGGCTTCTTGTCCTCAGGTTTTACAGAGGACTGCATCATGGCCAGTGTCTGTTCGAATTCCTTCTGCCATTCATAGAAGGAAATCCATTCATTTCTTAGATCCATCTCAAAGTGCCATCTTTCAGACATTCTTCTCCTTTCTCCTGGGGGCAAAGTTTGTTTCCAGAATTCTTCAGCTTCTGGATGAGTGTAGAGATCCCAATAAAACAGATTTTTCATAATCTTATCCTTGGGATCAAAAGGAGCATGGCCAAACTTAATTATCTCAAATATTTCTTTCTGGGCCAAGGAGGGTTCTTTGATGTCTTTCCTGGTACAAGGTTTCATTCTGGATGGCGGGAGTGCCATTCTTTGTTGAATCCTATGTTCTCTAGCCTGAAGTCTGTATTGCTCACCTTCTTCCATTTCTCGAGCAGGCAGGTCTAGCAATTTTTTGGTTTGGCTAGAGAGTGGGCAGAATCCTAGACCAGATTTATCCAGGTGGGGTTTCTGGACAGACAAAATACGATCTAACTGGGATGTAGCATCATAAATTTCATCCTTGTGGATTTCAGTGATACCTGTAGATGCTTTCTTGAAATTCTCTTCCCACCAGTTAGAGGGAGATGATGCCATCATGAATTCAGATTCATGTGGATATTGACTTAGAGGAGAAGGTTCACACTCAGGATTTGGACATGGATATTTATGTGAACTTTCTTTAGGTTTTGGTTGTTTGGGAGGGACTAAGTCCTGACAATTTGGACAAACAACAGAAAAGGGAATATTTACAGGAACTTCTTTATGTAAGCAGGCTCGTCTTAAGAAAGGTTCCTTTTCGGAGGAGGTCCTGCTTATGGGGCGTTCAGAGGAAGTTGATGAAGTTGTGCGGAAAGAGGTAGATCTGGGTAGAAGATTCCCACCACGCTGGGCTGTTGGAGGAGGGAAAGAGATAACGGCAGAGGAGGAGTCTTCACGAATATCGGAGGTGGTGACAGACTGAGAAAGAGGCTGTTTTGGGGCATCCACCACCCACTCAGGAGGAAAGCTGAGTTGGTTCCAAGAAATTTTTGAAGGGACGAGGGAACCATTCCCGGGATCGCTTCGAACCAAGACTGCAGCCGTGTCTTGGTCTCTGGGATATAACTGATTGATGGGATTCTGAGTATTGGTGAATCGTAGGGCAAGAGAATGATGAATCCGGAGGTTTAAGGCTCCAGGCTTCATATCAAAACCAGATGTATAAATCTTGACCTCTAATACTTTGTGAATCCAGGGATCATTCAGAGAGATGTTAAAGCCAGGAATTATATCCAGATATTGAATGCCATTTGAGAGTGGCATTTGGACTCCACCAATTAATGCATCCATGAACTTATTGTGTCGATTATCCAAACAGCAGAAAAGGGCTGTGGCATTTATGCTAGGACGGACCAAAGGTTCCACTCCAATGAGGGCTCTACCAAGATTAACAAAATTCTTTCCATATTTTTTCTTATAACTTTTTACTTCTGCTGGGTCAAGGAGACCAAGGGTCTGACCGGCTGAACTATTATTTACAGTTACTTCGGAAACACCTTCACGAACTTGGAAAAGTTGTCTAGACTTAAAATGAAACATAGACATATCCTTATATATCTGATCTGCTGAGAGTCGGGGTAGTTCAAAAGGTTTTGTAGGATCATTATTAACAAACTCTGAACTACCATAATTTATCCATTGAATATCACGACTCGGAAATAAATCATTCATAGAGGAAGTAGAACATTCAGTAAGACATTTATTTCTCAACTCATCATAAGAAATATGGGAATCCATGAGAACCTGAGTATAGATGATCGATGGCTCTGATACCAATAGACCAACACAATGATTAGATTCCAACGCAGAAAAAGACCAAAGTCCAAAACGATTACAATATTATAACCTGAAAAGGCACGTAATTTCAAGCGACTTTATTCCTCGCCATTTAAAACCATAAAACTAAATCTATTCTCATCCACAGGATCTCCAAACACATTTTGATAACACAATTTTTTTGCAACATACGTAAACTGTCCACCGTCTGAAACTATTAAGCGATTACCTACGAAGCTTCCTGACAGCTAATAACGAGAGATCCTACTTGAGTTATGAAGCAACCATATAACGGAGAATTCGCTTTCTACTGAGGCAGCTTGTTGATCTTACGGTGCTTGAACTCTCCGTATGTTTTAGGGTTGAACAATGGCGGGTTGTTCTCATCCATCGTCTCCTTCAAGGGCCCAATAACGGTGTCCAGAGGTGGAGTGCAGAATACTGGCCACGACATCCTCACCCTGTCTTTGCTCACCACGCTCCTATGAAAAACGCTCTTGAATCTGCCATTGCTCAAGACCTAGAAGCCATAGCCAGTAATTCATCAATCAGACAACATACAAATTTGTATCAGGAAGAAGAAAAACAAGGAAAAATCAATGGAAAATAAATTTATTGACCTCGATCTGGTCGCCTATATGGACGATGATGGCGTTTGGAACGTAACTGGCAGAAACCCAGTTACCATCTTTGAACACTTGGAGTCCCGGCACTTCATTGGGTACAAGAAGAGTGAGGGCGGACATGTCAGTGTGGCCCTCAACTCCTAAAGCAAGTTCCGGCTGTGGGCACGGTGGATAGTAATTGATTTTCATCTCCATTTCCAGATTGTCGCCACCCAGTATTTCTTTCAGGGCGGATTCTTCCAATCCAAGATTTATTGAAAGCGCAGCCAGTAGCTTATTCACCACTTCCAGGAGCCTTCGGCCATATTCATCATTCACTTCTCTGCAGATCGGGCCCACAAGTTAGATATACAATAGACTTAAAATGATTTCAGACTGTACTAAAAACATGATTCTGCATATTCCATGGAATATGAGTGATGAGATTGAATAAAAATATTACATGTAAGAGGGTGGATTTTTGGGCCAGGCGTTAAAATCCCTGCGAGAAGGAGGCCACAGCGTGTGGAAATAATAATCTAACCATTCGAGCTTGCCTTCCAAGTTAGTAACTAACTTGGTGCCATAGCCTTCCAGATTCCCAGCTGCAGGGTTGTTGGAGTGGGCCTCCTTTTCCTCTTGTGGAAGATTGAAGAATTCTTTCCCCACGCCCTGTAGGCGTTGTATCAGCTCTTCCGAAATCCCGTGATTGACAACCTGAAAGATACCCCATTCCTGGGACGCGCTTGCCAATTCTTGAAGCGTTTTGTCACGGAGGTGGCCGGGCACGTCAAGATTGGATATATCTATAAGCGGGATTTGAGGGGCAGGTTGCTGAGAGCCATTAGAATTGATGGAAAATGTAGTGAAGGCAGTTGGCCTCTCGTGTTCAGGCCTAATGAACTGAGCAGGAATGCTCTCTAATCCTCCGGCAGCAATGGCTTGCACTCGAACTGCCATCTCGGCTTTGGCTTCTTTCCCTTTGCAACTCCGACTGAGTGTATGTATGGAGTTGCAATTGAAATGGGCTGGAACTATTTGCCATTATATAACAATAGCTACAGGAATGGGTAGCTCCACGACCAGAAGATTTGATAATCACGTGAAGGCTTGGTCGGTTTGATAATGAGATGGAGCCTTGGAGCATTGACCGGCAGGTCGACATATTAGGGAAATATGTTATTGTATAGGTTAATTGGAAGTCGAAAAATATCCGGAGTTTCCGATGGCGATGAGACTATATATCGACCACTGAGGTAAGTGACCGACCGACAGAGTTATCGAGCATCCTGCAACGTCTTAGGGTAGGGCAAAGTCTCAGGGTAGGGTTCACACATGGAGCGAAGACCACTGTATTCCACATTTGGTGACGCAAACAGAGGTCGAAGTCCTCTTATGCATAGAAATCATTGGTGTCCAACTCAGGAATCTTTGCTTGTAAATAGTTTATGCACAGCTTAGGAATCTAGCGCAGTGGAACCCAATCATGTTTGCCTTTCTTTTCTTTTTAATTAACCAATACCAATTCAAAAACTCATTATTTGTAACCCTTTCTGTGGTGGAACTAATGGTGAAAACCCCAAGTATGCTTAAACCCTGTCTCGGAACCCATACATCCATTTATCCAGTATTTTTACTTCCAATTAAATGGAAGTCCAGATCCAGGTTTCTAATATCTAGACTTGAACCTTTATAATATTGTATAAACACTCAGATATTTGGATGACTGTACCTTGTCCCAAACTTTGCAACCTAATATTTTATTCAAAATATCATTTTCGATTACAGATGGCTCCCTCTCTGCACTCTCGAATCTACCTGCACATGCCTTCTAAGGCAAAGATATTCATTCTTATATAACATTTACCGATTTTCAATTTTTTAATTTGTGACATTTGGATTTATTGTTTTTTGGTGGGATGATTTAATGTTGCTAAAATGTATTTATAGAAGTGGGGAAAGACTTCTTATTAGAATTAGTGAGAAGCATGGACTATTCCCTATAAGAAACACCTACTACAAAAATGCAACGAGTAATTGAAGAAAAATCGGTTTGTTAAATGAATGCGTGTATAGTAAATCGTGAAAATCTATCGTGGTGAGTATTTTTGTGGTTGATAAAGGAAATTAAGACGTGACACAACCATTCTTTTTCTTGTAATGGTGGATGGGATAGAGACTAATATTAACGCGTGAGCAGAGCATTGAGTCTTGACATGACAGGCTGCCTCGAGGAATTGCCTTGAAGTGATACGGCACCCTTCATCAATACATTACATGTTCATAAATTAATAGAAAGAAAATAACTCGTTCTATGGTATGATCAATAGAAAGTAACTCAGGTAGGTATAAATACAACTGAAGAAGATTTTTATTCAGACTAACAAAATAACAAGCAACCAAATGATTTATTTTCAAACCCAAAGCCCGCTTGATCCTCTTCATGGGCATACCATTTATACAAAGAACTGTAGTGGATGTAGGTACAACTGTTGAACCCACTGGAGTCAAGAATACAACTAAAATTTTTCCATGTTCAAAATTGTCATGAAGATCACAAATTAAGCAATTTGATGTGAATAAAAGGAAACCCAGTTGTATCATGTATCACTATGATATGTTCAGTAATGGAGACTCATAAATTCAAATGTGACGTTGAGTAAAATAAATTAAGCTCGCGCGGTCGCTAACCTATCAAGTTTGTCCTTTTGTTATTAAAGAAATCAAGAAACAAATAAATCTCAAAAGTTGTTGAGATTAGATATGAGAATAGTGGGAGATAAGTTTGTAACAATGTATTTAATAGTTTTTATTTTTTATTTTTTCAAGGGCAGACTTGCAAATAGAGATGGCCAATGGCCATCGCCCATCCCAGAATTTTTTTCACGGAGAAAAAAATTGTACTTTTGCTATTATGTAAAATCAAAAAGTACTTTTCCAAATTACATAGATACTCTCGTCATGGCCATAAATAACCATTTCATCAAAAAAGACTGATGCAGACAAAAAACCTAACCCTCCAGATAAACAAAGGATCCAAAAAACAGAGGATTGGAGTCAAAGAAAGAGAAGCCTACATATCTGCTATACATGAAAAACCTTCAAAACAAGGAAACATAAAAACGGTTTCAACAAGGAAACGAGATCAACTTAGTCTTCAAGGAAAGGAGCACATCCATTAAAGAGTAGAGCACCATCAATCCACTCTTCCCAAACTAATTTTCCTTCTTCTTCCTAGAGAGATATTTCATGACACATTTAATGCTAGCAGCGCATTAGGAACTGAACAGTGAATTAAAAATATTTGACAAATAGTTTGAAAATTAACACTTCATATGTAATTTTAATATAATTATTGCACTTTTTCATAAAATGTCAAAATAAAAAATTATAATTTTTTTTTGCGTTCAATTTTTTTGTAACACTTTTGGGACGTGCTAGGAGCTCTTTGACGTGCTGTGACATGTTCAATTTTGAACCCTGTCTGCACCATGTGTGGACACAGAGCTCTCATCATTATCCTTGAGCGCGTTTTTCATGCACATCTGACTAGGTATCAATTTTGACAAACACTATTCAGCTTGCTTGAGATCCAACCGTTAATAGGCCTGCTGCAGCTGCATTAAATGGTCTGCAGTAGGATGAATAGTGTTCGCTATCTGTTTACTCTAGCAACAGCCTTACTAAGTTTTTATGATATCTATAAAATGTGTAAAGTGTGGCGCTAAAAGATTTAAATAAATACTTCTTACCACAACATTTAGGGTTGATGTTATAAAATTATGAATAAAATGTTTATTAAAATATTCGAACTTTAATTAGACATAGTTTTAATTTTGTGAAATCTAATTTGAATTTTAAAATAATATTTATGTAAATTGCATTATTTTCTTCATTATTGTTTCAATTAGTATCTCTATAGAAACAATACATAATATATTTAATATCGCTGCTATGGAATTATGAATGAAATGCTTTGATGGGTGGATTTAGCTTGGGTGGTTGGAAAGAAAAATTGTTACCCTCCCACCTAGGTTCAATTCTTGTAAGTGACAAGATACTCTTATTGAGCCCCAATGTAATGAATGTAATTCTAGCCATACCTTTATTCTAGCCAAAAATGCCACATAGTTTAATTACAAATTATTAATAAACTACAAAAGAAAATTTTGATGAGATATCTAGAGTGATCATTTATAGATAGAATTTCTCATTCTTTTATCATTCAAAAATGGTCAAGAGGAAGCACATTACACTCTTCGGGTTTATATCTCTCAAAGAATAAAATAATAAATCAAAAAATATATTTAATGTTTATCTATGTAAAATGAATAACATATTACAATTTATCTACATTTTATAAGTTATTATAAAAGAAGCCAAACCACCATCCTCTTAAACATCTTGCATCAAATTCTACCAAATTTCACAAAATGATAGTTTACCTTTTCCTTTTTCTCATTTAAGGTCTATTTTTGTATCCTTCCTTTCACTCTTTAATCCTAAGATTAGAAGTTTTGCATCATCTATTCTCATCTTCTTTCGTGATGATGGACCACACTTGGTGGTCTGAAATGTCGATTCAAAAATTCGAATGCGATGGATCCGGAAGACTCTACTCCTCATAACATTGCTCGCAGAATCCTGAGAACTGAAATTCTTATGACTCTCGAGAGAAAATTTTCAAAGGGAGAGGAAGATCGGGTAGAGGATTCAAAAGAGGAGGTTTTCATGGAACATGTTTCAAGTGTGGAGAAGAAGGGCATCGAGCTTATGAATTCCCTCATAATCAATATATAACCAATGATAGAAGGACTGAAAACAATGCAAGGGAAACGGATGTGAATGAGGAAGATGTGGAGTCATCACATTCTGAAAAAGCAAAGAAAGGAGAAGTCTTAATGAGTGGAAGAGCCTTGTTAATTTGAGATAATTAATATGTTCAAAGAAAGAATTTGTTTAAAACAAAATGCAAATGTGAAGGAAAGGTATGTAGTGTTATCATATATAGTGGAAGCATCAATAACCTCGTATCTGAAGAAATGGTGAACAAGTTGAAGCTAGAAAGAAGAAGACACCCGCATCTATATAGGATTGCTTGGATTCATAATGAAAAAAAACTTTTGGTCAGTGAACAAAGTTTGGTAAAAAATAAAATAGGAGGTTATAGTGATGAAATTATGTGTGATATTATACCTATGGATGCTTGTCATGTTCTGTTGGGAAGGACTTGGCAATTTGATAGGAAAGAAATGCACTATGGGTTTTCCCACACATACTCATTGACGAAGAATGGAGTAATACACAAATTGAAGTCATTAAGAGAGGAAATGGGTAAGGTTTGCATCAATGCAAGAATTTGTTTAATTGATGCCATGAATTTTTTAGATGGCCTAAAGCATGAAAATATTTGTTTTTCTTTGATTGCAAAAACTAACCAAGAAAATGTGGAAGATGTTCATGTGGAAGTTGCATATTTGTTGCATGAATTTCAAGAAATTGTTTCGAATAATGCACCAAAAGGATTACCACCTATGAGAAGGATAAGTCATGATTCAGATTGATTTGATACTAGGAGCAAGTTTTCCTAACAAGGAATCCCACAGAATGTCTCCTATAGAGACTGAGGAATTGAATGAGGCCAAGCTCCATGCACAAACCAGCCAGGTCAGCCATGAAATCCAAACCGCAATGCTGTTTGTCTCCATCTTCTTCAGTCTTAGGTCAATAAAAAACTGCATTTAGCTCTGAGGCCCAGTTTGCTAGCTGCTGCAGAGATATAGATAGCTTTCTCCAAGAATTTTCAAATGATGCTGCTATTATGGCTGCAGGTTATCATTAGCTGACAATATTTCGAAATCAAAGGCGGCATCAAATTGGGTGGCTTTGGCTTTAAAGACGATGATTTTGGAATTTCATAGCTACTGGGCAGAGGCAGAGACGAAGGAAATAAACGTGCAGATCTGTGTTAGCACTTCAGTTGTGTATGATATGTATGTGACTTTGCTTGGTGGGTAAATAGAATCCAGTCAAAGGCTTCTTCCAGGAAAATTCCATGGAATCTGCTTTACTCCCGGTGGCTACAGAAGTCGTGAAGCACTTTGATGTACGGTCCAAAATCTTTAATAAAGTGGTGGATGACTGCTTAAGAACAGATAAAGATGGGGCATCATTTGTAACATGTAGCCAAGGCAGTCTACTCTGGTAATCCGCAACGGACAATTTAAGTCTGCTGCAAGGGCTTTGACATATTGAACCCTCCGTACCTATCGCGTGCATCCAACATTTCTCCGGCAAATACTTCCCGGTCTATTGTTTCGGTGGTCATGCCCATCTTCTTGCAAAACTCATGATGTCCATATTCTTGCAGAACCCATGGATCCATGCCGCCACGGTATCGAACAACGCGCTTGCATACCATCGACCTATCCATGTCATCGATTACACACATGTAATTTTTAAAATTTGAATTCAAAAAAGGCGCCCAATTTATTTTGAATTTTGAATTCAAATTTTTTTTTCCCGCATATCTCGTTTATTCTGTCTGTGGTGTGGAGCCTGGCATTGAACAATCAACAGCTAGCAGCGAACACACTATAATGCTCATTGTATGCGTGAAATAACATACAGGGTTGGAGCAAATAACATACAGGGTTGGAGCAGGTTAGAAGCACTGCTAAGTATGGAGCATTGGTATCTTGGGAGGATTTGTGGACAGTGATATGCATGAACCTGAAGACCATATAGGGGTTGGAGCAGGCGAGAAAACTTGGACGTGTCCGAATTAGAAGTGCTGCCAAGTATGGAAACATGTGTGTTTATGGATCAGTAAGCAAGGGAGATTGAGACGCTACTTTCTTGTTCAGAGAATCTGGGTTGAGTAACACTCCTTAAATATTTTTTATTGGTTATTTAAATTTTTGAAATGAATGCTACTTTATTTTGATTAAGTAAAACTTTTATATAATGAAAATGTAATTTTTTGAATTTTTAATTATTTATATTTTTAGAATTTAAATATTTGAATTAGTTTACTAAATTAAGTTTTATTAAATTCATTTATTAAAATTAGCATAAAAAGTTAGATAAAAACATAAAAAAAAAAATCTATACAATGTCAATAAAATGGTTAGTCAATTCTGAACAAGTAATATTTTTACTTCTCAAATACATATAACATAAATATTATATACATATTTTTAAATTAGAGTTTTATTCTACATATAGAATTTATATAAGACCAGCATAGATCAAAATCCTAGGCTCTATCAAGGGCTGAGAGTGATCAAATCTCCCGATGTGCAAACCTCTTCTTGAATAGATTCTTGATTGCAATACATGTGCCACCTAATCCTAAGCTCTAAAGTCTATAGTTTAAGTCTCATATTTACTTTTTACTTTGTATTATTCTTTTTTGTTTATGGCCGACATAATATTTATTATTTTTTACTTTGTATTATTCTTTTTTGTTTATTTTGTGTTATTTTGTTACTCGACAAACACTCTAAAATCTCATATTTACTTTTTACATTACATATTAAAAGTAAACAGTAAAGTCTCTAGTTTAAGTCCCATTTTTACTTTTTACTTTGTATTATTCTTTTTTGTTTATGATCGACATAATATTTATTACCTAATCCTAGGCTCTAAAGTCTCTAGGTTAAGTCTCATATTTACTTTTTACTTTGTATTATTCTTTTTCCAATCACAATATCTCCCTCATACTAGGCGAGCACCTCTTGGCCCAAAAATATGTTAAGTGTTTCAATTAATTTACAATTTGTTTTATCTTTTCAACATAGAAATTTATTTTTATGTAATTGGGGGTGCTAGTCTAAAAGGATAATTCAATTAGTTGTTACCAATGTTGTTGGGTTTTTGACATTGTTATAAGCCTAGAGAGTGAATCCTAATGGTAATTTTAATCAATAACAAATTCTTAACATTCTAAAAAAAAACTTAAGTTCTTTAATAAGATTCATTAATCATATTTCCATAATTAGTAGATAATTTTGTATGTAAAATAATTGTATTGTTTTTGTAGTTGTTGATAAGCTAGCTATTTCACTAGGTATTTATGGTTTTTTTGTTTCTTTTTTGAGTGACTTGTTTTGATGACCAAAGAGGGGGATACCCAAACCTCCTTGCAATCTCCTTCAACAAGGAGAATACAACATTCAAATCCCCCATCACAACTATAGGAAACAATATCCTTGTATGGAAATCATTTTTTGTAAAAAACCTAGAGGATATTTTACCAACTAGCTTCACCCATGCTTTGCTGAGAAGTTTTGAAATACCATCAAACAAATCTAATTGAAAAAATCACGATCTATGATAGGCATTTGATCTTTGTTTTTTACTGCTACTTCATGGGATTGACAGGGATGTTCCTCCAAATGGTCCCTTAACATCACTCAAGAGGTCGATATTGCTTTAACAATTGTTGTAATATGAGTGCACCTTCTACACCTCCCATTGATTTTTTGGGATGACAAGTCTTTAGGAGACATATAAAACAATTTTTATCACACATTTTTTATCCACTTGAACAAATGAAGGGTTTTCAGAGAAAATATGTTTCATAATTACATTCATGTACAATGGACCAATATATCACTAAAATAGTTAAGATAGTTATGGAGTACCAAAGTCCATCAAGAAATTAAATGAAATCATTGCACAACCCCTTAAATCGTTACCCCATGCAACTTGTACAAGTAATCTTTTAATAGTCCTGGAATATTTTTGTATAGCATCACCCTTCTAAATAATGTAATCTATTGGTGTGGATCTAGCCGTGTCTTCACTGGAGAACTAAAGATATGAGTACATAGAATAAAGGGATGTTGTAAAAGATAATTATGGTGCTCAAACCTTAGTCAAGCAATATGGGATTGTGTGATTTCCATAGCTTGAATAATTGTTGATGCTACATTATTTGACTAGAGATTTGAAAAGTCTTGGCACCACATTGATTACAGAATAGTGAGTAACATGCTTTTAAAGGATGTGATTTTCTACATAAGATGCAAAGTGTATCATTATTTGACTAGATATTTGAAAAGTCTTGGTGCCACATTGATTAAAGAATAGTGAGTAACATGCTTTTAAAGGATGTGATTTTCTACATAAGATGCAAGGTCTATTAGATTTAGTAATAGAGATTCATTCTAAATTTATCTCTAAATTATAGTTACAATTCAATTTATCCCAATGCCTTAATATTTGAGGAAAATCAAGGTATCACACTGCAACATATAAGAATATGTTGATGTCTAAAACATGGCATGTCCTCCTAGCCTTATCTAGTTTGAGTTTGCATGGAAAACATGTAGAACATGATGCATGAGTGTTGGACACCTGTATGACACGTCGTCATTGTTTTCTTCTTTAATATCCCTTACCTTTTTAAATTATCCTCTTGTAGAGCTTGTCTTCTTCCTCTTCTTCTTCAAGGTACAAAATATTGACGCCTTCTGTGAAATGCAAAGAAGACAATCGATCCTTGGTTGGAACAACAAACTCATCTCAATATCTTTACATGTACACTCAATTGTATCGACTTTCCATAAACATCTTTCTTGTAAAAGTCTAGTTTAGTTTTGGTTCAGTGTTTCTATCATATGCTCATGGATATTCCTCTTTGAACAAATGCTACCAATGCACTTATATTATCACTTCCATGCTTGTAGTATTTTTTTCTTAGTTATAATTGTTGCCAATGCACTCCTAGTAGTGACTCGTGCATTGGAAAAAAAATTACCCTCACTTTTTGTATAATTCTTGCTAGTTGTTGTTAGATATTCTTTTTATTAATATAGACACATTCAACTTTCCCAATTGTACATGTACAATAGAACACTAGTTTCTTTTTCCAACATTTCCTTAAACTTTGTGATTCTACTCAAATTATCTCTTCCATGCTGCCTCCTCATTATGGTGTTCTTTTTGCACCATCAGGTGCAATTGCTAGTTATACGAAACACAACGTATAATTCTATCATGCACATAGGAATCATATTGAATAGTTTGCATAAAAACAACAAAATTTGAGCACATGCCTTATTTTAACCATCGACTATTTCTCCCTATCGTTGATTTGTGAAGTGGTAACCATAGTTTATTTTCTTAGGACTCTAACTAAGTGATTGCTTGTGAGAAATAATTGCAATACCTAAGACATACGTAGAAACTCCATTTTAGCTCCCTGGGAGAGTGTTTGTCGAAGGTGAGTACTTGCACCTGTGGCGATTGATTGTAGGAAGGTTAGCATATATAACTCTATAATCTCTTTTTCACCTTCGTCTAGTGGTTATTCAGGACTTAACATCTCTCGGTGGCTATTATTTTGGAAGGCATCCTATCTCAAATTTTCAGTAAGCTTGGATTTTGGAAAAGTGGTTTGCTTATTGAATCTTTTAGGCCCTTTTTAGTTAGTACAAATTGCTTTGAGTATAGTAAGCCTTAAGATTGTTCAGTTGTGTAGAATTTACATTATTATAAATAGTCCTTACACCAGTTTTTAAAGTGGATACCCCCCCAAATCATCGTTCAAGGCGGTAAAGAGGAGATTCATCATAATTTATTGGTCCCACTAACGCTTAATAAACATAAACCGGAGTGACCCAGAGCTAGAACCGACCACCCATTTTGTCAACATCATCAAAGAAGAATAACTTCAATATGATTTTGAACATTCATTATCATCTCACGAACCAATCATAGCCTTATTTGAAGAGTGAACTCAGTTTGACATTGGAACCCTTGAAGACCATTCCATGGATTACGTGAATACACCTTTGACAAATTTATTGATCCAGTTGTATTGGCTATTAGTCATTCATCGGTAGATCTAGCATATTTTTTCGAAAGTTGGAGTGACACATAACACACACCTTTTGATCCTATGTCTTGTTTCAAAAGTGCATGGATCCACACCCACCTAGCCTCCATTGGCTAAAGGAGGTAAACATCATGCATCCACTTTGACTAACAAGAATTTTAATTTGAGTACCATTCTTGCTGGAATATTAGTGACAAGCACACCGATACAAATAGTTAACATGTCTATTCCTAGTATGAAATCGACTACAATGTTAGTGTCGGTTGGTACAATTCCGAGTTCCAATCCTAGAAGTACACCTACTTCATAATTTGGTATACCCACTAGTGGGTTTTCTCTACCAAACATGGGTTTCTATATGGTTGGGCTGGTCAGTTACATGCGACACACACACAAGGAGGGTATATTACCAATATATGCACCAATGAATATATTAGCAATGTATATACCAATATATACACCAATGTATATTACCAGTGTATATACAAATATATACACGAGTATATACTATAATGTGTATACTAGTATATACACTAGTGTGTATTACTAAATATATACCAGTATATACACTAGTGTATATTACTAAATGTATGTACCAGTATATACACTAGTGTATATACCAGTATATACACTAGTGTTTAACAGTGTATACACTAGTGTATATACCAGTATATGCACCTAGTATATACATTGGTGTATATATTAGTATATACACTGGTTGAGTATGGTGTATATACCAATACATATACACTAGTGTATACGTACCGGTATATACACTAGTGTATATACTAGTGTATACACCAGTGTATATACTAGTATTTTATACACCAGTGTATATACTAGTATATACACCAGTGTATATACTAGTATATACACCAGTGTATATACATTGGTGTATATATACTAGGTTTGGAATATTAGGATCAAGAACAACTCTCAGACCCATGCATTGTATCCATAAATAAAAGGGAGGTGAATCCAAAAACAAGGAACACAACGTGGGTGTGTCAATCATACATCATACATAGTGTGCCAAATATTTGTATATACACTAAAGTATGCACTAGTCTGTATATACTAGAATATATGTACTAGAATATATATATGAGTATACACTAGTGTATATACCTAGTATATACACCAATGTATATAACTAGTACACATTAGTGTATATACCTAGTATATATACACTAGTGGATATACCTAGTATATATACACTAGTGTATATACTAGTGTATACACTGATGTATATACTAGTATATATAGTATGTACACCAGTGTATATAACTACTATATACACTAGTGTATATACTGTACTGTACACTAGGCATTAGTATACCACTTCCCTGTATATATTAGTGTGTCACTGGTGTATATACTAGTATATATAGTATGTACACCAGTGTCTATAACTACTATATACACTAGTGTATATACTGTACTGTACACTAGGCATTAGTATACCACTACCCTGTCATAGACCAAGTCATTTTGTATACCACTATACAAACTTAGTTGTTGGTACAAACCTCTAACTACAAATAATGCCAAGGAAGAACTCATCAAAGGTAAGGTAATTCCTATCTTACACTAAAAATGAGAAATTAATGGATGCCATTAGTATTAGAAGTGATCATGATTGTCTACTTGAAAGATCATTGTTATTGTAACCATAAGATCCTCATCCTAATTTTTATTGGCATTGTCATTGACATTCGGTTCATCATCATCCGCATAATTGTGATTCTCATTGTCACCATCACCATGGCCATTGCCACCATCGTCATTTTCCACCACCACCAACTGTATCATTGTTGCCCATTTTCACCATTGGCACCATCATGCTCATTGTCACCATCACCATCCCCATTCTCATTGTCACCATGACCATCATGCTTCATCATCACCATGCCCATTGTCACCATTGCCATCATGCTTCATTTTATGCTCATTGTCACCATCACCATCAAATGTAATTCTCATTGTCACCATCATTGTCCATTGTTTTATGTTGTCTCATTGTCACCATCGCCATCCTCATTATCATGCTCATTGTCACCATTGTTTCCCTCATAAACACTATACCCATGTATACACCAACTAATGTATATACTGGTATATACACCAGTGTATATATGTCATGTCCCAAATTTGGAATTGGGTCACAATGGCCTAATCACATTAGCCATATTCATTAGATTTTGTAAAATTGATGTTAAGGGTCAAATAATTGCCAAGGAGGAAAATTACTAGTTTCCTAGGTTTGGGGTGGAAGCTTTGGGATTTGGAATAAGGGGGATAATAAATGATGTTTATACATTAGAAGGGTTCAAGTATTTAATAAATAGAGTGAATAAAGAAATTCAAGAGAAATCCTAGATGACAAATGGTTTTGGAGACATATGGAGGATGTGGGACCCACACTAGCTTGATTTTTCATAATACATGGTATCTCTCTTTTGCAAATTCGAATTAATGGGAATGTGAACAATCTTGGGTGAGTTGGTAAGTCATAACAAATGTCATTGAGCATCTTAGGTCAAATTGGGAAGGATTGGTAACCTCCATGGAAGATAAAGAGTCAAAGTGGAAGTTTGTGGACACTTGGGCTAGATTCCCTAGCCCCTATGACACCAATGATGGAGCATCTATGAAAACTATGACAAATTGCAGACCTGACCTCTGACATCTGACCACTATGACATGTCAGCCCCAAAAATAGGCTCAAGGAAAGAGAATTTGGGAGTTGGAGAAGCCAAAGAGACTCAAAATCGAATTTGGGAGAAGATGGAATGTTGGAACTAGGAGACAAGTGGCAAATGTGGAATATTTCCTAAATGGAAATCTATTGAATTTATTGAGAGGATTTCGACCATTAGAAGGCTAATGTTGGTTATAAAATGTAGAAATGAAGTATGATAATGGCTTTTGATCATTTGTAGAATTTGGAATTGCATTTGTGTAGAGGGAGAGCTAGTGGATGACCAGTTTCTTGCCTTAGCCAATTTCGAGGGTGAAAGATTCCCATCCAAGTTGGTAATTGGAAAGGCCATTTGGACCTTTCATTTGGAGCTTTAATGGAGTCTTTATTTGAAGGTGTAAGCTACGGGACAACACATAATCTAGAAGCTGCTAGGTTCACTGGCTTATAAAAGATGCAAAGTATGGAAACATTGGAATATCTAGAGTTTTTTTACACATGAATGTGTGAAGCTAAAGAGAAATATAGTACAGGGTTTGTCGCATTATACAAAGCTTTGGTTTCTAAGTGTTTTTGGGTGCTCTAAGCGAGAAGAGTTTCCTAGTTTTTTTGGCTTCTAAAGAGCAATATAGTATAGGGGTTGTCGCATTGTACAAAGCTTTGGTTGCTAAGTGTTTTTGGGTGATTTGATCTAGAAGAGTTGCCAAATATGGAATCACTGCTATATTTGGAGGAGTTTTACATTTATGAATGTGAATTTGAAGAGCGTACGAGTGTTGGTGCCGTGGGATAAACTTTGAATCCTGAATGTTGGTGGGTGCTTTGAGTTAGAAGAGATGCAAAGAATGGAACATTGGTATCTTTGGAGATTTTTCTGACATACACGTATGAAGTTGAAGAGGATACATGGTGGTGAAGTATACAAAGCTTAAATAACTAATTATTTTTGGATTCTATGAGTTAGAAGAGGTACCAAGTATCTTTGAAGAATTAATTAATTTTGGATGCTATGAGTTAGAAGAGCTTCCAAGTAGAAATTGTAAGAAAATGAATGTGTGATGGTAAAGAGCATATGGAGGTTGTTAGCGGTTTACATGATGTTGTCCATGAAATTCCCACTTACATATACATACCACAACTACTTGTATAGCAGTTAAATCATTCAAATGAATATATGAATTTAAAGTCAATAACATGAGAGAACTGCATAACAGTATAGGTTCATGTGTTTGATCCCACATCATTCATTTGTGATTATACTTTAACTGAAATTGTGATTTTTACTTTGTCCCATGTTTATTGTATTGTTCACGTTCAGGATTTGACGATGGATTTGATTCTTATGACGTCAAGAAACCACATGGCACATATGCCATTCTTGCCTAGTGGTATCTTCTCAATGCATCATACACGCATGAATAAGAAAATCAAATAATGATTGAATTACCACATCAACATGTTTATTGCACAATCTAAGATGTCATGTCCTAAACTTGTTCAAAGTAGACAAATTAATAGACTTAAATTTGAATGCCCATTTTAATTATAATTATAGTTTTTACAATAATCATTTAAAATTTTGAATACTTTTTCAAAGGTTTGAAAGTGCATATTGTTTTTACCAAATAGTTCCTATTCTTGAGGATACCACATTATTGATCTTACTCTCTGTGTTTCATAAGATTTTGATTTTAAAAAGTGGAGAAATTTAATTATTTTTAACTAAAAAATATTTCCAAAATTGATAGGAATGATGAAAAATTTCACCATAGAAATTTTCTTTTAGGGATTTTGGACCATTTCAAGAGGACTCAATTTGTTGGAATTCCAATTTATTTTTGAAGAAGACTAGTTATCTATTTTGACAAAATTTCTACAAACATACAGAGTATTTCTACCAATTAATTGACAAATATTACAAGAAAAATTGGCTTTTCACATACAACAAAGCATTTAAATCTTGGTGAAATTTTTTCCTAAGAAACCTATTTCCTTGGAAGTGGAGAGCTTGGCTTCTATGTCCCAAGTTTAAATCCCAAATTAAGGAAGTGATCTCAATTGTTTACAAAACATTACTTGGTTTGGTTGGTGATTGGTAGTTGTATGAGAGGGACCTTCATTATTTATAACATTAAAAATGAATATACTTCCTTATTTGTGTATTTAATGTGTGTTTTTTTTACATTCTCTTAAAAATTTTAGAATAAATATTTTTTCCTTTCCTCATTGTAAGAGGACAATTGGGTTTGGGAAAGAAGAGTAGTGTTATGGCCAGCAACAACATTCATTTGTCAAAAAAATGGTTGTGCACTCTCACAAGAAGTTCGTTGATTAGTAGAGCCATCATGATCGTTAAGTCATCCTATGTGGTATACACTTAAGATAGAGTATATGGAAGCACCAACCTCTCGAAATGAGATTAAGATCAAACTTAATCATAAGAAGGTTTTTTAAGTTTCCAATTTTCTTTTGACTTTGATCCCAAGATCCTCCATTGGGAGCCTTCCTTATGAAGAGATAGAACATCAATCTAATGTTTTTTCTTTAACAAGAACGATAAAAGTATTTATATTAAAAAGAAATATACAAATCACACACATGGCATCATATAGCAGTTCAAAATGAGAGCTAAGCATGGCAGGTCCAAAACATTTTTTCCTGCAACCATCTCTTACTAGTAAACAAAAGGAAGGTGCTTTCCAATTCCTATATTTCTTCCTCTAACGTTGTATATTCTTATGAACTGGAAACATAGATACAAGCAAAAAAAATAATTAAAATTATATGAAGAGTCTGAGAAAATAATTCCTTAAGTTGTTCACCTCCTTCAACCGCTTGCACAGAAGAAATTTCTTCCATCAAGGAATCCTCTTCTTGCTAGAGCGCGGGGTCGCTATTTCCTCTGCCAAATCCATCTAGCTCAGCATGAATTTCATTGAGGATTTCCTTCAAATCATTAAAGTGGGTCTCATTCCTTTCACTAGTGTTCAGGATCTTCTCTTGATTCCTGCAATTCATTTCCATAATAGCCCTGCAAATTTCCTCATGCCTAGAGGTTTGAACTCATTTCATGTCCTTCATTCTGCACCATATATATTCCACCTCTCCTTCTTGCACCCGTGTGTTACCCTCTATATCATCTATGCGAGAATCCAAACAAGTAATGTCAACATAAATTCTTTGATTTTCATCCAAATCAACTTTTGAAACCTCAAAGATGCATCTCAACATATTTTTGAAATATGCCATGCAGTTCTTCATCACCATTATCTCTTCCATCATCTTCTCCAGAACATCTTCCTCAACAACCATGAGCAAGGATCCAACACAATATTTGTACTCCTCCTGAACTTCAATAGGATCACTTCTTCTCCTGGATATGGGCAAATAGTTGAAGAGGGACTTGAAACTTCCATATTTGACAAACTCGAAATCACGCAAAGGATTTTTCATATCCTAGATATTGCTCTTCACGTGGGATTCTTTACTTAACATGCAACTGGGGGTGGTGAGAGGATATGACCCAGGACAAGGGATTTAAATCTCATTAAAATCCATCTAATCCATCTTTCAACTGCCCACCGCACAATCAATATCAATCTGCAGTGATAACTACCTCCTCAACTATGACTAAGGGAGGCCATGATGGCTTGGCACCTCCCAAGACAAGCCCGAGGCAAATTGTCCATGTGCACTTCGAAGATAAGGAAAAGGGGCCAACATGCTATGCATGGAGACATGAAATCCATTTAATGTGGGGATTAGAGTTGTTAATACTTATATCACCTTTGTTTATCCGTTATCCTTTATTGGCAAGTCGATCAACTACCTTATTATCCTGTCGCTTAACATGAAATAATTGCACTCTTGATATATCCAGGATGAAGGCCAAGATTCCTTTTTGAACTCTCCTAATCTCCTTTTCTCTTCCATCCTGGATGTTGAATCTGGATCTTTTGAATAACTATCCAAGAATATCTGAAAAGCTTGGATGTCTCCAATGTTTAAGTCTGCCATAGTTTCTATTCCCTGCATTAAATATTCCCACATGACTTGATTATTTGTCCCATTGTCGAGTCCCCAACCATAGGAATGAGTCATTATTCCTCCTGGGTTGAATATGACCCCTCTCACACATTCCTCTCTTGGGAACATCAATCTAATGTTACATATCAATATGTTAGATATTAACAAGCTCACCAATGGTTACTAATTATATTCCCTACTTTGCAAATTTGATGGGTTGTGCTCATCGATAACAATTCTTACCTAGTTGATTAAATTCACCATGACCACAAATATTTTAGTGTCTTCACATTCCAAAGGTTTTTTTTATGTTTCTTATCAACCCTAAATATCGTAGAAAGGTGTTTGACGAGGGACTATGTTCTTGGGTCAAGCTTACGTCTTCATCAAACTATGAAGCTAGGGCTTTCACCACCTAACTACCACGTTTTTCATAATCTCATTGGCCCAAATATTGCTTAAGAGACGTCAGCCACATGGACTAAACGTCACTTAAGAGACATTGTTCATGTGGTGACTTTTTAAATAGAAAATTATTGTTTGTGATTACAATATAGATACGTATGTGAAGCAATTTTAATGAATAAAATGTTACTTTACATATCATCATTTTATTTATTTTTAAAATTACCTTAAAACAAGTTCTTAAATATTTCATTTCATTTTGAGGATGGTATTCAAGGAAAAACCAACATTTGTTTGGGTACAAAGTCAAGTCAATAACGGGGCAATAAATTGTTGCAATGTTAATAAAGTCTAGATGGGGAGGATAACACTCCATCCCACAACCACTCAAACTAAACCCAAATAAACGACTATAGATCCGAGTATGGATGTTTTCGTAGTGAACATACGTTGTGTCGATGCTTTGGGATTTACATTGTGTCGAAGTTTTGGAAATCGACGTTTCAAATGGACACTCCACCCAACTTTAGGGAATTAGACAACAAAAGTTGTGTATGGTATGAAAATAATGTAGTTGAATATTTAAAGGTATTGGAAAGTTAGTCGTTTGGAATTTGGAAGAGAAAAATACGAAAACAATGGGGGGAGGGCCCAAGAATAAAGCAAGGACAACATATAAAAAATTAAGGATTGACGAAACAAATTTAAATAATGGAGAATTAGGTTAGATAATGAACAAAGAGTAAATTAAGCTAAAAAGTTACGAAAAAGAGGGGGAACCAAAAATAATAAATCATTGAGTTGGTAAAAAAAAATTAAAAATCCAAGTTAAGAAATAATTTAGTGATAGTAGAATGATTAGAGGAGGAGAGGAAAATTAGAATAGCGATGAAATAATTATTAAATCAAGATAAAAGTGCAAGTAATAAAAATACAAGGATGAGAGGAGGCATTAATACAAAATAAAAAGAAATTAAAGTGAGAAACCAAGAAATAATTGGTATAAATAATAAGAATTGGGCATTAGAATAAAGAGAATGATTAGGAAATAGAAAAAAAAAGATGTTAGTAAATTTATTCTAATTAAAAAAATGTGACAAAGTAAAATAAGTTTTAAATGGAAAATAAAAAGAGAATCAACAATCATTGAGTCAAATTAAGCATTGAATATATATGAAGATTTTTATATTAAATTGAATTAAAAGGAGAATTGGAAAAGTGAATTATAGATATTCAATATTTAGTTATGAAAATATATATAATCATAAATATTCATATATAATTTTTTCAATGAATATAAAAGTATTTCGATAAGATATAAGATGAAGTGTAAATTCATATCTTAAACAAGTTGTAACATATGAAAAACTACTTTATAACCTACAATATAACTATTCATATTAAGCCATTTTAACTAATGGAAAATATCTTATACAAGCTAGCATATACATCCATATCTTAAACATATTTTTAGGTAATAAATGCATTTCTTCTTTTTATAACATTGAAATTTCAATGCGTAGAATATAAGTCGATATATATTATTTTTGCAAATCCTTTATAAACAATTTTAATGGATAGAATATAAATTTATCGACTTTTATTTCAAGAACAAAATAATATAAAAATAAATAATTTCAATAAAAATGATTTTCCATCATGATATTTGTCTTCAATTAAATTTCTTAGAATTTCTCTTTCTTACAAAATTAAAATAAATTAAATGATCAATTTAAAAAAAACACTGCAAAAAAAATGACGAAAAGGTTGAGAGTTGAAATCTTACTCTACATTTCCCTCCTTGGCGACATCATAGACCATAGACTTTGTAGAACTGAATTTTAAATTGGCATGAAGGAAGAGAAATCGAACAATGTAAACTATGATTGTAGAAAGATGTGTGCCTATTCGTTTGAATCATAGCTCCAACAAATTATAGTCATCCCACCTTCGGCACTTTGAAACTAAAAAAATTGTCAACAAGTTCATGTTTATCCCTATAACCTCTATGCAAAAATGAAACCATTAGATGTCGTGATTGCATGGATTTCAATGTAATGCCCCTAGAATGATTTTAGACTGGAGGGCACTTGTTGAGTGACCCGGCATAATAATCCTTAATAAAATAATCCGTTGAATGTTAAAGATGTTTGAACGATTGAGAAACACATGATGAATTACATAACGACAAAATGATAAACGAAAATGACGAAATGAATGATACTTATAGAATTGGATATTTTACTTGAAGTGATGAATGAATGCCTGCCTTGCTTAACGACTAGCGGATTTACGAAATATAGGATGTTTATGAACGAAATGAATACTTTGCTTAACGAGTAGAAGATTTACGAAATCTATGATGGTTACAAATGAAATACATGTTTTGCTTAATGATTAGCAGATTTATGAAATAAATGAGAATTATGATTATGGAGTGATAAATACATGATGTATATTGATGAGTTATGATGAGCAATACTACTCATGGGTACTTTGAGAATATTTGCAGCAATAGGTAATTTACCATAACCAATTGACTCACAAAGGAGATATATGGGCCGTAGAGTACGAATAAATCACACACGGAAGAACGATGATGGTGTCGACTTCCTACGGATTCCACGCACGAGTTGAAAAGCACCTATCCGCTTACTAAGGGGGAGCGTGAAGTCATGCGAAGTGGACCATGACAGAATTGTTCACGTACGAGGTTGGGGGGCACGCAATAAGAACAAACTTACTCCTCAGCACCATTAGTCTACAATAGAGTGTAGACGGATGATTGAAGGTAATGAATCCTAAATCCCTACATGAAGTTCTCGCAAATCATATGCAAGGAATAAATATTAACGAAATGACCAAACGATGTGGTACCTTGACGATAAACAAAAATGATGGACGAATGGATCAGATGATGTGGTACCATGTTGATAAAAAGAAAATGAGGAACGAATGGACCCAACGATGTGTTACCTAGACCCAAGACGAAAACAATTGATGAATATTATGCATTAAGCATGTAAGTTTGCATTTAGGCTATTTTCACATGAAATGATTATTAGTAATTAAAATAAGGGAGAATAGTTGTTTAGGAGAAAATAATATACTAAACATTAGCATATAGCCAACTCGAGGTGCACCCACAAAAATAAAGACTAGATCGAAACATCACGGGGACAAACTTGAGTAAATCTAGGAATGTAGGTGCACTCTCTTAGGAATTAGACACTTGGTTGGGTGAGGTAATTATATTTAAATATTTAAGAAATTAGGCATTTTTGCATGAAGCGACATGTGTTGCAGATAATTTTCCTATATAAGGAAGGAAAGAGGAAAGAGGAAGGACACCCTATGGATGGATGGTTATGGTAATGAGTGTAAGTCATTGATTTGCTTGTATTGGAGTTTGGAAAGGGATCTTGGTGGGGAGGAAGCCCACTTCTAGTTCTGTGGTTGTGTGTAATCTCTACGACCCCATTGCTCGGGGATTCGAGAGGAAGAAGATTACGCTCGGAATTGGTAGGGAGGTCAACCGAGGGGTATCTTGGTAAATTATCAAGGTGGGAAATGACTTGGACCGGACGCTACTTCAACGTACCCTTCATTGTATGACCAATATTCAAAGTAGGTTTGAAGATTTAAGTTTTATTTCTCCCTTTCCTTTGTTGTGATTATTGAAAATGAGCATGTTAAAATGATTTATGGGTACAATATTTGATTTAATTAGATCCCATAATGGTTTAGAATGATATCAGCCTTATGCCTTGGGTTTAAACTATTATATTATGTGGTTAAATATCATGGATCAACCCTACGTACGAAAGCCCAACTCCTTCACACTAACCGTGATAAATTGCAGATTTGAATATGTGTATTGTTTATTGGGAAAATAGATTTTATGTTTTCATTATAAACCTATTAAATGATTATATTGCATTTAGATCTAGAGACCTCATGCGATGAGATCACGCCTTTTTCTGGGTCAGGAGGTTGAACATAATTAAGTTGTATTACATATTTACTGGTTGAAAATCATAGATAATTTCATTTATAGATCTGAATATGGTCGTGCAACAAAATTAAATTGTATTACCTATTTACTAGTTGAAAATCATAGATAATTTCATTTATAGATCTGAATCTGGTCGTCGAATGGAACTAAATTCTATTACATATTTACTGGTTGAAAATTGTAGATAATTTCATTTATAGATCTGAATCTGGTCGTCGAATAGAACTAAATTGTCTAGCATAGATAATTTTATTTATAGATCCCAGTCTGGTCGTCGAACAGCTCTAAACGTATTTATATTTACTGGTTGAAAAATTGTATCGAATTGTATTTATAATTCCGAGTTTGGGTGTTGAGCAGAGTGTAAATCATAACCCTATTTTTCTGAGCATTGATTTAAACGACCATTTTCCTGCGACTTCGTCACCGGTTTCTAAATTCTTGATTTCGGATTTCAATCCTTTTACTTATCTTCTGAGTATCGATATATATGCCGATATATATGCCCTTCGCCTGACACTTCATTACCTAACAGATCAGATGGATACGAATTCATAATCCCTGATTACTGATTTTGAATATATATATACTGAGCATTGATTTATTAATCCATTCTCCTACGACTTCATTACTAAAAGAATGAGATCGGAATTATAACTCTGTTATCCCTGATACCAATCATCATCCTCCATTATTAGGTCCCTTTAGGTAAACTTTTAATGGATATCATTCGATTGAGTAACCGCGAGAATCATCATTCACATCACTGGAATTATGGCATAAGATCTGTTTATCTCAAAACCGTCGAGTCGTTAGTCCATTCATCAGACCACTCTAAATTATAAGTCAAACTTTTGGTTCGGTGATAATCGCTCCCATTCCCTAAATAGCAGCAGAATTAACGTTCTATTCATATGTCAGTCTTTAATGATGTTATCCTCGATCTATCCACCACTGTTCGATATACTATGGATCTTATCTATATCAAGTTCCTCTTATAACTGTAATGTTCTTTTCTTCTGCGGATTTCGAGTGGACCCAGAAATTCCTTGTGACACCATAGTTGAATGTCAAGAAAAACTTCGTATAAACACAAGTGTCATTCATTCGTGGAAGGCAACGCAATACTAATTTCTACAGAATGGAGTCGCTGTAGTGATGAGAACGGGAAGATGGCGTCTGAGTGATGCCCATCGACGACTGATTCCGCTTGGTGAATCTTCCGAGTTTTTGTGTAAAGATTTTAATTATTTGTCTTCCTTGGCAAGTGATGTACATACTCCCACTAAAACTGATAGTTAATGGAGTATGTAGTCCCATTTTTCTAATCTTTTATGACCCGGGCATCTATATTATTATCATAACTAAAATGGGTGTGAAATCGGAAGGGCAGGTAATTATTCATTTGAGGTTTATAAAATATTACGAAATGAGAAGTGCATATATACCTACTATCTGTCTAAATATAATTCACATTTAGTATGATAGAAAGAAGAATTTATAGTATATGTATATAGCTAATTGTAATTTTTTTAATGTGATTAAAAAGAAGAATTTATAGGATATATATTTAGTCGTAAGTTGTATTTAATATGATGGAAAAGGAAAGTTAGAGACTATATATTGATTTGTAAATTGTATTTATTTTAACGAAAAGGGGAGAACTTACATTCTACACATATAATTGTAAGTTGCATATAATGTGATGGAATATAGGGATGTACATACTATGCATCAAAGGTTAGCATGCATGAATTATTTGCTGAAAATAATGTATTAGAAGCATGTGAACATTTAAATCTATGTAAAATTTTATAGATAACATTTGTAGTCACAACGTTTAGAGACCATGTGATAGTGTAAATGCATTAGGAACATTTGATCATTGAAATAATGAGGAAGATATTAATAGCATTGATGAATTTCTATGGTTGCAACATCATTGCCTTGTGGACACTTATGAGTGTAATATTAAGGAACTATGTACTATTGAGGGAAGTTGAGAGTAATGTGTTGGTGATGTTAAGGTTATGTTAATGATAAGGGCATCAACTTATGCATGGCACTAAGAGTGTTATATCGCAAAATTTATAGACTAAACATTATTGAACGGATAGTATCAAAGTATATGAACGACTCAATAACACACCCATGAATTTTATTTAGTGGGGATCAAGGTCCTTCAATGTGTTTTTATCTTTCAAAACTCACATGTTTGTAATAATTTATTTATACTCCCGCTGGTAGAATAAGTGAGGCCATGAGCAACAATTGCGTTCACTTATTCTCAACCAAAAAAGAAAAAGAAAAAAGAAAGGTCGCTACTCCAAGGAGACCCTACATTTGGTAATAGAGCGGGTCGAGCCTTGATCGGACTAGTAAAATTTAATATAACTTCCGCAATGACCGAGAATGGAATAGAATAAAATTTTATGTTTAAACACTATCATGAAAAGACGAAAGTTAATGAACCCTTCCGCGGAAATCAGAATCAAAACATGGGTCATTGTGTGCACCTTCCACCCTCATCGACTCCCACGATTACCCACCCCGACTAGAGGAGCATGATACCGTTCCTATCGAGTAAGTAGTTGATAAAATGAAGGACTTCCAACGTATGTCGGAAGCATTGATTTCTAGGTTGGATTGCGAGAATGGTAACTCGCAAACAACGATAGTACCGCATAATTCCCCACCAGTTAATGCACACCATGAGCTGGAGAAGATCATATTTCCAAAAGTTTTTGAGATTCCACTGAAGGAACCGATGTCGAATCATGGTTGGAAAACATGACAAACGGTTTTTATCAAGAGGATTTCGACGGTGTCGAAATGAACTCCGGCAACATCCAAGGAGTGGATCCCAATTTAGGAGATTGTGAAGTAGACTTAGGGGTATGCTCTACTATAGTGTTTTTTTATGCTACAGAATTGGGAACTTATTATCTCATCCTATGAATGGATTAGCTAGAGGCACATTCAACAGTAATGTATTGCCGAAGTAAGGAGTTAATATTTTACGATGACGAAGGTCACAAGAGAGCACTAATAGGAAGGAAAAGTAAAGTTTCCTTAAGAAAAACTTCTTCCATAGAATTGAAGAAAAGTACGAGGAAAGGATTTCAACGTTATGCAGTGATAGCTATAATCAAGTAGGAGAATAAATTGGAAGTAGTCGACCACCCTCTATTTTCAGAATACTTGGATGTATTTCTAGGAACACTACCTGGTTTACCGTTGTAGCATGAAAAAAACTTCACTATTGAACTCAACCTAGAATAGAACCTATAGCTAGAACCCTTACCGAATGTTGGTACCTGAGTTAAAAGAGTTGCAGATTCAACTTCTGAAATTGTTAGACTTGGGACTGATTAGACCTAGTGTATTTATAAATTTGATAAATGGAGTGTGTCGTCAGTACCTAGATGAGTTTGTATGAGTATTTATGAACGATATGTTGACCTATCCCAGGACACCGGAAGGAAGTTCGAAATGAAATGGGCCATTGTGGATTATAGCATGTACTTAACCACATCAACTTAAATACAAAACATGGAATATGGTCGGAGATACTCAGTAAGTATGATTTGACATAACCTATGAGAGGCGAACCTTGGACAAATTAACTGATGCACTCAACCGAAGGCCAAGGATACTCTTAGTGAAACCTATGGAGACCAACTTGAGAGACAAGATACTGACACTACAACAAAACAATACATGGTATAATGAAGTAAAAACATAATTAGAAAATGGAAAAGAGGATACCCAAGTATGGGGAATACTCCTTGATATAGACATATTACTGGGATATAACAACCGTATTGTTGTACAAGATAACAAAGAGATCCGAAATTTGATATTGTCGAAGACTCACAAGAACAGTTTACATAACTCATCCCATAATTAAAAAGATGTATGTGGATCTAAAGTTCTTACTAATGAGATTGTCATATTGCACGAACTACTGAAAAAGAAATAAGGATTATTGTTTCATTTATACTTTAGAAGAGTGCTCTATACTATTAATGGATTCATAAATTCATAGAGATATCTACATGGATTGACAGGAAAAGCTTCAAAATGGAAACCCTAATTATTATAACGCTATGGTTCTAAAAAAAAATTGCATATATATTTATATACACATCTAGTACTGGATCACCTAGTAAATAAGGTGTATGCATAAATTCGATGTAAAAGAATACATAGACATTTTAGAAAGAGAAGGGACGAATATTTATAAACTCTTAAAGTATAGAAAGTGTAAAGATGATTTAGGATGGTTCGAAACTATGAAAAATACTTATCATAAATTATGGGAGAAAACCTAAGAAGAGGAGGATTAAGAATTTTATATATATTGATCTAAGTGAACTATATGACTACATACAAAATCGAGTTATGCGAGAGGGAATCACAATGTATGCGTAATATGATTGCAAGTTTATAAAGGAGGAATGACATGATTAGGAGAACGTCATGGCCACGACACAGAACCTAGATTTATGTTTTTAATTTGTGGACAGGGAATGATATAATTATACAATTATAATTGGTGAAGTTTCAAAGAATTACGACAATATATTAGTTGCTTCAAAAAGAAAATAATATATGCTTATGTAGTTACAGAATACATGTATTTTTTTTAATATTATATCTATATAAGAAGGATGTTAGTCATGGGATGGTAAGTGTTACATATTAGACCTTATGAAAATCTTAATGAGGAAAGCACTAAACTTGAATTCAAAACCAACGAAATGGAAGGAACAACATAGGGTGAGGATTCTAGGCAAAGAACAGAGAATGCAAATTTGGCGAAGGGAACAAACTTAATGATTTTTAGTTATCATCATACAAGGTTAACAAGAAAGACACCAAAAGCCTCCTTTCGCCATTGCTTTGATAAAAAGTCGAGAGATTTAAACATACATGAAATTTGGAGAACAAGATATCGATGTTACTAGCATGAGCAACTGAGCCCCTTGACAAGGGCATGATGTTAATAATGAAAACAAATGAAAGGTTAAATTATGTACGTGAAGAATATCGCCAACACACGACAGCTTTGAAAGGTGTTAGAATTCGAATTCATTGGTGGATTATTGAGTAAAATATTGCTTGAGTACGGTACATAAAATTACCGATGAAATCAAAGGACGATGGAAAAAAGACATGGATATGAAAAGAAAGTGAAACTCACCTTGGAAGAACATTAAGACTTAACTTTGGGACGGAATTCTAGATAAGAGGGGGTGTATGTAATTCCGCTAGAATGACTTTAGACTGGAGGGAACTTGTCGATTGACCCAACAGAAGAATCTTTAATAAAATAATCCATTGAATGTTAAAGATGTTTGAATGATTGAGAAACACATCATGAATTACATAACGACAAAATGATAAACGAAAATGACGAAATGAGTGATACTTATAGAATTGGATATTTTACTTGAAGTGATCAATGAATGCCTTCCTTGCTTAATGACTAGCAGATTTACGAAATATAGGATGTTTATGAATGGAATGAATATTTTGCTTAACGAATAGCATATTTACGAAATATATGATGGTTACGAATGAAATACATGTTTTGCTTAATGATTAGCAGATTTATGAAATGAAAGAGAATTATGATTATGGACTGATTTACATGATGTATATTGATGATTTATGATGAGCAACACTATTGATGGGTACTTTGAGAATATGTGCAACAACAAGTAATTTACCATAACCAACTGACTCACAAAGGAAATATATGGGCCGTAGAGTACGAATAAATAGCACACGGAAGAACAAAGACGGTGTCGAATTCCTACAGATTCCATGCACGAGTTGAAAAGCACCTATCCGCTTACTCGGGGGAGCGTGAATTCGTGCGAAGTGGACCATGACGGAATTGGTCACGTACGAGGTTAGGGGGCATGCAGTAAGAACGGACTTACTCCTCAATGCCATTAGTATCCAATAGAGTGTGGATGGAGGATTGAAGGTAACAAATTCTAAATCCCTACATGAAGTTCCCGCAAATCAGATGCAACGAAGAAATATTAACGGAAGGACTCGACGATGTGGTACTTATCGATAAATGGAAATTATGGATGAATGGACCCACTGATGTGGTACCATGTTGATAAAAACAAAATTAAGAACGAATGGACCCGACGATGTGGTACCTAGATCCAATACGAAAACAATTGATGAATATTATGTATTAAGCATGTAAGTTTGCATTTAGGATATTTGCACATGAAATGATTATTAGTAATTAAAATATGGGAGAATAGTTTTTTAGGAGCAAATAGTATACTAAACATTAGCATATAACCAACTCCACTTGCACCCACAAAAATAAAAACAAGATTGAAGCATCAGGGGGGACAAACTTGAGTAAATCTAGGAATGTAGGTGCACTCTCTCAAGAATTAGAAACATGGTTGGGTGAGGTAATTATATTTAAATATTTAAGAAATTAGGAATTTTTGCATGAATCGACATGTGTCGCAAAGAATTTTCCTATATAAGGAAGGAAAGAGGAAAGGGAAAGGACACCCTATGGCTGGATGGTTATTGTAATGAGTGTAAGTCATTGATTTACTTCTATTGGAGTTTGGAAAGGGATCTTGATGGGGGGGGATCCCACTTCTGTTCCTTGGTTTATGTGTGTGAGCTCTACGGCCCCATTGCTCGGGGATTCGGGAGGAAGAAGATTACTCCCATAATTGGTAAGGAGGTCAACCGAGGGGTCTCTTGGTAAATCATCAAGGCGGGAAGTGACTTGGATCAAACGCTACTTCAACATACCCTTCATCGTACGACCAATATTCAAATTAGGTTTGAAGATTTAAGTTTTATTTATCTTTTTCCTTTGTTTGGATTATTGTGAATGAACATGTTAAAGATAATTTACGGGTACAGTATTTGAGTTAATTAGATCCCATAATGGTTTAGAATGATATCAACCTTATGCCTTGGGTTTAAACTGTTATATGATGTGCTTAAATATCATGGATCAATTCTACTAACGGAATCCCAAACTCCTTCACACTAACCATGAGAAATTGCAGATTTGAATATGTGTATTGTTTATTGGAAAAATAGATTTCATGTTTTCATTATAAACCTATTAAATTATTCTAACATGTATTGCATTTAGATCTGGAGACCTCATGTGATGCGATCAGGCCTACTTCTGGGTCCGATCGTTGAACATAATTAAATTGTATTACATATTTACTGGTTGAAAATCGTAGATAATTTCATTTATAGATCTGGATATGGTCGCCGAACATAATTATATTGTATTACACATTTACTGGTTGAAAATCGTAGATAATTTCATTTATAGATCTAAATCTGGTAGTCGAACATAATTAAATTGTATTACATATTTACTAGTTGAAAATCGTAGATAATTTCATTTATATATCTCGATCTGGCCATCGAACAAAATTAAATTGTATTACATATTTACTGGTTGAAAATCATAGATAATTTCATTTATAGATCTGAATCTGGTAGTCGAACAGAATTAAAATGTATTACATATTTGCTGGTTGAAAATTGTATATAATTTTATTTATAGATCTAAGTCTGGTCGTTGAACAAAATTAAATTATATTACATATTTACTGGTTGAAAATCGTAGATAATTTCATTTATAGATGTGAATCTGGTCATCGAACAAAATTAAATTGTATTACCTGTTTACTGGTTGAAAATCGTTGACAATTTCATATATAGATCTGAATCTAGTCGTCGAATAGAACTAAATTGTTTTACATATTTACTGGTTGAAAATCGTAGATAATTTCATTTATAGATCTGAATCTGGTAGTCGAATAGAATTAAAAGGTATTACATATTTGTTGGTTGAAAATTGTATATAATTTTATTTTTATAGATCTGAGTTTGGTCGTTGAACATAATTAAATTTTATTACATATTTACTGGTTGAAAATCGTAGATAATTTCATTTATAGATCTGAATTTGGTCGTCGAATAGAACTAAATTGTATTACATATTGACTGGTTGAAAATCGTAGATAATTATATTTATAGGTCTGAGTCTGGTCATCGAACAACTCTAAATGTATTTATATTTACTGGTTGAAAAATTGTATCAAATTGTATTTATGGGTGAATCCACGAATGTGGTTCACCATTTTTGGTGGATCGGAAGGCAAAAATTCATTTTTCGGAACCTCGATCGAGATAATTTCAAGCCCTCGATCGAGGTTTTATATGCTCGATCGAGGGTTTAAAACTACCTTGATCAAGGGCTTTAACATACCTCGATCGAGGATGTTTAAAACCCTCGATCGAGGGTTTGTTCGAACCATCAGACAAAAAAAATATCCGTACGGTTGTGCGTTGACAGACCCTCGATCGAGGGAATGGGACAGAGAAAAAAAAAACAAAACAGGGCCTGGCCGACCTGACTGGCCCTGTTTTCGTGTTGGATAGAGACAGGGACAGAGCATAGTGAGCCAGGACCTCGACCGAGCACACGCCCGACCCACATGGCCGCTCCAATGACGCGACCTCCCCCACAACAACGCCATGTCATCTCTTCCACCAGGTGGGTGGAATTCCTACCATTCATTTTGTTATTAAAAATATATATATATATTTCTTATTTTATGTATAAATTTGTGTATTTTTATCAAATCTAGGTTTATTTTAGTTTTTTAGAAATGGTTAGGATGTAGGCAATTAAACTAAACCACCATTGAAACCGAAAACCACCATTGAAACCAAACTTATTGAAAAAAAAAACCATTTGATTTAACTATTAAAGCAAAAACCTATTTCAAACCAAAACAAAAGCCCATTTCAAACCAAAACAAAAACCAAATTTGAAATAGATTTAGGGTTTTAGATATTTGTCACTTATTTGTTTAAATTATTTAATTTAATTTTGTTTTTATATCAACCGGTAGCATTTCACCCCGTAAATGCTACCAGTTTTATTTTAAAATGTGATTTTACAAGCCGAAATGCTGCCCATTTGTTTTCAATCCTTCGAGAATGCCAAGAGGATTGAAAAAAAAAACCATTTGAACCTAAAATAGAAAACCATTTCAAAACAAAAACCAAAACTATTTTAAATTTGAAATACTTTTAGGATTTTAAATTTATTTTGCATTTATTTGTTTAAAAATTATTTGGTATGTGAATTTGCAAGCAGAAATGCTTCCAATTTTTTTTCAATCCTCTGAGAACGCCAAGAAGATTAAAAAAAATAATATATTAATATTAATATTATAATATAAAAAATTTAAAAATAAATATTAATAATATATATAATCATATATTGTTTTAATTTTTACTTAATTTATTTTAAAAAAAAAATTTAATAAATTAATAATACAATATTAAAAATTAAAAAATGAATATTAATAATATATAATAATATATTATTAATAATAACCATAACCATAACCAACTTGCCAAATTGTCCTAAATAGGATCCCCTCTCAAGCCATGAAAAGTATGTCCACAATGTGAGCATCAATGAAGATAAATTGGCCTGGAAACATAATGGATAGCTTGGAAAAATTCCCAACATCAGGTGGCCTAACGCCATTAGATGATCAGGTGGCCTAACATAACATTATTAATATTAAAATAGGAAACATTTTATAAATATGATAATATTAATATTGTTTACATTATTAAAAAAACTATCAATAATTATTTATAAAAATAAAAATAAAATAAAGACATTGTGGAGAGAAATTATCTTGTAGACAAGAAAATATCATAAAAAAATTAAAATATAGTAAATAAAATTATTATTATTAAAATAAAATAAGAAATAATTTAAATTTATAATAAACTATAATGGTTTATATTTCAAATAATTACTTTAATTAAAGTTCATTATATTTAATAATGATTGCTTACGAATAGACTATGGTAAAATATTGTTAAGAGTTATTATAATTAATCACAATTAATTATAATTAAATATGGTCTATGTGTTGATTATATGATTTTTATGATTAACTATGATATTATAACTTTTATTTGACGTAAATATTCCATCCATGTCTAGGTTGGATATTTTGTGTCATAATTAAATATTTCTATGTGTTGATTATATGATTTTTATGATTAACTATTATATTATGACTTTTATTTGACATAAATATTCCATCCATGTCTAGGTTTGATATTTTGTGTCAATTATATATAATATTGAGATCTTTTACCTATTATAAATAGATGAAATTAATGAAAAAAATTAATCATAAAAACAATAACATTTCTTTAAATGAAATTAGTAAAATAAAAAACTTAACATAAGATAATAACATTTTTTTTTAATTCTTTACATAATCCTAATTTATCTAGATTTAATAATAATAAATTTAATAATATAATAATTAAAAATTATATTTATAATATTTTTTAATTTTCATTATAAATAAAAATGATATTAATCTAGTTTTATTTTTTTTAATAAAATATCATATTATTATATCAAAAAGAGTACATGGCTTCATTACATTGGGCTTTGTTAGTGTTTAGACCGCACAACAATCAGATTTTCAATAACTTCCCTTCCCCCACCATACATCAACTTGAGAAAAAGGATGAATTTACTACAGACACATAAAAACTACCATTTGTTCTTCATACACCGATTCCTTAAATTGAAACCTATACTACTATTAGCCAAGGAACAATCAAGACACAGATAAACCCGACCTAAATTACAAAAAGATTGAGGAACCATAGGATCTATTCAGATGACCTTTGATGAACTCGCACTGATGGAAGGACGCGACTCTCGCAACTCCTTAATATTGCCTTCTCCCGCATATGCCCTATCTCCTGAGGTGTCGTCTGCCACAGCCTGGCCTCCCTTACCCGTGATCTTCACCAAACCAGTCGCACCCGCAGAGGTAATACCAGATCACCAGATCCCAGAGCAGGGGGTCGATAGAAATGTATCCCCATCTTGCTGGCCATTATGTCGATTTTCTTGTACATTAGTTGGCAATCTCTATTATGTTCTTTCCAAGCCCGCGCTAGCTCCTTGTCACCAATTTCCTTGTTCGCAACTTCACTCGTTCCATGAGGACATGGGAGAGAAACCCCTTTGTAGCCGAGTAGGTCGTCATGAGCCTACCGTAGGATTCCATCCCGCCAACAATTGTCCTTGGGTCTTGCACCCATTCTGTCACCTCCTCTCTAACTTACTCAATCTTGAGGGATTCTTTCTCGGAAGAAACAAGCCACTTGACATACCCACCTTTGCTCCCGAGTCACCCTCGGGGATTTTCTTCCTTAACCTTCCTTCCTCTCTTTGTAGCCTTATTCCCCCTAGGAGCCATGACGACCTTCCAAGAGGTTTCCCGATATTCCTTACATAGGAATTCCAAAACTAAGCACCATAAAAGCTTTAGGATGTCGAATAAGCTAGGAAATTTTCATGCCGATCCCATCTTTCCTTCCTCATGTATAGCCTTGTCACCACTCTGATCCTTAATTTCTTTCATTATAGTTATGTCCTGTCCATCAAGTCGCAGATTATCCCTGGCTTCAATGCACTACTTCTATTAGATTGCATCCTCTGGATGAGGATGCGGTTGTATTCCTTCCTCCTCATTATTCTTGCGGTAGGGTAAATGCTCATTCAATTAAGCATTGATTTCCTTAGTACTTGTATCATCGACATGAGTGGGGCTAATTTATTCCAGGAACCTTCCTTTCACTCGATGGTTGAGGATCAATAGGAGCAAACTCTATTCCAGTGGTGGCCTTGAAATTGAATTTGGAATTGCATTTGAAATTTGAAATTGAAATTGAAATTTGAATTTGAATTGAATTTGAATTTGAAATGTGAAATTTGAAACAGAATTTGAAATTTGAATTTGAAATTGAAATGTGAAATTTGGAATAGAATTTGAATTTGAAATTTGGAATAGAATTTGAATTGAATTTGAATTTGAAATTGAAATGAGAAAATTTGAAATTGAAATGTGAAATTTAGAATAGAATTTGAAAGAAAATTATAATTAGAAATTAAAATGTGATGCAGATAGTCCTGAAGAGAGAGATTTTGTGCTTCGTGCTCCGTGAAGCACGAGAGGATCTGGCGTCGTCTGATAGGGCGGCCATCGACAACACTCCCGTTCATCGAGGAGTGATGCTAGGATGGAGTCGGCTGCCACTGGTGGCGGCAGTAGGAGAGATAGTGTGTCGGTTCATCCCGACGACATACATGCGGATCCCCAGGAGGAGGATGTGCAACAAGACACAAGTGCATCAGGTGCGTATTTTTTGTTAGCACATTTTCAGTAAATTTTTTGTATATAATGCATTGAAGTTCAACTACAAGTTATAATATATATTTTTAGTAACATTTGTGTTTTGGTTTGGATCGCAGGTGCCCCATCAGGGGGATTGTACGATGATGAGGTTGCACAGATCACTTTCACTGACATCATTTCCCTGTGAGAGTGGGTGAGCTCATGTGTGCACTTTGAGGGAGGATTCTCCCACACGATGATCTTTGTTGATGATGTTATCGACGATTGATGAGATGTTGACCCTCTACAGGAGGGTAGGACCTCTCAGTGACATTTGGCGACATTCATGCCAGAGGAGGAGAGATGGTGTCATTGGAATCCACAAATGGGAGGATGTCAAAGTCTCCATAAGAGGGCATGACATCAAGGGTGCTTTATTCGACATCCCTCATGACCATGCCCCCGGTCAACCGCTTAGACTCAGTCAGTTTAAGTTGGAGGTCGCTGCACCACATATATATGATAGATTCGTGGGAGCATGGGGCATGTTCCCCCACCATGACCAGGTCCCATTGTACTTTGCAAAACATGTTTATGCAGAGTTTGTTTTGGACATGAACCCGGATTACACTAGCACAGGGTCCCAATTCTATGGGGCTGGTAGGGGACACTCCTACCAATGTCCTGGAGCTCGGAGATACCCTGCCTTCGTGCCACCAACTCCGAGGTTGATACCGCTTCCAGACAGGGCGGTTATCAGGTCGGGGGATGTGGCACAATCATCCCAGCTTGCTGTAGAGGCTAGAGCTGACCTTGCAGACTCGTTGTTCATTGCCTTGGGCAGTGTTGCTGTTGCTGTGCATGGAGAGGCATCTAGACCACCCCCTCCACCTGCAGAGCCAGAGATAGAGCATGTCTCTAGTGACATGCTCAGGAGTTTCAATCGCGAGACCCTACTGCGGTTTGCCGAGTCAGCGCGAGATGCATACTTTCAGTTATATCGTAGATGTGTCGCTACACGACATGTATACTTTTGTACAACTATGTATATATGTTCTTCATGTTACATCATATCAATGTCGCAAATTGAATGGTCAATAATACTTAAGGGAGTTGTATTCTATTGATCCATGCAGGGGACCCCATTCATGGATCAACTCTTTGCTAGAGAGCCATCTATTGGTCCGCCAGTCGGGGTAAGTTATAATATATGTTCCAATTTAATTTGTGTTTGAATATTGTTTCTCAGTTTAAATAATTTGTGTTTTATTTCTTAATTTTTGAGATTTATGTTGTAGATTTTAACTTCAAATGAATTTCAAATTGTACAGGGCAACGGAAAGGCGGTAGATCCTGATTATGTATATGAGGACCGCGAAGGTTCTGACGAGCCGGGTCCAGAGACACATGTGAGTTCTAATTTATGTTCCAATTCATGTTATTTAGTCACATTTAGTAATTGATTTTTGTACTTTATGTTTCAATTTTTTACGGATAGCTTTTAAATTATGTTAAATTTAGTTTTAATTTTTAATAAATCTAACTTATTAAATGTAATGGCATATTACATAGGCATCGCAATAGGCGGGTGTCAGTGCTGCATTGGATTTCACACGTAGTTGGGATGTACCTCGAGTACATTGTCCTGATGAAGGGACATCTACCCATATTCCTACCCAGATCCCGGATATCACCATTGACACGGCGGATATGGCACAATTCCTTGAGGGTTTAGAGTCTCAGAGACAACAGCGGGATGCTGCACAGGAGGGCAGTCATAGGGACGATCATAGGTCTCGTGGGGGTAGTGGCTGATGAGTTGATGATCTATACATTTCCATGTTTTGGATATTTTCATATTTGATATATTTTCATGTTTTGGATGATCTATATATACGTTATCATGTTTTGGATATGGATTCATATCATTTATACATAGACTTTTATCATATATGGACTTTTGGATATTTTGTATATTTTATCATATTGATGTTTTCATGTGTATTTTGTATATGATTTGAAATCGATTGTTTTTTATATTAGATCTGGACATAGTTATTACAGTTACAAATTTATGTTTTGTCTTTTCAAATGCAAATTTAATGTGTAGTTACAATTTAGTTCAATTTAAAATGCAAATTTCGACTACATTAGAGTTCACATCTTCCAAAATTTAGAATTGAATACATACATTATGTTTTAAAATTGAAATTCCAATTCCAATTCAATTACAATGTAAAATTTCCAATTTAATGTGTAATTTCAATTCCAATTCAATTACATGGAAAATTTAATGTGTAATTTCAATTGAAAATTCAATGTGTTGTTGTATATAAGAATGTTTTTGTCCATTGAGAGTGTGAAATATCCCTTGAGACAAAATTATAGAACTACAAGTTATATAGTATGTAGGTAATCTTTGTGTTATTTTCTTTTAAGTGTGTGCTCTAATCTAAAGTCATAAATGTATGGTTTGTTTTCTTAGCAATGGGCATAACCACCTAGTTAATATAAGAAATGGAAATATGTTGATAGCAGATGCTTGTACAACTATGGTAGAAACTATGCTTGTACAACTATTTCATATGATTTATGTTTTGATGACAAATGGAGATAATGACACCATTTGATCCAACTAGGTAAGTTGCATATATGAAGGCATGTACAAGTTATTAGCTTTCCATGTACTAGGCTTGTATGTTGAATGTTCACATCAACATGTACAAAATAACTTTTTAAATTGAATGCAATTATGTAAAGTTAATGAATGCTTACATCAACAAACAAAATAATGTTTTGTGAGACTATGCTTCCCAACTACTTATGACAAAACCTTACAAATCATTTTCATGATATGGAAGAACATTCATTATGTGAATTATAACAAGTGTCAAGCAAAGGGATTTTCAACCACCGAATCACCATAACAAAATGTCACCCACGAATGTAAAAATTCTACTAGCAAGGTCAATCTAATTATTAATCAATTGCTTTGGAAGGAAACCAAATTGAAGGAGTATTTTGGTGCCCTTCATTTCCCTTAGTAAGAAAAATTAAAAACTATGGATTGATTGCGGTCACGTCACAAAAAATATAGCTAAGGAAGAGTCACATATATACCACACATGGGTATGTATGAGACCTCTGGTTGAAGCTTCAATGATAGACTATGAACAATCAAGGGAAACACAATAGTCCTAAATAACAAATTTCTAGGTTATCGATACAAGAATGTGTGGTCCAAACAATAATTATAATGCCCAAAATTTTCTAAATTCATATATTAAATAATGTTGCACAAAATGGTAATCGATCACCAAATTCAAGTTCAAGGTAGGTGACAACATTGAGTATCTATTATATAGAGCATTGTCACATATGAATACAAGGGACATAGAACCTAAAACCTATCAATTATTTAGTGACCTAAAACCTAAAATACATAAGTTTATTGATTTTGGTTTAACCTGGAAATTATAATGTATAAAATTTTGCAAGTTTGGAATCAAAATTTAAAATTAGAATACATTGTACAATTCAAAATTTAAATTTCACCATTCCACATTGTATAGATATATTTTAAATTCTCAATTACATTACAATTGTATTTGAAATCAAAATCTAAAATTAGAACTTGTACATGTTCACGTGTATTCACATTGGAGCACCATGACCCAAATTTCACAAAAGCCTCCCATATGGTATTTGTATTCTTGACATTAAGCATATATACAAAAATACATTTATAAAACAACCTCCACAAAAATCTCCAAAAAAATATTACACAAGACAACATGAAAACTTCTAACATGTATGCAAGTGGCATACATGTAACTCATTCATCTGGCCAATGGGTTATAGGAATGCAAGTCTCCATAATACGATCATGGTCAGCTTCTGTCATCTTCCATCTCTTTGGATCACCTCTCTTCACCTTGATTTCTGTTAGAGGTATCTGAGCTGCAACCACCAAATGACTGTATTGACATGATATATATCTAGGCATAAAATCTCTATAAATAATGTGAGCACCCTATTTTTTCACTTTTTCAAAAAAGTGTCCCATTACAACCATGTCTCCAACCTGGTATGTGAAGTCCCCATCTTGGTAGGGTCGCAACAATCTACTCTTTATTTGCGTGCACCGCATCAAATAGTATGCAACATTTTCTTGGTTGTGGACAGGTGCAATGACAATGAATACATCACCTGCAAGATACATTACAAATATTATTCAAATGTCCTACGTGCAAATTTGTACAACATTTGTATATGTGTAAGATATAATGAACTAATTAACTTAATGAAGACTCTTATACCTTCCCTAACCATATCGGAAACTCAATCATGATCTAATGAGACCATTGCCTCTTCAGTGTGCATCTCTTGCCATGTTGGAATTGGATGTGGGCCCTTTGGATTAAGAGATACATATTTCCATGGTTTGACATATAAATCATTTTCACAGTGATCAAGCCCGCATCCATTTGCATCAATGCAAAAATCGCAAAAGCAGGCATACTTCCTCGTTTCAATGGAAAATATGTCCCCCATATCTTTACTTCGAATAGAATTCAATTCCCTTGTACCAGGGATGGTGTCACAATACCATGGAATGGATCTATTAACATCTCGAAGGGAAACATCCCAGAAGAACCTGCATGGAATTAAGTTTGTCATATGTAAATTCCTATTGAGTATATGTGTTCTTTTGGAAATGTTGATATTGAATGTTATTAGCTTATTAATTGAGTTTGGAGTTTATTACCTGCACACCGGACTTGCTTGTTCGCGACCCTGATGTCCCAAATGACATGTGTACCAATCAACTACTTCAGTGGAGCATTTGAGTTGGGTTGCACCATGACTCATCTGGTACCTCCGAAGTGCTCATTTCACACATGCACCTACGCCATCATGTTCACCCTTCCCATGCCTTGTCTCAAAAAAGCTCCAGGTGTGTCAGATTCCTGTCTGTTTATGCAGGGGACTCAACCAATAAGATGAGCATGCCGATTTGAATTGCCCTGCACACCCATTTGACCAAATCCAGTGTTCAGTAAATGATACGCCTCTCTGCCTGAATGAATCATAAATCAATCCAAAGCAGTGTTGAACGAACAATGTGTCATGCTCACGATCATCACTAACATAAAAATGGTACTCCTCGATCACTTCACGTGACTGGGGAGTGCTATCCCTACCATCAATGTTTTCCTGAGCATGTATGTACAACACATGTACAAAGATAGACACCTGGTCGGAGTGATAGTACTCACTCTGTATCTCTCTCTGAGGAGCAAAGGTGTAGTTCTACGCAAAGTCTACCACTGATAAGATTGTGCCCGGCTCAAATACCTCACGGGAATGTTTGAATTCTGAAGCTTGCCACCTGGACCTATGGGAGTGCTTTATGTATTTATAAATCTGACTTTGAAACTTCTCCATGAAATCTGAAACAGGAATCTCATCATCGAGCAAGTCGATCCTCTTGGATGGAACAGATGAAGAAGGTGTTGGATTCATGGTGACGTACGCGTACCTCTTCCACCTAACAGTGATAACTGACAATCCATGGTGTGTTGGATCGATAGGAAAGTTCCTATGGAACAATGTCAAATCACCGCATTCATGGCATTTTCTCCCACCTACACACCTCTTATTGAAAAACACGTGTTTAGAATTCGTGTTGCATAGAATCATACAAATAAAATCTCGCACTGTGTGAGGAGCTAGTACACCATTCTAGTGCCTTTTGCAAAAATCCAGAAATGTGTCATAGTATAGTTGAAATTGAACGTGGTACCAACAGCAACAAGTGTCGCGAATCGTATTCGGCCTAATATACCATGGTTTCAATTTGTTGAACATGCTAAATGATATTTGAACACCAGGATTGGTTTCTTGGAATTCCTCATAAAGTGCAACTCCCGTCATCTCCATCACATGCTTACAGTGCTCCTGATAAATGCCTCTGGATAAACGTTGTCGCAGGACATGCTTTCGATCTGGAATAGCACGAGAATGACTATCCCAAAACTCTATCACCTTCTCTCTAATGCCTGTTGCCATCCTATCTTGATAGGGTTCCCTACAAATTAGAGCCCAACAAGCAGCTTCATCACTTTCATCTATCCGGACCTTGAATTTAGTATATTTGAGCAATGTTCTTTTTGAAACATTGAGCAATGATGCCATTGTTGATACCATTCAATTTCTTGAGGTGCTTTGTGCGACAACAACCGTTGTAATTGCCTTACGAGCAACTTGGGTATCATTGTTTCTTGATTTTCCAAATGAAGATAATGTAGTTCTTACATTTTCTATTGCATTCTGGCATGTCTTTTTTGTTTTAACATCTTGAAAACTCAACAACTTTGTGGCACGTTTCAATTTTTTGTGTTTTATCAACCCATGTAGGATTTGAGCTTGTGCCATTGTTGAATGTTGTTCAAAATATGACTTGATTATGTTATTGACATGCTCTCTAACTCTCTGACCAGGGATCGAGTTCCCAATCTCTTCTTGTGCAGAAACAACTGCACAATCCTCTAGAAAATTTCCACCCCTTCCAACCCCACTGCAACTCCCAATTATATTTTCAATGTGAGAGGGAAAGGTGTCATGTGATGGCTGATCAGGATCATGAGGGGGCACAGGGTCATGTGATTCTTGATCGCCATGATGTGATGTCTGACCATAATCTCTCCCTGCGTAACGTGTAAATTAAAACAAACTGAAAATTGGTTACTTCATAGTTGTGGATTGAACTTTAAAATAGCTAGTAACTTGAAATTGGTTGTGGAAATTGAAAAATTGAAAAATTGAAAATTTCATGTGAGTTGAGTTTTCCAACTAATACATTTAGCTTGAGAATTGTTCTAAGTAAAAATTGAAATTGCTAGTAACTTGAAATTTGAAATTGCTCAAGTAACTTGAAATTGCTAGTAACTTGAAATTTCAAATTACTCAAGTGATACGAACCATTACACCAAAACCCTGAGGTGTTAGTGAAGGCCGCCCACTAGGATCTTAACCTCTGCATCGTACGAGCCCCAGACGAACACTACAATGCCGACATTGGATCTGAAACGGCATGGAAGTGATCGACAACAGTTCAGCTGAAAATAGATATGGACCCCAGGTATGTTAGGCTTCCTAACAGTTCAGGTGTTTCACTCAGCCACCAATGATGTCTGACGGCTTGCGTATTGGGGCAGTACCCCTCACTCCACGGCTCAGGTAAAACTGATAACCGCTTGGCTACAAACGACAGCTCTTGGTTTACCTCACGGGTGGAAACTAGTCAATCAGGTAGGGGTCGTTGCCCTTTTCGCTGGCAGGTCCTCTCAATGGGCCAGCTACTTTGGGGTTCCTGTGGTACTCCTCACAATGAGTTTTAGGGCTTATGCCCAAGTACTTCCCACAATTAAGCGGACAGGGATTATTCCCAGATCTGAACTTGCAATAGATGCAAAATTTGTAGTAACTTGTACATTTAACTTTAAAATTGCTAGTAACTTTAAAATCAACTATATATATTTAAGTCAAGATAATTATTAATAACTTGATAAAAATTATTGTGGGCATAAAAATTAATATCATTTATAATCATCACATTATATAATTGTGGGTAAATTTTCTTTATGCAATTTATGTCCATTTTACTTTTACATTACAAGAAAAATGTTATTTTAACTATATGGTATAATTTATAAATAAATAAATATTTAAAATACAAGTTACAAATCACCATGCAAAGAATAAATGATTACAACACTTCTAACCTAGAATTTCAATGACAATATCATGCATCCCATGTTGTATATAAGTGAAATAAAAATTTGAGATTGATTTTCTACCCATGATAACATACCTATTATACTCTAAATGTGAGGAAAAAAACATTGATTTAGAGATGCATACGATATTTAATTAAAAACATTGTAGTGATATGATAGAGGGGAAATTCATAATTTTTAATGCAAAATAACATTTTCATTAGTTGATAATTTTGCAATTTCAACAATAAACATTTAAATAGAAATTGTAATTTTATCATAAATTGCAATTTAAGGATTTTTTATCAATAATGCTTCACATATCAATTCAAGGTTGCAAACATTGCAAATTTAATTATTTCCAATTTGTCCTAACAAAATATATGGTTCTAATCATTAATCTTATCATGGTAATATGTCATATTATGCAAATAAAAATATATGTGATAGATGATTTTTTTTTTAAAGTAAACATTATAATTAAATATATCTTTGAACATTCATTTGTATTCAAATATTCATTACTATGAAAATATTGCCAACCACCATAACAATGAAAATATTCATTCATTTGTTTTCAAATTGAATAAATTCTAACTAATACATAACTATCAAACATGTAAATTTCAAAATATTCATTCATTTGTTTTGAAATCGAATTTTCTAACAAAACAAGAATTGAAATTACATTTAACTTAAAATTGTTAGTAACTTAAAAAATTGCAATTAGTTAAATATGTACAATTTAACTTGAAAATATAGTGTCTAAGTGTACATTTACTTTGAAAATTATTCTAATAACATTGAAAATTGTTAATAAAGTTTAGAAATTTCAAAATAGTTAATATGTACATACATTTTAACTTGAAAATAGAATCTAAGTGTACATTTTATTTGAAAATTGTTGGACAATAAAATTGAAAAATGTTAGCAAACTTTGAAATAATTTGAAAATTGTTTTAAAGCAACTTTGAAGCATAATTTGAAAATTGTTAGCAAATTTGAAATAATTTGAAAATAGTTAAAAATATGTTCATATCTTAACATGAAAATAGAATATAAATTTACATGTTTCATTTGAAAATTGTTCTAATTTAAGTTTGGTTTAAAACCACTTGAAAATTGTTCATTTAACATAAAAATTGTTGCAAACTTTGAAATTTAAATAACAAATTGATTAAATAAATAAGAATATAATTACAAATAAATATGAAACAAATTAAATTATGAAATTTAGTTAGATTTATTGGAAAATTCTTACTAATTTTGTAAATTATGTAGCATGATATTTAAATTATGATAGCATGTAATTCAATAATTTACCTTGGTTGTCCTCCATTGGAATTTTTCTTCTCTCAACCTTGCTCTTTGTTGTCTCATTCGTTCTCTATTGTACTCACGTTCTTCATTGGAATTTTGTTGTCTAGCATGTTTTCTTTGTCTTTTTTTTTATTCCCCATCAATCTACAATGAAAACAAACAATTTTTTTTTCAAAATGTTATAAGAAACAACAATATGTTAGTATGAAATCTTGAAATATGCCTACAAAGAAATCTTACATGAATCAATTTACAATGAAAACAAACAAATGTTTTTTCAAATTATTATAACAAACAATAAAATGTTAGTATGAAATCTTGAATTATGCCTACAAAGATATCTTACATGTCTAATGAGGTCTAATTCAACAATATGAAAATGACAAATCTCTAATTCAACAAGATCAAATTGTTAAATCTATAATGAAAAAAAAAACTAGAAAGGAAGTAAATTGTATTTTGTGAATCCTTCTTTGTTAATTATATACAGGTTCGTTGTTGTTTTTCGGAGGGAATGGTAGTTGGAAACATTAATTGTTTCCAACTCCTTTCGCGGTTTCGCCTCGACTGCCTTATATGTTTTTTTACACAGTCAAACTCTCAATCGAGCCTTTTTGACAGACGCTCGATCGAGCAAATACCTCGATCGAGGGTTTAACAAAACCTCGATCGAGGTTTTATTAAACCCTTGATCGAGGTATTGTTAAACCCTCGATCGAGGTTCTGTTAAGCCCTCGATCGAGGTTTTTGAAAGAGCTTGATCGAGGGCTTAAAATCCAGGCCGAAAGCCCCTTTCTCAGCAGAATGGAATGTTTGTCTGCCTTCCACAGAGTTCAACTATGGCATTAAATGCTCATTAATGAGCGAACTTGAAACCATTGGATTCGTCAATGAATCTTGTATCGAGATATATAAAATTTATGAATATTTATCTTCATATGTCTGTTGTTTTTAATTTTCTACTAAAACTTGCCCTAAAAAACCATGTCGACAACTTCGATTGAGCTCAAAGATAAATCCACAACATTCAAAATACACATCCAAAAAATTTGAAAAAATACACAAGCCCGAGATAAACGCGTCCTCTTTAAAAGGGTAGTTTTAGTTTTGCAAATTATGTAAAAAATCATAAGATTTTGTGCACGCACACACATGTGTGCAAAATGCAACTTAAATATACATTGGTAAGTTTCGAAAAATAATAATAAATATAATTTTTCGAGAAAAATTAAAAGAAAAATATGTAATCCCTAGTGCACTCTGTCTAGATCATGTTCACATCTTTCATTTTTTAAAATTATTATTTTAACATTAATTTATTGTGCACGTACAAAGACTACTTGTTAATTGCTCTTCAAATTTTTAAGTACACACGTTTCATTAAATGAAAATTCGACACGATATATGGCATTGGTATATTTCAAAAAAAATATCATTGAAAAGCCAACATAATTCTTTACATTTCGTTTTTCAACCGCATGTCAAAATTCATATGGCAAGTATGAGTTTCGAGGGGCTTCAATTTAATACATGGGTAAAATTTCCATTTTTCACCGTCATATTTGGCCAAAAAGAGTTACCCATCTTCATGGAATCACCCTTATAATTTTGAGTTTGGGTGTTGAGCAGAGTGTAAATCATAACCCTATTTTTCTGAGCATTGATCTATACGACCATTTTTCTGCGACTTCGTCACGGAACGAATGGAGTCCGATTTCTAAAGTCTTGATTTCGGATTTCAATCCTTTTACTTATCTTCTGAGTATCGATATATATTCCCTTCGCCTGAGACTTCATTACCGAATAGATGGATCCGAATTCATAATCTCTGATTACTGATTTTTAATATTTATATACTGAGCATAGATTTATTAATCCATTCTCCTATGACTTCATTACTAAAAGAATGAGATTGGAATGATAATTATGTTATCCGTGATACCAATAATCATCCTCCATTATTAGGTCCCTTTAGGTAAACTTTTGATGGATATCAGTCGATTGAGTAACCGCGAGAATCATCATTCACATCACTAGAATTATGGCGTAAGATCTGTTTATCTCAAAACCGTCGAGTTGTGAGTCTATTCATCAGACCACTATAAATTATAAGTCAAAATTTTGGTTCGGTGATAATCGCTCCCATTCCCTAAAAAGCAGCAGAATTAACGTTATGTTCATCTGGCAGTCTTTAATCATGTTATTCTCGAATCTTGATCTATCCACCACTGTTCGATATACTATGGATCTGATATATATCAAGTTCCTCTTATAACTGTAATGTTCTTTTCTTCTGTGTATTTAGAGTGGACCCAAGAATTGCTTGTGACACCGTAGTTGAATGTCAAGAAAAACTTCATATAAACACAAGTGTCATTCATTCGTGGAAGGAAACGCAATACTAATTTCTACCGAGTGGAGTCGCTGCAGTGATGAGAATGGTCAGATGGTGTCATAGGTGCTCTGAGTGATGTCCATTGGTGATTGATTCCACTTGGTGAATCGATGGTTAATACGCCTTTTGTCTTTCGAGTTTTTGTGTAAAGATTTTAATTATATGTATTCCTTGGAATGTGATCCGAATAAATAAACTACTTCCACAATGTACATACTCCCACTGAAACTGATAGTTAATGGAGTATGAAGTCCTATTTTTCTAATCTCTTATGACCCTGACATCTATATTATGATCATAATTAAAATGGGTATGAAATCTGAAGGGCAGGTAATTGTTCATCTTTTTCATCATTGAACATTGTTACTTTATTACTATTCACCTTATTCATACAAATGTTGAAGTGACATTCTTGATAAAACATATACATATATATGATAATGATCATTTAAAATTTTGATGTGGTGAGGAGCATCATAAATCCATCTTTACTTCATATTTATCAATTACTCATAAGAATCAAACCACTTGAGGTGTAAACCTTTTTTCAAAATTTACCCTTAAAAAAAATTACACCTTAAAAAAATTGATTTTTCCTAATACTTAATATATCCAAAGTTAAAATATATTTTAACTAACTATTATAATTGAACATAACACATTATGGTCATCATATCATTATTATTTTGTTTAGTTGTGTTACTAAACTTCCACTCCGTTTGAGGGTTGTGTATATCTATTAATAACTCCAAAGTATTAAATAAATTTAACCTCTAAACTAATTTCTAAAATTAATTATAACTCTATTATAATTAAATGATTAATTAAATAATTAAAAAACTAAATATCTATAATAATAAAATATTTTTCTCCATAATACATGTTATGAACGTAACTTTATTAAGTATCATTTCGTGAGTTGTTATAAGTTTAAAAATATAAAATATCATGTAATACATAGTCAACGAGTTGAAACAATCTGATTATTAAAATTATAATGATTACAAATATGAAAATAATAAATAATTCCAATCGACTATTTTAATTCGCACTTCATGTAAAACGAGTTATTACTAGCATTTGCCCCTTGAGGAGAAAAACTGAACGTCGATAGGAAAAGAGGAAAGTTAGAAGGAACAAAAACATAGGCACGTGAAATGAAGGATACTGGTAGGAAAAGAGCAAAGTTTGTAACAATCTCAAATTACAAAGACATAGGCACTCAACCCATAACAAAAAATAATGTTAAGTTCAGCAACACAGTGAGCCAAATACAATTGTTTTTCTCACAATCTCTGTAATAGTAATCTCAACACTAGGCAAATTGCAAAACTGATAATAGTAGGCAAAGTTTTCATTTGAGTGTGTACATATGAGAAGATACAAATGATATTTAAAATTAAAATCAGTTGGAGGCTTCTAAATTGGAAATATAGTCTTCCCATGTAGTAGCTTCTTCAGTTATGATATTATATTTTCCTACAGGATGTGTGTGTGTGTGTGCGCGCGCACGTGCACGCAACCTCATCAATACCTAACCACCGAGTTCTAAACAAGGAGTGGTCTTGAATTAGTTACATTATAGAAAATATATGAACGATAATGAACTTATACAACTTTAAGAAAACCCATCTCAATGAACAATTAAGATATAATTAAGAAAACACATATGCCAAGGTTATATCCCAAACTACTCCAACATGTTTTCAAAACCCCAAAAGGAGTGTGATCTCATAACCACCTATTTTGTGGATGATGTAGTTGCTTTTATTTTGTATTTTTTTCTTGTTTTGAGGATGATATAACGTATTGAACAATTTGACCCTCTACACCTTCATATTTTGCTATTGCATACTTGGTTTCTTTCACCACTACTATATTGTGGCTTTTCAATGAGCTTTTTTAGCATCCTCTTTTGTATAAATTGGAAATCTTGAAATATCAAATTCGCAACTGTTACTTTAATTTAACACACTTCTTGCATCTATTTTGCATCTTAGAGCATCTTGTTTTGTGTCAAATTCTTTATTCTAGTGTCCATTATTGTATCTTCTTGCATCCTTTATTATGTCTATGTGATGTCATTTTTGTGTCCTTATTTTTCTAGTTTTTCTTTGGGATAGGGCATCGGGGTTAAGAGTTAGGATTAGTGGTTGATAGGTTAGGTAGGTCAAGTGGGTTAGGTGGTTAGGTTTGTGGTCTAAGTGGGGTATGTATGTCAGGTAGGTTAGTAAGTTATTAAGATAAGAAGGATAATTGGGTCTGTGGGTTAGTTAGCTTAGGTCAATTAGCTTTTGGTAGCTTATGCCATAGTAGATTATGTGGGTTATGTGGGTTACGTGGTTAGATATATTAGTGGGTTAAGAATATAGGTTACATGGGGTATGGGTTAGTAGGTTAGGTTGGTTAGTGGATTGGAAGGTTAGGGAGATTACTTCCAGGTACATTAGGGTTTATTTATCTTACATAGGTTACTACATTATATGGGTTAGGTATGTTACATTTGTTAGGTATTGGGTTAGTGGTGAAGGTCATGTATTAGGTGGGTGAAGGGGTTAGTTGGATTAGGTAGTTGTTGAGACCTCAATTATCCCTAAGTCACTAGGCTCAGGGATCCCCCCCATTTAAAAAACAAAATTATGTCAAGGTTTGTCCTCGAATGGGATTTGCATGTAATGTTCAATGATTCTTTCTTGATTTGGGGTTTGATTCACTAATGAGAGTACTAATGAATTGGTTTTTTCCCTCGTGCTTTCGAGTGCAGTACCTTTGGTTCTTTACATTAAGTTGGCATGACTTGTTTATTGTTTTCCCTAAGTTGGTTTTAGCTTTTGCATTTCTTGGATATGATGTTGTGTGATAATCCTTTGGTTTCCCTCCTCGCTTATGGGTTGATTCTTGGTTTCACATGTGATGCAGGACGTGGAGCCAACAATGTGACACAATGGTCACATGCTGTGGCGATTTTGGATTTGTTGAGTCATGAGTTTGTTAGTCCCAAGTTGTTAGTGTAGGAAATCGTTCCAACGATGACTCCCTGCAAGGAGATCATGTCGCGGGTATTTTGTTAAAGATGGTGACTCTTCCATCATGGACGAGAGTCGTTTTTGTTTTTTGTTTGGGACCACTCGCTGTGGGGGTGGTGGGAGATAGTTTAAATACACTGAGTAGGATTCGAATAAGGGGTTCTCAATTCAAGAGAAGTTCGATGACCGGGAGTTGGTTCCCGTTGTAAATATTTTGTGAGAGTCGAATTGTGTGTTTGATTTTATAGTTTAATAGAAGAGTAGTTGTGTGTTGAATGCTCGCATTGTCATTGAATGATTGAATGAATAATTGTCTTTGAATTCCAGAGCTGTATTGGCATTGAAATCTTTGAATTAAGCATTAGCTTCCTGCGTAGATGTGTTATCCTGAGCGATGTATGCCGGATTGACTGATTCTCTGGTCAATTGCGTGCAATGCCTAAGTTTGTCATATAAATCTCGTCATGCAGGGGATGGACGGCCAAGATCTCATCTAAGATCTAGATCTACGATCCAGGAGAGTGTTGTCGAGCAGAGAAACGCGGAATCTGTCGAGGTTGTGAATTTCGTCGAAGACGAACCGGTCGAAATCGTTGGTCGGTCGAGGACAAGCCTGTCGAGATCGTCGACATGTCGAGATGACCCTATCATCGCGCATTTGTCGAGGATGAAGCTGTCGGGGATTGCGACCTGTCGACATTGTTAACCTATCGAAGGCTCATAGGGGACATGGATCGTCATTCAGGTCGGAAATCAACAGTAGTAGAATCTGTCGAAGGGTCGACAGAAAGGGGGTGGTCGTACCACGACTAGTCGAAAGCCGACTATTCCGGGTAGCAGGCCATTTAACGCCTACCTTCAGGGTATTCGACCACCAACATGTTTTAATAACAAAACACATATCATGTCTACATGCTACTCTCATGAAATTTTCATAGAGAAGTCAATCTTTCCCCTAGCAACTAATGAGTATTCAACACAATTGAAATGAAATGAGATGCGTAAACCAAGCATATTAATAAAACAAGCATATTAATGGTTGCACCTCAATATTTATTGACTTTAGGGTTGGAATACCAAATGAGAAGTATAGTAAGGTAACAACTTAATACATGTAGCAATGTTGCAGGAAAATTATGACCAGGAACATTTTCATGTCATCTCATGGCTTGTACAAGGCTATTCCAAGTGTCTTTAACTCTCTTGTGATTCACCATTTTTCAATGCTTTGTTTTTTACAAAGTTATAAATAAATTATGAATTTATTTACAAGTTGAGTAATGCTTGAAGGAAGATGTTGATTAGTCTACTTAATGCTTATGATATTAAACATTATATCTTTGGTACTTTGCTTCAAGCTATCTTGGGTTGATTTTGGTCTTGTTCTAATTTCATTTTCGTTGTTTCTTGGTTGAAAATGACGATCTAATAACGTTGCACATGGATTAATCCTCCTTACACTCAAGAACACAAGGTTTATTAATGATTTACATTGATCTAAGCATGACATATTTGAATTTGAACTTTGATTGCATTCTCTCGCTTCTTGCATGAGAATGATAATTTATGGATTTTACACTCTTGTTTTCTCGAATAATTATTGATTTATAGCTTATGTAAGTGAATGGTTTTAGCACCTTTTGAAATCCATATTAGTGTGTAGGTTGTTTAAGCCTCAATCATGGGATTGACAATGTGGAGGCAAGCTTGTTGCTTTCAGACAAAGAACATTCATCGAAATCAAGAGGATGGATGCCAAATTAGTTAGAAGAAATGTACAAAGTGGCACATACACAATTCTCATGGACTGAATTTTTCTTTGTTCTCTCAAATGTCAGCTTTTGATACTTTACATCAAGACTCTCATTGAAAGGAGACAAGTCCTTCTCCATTGGCGTTTGAAATGATCCTGGTGGTTGTATCTACATGGGGAAAAATCCACCCAATCACCTATGAGCAAATAAACAATTATGGTCGAGTTGCTACCTTGTGAACGGAAGACCTCTTGATGTTTTGGTAAACCATTGATTCCTCGAGGTTTGCATCTGGTATTTTTCCATCTCTGATAGCATGCGTGACATCATCCCACCGCCCCCTCCTTTGAAGGGAGAATCGAGGACTACGTCACGCTCCTGCAACCAATAATGTTTTTGAAAAATATCAATTTTAAAAATTAGACAAAATATTATACACTTCAAACTATATCTTATATATAGTCCCGAGGAAACATTGATAAGTTTTAGAGGCCAAATAATAGAGGCCTGGCAATACATATATGATCCCCTTCGGGGACATAATAATAAATACAATCATCCATGTCACATCAATTAAAAACAACACTTTGATAATAATAATAATAACAACTTGAATCTAATCATATAAGCCCACTTTGAACATGACCAAAGGATCATCCATGCCACTTTAAACCATGACAATACTTTCACCTCACTTTAAGTTGGAAAGAATATTTTCATTTTTAGCGAGGCACAAATTTTATCAACCATTATAAACATGGCCTCTTTGTCCAATATACAAAAGAACATAAGTGAAATTCCAAGATAAAAGAAGTGTAAATAGCTAAATAGTATAAATAGTCAATATATTTGTATTTCTACTTAATTTAACTTTAGAGGCACTAGGGATTTTTTTAGGTGCATTTATTTAACCATTTATTTGTTGAATAATGAGAAAGACTTTATGATTGCATAATTTGGTGTAAATTATTTTAAAAAAAATTCTTATTTTAAAAGTGAAAAATATTGAATTAGGTTGGTTTTATGATCTAAAGTGTTAAATGATGATGATGATGATGACGATGGTGATGGTGATGATGATGATGATGATGACGACAATGATGAGGATGAGGATGAGGATGAGGATGAGGATGGTGATGGTGATGATGATGGTGATGACGACGATGATGAGGATGAGGATGAGGATAGTGATGGTGATGGTGATGATGATGGTGATGGTGATAATGATGATGTTGATGATGATCAAGGATAATTTTAGGGGTGAAATTTAGCCCATGGGCTATTTTTCCATGTTTTTTTCCAAAAAAATATTTTACAATTTGTATTTTTTGAAGCCCCATTTCGCCCAATTTTGATGGGGTAAGCTTTTTTCACTCTAAAAATAACCAAATTATTATATAAACTATATAAAATCCTTATAAATTGAAATAATTTTAGAAAAATATCGCCAAATATTTTATAGTTGACATTTTAAGAATTGGTAAGATTCGCCAAGGTTTATACAATTTTAAATAAGTATGGGTCCTTAAAATTATCCCTAATGATGATGATGGTGATGGTGATGATGATGGTGAGGTCATGGTGATGTTGATGGTGATGGTGATGGTGATGGTGATGGTGGTGGTGGTGGCGGTGGTGGTGATGGTGGTGGTGGTGGTGGTGATTATGATGATGATGATGATGATGATGATGGTGGTGGTGGTGGTGGTGATGGTGATGGTGATGGTGATAGTGGTGATGGCGATGGTGATGGTGATGATTATTTTAAACGCGACGGAGATTCAGGGTACCTTGGATATCCTGATGGCCTATCTGGATAGGCTAAAGCATGCCCCACACATAGTGGTGATCCCACCCTTTAGGGAAAACTCTCAAATCTTTTCCTCTACTGCACTTTCCATGAGAACGATCTAGTTACAGAGGAGCAAGATTGATCACCTCCAAGGAAGGAGTGATGTTTTCGAGGACCAACAAGTTACAAGGTTGTGTAGATAAACAATTCACCCTTTAATATTTTCAGTGTTTAATACATTATGTAATATTTTCATAAAAACAATCTAAAACATATACAAACAAAAATATGATACTATTACCTAATTATACCCAATATCCAATCTCAATTGATAGAGAACAAAGAAATCAATGAAAATGGACCTCCACCTTTCTTGGAAACATTATCCTGGTTTGACCCGAAAACCTTCAAACCATTAATCTCTTTTATTTGTAGTTCAATGTTCACTCATGTCCATATAAAGTTGTCTAAATAAATCCATGTATCTTACATGACACAATTTTCAACAAACAACACATTATAATATTAAAATACATACATAATAATATTTAAGATACACTATAGCCTTATCGCTATCATCATCACAAATAGAAATAGATTAACATAATATGAATAAGGGTAAAATAACCCCCTTGCTATCATAGATACATGAAGTGGGTAAAGTGTGAGATAACCTCCTTTTTAAATATAAAATACACATGTGTAATAAGTGCCATGGGATGGCGATGTCCCTGCCGAATTGCATGACTTGGTACTGGATTAGTTGGGCGAGTTGATACCATAGGTTTGGAGGTTGGCGATTTGGTTGTTGTTATCGAGTAGGTTTGGATGTTTGTTATTTGGTTATTTGGTTATTTGGTTGTTGTTATCGAGTAAGTTTGGATGTTTCTGCCTTGAAATATATGGTTTGAATTTGAAATATAAAAAAGGGAAATTATTGGTCTAGGTTGCGTCCTTCTGAATTTAAATAATAAGAAGTAAAAATATATTATTTATTGTAATGGATTTTTTCATGGATTTGTTAAAAATAGATTATATTATTTAAAAGGAGTGGAAGACTTGTAAACTGGCATAAGAGAGCTAGCTTCAATTTATTTTATTTGACCCGCCACGGGGCTCAACCAAGGGAAGTAAAAGATAGCGGGAAACAAGGAAGTGATCGATTGCAGTAGTTTAAAGGTTTGGTTCTTTCCAGTTACTTATATATCGCAGATTCTAGATTTGCAAAGTTGTGACCCTTAGGGAGAAAACTCTGATTATTACCTAAATTTTACATAATATGTTAGAATTTATAAATTTCCATGACGCCTTGGCTAGTGGGAATATACTTTGTATATGATATGCATCAGACATATGCCTTGATACCTTTTTTTTTTAACAGAAACATGGTATGAGTTGATATTTGAAAAGGGATGTGCACAACCATTTAGTACATTGTGATGGTTTTCCTAGCGAACCAGGAATCTAGAGTATCAAAATGATGATGACCTCTGACAGTACTACCAGCCTTCTTATTGGTATCATGGGAGACAAATCCCATATGTTTCTGGAGATATCATGAGTAAAAGAAAAAAATTGCTTGCAAGAATAAATCCTTACAAACTGAGAGCATAACAGGCTGCAAAAACAACACTTTTAAGAAGACGGGGAGATAAAATGCCCTTTAAGGAAGGGGTCCAAGAGCTTATGATGTCCTGAAGAGATGTTCTCGACTGCCTCTTTGTCCCGTCGTTCTTTGTTGGATTTTTGGCCACGAGTAAGAGGAGGAGAAGGGGATGAAAAGTCTTCAATATCCTAGGAGCCATCCGAAGTTGTGGAGGGTACTAAAGAAGCCAACCCTGCATGGGATGGAGTCTCCTGCTCGAAATTCTGAGCCTCGCTCTTAGAACCTGAGGGAGTCGAGCGTGGAAGAGAGGCTGTCAAAGGAGGGTTATCTCACTCCAAATTATCTGAAGAAACTGGGATAGTCTCAGACTGTCTGGGAACTTCTGGTGCTTCAGTTTCTTTACCTTTGGCTTCTTGCAAAACTGCATATTTGTTGTTGTTTGGCCGTGGAGAGCTAGGAGCTGCTGGAGTTGTTATATCTTGTGGCTGAACCGTCTGATGTAAGGGTTGGGGGTCCTTACACCGAGCGGCTCTTCTCCTATTATTAACAACCTGGAACTCTGTTGCTTTGGTTGCTTTGGGCTTTTCAGGCTGATGAGTTTCTGAGAGTTTGGGGCAGTTCTTGGCGAAGTGACCATAAACGTGGCAAGAGCTACATTTAATGGTATTTGCTCATAGTCCAACTCTTGGAGATGGATCCAATCTCCCAAGTTGATCTTTAAAGATTCAGGAATCCCTCTCTCCATGTTTACTTCTACGCATATGCAAGCACAAGTAAACTCGCCCCCTTTTGGTTCTGCACAATCCAGAAAACACCCCAGTTTGTTGTCGATGTCTGTTAGAGAGTTGCGCCCCCAGAGGTGTAAGGGGAGGTGGCGCAATCTCACCCAAACATGAGCAGCAGTAATCTCTAAGACAGGATTGAAATCCAAGGTCCACGGAGCTAAGAAAAGGCCTCTCGAGCCCATGAAGTAAGGCCTCGAGCGGAAGATTAAATCTCTTTCAGTTTTGTTCATGAAGAGGAAAACAAAATAGCCCCTCCTGGCAGCAAGGACAGAGACCTTCCCTTGCAACTTGGGGGCCCAATGCTCTGCTATCCATAGATCCATAGCTTTTGGGTTGGGCCAGAGGCCAATAAATTTTCCAATGAGAGCTTTCTCTGAGAGGTTCAGAGCTTTCTTGCAAGGATCCGAAGGAGAGAGATTTACACAAGGGATCTCATTCAACTTTTTCACGAATTTGTTGGTAGGAAGAGAAGCTACCTTGAGAGAGGAGGACTGGACGAGGGCCTTGAAGGCATGAAGCTCGTCCTCGTCGTCCATACCACACTTCGACGGCTAAAAAAATAACATAAACGGCGCAGAGAGCTAGTGCAGGCTGCAAAAAATCGACCTACAAGGGAGCCGAGCCGTTGGAGACAGGCCGCGGCGGCTGTAGTAGAATGTGGGCGGCTAGGGGAACCCTAGCCACGTTTCGACCGGGAGAGATCCATCTCCATCTCAAATTTTGTAAGATCCAGGTTTATTAGTTGTTATGAGCATGTAAATTTTAGATGCCTCATACGCCTCGATACCTTAACTAAGCCTTTAAAGTGCTATTTTATTGTATGAATGTAAATTCTGATAAATATGTCCCACTATCTGCTTGCCTGCTTAGTGTTTGCATGAAACGGTTGGAAATGTCTACTTCTCCCACTATCTGCATGCCTACATTATTATTATGAAATATTTTCAACAGTTTTGACTTGATTCAAAAGATTTCCGAAGGTAGTTAATTTAAGTTGCAGTTACTTGGTGAATATTTTATTGGGTATGTCGTTGACATGGATTTGAATGTGGATTAAATTTTTGTCCATTATTCACAATTGATTTCCTATGGGAGCATGATGAAGTATTACAGATGAAATCAGTGAAATCCAATCATGTGACTATTGGGAACTGGGCCTTGGGCAACAATGTTGTTGGAATTAAGATATTCTTTGGTCTAATGTTGAGTTAACCTATTGAAATCAGTGAAATCCAATCATGGGACTATTGGGAACTGGGCATTGGGAAACAATGTTGGAATTAAGATATTCTTTGGTATAATGTTGAGTTAACCTATTGCACGTTTGCAAGTTATTTTATTACATCTATCAATTTCTAGCTTCAGAGGAGAGCATAACATGGTGCGTAAATATTTAACGTATGTAGTAGCATATATTAGCTACATAGAACATAACAAGGTGCATAAATATTTAGCACCATAGATTGTTAAACTGCAAAAACATCTATGCAATGCAATGCTCTGAAAAGGTGAGAATAAAAACACAGAACTCATAAATTGAATTGAGTCATAGGTCCTTAAGATGTTTGCCCAACTATTTATACAAAATCACATGAAAAACAAGTTGTTAGTGAGACTACCAACTCCTTATGCTTTGTGCATAAAAAATACATGAAATGTTTATGGGAATAGCTTAACATAACACAACATATTATAGTAGGTAACATCCATGCTCAAAAGTAACTTTCGTCATCTCTATAATTCAATCTTAAAAATCAGAAATATCATTATTTGCCATTCAATATGGAGACATAAATAAATTGATTAAAGGCATATTATGTTCTCTTTGAACAACGAAATCGATGAGATGTAGATTATTAAAGATAAGGCTTTATTGCATTAAAGTGTGAATTCTCGACGGTTACTCACTTAGTTTAAATCAAAGTAGAAGGCTGGCATTACATTAGAATGGAAGTGCTTATCGAATTAAAGGATCCGGGGTTGAATCGGAAGACTCGCTTACCAATGGAAATTTGAACTATGCGCTGCTAGACACTTTAGCCCATACATTTCCACGCTGAGGCCATGCACCTGAGTGACCACGTTGAAACGTTCAAACCATGCAACGGGAAGCAGCATGCCACGTTTAAGCCATGCACAAAAGATGAGTGAGCACCATCCATAACATTAATCAACATCAATCGAGTTGGAGTTGAGCTTGCTTTCCTTCACCATCTGTTCTACCTCCTCCTCGGATAATGACCAGCGAGGGATTGCTCATTCCTGCTTGCCCATTCGATTTCCGGAGCTCGCTTCAACATCTGATTTTAGCTTGTTTGTTTCACCTTTGTTTCAGGTATTGACAATATCCCTTATGAGCTAATTCACCAAATAAATTGGTCGGCCCAAAAATGTATCTAGCATGCTTGTTTCACCTTCAGTTACAGAAGTAAAACCTCAAGCTCCAAGGGTTAAAACATTGATGGGAGTAGCAGTGGTGGTGGGACGCTCAGGTGGAGGTTGAAGCCGCGGAGGGAGTCTCGGGAAGAGTGAGGATCTTGCCCCTTGAGCTTGCTTGCTTTGATTACTACTTCCCCCATGAGGTTGGAGCGCTACATTTTTGTATAAGTTTGTAACTTTACCATAACTAGTCCATAGTCCAAATGCAATTCTCAGCACATTGCTTAAACTTGTAAATTTTCCACAAGTTGTTCGATTCTCAAAAGATAACGGAGTCGATATGGGTTGTGCTACTTCCAGAGTGGAAAATGAAGAGCTGGTAGCGAGATGCAAGTCGCGAAGACGATATATGAAGCAAGTAGTTAGGTCGAGGCATGAATTTTCATGAGATGCTCACGGATTCTATTTACAGGCATTGTGGAATACAGGAGCAGCGCTGCGTCAATTTGCAGAAGGAGAATCCATGGAAATGGTGGGGTCGTTATCGTTGGAATGCCCTGCCGCCAGCAGTAGCATCACCACTATTGGTATTAGCCGAGTTTTCCTAGGACCTTGCTGCCTCCACCCAAGATGAGCCCATATCCTTATTGCTCTACATCTATTCATGGTGGAGCAGTCTCTCTGTATAGCCTGCAAAGAGGCGATTTAGTAGTATTATTCAATTAAAACGGTATTAGCTGCCATTGCTGGTTTTATGAATTGAAATATAAAAATGCAGAATGCAGTTGTCTGTAGTAATCTAATAGAAGTTCCATTGACATAGAAATTCAAACATAAATTCAGTAGTATATAAAGTATTTCATCCAGGCAGATCAAGGTAGATCAATGACAAAATAGTTCTGGATGTAACAACACAATGAAGACAACCATGGAGGTGCTTTCACTGCACCTGAAATTGCTAAATTCACCATAAGCTTCCCTATGGAAGGTAAGATACACAATGTTTATCTATATCTACTCTATTGGTTCGATAAATTGCTCTTTCCTGTTTGAATTGTCTCAACTTAATTGCCTCAATTAACTATTTCTACTCTATTGGTTCGATATTTTCAACAGCAGTTGCCTCAAGCTTGCCTTAGGATCAAAGGGGTCCACTTAGAAGCCATATGATATTCGTTGCCATTGTATGTGCTTTTCTACCCATCTCGACAATAATAGCAAGAACATTTCTCCATTGCAATTGAATTATCGTCCTCCTGTTGTTTGTGCACTACAGTGGTGGTAGCAGACGAGGGTAACAACACTACGTTGGCGGTAGCAGACAAGGGTTTGAGGCTGGCGATGATAGAAATATGCATATTGTCTTAAGGCGGTTGTAAGGGGAGGTGGAGGGAGGCGATGAGGTTGCGGGAGAGAGCAGGGCAGGAGCTCGGGCAGAGAGGAGGCAAAGGAGTTCGAGGAGGTCGGTGGCGGGAGGAGGCAGGCGGCGGCGGCAGGAGGTGAAGGAGGTCGAGGAGGTCAGCGGCCGGCGGAGGCAGGAGATGCATAAGCATCGCGGAGGCAGGAGATGCATAAGCATCCACGTGGCATAAGCATAAGCATCCACGTGGCATGATTCCATTTGCTCTATGAGCGAGGGGTCTAGCAGACGTGGAGCTAATGCTTCTCTGTGGTGAAATTCCTACGACGTAATTAGTCCCGGGACTCCGCAGGGATGGAGATTAGTCCCGGGACTCCGCAGGGATGGAGGGATGGAATTTGAATACGGTCAAAATTTTACTATATTCGTCAAAATCCTTTGTTGAAATGTCAAAACGATTTTTGGATGTAGTCGTCAATTTTGATAGGCTGGTTAGATTTGAAATTCCAACCTTGCTATAGGCTGGTTAGATTTGAAATTCCAACCTTGCTGGGGAGCAGCCATTATAGGATCGTTGGTTACAATATCTTTTTGACTTTTTTAATTTTAAATTTGATTAATTTTCCCTACTATGAAAAATAATTATCAAATTATTATAGAAAAATAATTATCAAATTATAATATAATAATTTTTTTCTTGATTAGTAAAATTTTTCTTGATGGGTAAAGTACATAGATTTGACTAATTTTTTCTATTGTGAAAAATAATTATCAAATTATAAATATAATAAAATTAAATTGATTGATAAAATACATAGACTTGATTACATAGCTAATTTTCCTCCTTTGAAAAATAATTATCAAACTAGCACAACCACAAGTAAAGTGGCTGGTTAATGAAATGATTTAATTGTAGCATGTTCATTGGCTAATATGACCGAGATGAGATCATATTTGTCAGTCATTATCCTCATTTCATTATTATTTTACACATGAAATTATCTTTATCATTCATTATCCCGGTTTCATTATTATTTTAATATCATCCCTAACTCCAATCGCTAGCACATTTACTTGGCAGCCACCATCATTTTATTGTTCCTTGGACTTATTGTTACTTGGCTCTCATCATGCCACACTTCTAAAAGTGAAGAAAAAAAGGTTTCAATGGCGTTATGTTGGAGTGCTACATTCCATATCAAACCCCAATCTCTAGGTACATGTATGTTGCTTTGTAACTCGTTTGTTTTAAAGAAAGGTAAAGTTGTGTTGGAAGACATTTTCGTTGACATTCCAATTCCAACAAGTTGACTGTGTATATAAATTTTTCTATAATGTCTTTGTGAGGAGGAATCTTTAACACATAAATGGCATGATGTATTCATGCAATTAATGGTGATATAAATTTTCATTGGGTGAAAGTTTGATTTGAATGTTTTTATCTAATTTGAATGTTTTATGAGTTAATTTAGAGAATACATTATAAGATGATAAGATGAATGTGAAGTAAATTGTCTAGCTTAGAGAAGTTACTAGTTGGTAGTAAGTTGTTTGTCTAGTTTATTGTTACTCTAAATTGTTTCGTGTCAATTTAGTGAACTCTTATGTGTATATGTGTCACTTTACACGTTTTATTACAAGAAATAGAATCACAATTACGTTTATTACATAAGATGGAATCACAATTAAATCTTGATATCTACATATTCTACACTTTTAACAAACAAATTATCATAATATTAAAATATTATATTTGTAAATATAATATTTGATATTATTATATCAGATTTGATATTGGTTGAGCCTTACTTAGACTAGATCTAAATTTCGTTTCACTATAAATATAACAATCACCAAAAATGATATTTGACCTTGACCCATTTAATAACTCCCAATCAAACGAGAAAATTTACATAAAACTTCGTGCTATCGCGAGCATTGACTTTGTATGTATATACAAATTTGGGACTGATTTATATCTATTATTATTTTCTTCGATTTATGTCTAATTTCTCTAACTTCTGGCTTACTACATTTCTATAACCATATTCCAATTAATCACCATCCCTTCAATATCTACATATCACATCTAATTACTCTAACTTCTGGCTTACTACATTTCTATAACCATATTCCAATTAATCACCATCCCTTCAATATCTACATATTACATATGTGTCATTCAATATTTTTTTAATTCAAATCATAAAATAATTATATTTTTATTTAATAAAATAATTTTAAATTGTTATTTTTACCTTATTATAATTTTAAAATTAATATTAAATTATTATTTTTATTACATATTTTTTTTAAACTTCGTTATATAAGATTATAAGAATTATATTGGATATAATTTTAAATTGTTAGTTTTACCTTATTATAATTTTAAAATTAATATTAAATTATTATAATTTTTATTATATGTTTTTTTAAATTCCATTATATAAGAGTTATATTGAGTTTTATAAATTGTATTATATTGTATTCATTTTGATATTTAGTAATAATAAATTTAATTTATATTTAGAATTATATAATTGAGAGTTTTTTTTATATTGATTTTAGTCTATAGTAAATATAAATCTCATTTATTATAATTTTTTTAGTGATAATAAATTTATTTTTTATAATTAGAATTATATAAATATTTTCTTTTTAATTTTAAGGTATTTAATTTTTTTATTAAAATGTTTTTATTTTATTTATTAATTAAACAAAATATTTAATATAATTATAAATCAAGTAGTATATATATCAAATCAATATATATATACCTTTCCGCCTACTAAGTTTTGGGAATAGACCAACACAATGATTAGATTCCAACGCAGAAAAAGACAAAGTCCAAAACGATTACAATATTATAACCTGTAACCTGAAAAGGCACGTAATAAGTATGATAATAATTTCAGGCGACTTTATTCCTCGCCATTTAAAACCATAAAACTAAATCTATTCTCATCCACAGGATCTCCAAACACATTTTGATAACACAATTTTTTTGCAACATACGTAAACTGTCCACCGTCTGAAACTATTAAGCGATTACCTACGAAGCTTCCTGACAGCTAATAACGAGAGATCCTACTTGAGTTATGAAGCAACCATATAACGGAGAATTCGCTTTCTACTGAGGCAGCTTGTTGATCTTACGGTGCTTGAACTCTCCGTATGTTTTAGGGTTGAACAATGGCGGGTTGTTCTCATCCATCGTCTCCTTCAAGGGCCCAATAACGGTGTCCAGAGGCGGAGTGCAGAATACTGGCCACGACATCCTCACCCTGTCTTTGCTCACCATGCTCCTATGCAAAACGCTCTTGAATCTGCCATTGCTCAAGACCTAGAAGCCATAGCCAGTAATTCATCAATCAGACAACATACAAATTTACAAATTTGTATCAGGAAGAAGAAAAACAAGGAAAAATCAATGGAAAATAAATTTATTGACCTCGATCTGGTCGCCTATATGGACGATGATGGCGTTTGGAACGTAACTGGCAGAAACCCAGTTACCATCTTTGAACACTTGGAGTCCCGGCACTTCATTGGGTACAAGAAGAGTGAGGGCGGACATGTCAGTGTGGGCCTCAACTCCTAAAGCAAGTTCCGGCTGTGGGCACGGTGGATAGTAATTGATTTTCATCTCCATTTCCAGATTGTCGCCACCCAGTATTTCTTTCAGGGCGGATTCTTCCAATCCAAGATTTATTGAAAGCGCAGCCAGTAGCTTATTCACCACTTCCAGGAGCCTTCGGCCATATTCATCATTCACTTCTCTGCAGATCGGGCCCACAAGTTAGATATAAAATAGACTTAAAATGATTTCAGACTGTACTAAAAACATGATTCTGCATATTCCATGGAATATGAGTGATGAGATTGAATAAAAATATTACATGTAAGAGGGTGGATTTTTGGGCCAGGCGTTAAAATCCCTGCGAGAAGGAGGCCACAGCGTGTGGAAATAATAATCTAACCATTCGAGCTTGCCTTCCAAGTTAGTAACTAACTTGGTGCCATAGCCTTCCAGATTCCCAGCTGCAGGGTTGTTGGAGTGGGCCTCCTTTTCCTCTTGTGGAAGATTGAAGAATTCTTTCCCCACGCCCTGTAGGCGTTGTATCAGCTCTTCCGAAATCCCGTGATTGACAACCTGAAAGATACCCCATTCCTGGGACGCGCTTGCCAATTCTTGAAGCGTTTTGTCACGGAGGTGGCCGGGCACGTCAAGATTGGATATATCTATAAGCGGGATTTGAGGGGCAGGTTGCTGAGAGCCATTAGAATTGATGGAAAATGTAGTGAAGGCAGTTGGCCTCTCGTGTTCAGGCCTAATGAACTGAGCAGGAATGCTCTCTAATCCTCCGTCAGCAATGGCTTGCACTCGAACTGCCATCTCGGCTTTGGCTTCTTTCCCTTTGCAACTCCGACTGAGTGTATGTATGGAATTGCAATTGAAATGGGCTGGAACTACTTGCCATTATATAACAATAGCTACAGGAATGGGTAGCTCCACGACCAGAAGATTTGATAATCACGTGAAGCCTTGGTCGGTTTGATAATGAGATGGAGCCTTGGAGCATTGACCGGCAGGTCGACATATTAGGGAAATATGTTATATGGTATAAGTTAATTGGAAGTCGAAAAATATCCGGAGTTTCCGATGGCGATGAGACTATATATCGACCACAGAGTTATCGAGCATCCTGCAACGTCTTAGGGTAGGGCAAAGTCTCAGGGTAGGGTTCACACATGGAGCGAAGACCACTGTATTCCACATTTGGTGACGCAAACAGAGGTCGAAGTCCTCTTATGCACACGTGCTATTTTAATATGCTGACTGCTGAGCCAGGCCTGGAATTTGATGGCCTGTTGGTGAAACGTATTTGACACACAGGTTACGTCAACAACAACCACATAAATTTTATTCCAGATGTGCATGTTACGCAGATGCATCTGTTTTTCTGTAAAATTTATAAAGTTAGTATGCTGTCGACAACATTGCAAAATCCAATTAATTATGTAGCTAATTTCTGAGTATGGCTGGTCGAGTAGCCGCCTTTGATGACGTAACAGAGGCTAAAAACCCCTGTCACGCACATGCAACCTCAATGGTTAAGTCTAACTCGTTCCAATGAAGTACAGTGTAGAAAAGCGATATTAATTTAAATTCAAATTTGTAAGTATTTGTCAGATTCTCATTGGATATCGGTGTTGATTTTTACTGCTGTCAGGAGATACGGACCTTTATGTTTAGGGCTGTCAGGAATTTTTGTCAAAGACCCAGCTAGCAACTCCGAGCGAACCATACCTGCACCCAGGGTTCAACTTTGAAGGGTGGTTCTTAATTTCAGTTTGAAGGGTATATATTTGTGTCGCCTTTTAGGACGAAAAGCTTAAAAAAAATCACATTTTATTTGACAATAATAAATTAATTACACATTTCATAAAAAAAATTGCTAAATAGAATATTATATTTTCAATCAATTTTGTCACTAAATAAATTAATAAATCCATAATTATCACATCTACAAAAAACATTATTTCAATAACAAACACACTCGAAAAAAAATTGGAGGGAAGATACACATCTACCTTGAATCCTTGCTTAGAAATCATTGGTGTCCAGCTTAGGAATCTTTGCTTGTAAATAGTTTATGCACAGCTTAGGAATCTAGCGCAGTGGAACCCAATCATGTTTGCCTTTCTTTTCTTTTTAATTAACCAATACCAATTCAAAAACTCATTCTTTGTAACCCTTTCTGTGATGGAACTAATGGTGGAAACCCCAAGTATGCTTAAACCCTCTCTCGGAACCCATACATCCATTTATCCAGTATTTTTACTTCAAATTAAATGGAAGTCCAGATCCAGGTTTCTAATATCTAGACTTGAACCTTTATAATATTGTATAAACACTGAGATATTTGGATGACTGTACCTTGTCCCAAACTTTGCAACCTAATATTTTATTCAAAATATCCTTTTCGATTATACATGGCTCCCTCTAAGCTCCCTCTCCCACTCTCGAATCTACCCGCACATGCCTTCTAAGGCAAATACATTCATTCTTATATAACATTTACCCATTTTCAATTTTTTAATTTGTGACATTTGGATTTATTGTTTTTTGGTGGGATGATTTAATGTTGCTAAAATGTATTTATAGAAGTGGGGAAAGACTTCTTATTAGAATTAGTGAGAAGCATGGACTATTCCCTATAAGAAACACCTACTACAAAAATGCAATGAGTAATTGAAGAAAAATCGGTTTGTTAAATGAATGCGTGTATAGTAAATCGTGAAAATATATCGTGGTGAGTATTTTTGTGGTTGATAAAGGAAATTACGACGTGACACAACCATTCTTTTCTTGTAATGGTGGATGGGATAGAGACTAATATTAATGCGTGAGCAGAGCATTGAGTCTTGACAGGACAGGCTGCCTCGAGGAATTGCCTTGAAGTGATACGGCACCCTTCATCAATACATTACATGTTCATAAATTAATAGAAAGAAAATAACTCGTTCTATGGTATGATCAATAGAAAGTAACTCGGGTAGGTATAAATACAACTGAAGAAGATTTTTATTCAGACTAACAAAATAACAAGCAACCAAATGAATTATTTTCAAACCCAAAGCCCGCTTGATCCTCTTCATGGGCATACCATTTATACAAAGAACTGTAGTGGATGTAGGTACAACTGTTGAACTCACTAGAGTCGAGAATACAACTAAAATTTTTCCATGTTCAAAATTGTCATGAAGATCATGAATTAAGCAATTTGATGTGAATAAAAGGAAACCCAATTGTATCATGTATCACTATGATATGTTCAGTAATGGAGACTCATAAATTCAAATGTGACGTTGAGTAAAATAAATTAAGCTCGCTCGGTTGCTAACCTATCAAGTTTGTCATTTTGTTATTAAAGAAATCAAGAAACAAATAAATCTCAAAACTTGTTGAGATTAGATATGAGAATAGTGGGAGATAAGTTTGTAACAATGTATTTAATAGTTTTTATTTTTTATTTTTTTAAGGGCAGACTTGCAAATAGAGATGGCCAATGGCCATTGCCCATCCCAGAATTTTTTTCACGGAGAAAAAAATTGTACTTTTGCTATTATGTAAAATCAAAAAGTACTTTTCCAAATTACATAGATACTCTGGTCATGGCCATAAATAACCATTTCATCAAAAAAGACTGATGCAGACAAAAATCCTAACCCTCCAGATAAACAAAGGATCGGAGTCAAAGAAAGAGAAGCCTACATATCTGCTATACATGAAAAACCTTCAAAACAAGGAAACATAAAAACAGTTTCAACAAGGAAACCATATCAACTTAGTCTTCAAGGAAAGGAGCACATCCATTAAAGAGTAGAGCACCATCAATCCACTCTTCCCAAACTAATTTTCCTTCTTCTTCCTAGAGAGATATTTCATGACACATTTAATGCTAGCAGCGCATTAGGAACTGAACAGTGAATTAAAAATATTTGACAAGCAGTTTGAAAATTAACACTTCATATGTAATTTTAATATAATTATTGCACTTTTTCATAAAATGCCAAAATAAAAAATTATAATTTTTTTTTGCGTTCAATTTTTTTTGTAACACTTCTGGGACGTGCTAGGAGCCCTTTGACGTGATGTGACATGTTCAATTTTGAACCCTGCCTGCACCATGTGTGGACACAGAGCTCTCATCATTATCCTTGAGCGCGTTTTTCATGCACATCTAACTAGGTATCAGTTTTGACAAACACTATTCAGCTTGCTTGAGATCCAACCGTTAATAGGCCTGCTGCAGCTGCATTAAATGGTCTGCAGTAGGATGAATAGTGTTCGCTATCTGTTTACTCTAGCAACAGCCTTACTAAGTTTTTATGATATCTATAAAATGTGTAAAGTGTGGCGCTGAAAGATTTAAATAAATACTTCTTAGCACAGCATTTAGGGTTGCTGTTATAAAATTATGAATAAAATGTTTATTAAAATATTCGAACTTTAATTAGGCATAGTTTTAATTTTGTGAAATCTAATTTGAATTTTAAAATAATATTTGTGTAAATTGTATTATTTTCTTCATTATTGTTTCAATTAGTATCTCTATAGAAACAATACATAATATATTTAATATCGCTGCTATGGAATTATGAATGAAATGCTTTGATGGGTGGATTTAGCTTGGGTGGTTGGAAAGAAAAATTATTACCCTCCCACCTAGGTTCAATTCTTGTAAGTGAGAAGATACTCTTATTGAGCCCCAATGTAATGAATGTAATTCTAGCCTTACCTTTATTCTAGCCAAAAATGCCACATAGTTTAATTACAAATTATTAATAAACTACAAAAGAAAATTTTGATGAGATATCTAGAGTGATCATTTATAGATAGAATTTCTCATTCTTTTATCATTCAAAAATGATCAAGAGGAAGCACGTCACACTCTTCGGGTTTATATCTCTCAAAGAATAAAATAATAAATCAAAAAATATATTTAATGTATATCTATGTAAAATGAATAACATATTACAATTTATCTACATTTTATAACTTATTATAAAAGAAGCCAGACCACCATCCTCTTAAACATCTTGCATCAAATTCTACCAAATTTCACAAAATGATAGTTTACCTTTTCCTTTTTCTCATTTAAGGTCTATTTTTGTATCCTTCCTTTCACTCTTTAATCCTAAGAATAGAAGTTTTGAATCATCTATTCTCATCTTCTTTCCTGATGATGGACCACACTTGGTGGTTTGAAATGTCGATTCAAAAATTCGAATGCGATGGATTCGGAAGACTCTACTCCTCATAACATTGCTCGCAGAATCCTGAGAATTGAAATTCTTATGACTCTCGAGAGAAAATTTTCAAAGGGAGAGGAAGATCAGGTAGAGGATTCAAAAGAGGAGGTTTTCATGGAACATGTTTCAAGTGTGGAGAAGAAGGGCATCGAGCTTATGAATTCCCTCATAATCAATATATAACCAATGATAGAAGGACTGAAAACAATGCAAGGGCAACGAATGTGAATGAGGAAGATGCGGAGTCATCACATTCTGAAAAAGCAAAGAAAGGATAAGTCTTAATGAGTGGAAGAGCCTTGTTAATTTGAGATAATTAATATGTTCAAAGAAAGAATTTGTTTAAAACAAGATGCAAATGTGAAGGAAAGGTATGTAGTGTTATCATATATAGTGGAAGCATCAATAACCTCGTATCTGAAGAAATGGTGAACAAGTTGAAGCTAGAAAGAAGAAGACACCCGCATCTATATAGGATTGCTTGGATTCATAATGAAAAAAAACTTTTGGTCAGTGAACAAAGTTTGGTAAAAAATAAAATAGGAGGTTATAGTGATGAAATTATGTGTGATATTGTACCTATGGATTCTTGTCATGTTCTGTTGGGAAGGACTTGGCAATTTGATAGGAAAGAAATGCACTATGGGTTTTCCCACACATACTCATTGATGAAGAATGGAGTAAGACACAAATTGAAGCCATTAAGAGAGGAAATGGGTAAGGTTTGCATCAATGCAAGAATTTGTTTAATTGATGCCATGAATTTTTTAGATGGCCTAAAGCATGAAAATGTTTGTTTTTCTTTGATTGCAAAAACTAACCAAGAAAATGTGGAAGATGTTCATGTGGAAGTTGCATATTTGTTGCATGAATTTCAAGAAATTGTTTCGAATAATGCACCAAAAAGATTACCACCTATGAGAAGGATAAGTCATGATTCAGATTGATTTGATACTAGGAGCAAGTTTTCCTAACAAGGAATCCCACAGAATGTCTCCTATAGAGACTGAAGAATTGAATAGACAAGTACAAGAATTGTTTCAAAAAGGTTTGATTAGAGAAAGCTTAAGTCCATGTGCAGTGCCTGCAGTTTTGGCACCAAAGAAAGGTGGGGAATGGAGAATGTGCATGGATTCAAGTTCCATTAACAAGATCACCATCAAATACAAATTTCCATTTTCTAGAATGGATGATCTTATGGATTGCTTAAGTGGATCTGAGTACTTCACCAAAATTGATTTGAAAAGTGGCTATCATCAAATTTGAATCAAAGAAGGGGATGAATGGAAGACCGCTTTCAAGACTAAAGAAGGTTTGTGTGAGTGTTTGGCCATGCCTTTTTGGCTAACTAATGCAACTAGAACATGAGATTGATGAATGAGGTATTAAAATAATTTTTGGGTAGATTTGTTATTGTTGATCTTGATTACATTTTGATATTCAATAAGACGTTAAAAAAACATTTGATGTAGATTTGTTGCATGAATTTCAAGAAATTGTTTTTGAAAATGCACCAGAAGGATTACCACCTATGAGAAGGATAAGTCATCATATTGATTTGATATTGGGAGCAAGTTTTCCTCACAAGGCATCCCACAGAATGTCTCCTACAGGGATCGAAGAATTGAATACACAAGTACAAGATTTGTTGCAGAAAGGTTTGATCAGAGAAAGCTTAAATCCATGTGCAGTTCCTACGGTTTTGGCACCAAAGAAAGGTGGAGAATGGAGAATGTGCACAGATTCAAGGGCCATTAACAACATCACCATCAAATACAAATTTCCATTGCCTATAATGGATGATCTTATGGATTTCTTAAGTGGAGTTGAGTACTTCACCAAAATTGATTTCAAAAGTGGATCTCATCAAATTCAAATTAGAGAAGGGAACGAATGGAAGACCGCTTTCAAGACTAAAGAAGGTTTGTATGAGTGGTTGACCATTCCTTTTGGGATAACCAATGCACCTAGCACATTTATGAGATTGATGAATGAGGTATTAAAATAAATTTTGGGAAGATTTGTTATTGTTTATCTTGATCACATTTTGATATTCAGTAAGACATTAGAAGAACATTTTATGCATGTCAGATTTGTTTTTGAAAATTTGAGAGAAGAGAAGTTGCTCATTAACTGGAATAAGTGCAAATTTATTAAGAGGGAGTTGGTATACTTGGGATTCATTGCTTCGGTAGAGGGAATCAAGATGGATCTATAAAAGATGAAAGCTATCCTAGAATGGCCTACACCTAGGAGTCCTACAGAGGTGAGATCATTCATGGTTTGGAAATTTTTTATAGAAATTTTATTAGAGGTTTCAGTAGTATTTGTGCACCACTGACTGAGACCATGAGAGGGGACAAGAAAGAGTTCAAATGGACTACAAGGGAATCAAAGAGTTTTGATCTATTGAAGGCTAAGGTGATGGAGTAGCCTATATTAACACTTCCATATTTCAACAAGGTATTTCAAGTAGATTGTGATGCAAGTGGTAATTCCATTGGAGTTTTTCTAAGTCAAGAAGGTAAACCCATTGCTTATTTTAATGAGAAGTTAAATGACGCAAAGAATAAATATTCAGTCTAAGATAAGGAATTTTATGTTATTGTTAAATCATTGAAAAGGTGGAGACACTATATTTTTCCTAAGGAGTTTGTTTTGTTGATTGATCATTAAGCACTTCAATATTTGAATAGTCAAGGGAAGTTAAACTAGAGACACATGAAATGGGTAGAATTTTTGCAAATATATACATTTTTTTTTAAGCATAGAAATGGGAAGTCTAATAGAGTTGTAGATGCATTCAATAGAAGACATAGTTTGTTAACCAAAATGCAGGTTATTGTTGTCGATTTCAATGAGTAGAAGGAACTGTAAAAGGGAGATCCATATTTTGGAGAGGCTTGGAGAGCTTGCAAAGAACCTATTGTAGAAGATAGGGAAAAGTGGTTGGATTATTTAATCCAAGATGTTAAGTTATTCATAGGTAATAAATTGTGCATTCCTAAGAGTTCAATGGGAATGAATTTGATTAAGGAAAAACAAAGTGGAGGACTTGCATGACACTTTGGTTTTGATAAGATCATAACACTTGTCGGAGGAATATATTGTTGTCCTCAGTTGCAACAAGATATCATAAAATATGTTCAAACTTGCAGAATTTGTGAAGTGGAAAAAGGAACTAGTCAGAACACTAGTTTATATCAGCCTTTATCAGTACCCAAGAGGCCGTGGGAAGATATTAGTATGGAATTTGTCCTTGGTATTCCTAGGACACATTGTTAAATTTTCAGAATTTACTTCAATCTGATCTAGGATCTTAACTGAGAGAACAACATGTACAACAAATCTACAGCATATCAATCATGGACACAATAATGAAAGCACACAAGAGACACAGAGTTTACTTGGGGAAAACCATAAAGGTGAAAAACCCCAATAACTTCCTCAAAGATAGATAGAGCAATGATACAACCAGAATACAAGAGATAGTCTTCTCCTAGCAGCAGATCCTCCTCCTCCACAAGTGCGCCACTCTCCCAAGTGTGAGTGAGACAATAGAATGTGTAAAATGAGAGAGACACACTCTCTATTTATACACTAACTTGACTTGGCCTTTACTCAACTAGGTCAGCCTCAACTTAACCACTTAACATAATGCTGACTGGGCCGACCCCCACTAGGGTGGTCTAATAACCCTTTGACCCACATGGCCGACCCCCAATAGGGTGGTCTAATAACCCTTTGACCCACATGACTTATACAGGGCCGACCCCAACAAGGTGGTCTAATAACCCATCAAGTATAAGTTATGACACTTACAATATAAATGACGACACTTCCATATAGAGGAATAATAAAATCTCTATAGGAATACAACCACTTCCGTATAGAGGAATAATAACATCTCTATAGGAATACAATATACATATATGTGAAATACATTCCGAAGTTACATATACATCAACACTCCCTCTTAAATAGGAAGGTATTTCTCGACATAGGTCTTCTAGCACAAGTCTTCTTCTCTGGATCATCGTCACTGGATAATCATCATCGAGACATCATCATCATCACTGCTGTTGCTATCTCAATCAATCTCTGAATCTACTCGTCATAGGAAGTTCTACAGAGCGAGTCCTTTTTCATACTGGATGTAGGCCCACCACCTGCAGGTCTTCGTCATCACTGGCCATACTGTGGAATCCTCAGGACTTATTACGTGCATCACAAAACCTCGAAAGAGAATCCCAGGCTGTTACGAGCACATGGCTCTACCTATAGGATCTCCCAGGGATAGATTATATGTGGTCACCACAAAACCTCGCAAGAGCATCCCAGGCTGTTACGAGCACACAGCTCTACCTATAGGATCTTCCAAGGACAGATTATATGTGGTCATGGAAAAACCTCACAAGAGCATCCCAGGACTTATTATGGGCACACAACCCAACCTATCGGATCTCCCAGGGACATATTATATGCCATAGGACAAAACCTCGAAAGAGCATCTACTAGATATCCCAGGGCCAGATTATATTCCATAGGAAAAACCTCGAAAGACTATCTGCAGATCTCCCAGGGCCAAATTATATGTCCTCCCAGAGAAAAACCTCAAAAGAGCATTTGCCAGATATCCCAGGGCCAGATTACATGCCATAGGCAAAACCTCGAAAGACTATCTGCAAATCTCCCAGGGCCAAATTATATGCTCATCTGCACAACCTGATCCACGACCATAGAGTATCAACCTGATACTCACCATACATCATCCTGATGTACACATGATCATCCTGATCATCATCACTGCAACATCCTGCTACATGTCATTTGGAGCAACATCCTGAAGCTCGTCATTCATGATCATCCTGATCATACAATGCATCTACTTGATGCATACCAAGTATCTACCTGATACATATCATCATACATGATCCACCTGATCATACAGTGTATCCACCTGATACAAATAAAAATACATGATACATATCACCATACATGATCCACCTGATCATACAATGCATCTACTTGATGCATACCAAGTATCTACCTGATACATATCATCATACATGATCCACCTGATCATACAGTGTATCCACCTGATACAAATACAAATACATGATACATATCACCATACATGATCCACTTGATCATACAATGTATCCACCTGATACATATACAGATACATGGTCCAAGCATCCAACATGATGCATATACAAAATACATACAAATGATCCAACCGATCATATCCAACATCCAACATGATGCGTACATATATAAATGATCCAACTGATCATATCCAGCATCCAACATGATGCGTATACAGAGCAGTAACTGGAGCATCGTCCTGATGCTCATCATCCAGCGATTACATCCACAGCCATGTGAAGGATCCTCCTTCCAACATGCTTGGAATGGCTTTTGCAAATGTGTCCATCACTTCTTCCTCGAAGTGTCATCAATCTAAAGAACACCAAGCCTCTCCCTGAAGTACTCGAACTTCACCCTGGCTAGTGGCTTCGTCAGCACATCTGCAATCTACTCGTTCGTCGCAATGTACAGGAGCATCACAGCTCCTCTCTGCACCATATCCCTGATATAGTGATATTTGATCTCTATGTGTTTCGACCTGTCATGAAACACCGGGTTCTCGGACAGCTTCACACAACTGTGGTTATCACAAAAGATACTAGTAGCATCCAATGGGAGATCAAATAACTCAGATAGTAGCTTTCATAGCCATACTGCCTCACAACTAGCTGAACAGGCTGCAACATACTCTGCCTCAGCTGCACTCAGTGCTACGCAGGACTGCTTCCTGCTGAACCAAGAGATCACACCTGATCCCATACTGAAGCAACACCCAGATGTGCTCTTCCTATCTGCAGCACTGCCTACCCAATCTGAATCAACATAACCCTGTAGGTTAAGCTTTTGATTCGCTTCATACTTGAGCCCATAATCCACTATACCTTTCAGGTGCCTCAGAATATGCTTTACAGCAACCAGGTGAACACTCCTCGGATCTGTCAGGAACTGGCTCAATGTGTTCACCGCAAAGCAAATATCTGGTCTCATGTTCGTCAGGTACATCAAGGACCCAATCATCTGACGATACATAGTGACATCAACTGGTTCTGATGAAGCATCACACAGAAGCTTCAGGTTTGATGCCATAGCCTCGCAGTCCATCATCCCGAACCTCTTCAGTATCTTTACTTCATGCTTCCCTTCTCCAAGGAAGATTCCATCTACACTCTGCCACACCTCCATACCTAGAAAGTGGTACATCATACCCAAGTTCTACACATATATGACTCCCTGTCATGTGTCTCAGAACCAAGTGGCTGCTCCACATACACTTCTTCTTCAACTACACCATTCAAGAAAGCTGTCTTGAAATCCATCTGGTGTATCTTCTATTTCATCACTTTTATATTTCTCTATGCTGCCATCTGCAGCATGCTTGATCTTGATAGATCCATATGGAAGTCATAGCAAACTTCCCTTCACTTCTTGGGACTACATCCCAAACATCATTCTTCATGATCGACGGATCATGGCATTCTTCCCATATTCTAGGAACTTCAATAACTTCAATAGATAATTTTGTTGTTGAACAAATGTTGTAGTTCTTCTTTTGTAGGTGATGGCATACGATCTTTCCTACACAACAAGTTAAATTGCATGATTAGAAAACATCTCATAGTTTTCATAACAAATTCTTACACATAAAGAAATATGTCATACAATCATGCAATTATCTTAGCCAATGCTTCAATACAACATTTATCCATATTCCGTAACTTTCTAGATGCCTTCCAATCTCTACCAGAACATTGTTAAGAGTGTGCACAACTCCCAACATATCAGCAAAGAGGTTTCATTCTAGATAAGTAGCAATGGAATGTTGTACAGTGCCATAGGCCACTTACCCATGCATATTAGTAGTATACTGTTCATCAATGCAACTATTCTAATATGCATAATACACAACCTAATTCTAGGAACATCAGTATATACATTATTGAACAGTATTATTTAAACAATAAAATATGCAAGTAATGACAATTCAAATACTTATCTTTGTTTGTTTGTTGGGTTGACTCCCTCTCAGTCTTTGCTTCTTTTTTGCAACTCCATTCTTATGTGGATTGTTAGAAGTGGTCAACTCCCTATGAATATCTGCATCCTTGCAGAAACTACTGAAGTGTGCTCCTTTGCTTTCTTGCAGGAACAACAAGAGTGTGCTCCCTCTTGATCTTTGTTTCCTGGATTACCTGTCCTTGAACTTACATCCATCCTTAATCACTATGCATGCTTATTAGTATCATCATTGTGTTATCCTTGAGGTCTCATACATAATCACACATTTATTAGTATAATCTTAATACTATCAAAACAAAATAATCTTAAACATGTATATTCATGATCATTCACAGATAATAAACATTAGTATTCAAGGTTTCAGGGAAGTCTTCTTTTACTCATACATATTCTTATTTGATCATAGGACTCTTCTAGTTAGTTGAATCATCAATCAAGATAAGAGATATAATATGCATAAAACCCGTGATTATTCAAACCTATACCTTCATGATTCTTCTGGTTAGTCATATCATCAATTATGGTAAGAAACATAATATGCATACAACCATGATTATTCAAACCTATGACTTCATGAATAATCATTATCGACAACACAACAGTACAAGATCCTAACACAAGGTAGGATTCTAGCTTGATATAGGAAAAACATACCTGGATTAGCATGCTAGCTAGTTATGTCTAACATACCCGCATAATGTCTTCTGGTTCTCTTCAGTGACTTGTGCTAGTAACCTGCATGTCTCATAAGTTAACCATTGTAGAACCAAGTTATACATACCTTGAAAGTAGATCTTCTATGTGATCCATGACAATGGATGAATCTTTGTCTTCATGTCACCATGAGCATATGTTCTTGAAGTAGAACATCATTTGACTTTCTTGGTGTACCTTTTGTGTTAACAAACAACATAAACCTCATACAACATCACAATGCATTAGTACAATCATAAGTGTCAAAACCTTAATCAATGAATATATTCTATTAAGGTGATACGACAAGTCCAGTAATTAATCAAGATTGTACTGTAATGATATGAAGACAAAGATATGATAAACTTAACCATGAAACATACCTGTAAGCCATACCTGTCAAGATTGCTTGTAATCTTCTTATGGAAGGCCTTAGCCTCATCTCCCTCTGAGACAGGAACTTCTTCACTTATGCAGGTGACCAATCCATCTTCTTCTAGGATCAACCCAATCCACTTGATTTGCAAGAACTGGACCTGGAGCTAGATTAGGGTTTGTCAAAGAAACCCCAAAAATTCAAACTTTGAATTTCAAACTTCTGAAAGGATAGAAATGTGCGCCTTGATGAGCTGATCAAGTTGGTATATTCAGAATTTGAAAACTGCAAAGTTTCACCCCTCAAAATTGCCTTTTAGATTTCTGGATTCACTAGGGAGGACCCTGAATTAGGGTTTGAGTTTCCCGGAGCTTCACCCAACCAAAATATTTGATTCAAAACTCTAAGCTTTGATTTTTCTGAGGATCTTCCATCCGTGGTCACAGATTTCCAAAATTCCAATTTTTGCAGAAGCCCTAATTTTTCATTTTTCTGATCAAAGTCCCGAATTGGGGTTTGATTAAGCCCGGCCTTCTGCCCAACCAAAAAATATGATCTTGGTCTCTAAATTTCGATTTTGATGAGTAGCATCCAGCCATGGTCTCCAATTACAAAAATTCCAACTTTCTTTGAAGCCCTAAATTCCGGAAGCCATGAATGAACGTACTCAAAAATAATTCTATTTTGACAAAAATATGTACCTAATTGTTTCTGGTGTAACTCCAAACTTTTTGATCGACAGGGTCTGAAAATTTTTGCTGAGATAAATCGACCTGTTATCTTTCAATCCCGATAGGTTTTAGTTCAATTGGATTCTCTGAGAGAGATTTATGCCAAGTGTCGCGACGTGACCTATTTATGAGATAATACAGGAGAGCGAACTTGTACGGAGTGCCACGTGTCACTGTTTCAACTTCGGCCTCTAAAAAAGTTTCTTGAGAGATCCCGACCTGTTATATTTTCATCCCGATAGGTCTGAACTCAATTGGATTCTCTCAGACAGAGTTATGCTAAGTGTCGTAACGTGACCTGTTTATGGGATAATACAGGAGAGCGAACTTGTACGGCGTGCCACGTGTCACTGGTTCAACTTCAGCCTCTAAAACCTTTTCTTGAGTTATTACAGTCTGTCTACTACCTGTCATTCTTTACGAAATTTCATTTGGAGCTTCCTAGCCCAAGTTATGACCTTTTTCCCAAGGTCACCTGATTTTGACTCAGATCTGGAAGAGGCAGAAACCCTATATTGTACAGATCATAAATCACAAAGTAAAACGAATTAGAGGTTGTCCTTTGGACACAAGGTACATGGGGATCTTATATTCGACCTGTAAAAGTTTTAGATCCGAAAACTTTGCCAAAACGGATTTATAGCGAAAGTTCTATGATGTCTGGTTTTTTCTATATCAAGCCCTAGCATCGTAAGTGCAACAAGTGTCATACATGCCATATCATGCCTTCTTTCAGGCTAGCTCTGATACCATGTTAAATTTTCAGAATTTACTTCAATCTGATCTAGAATCTTAACTGAGAGAACAACATGTACAACAAATCTACAGCATATCAATTATGGACACAATAATGCAAGCACACAAGAGACACAGAGTTTACTTGGGGAAAACCATAAAGGTGAAAAACCCCAATAACTTCCTCAGAGATAGATAGAGCAATGATACAACCAGAATACAAGAGATAGTCTTCTCCTAGTAGTAGAGCCTTGTCCTCCACAAGTGCGCCACTCTCTCAAGTGTGAATGAGAGAATAGAATGTGTAAAATGAGAGAGACACACTCTCTATTTATACACTAACTTGACTTGACCTTTACTCAACTAGGTCGGCCTCAACTTAACCACTTAACATAATGCTGACTGGGACGACCCCCACTAGGGTGGTCTAATAACCCTTTCACCCACATGGCCGACCCCCAATAGGGTGGTCTAATAACCCTTTGACCCACATGACTTATACAGGGTTGACACCAACAAGGTGGTCTAATAACCCATCAAGTATTGTTGATGTATATGTAACTTCAGAATGTATTTCATCTGTGTATTTTATATATATTTATTGTACCCTTATAAGAGATGTGTTATTCCTCTATAAGGAAGTGTTGTCATGTGGATTGAAAAGTGTCGCAAGTGTGTGTACTTGCCGATGGGTTATTAGACCACCATGTGGGGTTGGCCCTGAATTATATATAATATAATGTGGATGTATCTAGATAGACAAGTCGGCCCCATAAGGTCACTGGGCAAAAAGGTTAGTATAAATAGAGATCGGAGATCTCTATTTTATTCACTCGGAAAAGTAAGTCACTCTCACTTGAAAAGTGGTGCACTAGTGAGGAGGAGGATCATCTGCTATTAGGAGACTATCTCAGTGTTATTTTATTGTACTTTGGTTGAGCCATTGCTCTCTCTATCTCTGAGGAGGTTGTGGGGTTTTTCACCTTAGGGTTTTCCCCACGGAAACTCTGTGTCTCTTGTCTTTATGCTTTTGATTCTTGTGATGCTTGTCATATTGTGATTGTCATGCATTGATATACTGTAGATGTTATTCTCTCAACAAAGATCTTAGAGTATTGTGAATTAATGCTCAAAATTTAACATGGTATCAGAGCTATCCTGAGAAGAAGACATTTTGCAGTGACGGAATCTTGAGTTCCTTGTTTATTGGGTTTCTCTCCATAGATTTTTGAAAATCAGTATAGTAGATTGATTCTACTCATCAAGGCGCATCTATCTGTCCAATCAGAATTCAATTCCGAGCATTTTCAGATTTGGCCCTAAAAATTAGGGTTTCCACAAAAATAGGAATTTCTGGAATCTGAAGACACAGATGGAAGATCCTTGCAAAAAGCAAAGTTTAGAGATTTGGATCGAGATTTTTGGCTAGGTAGATCTCTAGAAAACTCAAACCCTAATTCAGGGCTCTCCCTAGTGAACCCAAGAGGACAAAAAGGCAATTCTGAAGGGCAAGACTTTGCTGATCTCAAATTCTGAATGCACCAGGCTGATTAGCTCACCAAGGCGCATCTTTCTATCCTTTCAGAAATTTGAAATTCACATTTTGAATTTTTAGGGTTTCTCTGACAAACCTAATCCGGGACGAGATCCAGTTTTCAGCACTTCAAGTGGTAATATCTAAATATTTTCTATTTCCATTTGAAGTACTCTTTAAGATGTCTCTCCACACTGAGCTTGAGGATAATCTTGAAGGGGCTGATAACTTTCGAGCCTGGAAGTATAGGATTGGGTTAATCTTGGAAGAAAATGAGTTGGACTCATATGTGAAAGAAGACATCCCTATCCCAGAGGATGAAGAGGCCAAGGCATTGCACAAGAAGAACTTGGTCAAGGCAAAGAGAATCATTGCTGATTCTATCAAAGACCATCTCATACCCCATGTGTCTTCTCTTAAGACACCCAAGGAGATGTTTGACTCTTTGACCAAGTTGTTTGAAGGGAAGAACATAAATCGGAAGATGACCCTGCAGAACCAATTGAAAGGAGTAAAATTTTAGAATGGAGAAACCATTCAATCTTATTTTTCAAGGGTCTCCCAGATCAAGGAACAACTAGAAGCAGTGGATGAAATGGTGGAGAATGGTGAAGTGGTGATGACCACTCTAAATGGCCTACCCATATCATGGGATTCCTTTATCCAAGGAATTTGTGCAAGGAAGAAGTTGATCTCCTTCAGTATACTACGGGAAGAATGCTCACAAGAAGAAGCAAGGCTTGTGGCATGAGAAGAAAAGATGGGAAATGAAGATCAAGCTCTCAAAGCTCACACCAAGAAAGGGAAGTTCAAGAGAGAGCCATCTCACCCCAAGAAATATTCACATCACTTCAAAGAAATAAGAATATGCTTCACCTGTAATGAGAAAAGACATATTGCCATAAATTGTCCCAAGAAGAAGAAGGACAACAACAACTCCAACAAGAAGAAGAAGGGTAGCAAAAGAAGGTTTCATGCTCATGCTGCTGAGGATGATGAACGCCCAAAGAAGAAGGATAGGGCAGAAAGTGATAGTAATGATGACTCATCAAGTGAAGAAGAGTATGTTCTGATCTCTACTTTCACAGGTACCATCTCCCATGGTTGTAATGATTGGTTGATTGATAGTGGGGCTTCCAAACACATGACTGGGTTTAAGGAATCTTTTGTGAATCTATCTGAACATGAATCACCCCATAAGGTGAAACTTGGGGATGATTATCAATACCCAATAAAAGGAAGTGGTGAAGCCTCCTACAACCTAGATTCTAGAAAATCCTTGAAGATGAAAGAAGTACTTTATGTACCTGGGTTCAAGAAGAACTTACTCTCCATCTTTGCATTGGATGCAAAAGGTATGAGGGTTGCATTTGTGGATGGAAAAGTCCTAATGTGGCCAAAGGGAAATACCATAGATGATGCAGTAGTGATTGGAGAGCAAGAGGGAGGCTTGTATAAATTGAAGGGACAACCTGAACATGCCATGGTGCATGAATCCATGGAGCCAAGTGAACTTTGGCATAGAAGACTAGCTCATATGCACTATAGAGCACTTCCACTTGCAAGCAAGGCAGTAGAGGGTCTTCCTGAAATCAAGACCAAACATGAAGGTGTTTGCAAAGGATGTGCAAAAGGTAAGAACATTAAGAAGGCTTTCCCAAGCAGTGAAAGCAAGGAAAAAGACATCCTGGAAATCATCCACTCAGATGTATGTGGCCCTATGTCATCCAGTTCCCTGAGCGGGTATGTTTACTATGTCTCATTTATTGATGACTTCTCCAGGAAGACTTGGGTATACTTTTTGAAGAGCAAAGATGAGGTGCTTGATAAATTCAAGGAATTCAAAACCTTGATGGAGAATCAAACTGACAAGAAGATCAAAACATTCAGATCCGACAATGGTGGAGAATTCACCTCAAGTGACTTCAAGAAGCTTTGTAGTGATTCAAGGATTAAGAGGGAGTTGACTGCTCCTTATAATCCTCAACAAAATGGAGTTGTAGAAAGGAAGAACAGAACTATCATGGAAGCAGCAAGGGCAATGCTCCATGACCAGGATCTACCTCTGCATCTATGGGCAGAAGCAGCTAGAACAACTGTATATGTGCATAACAGAACACCCCACAAGATATTGGACAACAAGACACCAGAAGAGGTCTTTTTTGGTAAGAAACCTGAAGTCAGCCATCTCAGAATATTTGGTTGTCTAGTATACACTCATGTCTTGAAGGAAAAGAGAATTAAACTAGATCCTTCAGGAAAGAAGGGTATCTTTGTGGGTTACAGTGAAAGCTCAAAGGCTTACAGAATATACTTTCCAGGGTTCAAGAAGATTGATGTCAGCAGGGATGTAACATTTGATGAAAACTCAGCATTCATCAAATCAAGGAAGGCACCCATCGAAGTTTATGAAAAACCTAAGGAAACAAGATTTCAAGACACTACTATGACTGAAGCAGTTCCAGAAGTTGTTCATGAGCTTGAAGATCCACAAGAACCTGTAGATCAACCCCGTGAGGATAACTCTCACAAGAGGAAACCTGCATGGGCTAGAGAGCTCATTCAAGATGTAGAAAGATTTGGCATTCCAGAAGAAGAACACAGAGCAAAGAAGAGAACCAGATCACAGACCAGCTATGTTGCCTTGCCCTGTGACATTATGAACAAAGAGCCTTCCAGTTATGAAGAAGCAGCGGAAAAGAAAGAATGGAAGGATGCCATGGTTGAGGAATACCAATCAATAATGAAGAATGATGTTTGGGATGTTGTCCCAAGACCTAAAGAGAAGTCTATTGTAACTTCTAAATGGATCTTCAAAATCAAGCATGCTGTAGATGGAAGTGTAGAGAAATACAAGGCAAGATTCGTAGCTCGTGGCTTCTCTCAGAAAGAGGGAATAGATTATGAAGAAACTTTTGCACCTGTAGCCAGGTATACTTCCACCAGAACAGTACTTGCCCTGGCTGCAGCTATGAAATGGAAAATACACCAGATGGATGTCAAGACTGCTTTCTTGAATGGTGTAGTTGAAGAGGAAGTATATGTGGAACAGCCACTCGGTTTTGAAATACATGACAGGGAGTCATATGTGTGCAGATTGAAGAAAGCCTTGTATGGCTTGAAGCAAGCTCCCAGAACGTGGTATGGTAGGATGGATAGTTTCCTATCTAGTTTGGGCTTTACCAAAAGTAAAGCAGATTCCAACCTTTATTACAAGGTTGTGGAAGGGAATCCTGTGATTCTACTCCTGTATGTGGATGACTTATTTGTAACAGGAGATGATAGACTGATTTCAGATACTAAGAGGAAGCTTGCTGCTGAATTCGATATGAAAGATTTGGGAATGATGCACTATTTCCTAGGTATGGAGGTGTGGCAGAGTGCAGGTGGGATCTTCCTTGGTCAAGGAAAGTACACAATAGATATCCTGAAGAGATTCAGGATGATGGATTGCAAGGCCATGGCCACACCTATGGCATCGAATCTAAAGCTTCTATGTGATGCTTCATCTGAGCCGGTTGATGTCTCCATGTATCGTCAGATGATTGGGTCCTTTATGTACCTGACGAACACGAGACCGGACATTTGCTTTGCTGTGAACACATTGAGCCAGTTCCTGACGGATCCGAGGAGTGTTCACCTGATTGCTGTAAAGCATGTTCTGAGGTACCTGAAGGGTACAGTGGATTATGGGCTCAAGTATGAAGCAAATCAAAAGTTTAACCTACAAGGTTATGTTGATTCAGATTGGGCTGGCAATGCTGCAGATAGGAAGAGCACATCTGGGTGCTGCTTCAGTATGGGATCAGGTGTGATCTCTTGGTTTAGCAGGAAGCAGTCCTACGTGGCATTGAGTATAGCTAAGGCAGAGCATGTTGTAGCCTGTTCAGCTAGCTGTGAGGCAGTATGGCTACGGAAGATACTGTCTGAGTTATTTGATCTCCCGTTGGATGCTACTGGTATCTTCTGTGATAACCAGAGTTGTGTGAAGCTGTCCGAGAACCCAGTGTTTCATGACAGGTTGAAACACATAGAGATCAAATATCACTATATCAGGGATATGGTGTAGAGAGGAGCCGTGAAGCTCTTGTATGTTGCGACGGACGAGCAGATTGCAGATGTGCTGACGAAGCCACTAGCCAAGGTGAAGTTCGAGTACTTTAGAGAGAGGCTTGGCGTTATTCATATTGAGGACACTTCGAGGAAGAAGTGATGGACACATTTGCTGAAGCCATTCCAAGCATGTTGGAAGGGGGATCCTTCACATGGCTGTGGATGTAAGCGCTGGATGATGAGCATTAGGATGATGTTCTGGTTTCTGCTTGGATATGATCAGTTGGATCATTATATGTATATATGTATGCATCATGTTGGATGTTGGATATGATCAGTTGGATCATTTATATGTATGTATGCATCATGTTGGATGTTGGATATGATCGGTTGGATCATGTGTATGTATTTTGTATACGCATCATGTTGGATGCTGGATATGATCAGTTGGATCATTTATGTATGTACGCATCATGTTGGATGCGGATGGATACATTGTGTGGATCATGTATCTTGTATGATCAGGTAGATCATGTATGTTGATGGATACATTGTGTGGATCATGTATCTTTGTATGATCAGGTAGATCATGTATGTTGATGGATACATTGTGTGGATCATGTATCTATGTATGTATCAGGTAGATACAGTGTATATGTTGATATGTATCAGGTAGATACTTGGTGTGCATCAGATGGGTGCATTGTATGATCAGGATGATCGTGGATGACGAGCTTCTCCAGATGACATGCAGCAGGATGTTGCAGTGATGATGATCAGGATGATCATGTGTACATCAGGATGATGTATGATGAGTATCAGATGATACTTTGTGGCCGTGGATCAGGTTGTGCAGGTAAGCATGTAATTTGTGCCCTGGGAGATTTGCAGATGGTCTTTCGAGGTTTTGCCTATGGCATGTAATTCGGTGCCCTGGGACATCTGGCAAATGCTCTTTCGAGGTTTTGCTTGGGAGGACATATAATTTGTGCCCTGGGAGATTTGAAGATAGTCTTTCGAGGTTTTGCCTATGTCATGTAATTCGGTGCCCTGGGATATCTGGTAGATGCTCTTGCAAGGTTTTGTCCTATGGCATGTAATTTTATCCTGGGAGATCTGGACAAGATGAAAAAGGCCTCAGATGCTTCAGCTAGGTTTTGCCATGACCACAGGTAATTTGCTCCTGGGAGATTTGGATAGGATGAAAAAGGCCTCAGATGCTTCAGCCAGGTTTTGTGGTGAGATCACATGTAATGTGCTCCTGGGAGATCCGACAGGTAGAGCCGTGTGCTCGTAACAGCCTGGGATGCTTCAGCCAGGTTTTGCGATGGGTCACATGTAATGTGCTCCTGGGAGACCCTACAGGTAGAGCTGTGTGCTCGTAATAGCTTGGGATGCTACAGCCAGGTTTTGTGATGCACGTAATGAGTCCTGAGAATTCCACAGTATGGCCAGTGATGATGAAGAGCTGCAGATGGTGGGCCTACATCCAGTATGAAAAAGGACTGGCTCTGTAAAACTTCCTATGACGAGTAGAGTCAGAGATTGGTTGAGATAGCAGCAGCAGTGACGATGATGATGACGATGATCCCGAGAAGAAGACTTGTCTAGCAGATCTGTGTCGAGAAATACCTTCCTAGTTAAGAGGGAGTGTTGATGTATATGTAACTTCGGAATGCATTTCATCTGTGTATTTTATATATATTTATTGTACCCTTATAAGAGATGTGTTATTCCTCTATAAGGAAGTGTCGTCATGTGGATTGACAACTGTCGCAAGTGTGTGTACTTGCCGATGGGTTATTAGACCACCATGTGGGGTCGGCCCTGAATTATATATAATATAATGTGGATGTATCTAGATAGACAAGTCGGCCCCATAAGGTCACTGGGCAAAAAGGTTAGTATAAATAGAGATCGGAGATCTCTATTTTATTCACTCGGAAAAGTAACTCACTCTCACTTGAAAAGTGGCGCACTACTGAGGAGGAGGATCATCTGCTATCAAGAGACTATCTCAGTGTTATTTGGTTATACTTTGGTTGAGCCATTGCTCTCTCTATCTCTGAGGAAGTTGTGGGGTTTTTCACCTTAGGGTTTTCCCCACGAAAACTCTGTGTCTCTTGTCTTTATGCTTTTGATTCTTGTTATGCTTGTCATATTGTGATTGTCATGCATTGATATACTGTAGATGTTATTCTCTCAGCAAAAATCCTAGAGTATTGTGAATTAATGCTCAAAATTTAACAAGTATAAGTTACGACACTTACAATATAAATGACGACACTTCCATATAGAGGAATAATAACATCTCTATAGGAATACAACCACTTCCGTATAGAGGAACAATAACATCTCTATAGGAATACAATATACATATATGTGAAATACATTCCGAAGTTACATATACATCAACACACATAAGGGATATGACTCAATATTTTTGGTGGTAGATATATTTTCTAATATGGTACATTTCATTCTATGTAAAAAGACTAATGATGTTGTGCATGTTGCAGATTTTTTTTTTTTTTTTTTTTTTTTTTTTTTTTTTTTTTTTTTTTTTTTTTTTTTTTTTTTTTTTTTTTTTTTTTTTTTTTTTTTTTTTTTTTTTTTTTTTTTTTTTTTTTTTTTTTTTTTTTTTTTTTTCTGGGAAGTAGTGCGCTTACATGGCCTACCGAAGAGAATAGATTCAGACAGAGACACAAAGTTTGTTGGCTAATTTTGGGGGACATTATGGAAGAAGCTGAAAACTGATTTTAATTTTTTTCTCATCCTACCATTTACAGACAAATGGAAAAACATAATTTGTAAACATAAACTAGGGCAATATGTTGAGGAGTCTACTTAGATACAAACCAAAGGGGTGGGATTTGGTTCTAACTCAAGCATATTTTGCATACAATAACTCAGTCAATAGGAGCATGGGAAACAGGGTAATTTTTAGGGGCAAAATTTCGCCAATTGGCTATTTTTTGGGCATTTTTTCAAAAATTAAACTCATTATTTGGTCATTTTTACTCTCTAATATCACCCATATTTACATAAAATATGTTTTTTTATTGTAATATTTGCCAAAATTTACAAATTTTAGTAGTAAATTGTATGTTTCATATTTAATATTCGCCTACCTATCTATATATATGATTTTTTCAACACAAAATAATCGCTTAGAATACTATATTGAGCTATACTATTAAAATCCTTAAAAAAATACCCTGATGGGAAGAACATCATTTTATATTGTCTACAGAAGCATCCCAAGGGATGTTTCAGATATAAAAATTATAGACATAAGTGAGAAGAAAAGTGCAGAAGCAAAGGACTTTGATGATCACATGAAGAGCATATAGGAAGAGGTAAGAAATAAAATCATTAAGATGAATTTTCAGTACAATTCTAAAGCTGATTTGAAGAGGAGACATAAGGAATTTAATATTGGTGATGAAGTAATGATAAAACTGAGAAAATAAATATTTTTATTCTGTACCTACAACAAGCTGAAAATGAATAAATTTGTGCCTTGCAAAATTGTAAGCAAACATGATTTAGGTATTGCAAATGAAGTAGAGTTTCCTAGAGAGCTCAATATTTCACCTATATTTAATATTTCAGATCTAACAAAGTTTCATGAAGCTGAAAATGATGAAGGTACAATAGGTAAACAATTACATATACTAGCACCTACTTCAAAGATGGAGGAGATAGAAACAATCTTGGATAGCAGGGTGATTAGGAGCACAAGGCATAAGCAATACTTTGAATACTTGGTGAAATGGTTTGGAATACCTATTAAAGACACATCTTGGTTGTCATAAGCCGAGGTTAATAATCTTGGTTTGGTTGAAGAGGTTGTGTTCAGATGTTGGGTTCAGACAACATGTTTTTAGATTGGATTGTCATAGTCAAAGTGCAATCTTCCTAGCAAAGAATCCATCATATCATTCTAAGATGAAACACATTGATATTCAAGGCCATTTTTTGAGGGACATGGTGGAGAATCAGAAGGTGTTACTGGAAAATATAGACAAGGTGAAGAATGTTGCATACTCATTGACCAAGTCGGTAAGCACAAAGAAATATTTTTGGTGTTGGAAAACAATGATCTTGTTAGCCTTGCTAAAATGAACTGAACTTCTGAATATATTGTTTATGCAAAGAAGACAACAAGTGGGAGAATGTTGGAATGTTATATTTGTTGGGTGTGTGAGCTATCTAAAAGAACCACCTAATATTTAATTATTGACCAAGGTTGGTAATTTTAGAGTTGAGGCAAAGTATATGCTGAGGTAGAATGGTACCTAAGATTTCGGCTTGCCAGACCTTTAGAAATGTTAAATAAAGAAAATATCGAAAGATCTTTCAAAATGAAAAAACGAGTCCAACTTCAGAAAATACAACTATTGAGCTAATTAAATCAAATTGAATCAACAGATCAGAATAGTATCAGTTATTCTACTCTATAAATGATCAATGGGAAAATACTTATCAAAAAGAAAACTACTTCTTATGAAAATGGAAGCTACTTGGTCAATACTTTAGATTCTAGACTATGAACTAGAAATGACAATTATAAACAAAGTTAAATGTGCAACTAGAAGCAAGTAGAAAAATTAATAAAACTTATGTTTAAGAAGTAAGTAGAAAACTTAATAAAACTTATTATTAAGAAGCAAGTAGAAAACTTAATAAAACTTATGTTTAAGAAGCAAGTAGAAAACTTAATAAAGATATTAAATCTATATCAAACCATGGACATCTATTATTAGCTATGTATGTGAAAAGAGCAAATCCTATGCTTTGAAGATTATAACCGTAAAAGTGCAAAAACTAAGTGTAAATTATGAATTTAATCTAACACCCTATGTAATCTAAAACAAGGTCCTAATTACACCTACAAATGCTGATCAATTATAAGAAATAACAGAACTTGAAAACCTAAGAAATTAAACTTTAAACAAGCATGAAAATAATGCAGAAAAGATTAAAGGTCTCTATGACGATCCAGATGGTAGTCCGATGTTAGTTTTTCAGAATTTACTTCAATCTGATCTAGGATCTTAACTGAGAGAACAACATGTACATCATATCTACAGTATATCAATCATGGACGCAATAATGCAAGCACACAAGAGACACAGAGTGTACTTGGGGAAACCATAAAGGTGAAAAACCCCAATAAATTCCTCAGAGATAGATAGAGCAATGATACAACCCAAGCATAAGAGATAGACATCTCCTAGCAGCAGCTTCTCCTCCTCCACAAGTGCGTCACTCTCCAAAGAGTGTGTGTGAGAATAGAATAATGAAATAGAGTGCCTCACGCACTCTATTTATACTTGACTTGACTTTCCTAATAACCTTTACTAGGTTGGCCTTAACTTAACCACATAACATAATGCTGACTGGGCTGACCCCCAATAGGGTAGTCTAATAACCCTTTGACCCACATGGCCGACTCCAATAGGGTGGTCTAATAACCCTTTTACCCACATGACTTATACAGGGCCGACCCCAACAAGGTGGTCTAATAACCCATCCAGTATAAGTTACGACACTTACAATATAATTGACAAACACTTCCGTATAGAGGAATAATAACATATCTATAGGAATACAATATACATATATGTGAAATACATTCCGAAGTTACATATACATCAACACTCCCTCTTAACTAGGAAGGTATTTCTTGACACTTAACTAGGAAGGTATTTCTCGACATAGGTCTTCTAGCACAAGTCTTCTTCTCTAGATCATCGTCATCGATGCATCGTCCTTGAATCATCATCATCGTCACTGCTATTGCTATCTCAATCAATCTCTGAATCTACTTGTCATAGGAATTTCTACAGAGCCAGTCCTTTTTCATACTGGATGTAGGCCCACCACCTGTAGGTCTTCATCATCACTGGACATACTGTGGAATCCTCGGGACTCATTACGTGCGTCAACAAAACCTCGAAAGAGCATCCCAGGACTTTTACGAGCACATGACTCAACCTATCGGATCTACTAGGATATTTTACATGTGACTGTCACAAAACCTTAAAAGAGTCTCTTGACTAACAAGAACCCTAAAGAGCATCTGAGGCCTTTTTCATCCTGTCCAGATCTCCAGGACTTATTACATGTGACCCCCACCACAAAACCTTAAAAGAGTGTCTTGCCAAGCAAGAACCCTAAAGAGCATCTGAGGCTTTTTTCATCTTGTCCAGATCTTCAGGACTTATTACATGTGGTCACCACAAAACCTTAAAAGAGTGTCTTGCCAAGCAAGAACCCTAAAGAGCATCTGAGGCCTTTTTCATCCTGTCTAGATCTCCAGGACTTATTACATGTGGTCATGGAAATGCCTTGAAAGAGCATTTGAGGCCTTTTTCATCCTTTTCAGATCTCCCAGGTCTACTTACATGCCATCCCAGAGCAATGCCTTGAAAGAGCATCTAAGGCCTTTTTCATCCTGTCCAGATCTCCCAGGTCTACTTACATGCTCATTTGCACAACCTGTTCCACGGCCACAGATTATCAACCTGATACTCTGTTGTGGGGAAAATGCACCTATAGTTCAGGGGAGAAACTACCAACTTACGGTGATAAAGATAGACTTACAATCATTCTGCAAGTACACCAAATAAATGAAGAGATTAGGGTTTAGAGATGTAGGGACCTCATTCAGAAGGTTGATCCTAGCTTTGCCTCCCTCGCTCTTCAATGCTTATCCAGTGTTGCAATGCCCATACCTGCAAAACAACTTGATACCTTTCTCAAACACATTTGACTACACATATAAGACTGATATTCATAATAGTAAAAGACATCAGATTATAAACAAACTGTAATCAAATCTAATACACATTAATAGGTCATATTTGGAAAGAGAAGAATGTCTGATCTTTATTAATGAATGAAAGCAAGTACATACAATTATACCTTCCTTCAAGCTTGTCACTTCACGAAACCTAGATTCAAGGTCTCCTGCTTCTGTTCTCCAAAGATCCCAGCCTCTAAGCAATTGTACTAGGGTTTACCAAAACTGAAGCACAAGAGAGGGGATGAGGATCTCCATTCCTCCAGCATAACTTTGTAATTGGGATTAGTCCCCTCACATGACCCTTCTACCCTCCTTATATAGTCAATGAGGAAGAGGAAAAGAAGTTATAACCGCTCAAGAGGTTTCCCAACCAACTTAACTTACTCGAATTTCAAGATTTTGACCAAAACAGGGGTGTACGCTACTCTATAGTAGACAAAGTCGCATACACATGGCAATGGGCGCTAATTTAAATGAGACAAAGTCGTGTACACACGCTACTATTATAACAGTGGAGTCGCGCTCATGTTGAAAAATGGCCAAAAACAAGCTTTTCTGCTCATTTTCAGGAGATGGTTTGGTCTGGAAAAATGTTCCTAAGGGTCATATACATCAAATGGGTCAAGAATGAGGTAATTTCAACCATTTTTAATGTCCCAAATGACTCCTCCATCCACAAATGTCCTGTTGTGTGACTGAACTTGTTCTCAAGAAGTGTCGTCATGCGACCAAGGGAAGCAAGTGTCGTCACGGACAGAGAGGTGTCATTTCAAGCTATAATAGATGCCCCCTAATGTATGATGTCAGAGGGAGTGAGGGAAACGATGGCCGAAATACATTATAAATAAAAAAGAGTTGAATCATGGAGGAACGGAGAAACCAAGAATCATAGGCTCAAATGAAGTACCTGAAAGCAAATGCAATGTCAGACAAACTTATCCTTGGGGTAACTGTCCATGTTCAAATGGTGGAACATGACCTCCAAGAGGATACAATAATGATCCAAATGCTGATGCATATATCATGGCCACTAAAATACAAGTGTGGATCCATGAGGAACATAAGTGTAAACATAGCCACATAAATACAAGGTGGATCTATGTCAAAACTGGAGAACATAGCCATAGAGAACAAGCTGGATCTATGTCTCATCAAGAGCCCAAAAAGAGTGTGGCTCAGTCTTGCGCAACTTGGGCAATAACATTAATGCGGTGATGCTATCGAGGATCCCAAGGTCTTCATCCAAAAACAACCCAAGGTACAAACCTATCCATGCGAATAAATGAGTTGATGTCGAACATGGGAGGTATCGTTTGAATACCAGTCATTGATGTATACCGTTAACAAACGCGAGGGTGTCCACCAATAATGAAAATGGAACCCAAGGTACCTAGTACATTCAAGCAAGTGCGAATAGATGGTCTTGCCGTCGAACACTTGAAGAATCCATCGGATAGGAGACATTGATGTATTCCCATCTATCCAATAGTGAGGGAAACTTCCACTAATGAATGCAATCCCCAAGGTACTAACCGAAACTCTAAACTTCATTCCCAGAGCACAATGAGTTGAAGTCGATGGGAAGAAGTCCGTTGGAAGGGAGGCCTTAATGCATCCTCCATCATCCAACACGAGGGACACTCAACATGTATGAGCTGATTTGGAGTAGGACTAAACACATGATGAAACATACTGACACCAAGGAATGGCCGACACATGAGGTCAAGGAAACTGCAGAATGGCCGACACAGGTTATATCCTTGAACAGTGAGCACGACACAAGAGTGACTTAGGCAGCTTTGAACACAAAGAGACCACGATGCAAATTTGCAATGTAGGAGACATTAACAGATTCTCCAAATGATTGGAAGACTAACCAAATGGAGGAGTAGGAACTATGAGATCAGGTTTACCCTAAGGCCAACGCTAGAACCCAACTTGTTTGATAGACTCAAAACAGGTGCTTTGTTCAAGGAGATAGTTGACTTGCTGCCATCATATTGAAATATATTTTGACATTCTTCCCTTCCCTTTCCTTTTTCGTTTTTTAACGAGCTTGACAAAGAACTAAAGCATGCTCGACGGTATTTTCATATTTAAGGAGTTTGAAAAACCTAGAAGAAAACTCCATACACCTATCCGTGGATTTTATATCGAGCCCGGATTGGTCTGTGCTCGGCAGTGTTTTCTTGCTTATAGAGTTGAAAAACTTAAACAGTCCTCTATACACCTATCCGTGGATTTTATATCGATCCTGGATTGGTATGTGCTCGGCGGTGTTTTCTTGTTTATAGAGTTGAAAAACTTAAACAGTCCTCTATCAACCATCTCGTGGATTTCACATCGAGCCCGAGTAGGTGAATGCTCGCTTGGTGTTTTCACATTTCGAGAGTCTGAAAACCCTAAAGACGACTCCAAAGGTCCTTTTTTGTAAAGTTAGTCTCCTTCCCCGAAAAAGTGTAAAATGATGGAAGAAGAACTCTTCTAGCGCATACAAGAGTATACCTAGAGTATACCTTTTCCGTAAATTATCCACCAAGGCTCGGAAAATGGGTAATTCTATACCTAAGTGGATGTCGGTTCAGTTATTTTAACGAGCCCGAAAAGACAACTATGCTCGGCAAACTTTTCCTATTTAAGGAGTCTGAAAAGGGCTTAAAAGAACTCCATAGGGATCTTTTACATAAAGGTTTAACGAGTCCGGAAAAGTAAACTCATGACCTCCTTACTATTTTTAACGAGCTCAAAGGAGATAGGAAAATGCTTATAACTTCCTTACTGTTTTTAACGAGCTTGAAGGGAAGGTGGAAGAAATGCTCGTAGCCTCCTTACTGTTTTTAACGAGCTAGAAGGAAAGGTGGAAGAAATGCTCGTAACCTACTTACTGTTTTTAATGAGCTCGAAGTGAAGGCAGAAGAATGCTCGAAATGGGAGGAGATGAGTGTCAGGGACATGCAAAACTAGCTCCAAGCGCATGGAACAAAGCTATGCCTAATGCAAGGAACATGAGCAAAATAAGGACACTCAGGGTGTGTCTCCTCCAGGTAAAAGGCGTCAAATTGTGAGGGAAAAATGATACAGGGCTTAGCGGAAATGAGATCATAGATGGAGGCTTATACAACGAGCTAAAAGCGTGGAAGCCGGCTTCAGGCTCATTAGTGCAAGCGGGATCATAACAGATGCATATGCAATTTGAACACAAAGATGGGAGCCTTATCAGGGATGGCCAGAAATATATGAGGAAAAAAGATATGAGGCTTCTTCTCAAAGTCATGGTAAATCTAAAAAGGCTCCCGAGCCTATGAGAAAAACTCAGCATGGGCACCAGAATGGCATAAGGGTGCTGACTAGGGTGACCCATGTTAGGTAGGCTCTGCTGTCGGATTGGTGCACGATGCATAAAGAGATGGCTAACACACCAATATCCAACAGGTTCGACCCTATGACGAAATCGGATGGCAAAAGGTTCAAATGCAACATAACAGTGGGGAAGCCTAAACCTATATGCAAGGTTCCAAATATACCTGACATGGTCACACAAGGTGTCGAAAATGACCAGTAAGCAAGTATACATCCAGCTAAGAATCCTGTCTCCAAGAAACATCAGTACCAAGATCATATCTAAAACATATGTAAAGAAAGACTTGATACAAGTCACTGTGGTAGAAATACTTTCAACTTCACTATCATCAACAAAAGGCATAAACAAGGCAGAGTTTTCAAATGAAGACTCTATGGTACCCAAGCCCGAGGACTTACAATCAACAAGATCAACTTCAGGATGAAGATCAAAGTTGAAGGGCATGATGGAATCTGCAGAAACAAATTCATCATCACGGGAGTTGAAAATTCTAGAAGCAGAATCAAACTCAGCAGGAACACCGATTTGTGGATCTATAGGAGAGTCCAAAAACTCAACAGTAGGAAGATCAGAATTTAAGGTCAAATCGGGGATGGACATAACTGCGACTGGATCATCATCCAAGTGAATGGCAGACTGTACTATAGACTCTAGGAAAACTTCATCGGAAAGAAGCATATCATCCCAGATAGAATACATATCTAAACATTCAGATGGAGGTGTCACTTGGTCAAAAGCTGGGACCAAGTCCCGAGAAGGTAAGCATGAACTCAGAGACTTCTTCTCAGTAGCAGTTGAACTCAAGGAACAATATGCCACATAATTCCCATGTGACATAGTAGTGCCTAATGACGAGGGACCTGACTGGTCTACAGTTGGGTAATAAAGAGGATCAACGAATGCAAGCTGGTCGATGGTGACAATGTTTTTGTTATGAGGGAAATGCATCACATGAAAAAGCGTAGACACCACAGCATGCATAGCATAAACATAATCACACCCGAGGATCATATCAAAGTCCATAGGGTCCTTTAAAACCATAAAATCAACTAAGACTATTTTTCCACCCAAAGTAACAGGTGCCTGACGGAGGAATCCAAACGGTTCACTAGGTCTTCTATCGAAGGTCAATGGCCAATTAGCAGCTGGAATAACATTAGCGAAACACAAATCTCTCCAAGCATAAGCGGATAAGATACTAACAGAAGCACCTTCATCAACAATGCATCGATCAACCGTATGGTTCCCGATATCAACCTTTATCTGGAAAGGTGTCGAAGAAGGAAGACGAGGTTCAGCTAGACTATTCCAATCAAAGGAAACAATCCTAGGGCTTGGTAGGGGTTCACATGACACAGATGAAGTGCCCCCTTTTTGAGGAATATCCAAACTGGTAATGCATAAGACTTCAGAAGTAGGCGCATCAATTTCCAGAGGACTGATGGGATCGGTCAAAGATTGCATTGATTCGATCACTTCACTCTCCAAAGGAAGAGTGGGGTCGACCAAAGATTGCATTGGTTCAACCACTTTATCAACCAAAGGTTGATCTGACTGTAGGGAATCTATAGACAACTTAGGAACAGAGGTTCCTTCAGACATGGACCACACTCTTCGTACCTCTGCAATGGAAGGGCATCGGTGAGTAAGGTGATCTCCCTTACAAAGTTTACAAGGGAACTTTGGTTTCCGTCCTATAGGTTTAGACTCCTTTACAACGTCAGTACTCTCAGCATGACTAGCATTGGCTGATAGCTTGCCCCCAGCATGACTCACAGAGGCTGGTTGCTCAGAAGCAGAAGACTTTTGTGTTGATGTATATGTAACTTCGGAATGTATTTCATCAGTGTATTATATATATATTTATTGTACCCTTATAAGAGATGTGTTATTCCTCTATAAGGAAGTGTCGTCATGTGGATTGACAAGTGTCACAAGTGTGTGTACTTGCCGATGGGTTATTAGACCACCTTATGGGGTCGGCCCTATTTAATATATAATATAATGTGGATGTACTAAAGTAGACAAGTCGGCCCCAGTAGGTCACTGGGCAAAAAGGTGAGTATAAATAGAGATAGGAGATCTCTATTTTACTAACTCGGAAAAGTAACTATCTCTCTCTCTGAAAAGTGGTGCACTAGTGAGGAGGAGGAGGATCATCTGCTAGGAGACTATCTCAGTGTTATTTGGTTGTATTTTGGTTGAGCCATTGCTCTCTCTATCTCTGAGGAAGTTGTGGGGTTTTTCACCTTAGGGTTTTCCCCACGGAAACTCTATGTCTCTTGTCTCTATGCTTTTGATTCTTGTGATGCTTGTCATATTATGATTGTCATGCATTGATATACTGTAGATGTTATACTCTCAGCAAATATCCTATAGTATTGTGATTTAATACTAAAAATTTAACATGGTATCAGAGCTTAACTGAGAAGAAGACATTTTGCAGTGACGGAAGCTTGTATTCCTTGTTTATTGGGTTTCTCTCCACAGATTTTTGAAATTCAGTATAGTAGATTGGATCTACTCATCAAGGCGCATCTATCTGTCCAATCAGAATTCAGTTCCGAGCATTTTCAGATTTGGCCCTAAAAATTACGGTTTCCACAAAAATAGGAATTTCTGGAAACTGAAGGTACAGCTGGAAGCTCCTTGCAAAAATCGAAGGTTAGAGCTTTGGATCGAGATTCTTGGCCAAGTAGATCTCCGGGAAACTCAAACCCTAATTCAGGGCTCTCCCTAGTGAACCCGGGAGGACAAAAAGGCAATTTTGAAGGACAAGACTCTGCTTATCTCAAATTATGAATGTACTAGGCTGATCAGCTATCCAAGGCGCATCTTTCTATCCTTTCGGAATTTTGAAATTCACATTTTTAATTTTTAGGGTTTCTCTGACAAACCCTAATCCGGGACCAGATCCAGTTTTCAGCACTTCAAGTGGTAAGTCCTAAATATTTTCTATTTCCAGTTGAAGTACTCTTAAAGATGTCTCTACACACCAAGCTTGAGGATAAGCTTGAAGGGGCTGATAACTTCCGAGCCTGGAAGTATAGGATTGGGCTAATCCTGGAAGAGAATGAGTTGGACTCATATGTGAAAGAAGACATCCCTATCCCAGAGGATGAAGAGGCCAAGGCATTGCACAAGAAGAACTTGGTCAAGGCAAAGAGAATCATTGCTGATTCTATCAAAGACCATCTCATACCCCATGTGTCCTCTCTCAAGACACCCAAGGAGATGTTTGAATCCTTGACCAAGCTATTTGAAGGAAATAACATAAATCGGAAGATGACCCTGCGGAACCAATTGAAAGCAGTAAAGTTTCAGAATGGAGAAACCATCCAATCTTATTTCTCAAGGGTCTCTCAGATCAAGGAACAATTAGAAGCAGTAGATGAAATGGTGGAAGATGGTGAAGTGGTGATGACTACTCTAAATGGCCTACCCAGGTCATGGGATTCCTTTATTCAAGGAATTTGTGCAAGGAAGAAGTTGATCTCTTTCAGTAGACTTCGGGAAGAATGTTCTCAAGAAGAAGCTAGACTTATAGCTCGTGAGGAAAAGATGGGAGGTGAAGATCAAGCTCTTGCAGCTCACACCAAAAGAAGTAAATCCAAGAAGGAATCATCTCATAATAGAAGATTCTCTCACCATCATCATTATCATAAAGATAAGAAAGATCTCAGATGCTTCACTTGCAATGAGAAGGGACATTTTGCTTCAGATTGTCCCAAGAAGAAGAAAGACAACAACAACAACTTCAGTAAGAAGAAGAAGGGCAGCAAAAGAAGATTTCATGCTCATACTGCCGAAGATGATGAACCCCCAAAGAAGAAGGCTAGGGCAGAAAGTAGTAGTGATGATGACTCATCAAGTGAAGAAGAGTATGTTCTGATCTCTGCACTCACTGGTACCATCTCCCATGGTTGTAATGATTGGTTGATTGATAGTGGGGCTTCCAAACACATGACTGGGTTCAAGGAATCATTTGTGAACCTTTCTGAACATGAATCACCCCATAAGGTGAAACTTGGGGATGATTATCAATACCCAATCAAAGGAAGTGGTGAAGCCTCTTACAACCTAGATTCTGGAAAATCTCTGAAGATGAAGGAAGTCCTCTATGTACCTGGGCTCAAGAAGAACTTACTCTCCATCTCTGCTTTAGATGCAAAAGGTATGAGGGTTGCATTTGTTGATGGCCAAGTACTAATGTGGCCAAAGGGAAAGACCATAGATGATGCAGTAGTGATTGGAGAGCAAGAGGGAGGACTGTATAAATTAAAGGGTCAACCTGAACATGCCATGGTACATGAATCCATGGAGCCAAGTGAACTTTGGCATAGAAGACTTGCTCATATGCACTATAGGGCACTTCCAATTGCAAGCAAGGCAGTAGAGGTTCTTCCTGAAATCAAGACCAAACATGAAGGTGTTTGCAAAGGATGTGCAAAAGGTAAGAACATTAAGAAGGCTTTCCCAAGCAGTGAAAGCAAGGCAAAAGACATCTTGGAAATCATCCACTCAGATGTATGTGGCCCTATGTCATCCAGGTCCCTGAGTGGGTATGTTTACTATGTATCATTTATCGATGACTTCTCCAGGAAGACTTGGGTATACTTCTTGAAGGGAAAAGATGAGGTGCTTGATAAATTCAAGGAATTCAAAACCTTGATGGAGAATCAAACTGACAAGAAAATCAAGACATTCAGTTCTGACAATGGTGGAGAATTCACCTCAAATGACTTCAAGAAGCTTTGCAGCGATTCAGGGATTAAGAGGGAGTTGACTGCTCCTTATAATCCTCAACAGAATGGAGTTGCAGAAAGGAAGAACAGAATAGTCATGGAAGCAGCAAGGGCAATGCTACATGACCAGGATCTACCTATGCATCTATGGGCAGAAGCAGTTAGAACAGTTGTATATGTGCAGAACAGAACTCCCCACAAGATATTGGACAACAAGACACCAGAAGAGGTCTTTTATGGGTTCAAGAATATTGATGTCAGCAAAGATGAATATAAGGACAGGTAATCCAGGAAGCAAAGATCAAAAGGGAGCACACTCCAGCAGCTCCTGCAAGGATGCAGATCTTCAGAGGGAATTGACCATCTTCCTACATTCCACAACAGAAAGGTGTAGAAGAAGCTACTTCAGCAGCTCCTACCAAGAATCAAAGACTCAGAGGGAGTCCACCCAAACAAACAAACAAAGATAAGTATTTCAATTATCATCTCTTGCCTATTTTGTTTGTTCAATAATATTATGCTTATGTTCCTATACTTAGGAGATGTATTGTGCATATTTGAATGATTGCATTAATGAACAGTATACTACTAATATGCATGTGATGGGTAAGTGGCTTATGGCACTGTACAACATTCCAGTGCTACTTATCTAGAATGAAACCTCTTTGCTGACATGTTGGGAGTAGTGCAAACTCTTAACAATGTTCTGGTAGAGATTGGAAGGCATCTAGAAATTTGTGGAACATGGATAAATGTTGTATTGAAGCATTGGCTAAGATAACTGCATGACTGCATGACATATTTCTTTATGTGTAAAGAATTTTTTCTGAAAATTATGAGATGTTTCTAATCATGCAATTTAACTTGTTTTGTAGGAAAGACCGTATATCTTCACCTACAAAAGGACTACAACATTTGTTCCAGCAAGAAAGATATCTATTGAAGATATTGAAGTTCCGAGGATCTGGGATGAAGAAATGGAATGCCATGATCCGTAGATCATGAAGAAGATGTTTGGGATGCAGTCCCAAGACCTGACAGGGAGTCATATGTATGCAGATTGAAGAAAGCCTTGTATGGCTTGAAGCAAGATCCCAGAACCTGGTATGGTAGGATGGACAGTTTCCTATCTAGCTTGGAATTTACCAAGAGTAAAGCAGATTCCAATCTTTACTACAAGGTTGAGGAAGGGAATCCAGTGATTCTACTCCTGTATGTGGATGACCTATTTGTGACAGGAGATGACAGACTGATTGCAGATACTAAGAGGAAGCTTGCAGTTGAATTCGATATGAAAGATTTGGGAATGATGCACTATTTCCTAGGTATGGAGGTGTGGCAGAATGCAGGTGGAATCTTCCTTGGTCAAGGGAAGTACACAGTAGATATCCTGAAGAGATTTGGGATGATGGATTGCAAAGCCATGGCCACACCTATGGCATTGAATCTGAAGCTTCTTTGTGATGCTTCATCTGAGCCAGTTGATGTTTCTATGTATCGTCAGATTATTGGGTCCTTGATGTACCTGACGAACACGAGACCAGATATTTGCTTTGCTGTGAACACATTGAGCCAGTTCCTGACGGATCCGAGGAGTGTTCACCTGGTTGCTGTAAAGCATGTTCTGAGGTACCTAAAGGGTACAGTGGATTATGGGCTCAGATATGAGGCAAATCAAAAGTTTAACCTGCTGGGTTATGTTGATTCAGATTGGGCTGGCAGTGCTGCAGATAGGAAGAGCACATCTGGGTGTTGCTTCAGTATGGGATCATGTGTGATCTCTTGGTTTAACAGGAAGCAGTCCTGCGTAGCACTGAGTACAGCTGAGGCAGAGTATGTTGCAGCCTGTTCAGCTAGTTGTGAGGCAGTATGGCTACGGAAGCTACTGTCTGAGTTATTTGATCTCCCGTTGGAGGCTACTGGTATCTTCTGTGATAACCAGAGTTGTGTGAAGCTGTCCGAGAACCCAGTGTTTCATGACAGGTCGAAACACATAGACATCAAATATCACTATATCAGGGATATGGTGCAGAGAGGAGCTGTGAAGACTCCTGTATGTTGCGACGGACGAGCAGATTGCAGATGTGTTGACGAAGCCACTAGCCAGGGTGAAGTTCGAGTACTTCAGAGAGAGGCTTGGCGTTCTTTAGATCGAGGACACTTCGAGGAAGAAGTGATGGACACATTTGTTGAGGCCATTCCAAGCATGTTGGAAGGAGGATCCTTCACATGGCTGTGGATGTAAGCGCTGGATGATGAGCATCAGGATGATGTTCTGGTTTCTGCTGGATATGATCAGTTGAATCATTTTTGTATGTATGTACGCATCATGTTGGATGCTGGATATGATCAGTTGGATCATTTTTGTATGTATGTATGCATCATGTAGATGCTGGATATGATCAGTTGGATCATGTGTATGTATTTTGTATATGCATCATGTTGGATGCTTGGACCATGTATCTGTATATGTATCAGGTGGGTACATTGTATGATCAGGTGGATCATGTATGGTGATATGTATCATGTATTTGTATTTGTATCAGGTGGATACATTGATGATCAGGAGGATCATGTATGATGATATGTATCAGGTAGATACTTGGTATGCATCAGGTAGATGCATTGATGATCAGGAGGATCATGTATGATGATATGTATCAGGTAGATACTTGGTATGCATCAGGTAGATGCATTGATGATCAGGATGATCATAGATGACGAGCTTCAGGATGTTGCTCCAGATGACATGCAGCAGGATGTTGCAGTGATGATGATCAGGATGATCATGGATACATCAGGATGATGTATGGTGAGTATCAGTTTGATACTCTATGGCCGTGGATCAGGTTGTGCAGATAAGCATGTAATTTGTGCCCTGGGAGATTTGCAGATGGTCTTTCGAGGTTTTGCCTATGGCATGTAATTTGTGCCCTGGGACATCTGGCAAATGCTCTTTCGAGGTTTTGCTTGGGAGGACATATAATTTGTGCCCTGGGAGATCTGCAGATAGTCTTTCGAGGTTTTGCCTATGGCATGTAATTTGTGCCCTGGGATATCTGGCAGATGCTCTTTCGAGGTTTTGTCCTATGGCATGTAATTTGTACCCTGGGAGATCCGATAGGTTGAGCTGTGTGCTCGTAATCAGTCCTGGGATGCTCTTGCGAGGTTTTGCCAATGACCACATGTAATTTGTGCCCTGGGAGATCCGATAGGTTGAGCTGTGTGCTCATAATTAGTCCTGGGATGCTCTTGCGAGGTTTTGTGGTGACCACATGTAATTTGTGCCCTAGGAGATCCGATAGGTTGAGCCGTGTGCTCGTAATCAGTCCTGGGATTCTCTTTCGAGGTTTTGTGGTGAGGTCACATATAATTTGTGCCCTGGGAGATTTGCAGATGGTCTTTCAAGGTTTTGCCTATGGCATGTAATCTGTGCCCTGGGACATCTGGCAAATGCTCTTTCGAGGTTTTGTGACGCACGTAAAAGTCCTGAGGATTCCACAGTATGGCCAGTGATGACGAAGACCTGCAGGTGGTGGGCCTACATCCAGTATGAAAAAGGACTGGCTCTGTAGAACTTCCTATGACGAGTAGAGACAGAGATTGGATGAGATAGCAGCAGCAGTGACGATGATGATGACGATGCATCGATGACGATGATCCAGAGAAGAAGACTTGTCTAGCAGATCTGTGTCGAGAAATACCTTCCTAGTTAAGAGGGAGTGTTGATGTATATGTAACTTCGGAATGTATTTCATCAGTGTATTATATATATATTTATTGTACCCTTATAAGAGATGTGTTATTCCTTTATAAGGAAGTGTCGTCATGTGGATTGACAAGTGTCGCAAGTGTGTGTACTTGCCGATGGGTTATTAGACCACCTTATGGGGTCGGCCCTATTTAATATATAATATAATGTGGATGTACTAAAGTAGACAAGTCGGCCCCAGTAGGTCACTGGGCAAAAAGGTGAGTATAAATAGAGATAGGAGATCTCTATTTTACTAACTCGGAAAAGTAACTATCTCTCTCTCTGAAAAGTGGTGCACTAGTGAGGAGGAGGAGGATCATCTGCTAGGAGACTATCTCAGTGTTATTTGGTTGTATTTTGGTTGAGCCATTGCTCTCTCTATCTTTGAGGAAGTTGTGGGGTTTTTCACCTTAGGGTTTTCCCCACGGAAACTCTGTGTCTCTTGTCTCTATGCTTTTGATTCTTGTGATGCTTGTCATATTATGATTGTCATGCATTGATATACTGTAGATGTTATTCTCTCAGCAAATATCCTATAGTATTGTGATTTAATACTAAAAATTTAACATTTTGAACTAAGGACCACACTTTTTGCACTTCTGGAAGTACAGGGCACAAGTAAGTAAGGTGATCTACCTCGCAAAACTTACAAGGGAACTTAAGCTTCTGTTTGTTGGGTTTGTCGACAATGTCAACTCCCTCAGCATGACTTGTAGTGGCTGATCTGGTGTCTCCAGTATGACTCACAGGAACTGGTGACTTGTCATTAATATGACTAGCAGTGATCAATGACATGTCCTCAACATGACTGACAGTGGTTGAAGACAAACTTTCAGTATGATTTTCAGTGACTAAAAGTTTTCTCCCAGCATGACCTCCAGAGGCTGGGTAGGTGCCCCCTGCATGACTTGCAGAGGTAGGGTGCTTGCCCCCAGCATGACTTACAGAGGCTGGGTTGCTGTCCCCTTGTTTTGGCATCTTCTTCCTATTCTTCCTCCGTCTATTCCTTTTAGACTGCTGGCTACTAGTATTGCTACTTTCGCCACATGAGGTAGAAGAAGGAGGAGAAGATGTTACTGGAAAGGGAGGCACAGGGTTTTTATGCTCTTGATTTGAGGTGCTCACAAAAGAAGCGTCAGGATCATGCAAGGCATTCAGAGTGGAAAACAACCGAATCGGTAACCCAATAGTGAATCTAGGAAGATTCAAAGTAGCCATTAAGGGAGTACCAATGTTTCCAATGAATGGAACAACACAAGGATCCCCTGGAATAGGGGTACCTTGATTGGCCTCGCCGGAATGCTAGACATAGTTTCCTGCTCAAATGAACAAGAAGTTCTCTAAGGAAAACTAAAACAAGTAGCACAAAGAGAACACCACTAAAAAGGTCCTAGGTAAATCAAACCAGGGAAACAAAGATGCCTTTCGGAGAAGAGTCTGGGATGATGAGGGCCCAGAATAGATCAACGAAGGAAGAAAGACAGTTACCCGGGGTCCACAATACAATGACTAAGGGTGCAAGCGGTGGAATCACCCAACCGCCCTCCCAAAGACCTGCAAGGGATTTCCTCCCACGTCTGTCCTAGGTACAGTAGATATACCCTTTGCTGTCAGCTATGTATGAACCTAGAGTCAGATACTAAGGATACCACAACACCGAAAACTCCTGGGGGAATAGTCACCGGTCGAATCAGAAAGCGTGGGCAGAGTAGCTAAGCCCGAAACTCGAAAGAGTCCCCAATACGCAATCCAATCCTGGCGTATGCTAAAACAGAAAGTAGGAGGAGTATTCCCAACAATCTGATCTCACAATGAGCTACTGCATAGATCCCAGTCAAGTTTTGAGTGAGGTGGGTTTACCTGTGATAGTCTCACTATGATTTTTGCGTAATGTGTGATCTTGGGTGGTTTAAGGTGTTTTAAACCCAAGATCCTAACCAAAACTAGTTGGTGTAGTGTAACCTAGAAAAGAAAATGTTACTAGTACATTTTATTAGGGTTCATTTTAAAGGTTACTTGATTACTCAAAAATGAAATATTTACCACCAAACAAATCTTTTCTTTTCAATGCAAGTCTTAAAATTTTGATCTAGAATGCATATGCAAATGCAATTTTTTAATATTTCGAATGCAAAAAAAAGGTAAAAATAAAGTCTAAACTCAAAACCTAAAAATGCAGCTACTCAAACAAATAGGCATGCAAAAGAAAACTTGTTCTTTTTTATGCAAAGCACTCTAAAATCTTTTAAGCCACTTGCAATGTACTCTATTCAGAAGATAAATCAAAATTCTTTATGCTTTTCAAAGGTAAGAAACAAAACTGAAACTAACCTACTATCAAAGCAAAGCAAAGAAACTTTTAGGTTCTCTTTATGAAACAGTAAAAGCTACCAAATATGACTTTCAAATTCTTATTGATGTAAGCATGCCAACCACCGGTAAAAGAGTACAAAAACTACTTTTAGACCCAAACGAAGCAAATGACCTACGAAGAAGTATGGTTTGGTAAAGTCAGGTATGCACATAAACAATGCAAACAAGGTCTTGAACAATAGCCAAAACACTTGAGCTTTCACTACAAAAGAAAAACTAAAAGCATAAGGGAGGATAAGAAACCAACCTAAAAGAGAAATTTCACTCAAACAGATACAAATAGGGTCAAGAAGACTCAAGAGGTTTCAAATCCAGTGGAAATGGGGCAAGCAAGTTCAATCGGACTCAAATTAGGGTACAAAACACCAAATAGGTCCACAACCCCCCAACTTGGGTCAACAAACCCCAAAACTTTCCAAACAAGCCCAAATTGATCAAAAGAGGTTCAAATCATGAATGTAGGATCAATACAAGGATGGGAGACCACTTATAGTGGTTTAAATCAGACCTAGGGTCATCAGGGACCCCAAAAAATGCAGCCACAGCCCCCAGATTTGTGTCCACAACCCAAAAACTCAAAAATTTCAAACCCAGATTTTGAGCGCTACTGTGTATGAAGGAAACTAGCGCTCATAGCAGTATGGGCGCTACTGTGCAAAGGAAAAGTAGCGTATGGGCGCTACTGTGTGGTACAAATAGTAGCGTACAGGTGGAAAAAGTTGAAAAAATGGGGTTAAAACCACCACACCCGGGTCCACAAGGGTTTGCAAGGGCTGGGAAGGGGCTGTAAGAGCCAAGAAGGGTCAAACAGAGCCTACTAACTGATCCTAATCAAGAAAATGAACAAAGACCATCAAACAGAACTGAAGAAATGACCTTGGATACCCATAAGTAGTTAGGCTTTCCCCAGTGGAGTCGCCATTCTGTTGTGGGGAAAATGCACCTATAGTTCAGGGGAGAAACTACCAACTTACGGTGATAAAGATAGACTTACAATCATTCTGCAAGTACACCAAATAAATGAAGAGATTAGGTTTTAGAGATGTAGGGACCTCATTCAGAAGGTTGATCCTAGCTTTGCCTCCCTCGCTCTTCAATGCTTATCCAGTGTTGCAATGCCCAGACCTGCAAAACAACTTGATACCTTTCTCAAACATATTTGACTACACATATAAGACTGATATTCATAATAGTAAAAGACATCAGATTATAAACAAACTGTAATCAAATCTAATACACATTAATAGGTCATATTTGGAAAGAGAAGAACGTCTGATCTTTATTAATGAATGAAAGCAAGTACATACAATTATACCTTCCTTCAAGCTTGTCACTTCACGAAACCTAGATTCAAGGTCTCCTGCTTCTGTTCTCCAAAGATCCCAGCCTCTAAGCAATTGTACTAGGGTTTACCAAAACTGAAGCACAAGAGAGGGGATGAGGATCTCCATTCCTCCAGCATAACTTTGTAATTGGGATTAGTCCCCTCACATGACCCTTCTACCCTCCTTATATAGTCAATGAGGAAGAGGAAAAGAAGTTATAACCGCTCAAGAGGTTTCCCAACCAACTTAACTTACTCGAATTTTGATATTTTGACCAAAATAGGGGTGTACGCTACTCTATAGTAGACAAAGTCGCGTACACATGGCAATGGGCACTAATTTAAATGAGACAAAGTCGCATACACACGCTACTATTATAACAGTGGAGTCGCGCTTATGTTGAAAAATGGCCAAAAATAGGCTGTTCTGCTCATTTTCAGGAGATGGTTTGGTCTGGAAAAATGTTCCTAAGGGTCATATACATCAAATGGGTCAAGAATGAGGTAATTTCAACCATTTTTAATGTCCCAAATGACTCCTCCATCCACAAATGTCCTGTTGTGTGACTGAACTTGTTCTCAAGAAGTGTCGTCATGCAACCAAGGGAAGCAAGTGTCGTCACGGATGGAGATTTCAAGCTATAACATACTCACCATACATCATCCTGATGTACACATGATCATCTTGATCATCATCACTGCATCGTCCTGATGCATATCATCTGGAGCAACATCCTGAAGCTCGTCATCCATGATCATCTTGATCATACAATGCATCTACCTGATGCATACCAAGTATCTACCTGATACATATCATCATACATGATCCACCAGATCATACAATGTATCCACCTGATACATACATAGATACATGATCCACCTGATCACACAATGTATCTACCTAATACCTATCAACATACATGATCTACTTGATCATACAACGTATCCACCTAATACATATATAGATAAATGGTCCAGGCATCCAACATGATGCATATACAAATACATACAAATTATCCAACTGATCATATCCAACATCCAACATGATGCATACATACATATAAATGATCCAACTGATCATATCCAACATCCAACATGATGCATATACAGAGCAATAACTGGAGCATCGTCCTGATGCTCATCATCCAGCGCTTACATCCATAGCCATGTGAAGGATCCTCCTTCCACCATGCTTGGAATGGATTCTGCAAATGTGTCCATCACTTCTTCCTCGAAGTGTCGTCGATTTGAAGAACACAAAGCCTTTCTCTGAAGTACTCGAACTTCACTCTGGCTAGTGGTTTCGTCAGCACATCTGCAATCTGCTAATCCGTCGCAACATACAGGAGCTTTACTGCTCCTCTTTGCACCATATACCTGATATAGTGATATTTGATCTCAATGTGCTTCGACCTGTCTTGGAACACCGGGCTCTCAGACAGCTTCACACAACTCTGTTTGTCACAAAAGATACCAGTAGCCTCCAGCGGGAGATCAAATAACTCATATAGTAGCTACCAAAGCCATACTGCTTCACAACTAGTCGAACAAGCTGCAACATACTATGCTTCGGCTGTACTCAGTTCTACGCAAGACTGCTTCTTGCTAAACCAAGAAATCACACCTGATCCCATACTGAAGCAACACCCAGATGTGCTCTTCCTATCTGCACTGCCTGCCCAATTTGAATCAACATAACCCTGCAGGTTAAACTTTTGATTCACATCATACTTGATCCCATAATCAACTGTACCCTTTAGGTACCTCAGAATATGCATTACAGCAACCAGGTGAACACTCCTCGGATCCGTAAGAAACTGGCTCAATGTGTTCACTGCAAAGCAAATATCTGGTCTCGTGTTCATCAAGTACATCAAGGACCCAATCATCTGACGATACATCGTGACATCAACCGGATCAGATGAATCATCACATAGAAGCTTCAGGTTCAATGCCATAGGTGTGGCCATGGCCTTATAGTCCATCATCCCAAACCTCTTCAGGATCTCTACTGCATACTTCCCTTGTCCAAGGAAGATTCCATCTGTACTCTACCACACCTCCATGCCTGGTAAATAGTGCATCATCCCCAAGTCCTTCATCTCGAACTCGACAGCAAGCTTTCATTGTGTGTCGACAATAAATCTACCCTCACCTGTAACAAACATGTTATCTGCATACAAAAGTAGTATCACTGGATTGCCTTCCTCAACCTTGTAGTAAAGGTTGAAATCCGCTTTACTCTTGGTAAAGCCCAAACTAGATAGAAAGCTGTCTATCCTACCATACCAAGCTCTAGGAGCTTGCTTCAAGCCATACAAGGCTTTCTTCAATCTACACACATATGACTTCCCGTCATGTGTCTCAAAACCAAGTGGCTGCTGCACATACACTTCCTCTTCGACTACACCATTCAAGAAAGCTATCTTGACATCCATCTGGTGTATCTTCCATTTCATCACTGCAGCCAGAGCAAGTATTGATCTGATGGAAGTGTGCCTAGCTATAGGTGTAGAAGTCTCTTCATACTCAATCCCTTTTTCTTGGAGAAGCCACGAGCTACAAACCTCGTTTTGTATTTCTCCATGCTACCATCTATAGCATGCTTGATTTTATAGATCCATTTAGAAGTCACAGCAGACTTCCCTTCAGGTCTTGGGACTGCATCCCAAACATCATTCTTCATGATCGACTGATCATGGTATTCTTCCATTACTTCATCCCAGATCCTGGGAACTTCAATATCTTCAATATATTCAATAGATATCTTTGTTGTTGGAACAAATGTTGTAGTCCTTCTTTTGTAGGTGAAGGTATACGATCTTTCCTACAAAACAAGTTAAATTGCATGATTAGAAACATCTCATAGTTTTCAAAAAAAATTCTTACACATAAAGAAATATGTCATATAGTCATGCAATTATTTTAGCCAATGCTTCAATACAACATTCATCCATATCCTGTAACTTTCTAGATGCCTTCCAATCTCTACCAGAACATTGTTAAGAGTTTGCACTACTCCCAACATGTCAGCTAAGAGGTTTCATTCTAGATAAGTAGCAATGGAATGTTGTATAGTGCCATAGGACACTTACCCATCATATGCATATTAGTAGTATATTGTTCATTGATGCAATTATTCTAATATGCATAATACACAACCTAAGTCTAGGAACAAAAGCATATACATCATTGAACAACATTATTTAAACAAACAAATATGTAAGAATTGACAATTCAAATACTTATCTTTGTTTGGTTGTTGGGTAGACTCTCTCTGAATCTTTGCAACTCCATTATGATGTGGAGTGTGAGAAGTGGTCGACTCCCTCTGAATATCTCCATCATTGCAGAAACTACTGGAGTGTGCTCCCTTTTGATCTTTGCTTCCTGGATTACCTGTCCTTGATCTTATATTCATCCTCGATCCCTATGCATGCTTATTAGTATTATTATTGTGTTATCCCCGAGATCTCATACATAATCATACATTCATTAGTATATTCTCAATACTATCAAACAAAATAATCTTAAGCATGTATAGTCATGATCATTTCAAACACAGATAATAAGCATTAGCATTCAATGTTTTAGGGAAGACTTCCCTTACTCATGCATATTCATATTTGACCAAAGGACTTTTCTAGTTATTCATATTATCAATCAAGGTAAAATACATAATATGCATAAACCCTTGATTACTTACATTTCTAACTTCATGAATAATCATTATCAACGATACAACAGTATAAGATCCTAACACAAGGTAGGATTCTAACTTGATATAGGAAAAACATACCTGGATTAATATGTTAGCTAGTTATGTCTAGCATACCCACATGATGTCTTCTTGTTCTCTTCAATGACTTGTGCTAGTAACCTGTATATCTCATAAGTTAACCATTATAGAACAAAGTTATACATACCTCGTAAATAGATCTTCTATGTGATCCATGACAATGAATGAATCTTTGTCTTCATGTCACCATGATCATGTGTTCTTGAACTAGAACATGATTTGTCTTTCTTGGTGTACCTTTCATGTTAGCGGACAACATAAACCTCATACAACACCATAATGAATTAGTACAATCATAAGTGTCAACACCCTAATCAATGAATATCTTCTATCATGCATTCATAATTTTATTAAGGTGATACGACAAGTCTAAATTTAATCAAGATTGTACTAACCGTAATAATATGAAGATAAACATACCATCGACTTAATCATGAACAAATCTCGAAGCATACCTGGATAAGTCATACCTGTTGAGATTGCTTGAAATCTTCTTATGTAAGGCCTTAGCCTTATCTCCTTCTGAAACAAGAACTTCTTCACTTATGCAGGTGACCAATCCATTCTCTTCTAGGATTAACCCAATCCACTTGATTTGTAGGAACTGGATCTGGAGCTGGATTAGGGTTTGTCAGAGAAACCCTAAAAATTCAAACTTTTGAAAGGATAGAAAGATGCGCCTTGAAGAGCTTGATCAAGCCGGTATACTCAGAATTTGAAAACTGCAAAGTTTCACCCCTCAAATTTTCCTTTGAAACTTCTGGATTCACTGGACATGACCCCGAACTAGGGTTTGATAAATCCCACCCTTCTTCCCAATCAAAAGGTTCAGTCCAAATCTCTAAGCTTCTATTTTTTTGAGGAGCTTCCAGCAGTGGTCACGGATTTCAAAATTTCCCATTTTGGCAGAAGCCCTAATTTTCCACTTTTCCGATCAAAGTCTCGAACTAGGGTCTGGTCAAGCCCGGTCTTCTTCCCAACCAAAAAATCTGATCTTGGTCTCTAAATTTTGATTTTTACGAGTAGCATTCAGCCGTGGTCTCCTATTACAAAAATTCTAACTTTCTCTGAAACCGTAATTCCCGGAGCCATGAATGAAGGTGCTCAAAATCCAATTCTGTTTTGACAGAAATATGCACCTCATTGTTTATGGTGTAACTCCGAACTTTCTGATCCATAGGGCCTGAAAATGTTTCTTGTGGTATCTTGACCTATCATATTTCCAACCCCATAGGTCTAACGTCAAATGGATTCTCTGAGAGAGAGTTATGCTAAGTGTCGCAACGTGACCTGTTTATGGGATAAAACAGGAGAGCAAACTTGTACAGCGTGCCACGTGTCACTGGTTCAGTTTCGGCCTTTGAAAAAGTTACCTGAGAAATGAAATTCTGTGCACTACCTATCACATTTTACGAAATTTAATTTGGAGCTTCCTATCCCAAGTTATGACCTTTTTTCCTAGGTCACTTGTTTATGACTCAGATCTGGAAGAGGCAGAAATCCTAGATTGTACAGATCATAAAACACAAAGTACAATGAATTAGAAGTTTTCCTTTGGACACAAGGTACATGGGGATCTGTTATTCTACCTGTAAAGGTTTCATATCCGAAAACATCTCCAAAATGGATTTATAGCGAAAGTTCTATGATGACTGGTTTTTGCTATATCAAGCCCTAGCATCGCAAGTGCAACAAGTGTCATACATGCCATACCATGCCTTCTTTCAGGCTAGCTCTGATACCATGTTAGTTTTTCAGAATTTACTTCAATCTGATCTAGGATCTTAACTGAGAGAACAACATGTACATCATATCTATAGTATATCAATCATGGACACAATAATGCAAGCACACAAGAGACATAGAGTTTACTTGGGGAAAACCATAAAGGTGAAAAACCCCAATAACTTCCTCAGAGATAGATAGAGCAATGATACAACCCAAGCATAAGAGATAGACAACTCCTAGAAGCAACTTCTCCTCCTCCACAAGTGTGCCACTCTCCAAAGAGTGTGTGTGAGAATAGAATAATGAAATAGAGTGCCTCCCACACTCTATTTATACTTGACTTGACTTGCCTAATAACCTTTACTAGGTCGGCCTTAACTTAACCACATAACATAATGCTAACTGGGACGACCCCCAATAGGGTGGTTTAACAACCCTTTGACCCACATGGCCGACCCCCAATAGGGTGGTCTAATAACCCTTTGACCCACATGACTTATACAGGGCCGACCCCAACAAGGTGGTCTAATAACCCATCCAGTATAAGTTACAACACTTACAATATAATTGACAAACACTTCCGTATAGAGGAATAATAACATCTCTATAGGAATACAATATACATATATGTGAAATACATTTCGAATTTACATATACATCAACATACGAAAGGCGGTCTGAATGGCAGAAAACGATTTAAACTAAAGAAGGAAGAAGATTGGATGATCTTAACTACCAGCTGGATGATGCATATGATCCTACAGTGCAAGGGAAGCAGTGAATAAGTTATTTAAGAGCTAGAATAAGAAAAATCCATCTATGTTAATAATAATTAGGAAACTAGCTATTAGTATTTCATCCTAAAACAAGACTGAAATGTAACTGAAGCTAATCTATAGCTTACAGAAAAGGAGCTACAGAACTTAAATCTAACTATGAGTGAACTTAGAAGGTTAAACTAACTAAAATCTAAGTAAACTAAGCAAACTAAATGAAATGAACCTATTTAATCAAACCAAGTGGATTGAGCTATTTAAGAAAACTAAATGGACTAGACATGACCTAAACTATTTAAGCAAATTAAATGAACTAAGTGTGACCGGTCATCAATTACATTATGGAAATATTACTAACATGAACAGCAACAAGATATACATAACATAAAACAGAAACATCATTTATATAAATAACAAAGCATCATTTATATTACAAGACAAAGATATCATGTATAGAACAAATACATAAATAAAATAAACAACACAACTTATCTGCAGAAGACAAAGACAAATTATGTACACAAACAAAAGACCACTGGTTGTTGAGGGGCCCTTCTCAACAATCAGAGGCTATGCCTTGATCAGTCAATCACCACGTATGCTGCTAAATTTTCATAAAACTAGAACATAGGTATATTGAATTAAAACAGAGTTTTACAGTATTTCTGTATCTATTTGCAGCTTGGGAAAGACTAACAAGACTAACTCCATCTCAGTCATGTTAACAAGACAAGACTTAACTTGTCTTAGTCACAAAGACATCTATATATACAAATTTACAATCGGGGGAGCAAGTCGACCCTTTAGTGGTCGATTTCTCTAATAGTAGACAGTCTTAATACCAAGAAACAGCTCTGTTTAACAACTCATGACAACACATAAGCCAAGGAATGACCTTGTAATGGTTCATGACAGTGCACAAAGCATCTTCTCGGTTCCACGGCGTCGATCGTCCACGCACTTGTTGAAGCGATAATCCTCCTTTGACGTGGGAAGAGATATATATGCTGTTGGGATGAGCGTGCAGGAGAGGGAATCTTCGAGAACATTAGCTCGCGTACCATAAGGGCCACATCCCAAACATAACCCATGTGACCGTTTGCTTTCTAACGGCCCGAGAATATCTCAACCAATGATCTCACGGGTTGAATGTGGATCTGAACGACGGGCTGAATGCGGCTGATCGTTTGCAACTTCAATACGCATCCGAATGAAGATTCGTTTGAGAGACACAACCTGTAAAATGAAATATGGTTGCCAAACAAGCCAAATAAACATCAATAAATCATAATATGACAATTTTTACCCAAAATTCATGTGATGTGTGAATATACGCATACCTTCTCTATTTGACGGTCTAAATGACAGAAAGAGTAACGTATTATATCAAAAAATGGTGAAAATGACGCCACTCAGAGCATATTTAATGATAAAAAAATGGTGACAAAATGGACACCAACAATATTCTTTGCTTGTAAATCAACTGGAAAAGTTGATAGTTAACTGTATAAGTCGACTAGAATCAGAGGTGATAGATAGTGGAATTCGCGTTGGCCGACTTACTGGAATAGTTGTTTGTTTGAAGGAAAATGACTGGTCAATGGGAAATCAATGGAATGACCAAAAGGCTCAACGAGCGATCGACCAAGGTTGACCTTATCAAGAAAAATGTAACATAATAACTAAAAGTTTTTAGGAATTTATGGATTCCCATTAATGAGTAGTTGGTTGTATTGTGTAATATACTTCAAAAATAAAATCCCTGGGTTCACCTTGTTTTGACTCTAGGGTTGTAGTTTACAACTGGTTCCAAACACTTCCAAATGATTTCGAATTTGGGGAGGAAGGTATTGATGGGGAATAGGAAACATTAACACATCTATCAGACACCCAAAAAACTGATATTCCCATCCATGGTCGTCAATTTGAAAGGCAATAAGTTTCAAGACAAGACTAGTTAATTTGAGAAGTGGAAATCCCCCCTAGGTCTTCGTTTAAATGCTTTTCCAAAAACTGTACGGCCTTCACAAATTCTTAGTATGGGAATTGGATATGTTATAGGGAATTAAGGACAATATTTTTGCAGCATTATATTTTTTTTTAGGGTTGAATAGGTAACCTAATGAACAACATCTTCTATAGTCTAAGATTTGTTGTGAAAATGGTGGACAAGGAGTCTCGAATTTAATCGTAAACCATAGTAACACTTCAGGAGTCTGCAAACATCATTTGGAACATCAAAGTAACTTCATATACATCTCATAATATGGATAAATATCTCAGAAATATCTGATACAAAATATGTACAACATCATTCCAAATTCACTATGCAAGTGCTATGGGGAAAATGGCTCGAATCTCTTTCTTGATTGGAAATATCACTTGAAATACATGATGTTTCGAGCTGTGGCTCTCATGATATGATTATTACAGATATATGCAGCAACTAACATGTCCATGAAGTCGAAATAACAATCCTCCACTAACTATATGCAACAAGAAGTGCGCCCTAGCACATTTACATGACATTGAGAGAAAGATAGTAGAATAGGAAAAGAGGAGAATGATAGAAGATGAAATCGAACTCAGTTGGGGTTTGAACCTACATCAAAACATATCCATGATGCTCTATTGAGAGGTCTGAATGGCCTCTCCATCAACCAACTAGGATGTGAATCTTTCACCCTTTGAAATTGGTTCTAAGGCAAGGAGGATAAGCATCCACCGTGCAAGGACAAGCTAAGCTCTCCAATTTTTTTCAAATGAGAAATGATCAAAATATGGTCTCCTTCTTTATTCTTGTCTTTTATTTACCTTCCAAGGCCTCCATGGCTCAAATTCCCTGCAATAGCTTCATCCCAACTCGAATTAGGGAGATATTCCCATGAGTGCCACTAGCCCAACACTTCCTAGCCTCTTCCATCAATTCGAATGGGGGGGATCTTGGCTTCCATAACTCCCCTTGTGCGACCTCTTGGAGGCTATTTTTAGCCCTGACATATCATATAGGTCATGTGTCAGCAATCAAGTCTGATATTTGTCATAAGTGTCATATAATATTCATCATTGTTGTCATATAGGTTAGGGAATCTAGCTCCAAGTGTCACAATGCTTCTAAGATGCCTCTTTCTCTTCCATGGGAGTTACTCTTCCACTCTAATTCAACCCTCCTTGATTCATTCCATGAATAATCCCTCTACAACTCCCCCAAGAATGTTAGACTCCAATTTGGATTTGAATGGGTGAGAATAGGATGCCATGTGGCATGGAGAATCTTGCCTTGTGTGGATCCCACACCACCTATGCACCCTCATGACCAAGTTTTTCACATTCCCTAAATCCTAGGTGGCCTTCAGAGGCCATGGGAGACCCTCTTTTTATTTTTTTTCTTCCAAATTCTTCCAAATCCACACGCAGCCGCAATGGGATTGGGTCCGCAATCCCCATTGCGATCCACAATCCTACTTTTCGCATTCCGTAGTTTGCATGCGGGACTTGGAAATCAGATTACCAAAACCAATTCTAAATCGAAATTGTGCTTCTGATTTCCGTAATTTGCAATGCGGAAATAAAAAGTTGAAAGTAATTTCCTGCTTTGAAAATATGTCGGTCCGACTTCCACAGTTCTGCAATCCACATGCGGAACTCAGAAGTCATATTCCTCCAAATCCGATGATAGTTTCCTCCCGCAACCCGCATTCCACATTCTGCATTGTGGGTGCGGAAATGTGGAACTCCATATTTCAAGTCTAGGGAATTTTACCTCTCGCAATCTGCATTCTGCATTCCGCATGCGGATGCGGAACTACGGATTTCCATATGCCCCAATGGTTGGTTCCAGACCTTCGCAATCCGCGATCCGCATTGAGGATGCGGAAAGGTCCTTGCGGATGCAGAAGGATCGGGGCCACAAACCCATGCTCCAGCAAGCTTCTAGGGAAAACTTATGAGGGGAATAACTCCCTCATCCTTAGTCCAAATGGGGCAAGGTTGGTACCGTTGGAAATATATTGGAGAGCTCTATCCAATGGTGAAATCCCCACCCCATATGAGCACTCCAACCATGTCAATTTCTCAACTTAAAATTCAGTCCCTAACCACACCTAAGTGACTTATCCTTCTGTAAAAGGGCCCTGCCTCCTTCGTGACATAACTTCTCCCCCCACATGACCCACAGAGAAGTTCTGAAACACAACAGGGGTAATCCCCTTTCTTCCACAAGACTAGGTGAAGTCAGGTTATCCCTTTGAAGGGTGAATGCAATGCATAATGAGAATATATAATGGAATAAGTTAGCTAATAATATCCACAACTTGCAGGGGTTAGCCATGCATATAATTCATGTAAACAATGAAGTCTTCCAACATGCATTCAATCTTATATTCAAGCTTATACATGGCTTCCCAATGAGCAAGTTCATGGAGTCATCCATTCATTAATCTAGAGCATGACAAGCATAACTTAAAAAATAGTTATAACACATGAATTAGCATCATTTAACACATAGAAACACTTATCTTTGGAACTGAAGCTTCCCCTAGCAACTGGCTAAGTGAGGACAACTTTCCACCCAACATTAGGTCTCTTTCTATCCTGTACTCTTTCAGCTAAGAGACCACCCCCGAGTTGGGTTGTGTATCCACTAAGGAGGGATACTGGGCTCTCTCACAGTCAAGGTCTCATCCCAATTCTAAGCCAACCTACAGCTGGGTTTATCAAGCAATCCAGGGAACAAGAGGGATGCTGCTAAGCTAGTGATCTCAACCATAGAGCTATAGGGATATCAGATCATTCAGTCAGCATGGAACCCACATTATGTACCTCACCCAACACAAGGAAGGCCCTCTTATTTGCTTCATAGTCCCTCAATGCCCATTCCCTCCAATGCTATTCAAGGTGGGCATAGAAAGGTCCAACTGTTGTTCTTCATGATATTTCAGCCTTCACTAGGTTTATCAAGTAGATCTAACCCTAAATTGACCTTCTTCACTGTTATATAAGATAATTCTTCACAGGGCCGCGACCTAAGTTCTGCCAGGTGAATCTGTCCTCTGCAAAAGAGATCTCAGGGTTCTCATGGGCTCTCTCGGCCATTCAAGCTCTACAAATCATACCACAAAAAGATCTATGGCTATCCCAACCTGTTTCCATTCTTACATAGGGCTCTCTTTGCACGTTCGGCTCTGTACATTCGACTAACCCTGAAATCATGATTTTTCTCTTATTTCTTCATGGATCCACTCTGCAAGTGCGTGAATGCCTTGGGTTGCTGGTCAACAACGGGTTAGAAAATAGGACAAGCAAATTCCTGGGCGTGGAGTGGCTTAAGGAAAAAGCAAGACACAGGTCCATACCCTTCATATGGATTCACGGGTTGCCCCATACTCCATTGAATTCATGGGTCTGGTTTTCTCACCCACCCTCTTACAGTTGCATTAATGTCAGCATGGTGAGTCAAATGGGTTCAAAATTGGACATGCGACAGCATGGATACCATTCCCATAACCCCCTCACCTCTTCCTAATGGATACACATGTCCCCTTCTCATTGGTTTCCTCCTTACCTAGCTTATTGTGGATTTTTATTGCATTAATTAATAATTACATCATTTACATTTATTCATGGCTTAACAACCCATGGATTTTCAAACTTTCAAATACTTGCCTATGCAATTGAAACCTGAAAATCCACTAGTGGGGCCTTGGCCTTGAGATCCACACTAGGGAAAACACACACATAACATCTATACAATATTTACATTGAGGCCAGTACACCATAAGGGTCAAAACAGGGGTATTACAAAGTGCCACCTTATTTTATTATTATTATTATTTATTTAGCCCCTTTAATGTATATTTATCAATGTAATGTCCATTTGGGGTCTTATAGCTCCCTTATTCCAAGTATACATGTTTCCACCCCAACCTAGGGAACTAGTATATTGGTTGAAATTTCCCTTCACGTGATTTATTTGGATGGGGACATTACATATTGCATCTATAATTAATATGTAATGGCTATGCATGAGGAGAGAGAAGTAGTCTATAGCATGATGTAATGAAATGTGATTTGTGGTCTAGAAAGTCATAGTTGTAAACATCTATTATGAATGTTTGATTAATAGGTGAGTTGCAAGCTCCCTGGTTTGTTGGTTTTCCTCCAGGAGAGAGGTTTCTAGGGTAATTTATGTGTAATGTGTAGATATGTTGTGTGAGATTGTTTATGTTTAAATTGTGCTTAACTATATGAATCAATTTGCAAACCTATTATCGATATTAGAAATAATAGGATAGCCAATTGTGAATGACTTGGATCTTGGTTGGGTCCACATGCACCCCATGTTCATCCACAATGTATCCTAGGAACTGAATTCTCCCCATGCCAAATGATAATTTCTCCAAATTGGCATATAACTTGTGTTGGCGTAAGGTACTAAGGATCTACTACATGTGTTGCAAATGTTCTACCGAAGTTCTACTGAAGATGAGGATATTGTCCAAATACACGACCACAAAAGAGCTTGCGAATGAGCGCAATATATCACCCATTATCCTCATAATGTTGTTGGATCATTAGTTAAGCTGAAAGGCATGACCAACCATTCAAAAAGGCCTTGTTTAGACTTGAAGGATTTCTTCTATATGTCGTCCTATTCAATTAGGAATTGATGGTATCCCAACTTCAAATCAATCTTACTAAAGAACTTGACACCCTTAAGTTGATCAAGAAGATCATCAATCCTAGGGATTAGGTATTGATTCTAGATGGTTATTTTGTTCAATGATTTGTAATCAATACAGATTTTCTGTGTCCCATCATTCTTTTATGCCAACAAAATTGGTATTCCATAAGGTGAGGAGCTTGGTCGAATGTGGCCTTTTTGGATGAGTTATTGAATCTAAACCTTTATTTTCTAATTATATAAAAGAGAGTGTCTATATACTGGGCCATTAGGTAAAGGATCATTGGGTATCAAATAAATTGATTGTTTGACTTGGTATTGTAGAAGCACCACTTTAGCTAAGGTAAATATATATTTGTATTCTTCTACAATCTTGTCCACCTTCTTCTATTGTTTAGAGAGACCTTGTGCTAATTTTGTGGTAGTTGTAGTGACCTTCCATCCACCTTTTGATTATACCATGAACAAGAAAAATTTCCCAGTCTAAGAGATCACCTTATGAAATTTCTTTGTGGAAATCAAGAAAACTGATGTAGTGAGGACTACCTCAAGTATCTTGTAGAGTTGGCCTTCCACAGTAACAATGACACTATGATGACTATAATAATAAATAATGTGATGTTTCCACATATACGATTGTCCTAAAAGTGTTAAAGTTACAACATCATGAGTCATTATCTAGGTCAATATTGTGTGTCATGATTGAGCCTCGTGTATCGAGGTAGTTTCTTATACAAGCTTGAGTTGGAATCAGGAAACTTGGAGAAGAATATTGAGTTGGAATCAAGAATGGATAAGCTTCATGTGTTGATGCAAGTGTTTTGTATGTCAAAGTAATGATGTTGTATAGTCTTTCTAGTCAAGGCTAAGGTCTTGTGTGTCAAGGCAGATACTCATGTGTTGAGGTGATGCTTTCCATGTTGAAGCATGTATGGTGTGTGATGTACTATTAACCATGGTTGAGATATTAAGTCTCCTATAAAGACTGGACATCTCTGGAGTGAATTACTTTAGCATATAACCACTTGGAACGATAGTAGAACAATATGATCACACCATCGGGAAAATCTTCTTAGTATATTTGATATGATAATTAATCACTAGCATTTTTTAGCCCAAAATCTGACGGCAAAGATGTTTGATTTTTGACATCTTGTTGTCGACAATCCGACAAGCCGCAATTTTTTTTAACATCGGTGGCATTTTGGCTATAATCCAACATTTAAACTCCTTGTCGGATATCCGACAGCCTCTCGTCGGATATCCGACAACCCCTCTTTCACCATACCCATTGGATATCCAACCTCCTACGGTCGAATATCCGACGACCACTCCATACCATATCCGTCGGATCTCCGACCCCCTCCAGTCCAATATCCAACACCTTTACCCATTGGTGGTATGGCGAAGATGCCAGATATCTGACGAACACTCCGATGAACTTGGCATATAAAAATGGCAAAGGCATCCAATATCCGACGTCTTTAGCCGTCAGTGCTATAGCAAAGGTTTTAGATTGATTGTAAGTAGTCGTCAGAGATCCGACAACCGTGGCATAGAAAAAAGACCACAATCCGATGCCTTTAGCCGTTACTGGTATGGAAAAGGCGTCGGATTGTTTGTAAGTAGAAGTCGGATATCCGACGGATCTTGCATAGGAAAAAGTCAAATATCCGATGACTTTAGCCGTCGATTGTATGGAAAAGGCGTCGGATTGTGTGTATGTTAGGGTCGGATATCCGACGGAGAGTTTGTATTTAAAAAAAAAAACAAAAACTTCTATAATTGTCTAATAAGCATACCCAACATGATGTGCAATAATCTTGCTGAGGTCTCAAGGTTCTTCTCCATCTTTACTATCTTTTGGTTAAGCTTTCTCTTCAAAGTTTTAGTAGTTGCTTCACAATCAATGATTGATATGCTATATATGATAGCTTATGAAAAATAAACAAGGGATTTATAGCCTACTCATTTACCCAACAATGGTACTTTATGGAAAAAATATTTGATATGTTTTCTTAGTCTTGTGCATATATCTTTGTCTTCTGAATGGATTAAAAGGATTTTGTGCAAATTACTCTTATCACTATCATCCAATGAAAATAAAATAATGGTTCTATTTCTAATGCTCTACTTTTGGGCCAAATTCTTCATTAACCAATATACTGGCACTTTAACCAAATGAGTGAAACAAAAGGAAATATTACCAGACAATATAAAATACCAGAATAAAAATTCAGTTAAAATGCCAAGTTTGAAAAGGGTCACTTTACCTGGTGGTGAAATATGGATTCATCGAAAGCGCATCCCATAAGGTAAGTGCCACCTACAAAAATTTCATGTATATGACTCTTTAGTACTATACTAGACAAACTATTAGCAACAAATCCAGTCCAGTCTTGGAAGAAGCATTCCCAGATGTTCATAACAGCTTTGTCAAGCTTACCATAATGTTCACGCTTCTTTAATACCTGCAACCACACACAAAAGAAAAAAACAGAGTGGATAACCAAACTAGATAAGCACCCAAGTTGAAAACCATACATGACCATCATAATTGACTCTTCTCTTCATGCAATATCCAACCTGTCATTGAATCCAAAATAAAGAAACTTTGAGAATGTTTTCATGTTGTAGAGGCCATCATTTCAACAAGCAAAGTGCAGTGCAACTTGATTTGTTATGCATTATAAGCATATTCTTCTTTTACATGATGTAAGAATACTTAATATAAGGGAAACAAAGAGCTTACGAATTCATAAGTATGGTTGATGTGATTAATTATGTAAAACTCTTCCACACCAGCTCGTCTAGTGCTTTCCTTTTCATAATCTCTGTTAAAGTTAAACCATTAGCTTTTTTACTTCAACAGTTGTGCAAAATCCTAGCTGGTGAAATGCTCTGATCTGTAAAACCTAGTCTAAGTAAATTAGCAAGGACGAGTAGGATTTCAAAACCTAAAAGCATGACCAAAGAAATTGCTGTCTAGTGTCATAAAACCCCCATCCAACTAAAGAATGTCTGACTCTAAGGGGTCTTCATCTTTCACCATCTTCTTTTTAGAGACGGTTTGAGTTTGGTTGACATCATCTCCTTCCAGGAGAACCTCTGCAAATTTAAAAGAGCATAAGATTTTTATTCTGAAATAACAACAAACTAACAGCAAGCATAGAGGGCTATTGATTGGGGATAAAATTGCATTGCATGAGAAATGACGACTTGTACAATGACTGTCATCTTCCAGAATCAAAATTCAGTTTAACATATCTCATTCAAATATTCTCAAGGAGATTCCAAGGAAATTAAAGAGAAGGTTAAGGATATTGGTTCCAGTGCATCATTTACTCAGCCTTTGAAGTTGTGGAAACTCAAAATTGGTTAGGAGGAGCAACCAAACATCACAACAAGCTCCAAGAAATTGTCAAAATTTAGATGACACGCGAGTGGGTTGTAGAAATCCAGCATCGTAGCCATTCATTGAGATCCTCTTAGTTTCGAGAATAATTTAATATTCTCTACTGAACAGGGCCAACCACATGAAGGTGGAAGCTCTTATGACCCCTCCCCCCCCTCACATCACTCTCAATTCCCCATACCCAATGCATGTACTTGAAAAAAAAAATATGTGCAAATTCATGCATATTTCATCATGAACTTTCATCTACCATTCATTCAATAAAGTCTAACATTCATTAAACCATTGTTTCATTCATTCAACACATTCATTCAATACCCATTCAATAAACCATTCATTCATTCAGTCAACACATTCATTCAATATAAGATAAAATTCAATAAAGGTAACAGTTTACTACACTGAATCATTAAACCATTAAACCATTCATTAAACCATTCATTCATTCATTAAGACAAAAATCATGGACGGTATATTATTATAAAAAATAATTAGATGACGTTTTTCCAGTCACTTATTTTTAGTTTTTCTTCTCTTTACATAATCTCTAAGAAGACCATCTTCTGGAATTTCTCCTCCAGTTCTTGGTTATTCATCAGGCGCTTTTCGTGATGTCTGCATCCTAGAGTGCTGATCCAGACATGGATTTTGCGGCAAGGGGTTCAGATTTGCTGCAACAATGTGAAAATGTTACATCGTTATATTTTCCTATTGTAATGACAAGTATTTCATTTAAAAAAAACATTACAAAGGTGTTTTTTTACCTGTTGTGGCCACATCATGTTGTTCATGTTCTTGTCCAGGCTCAACCTGTACAGTTTCACCTTCTACATGCTCTGCAGTTGAAATATGGTGAACTACAATTAATGTTCATCATCTGCAATTCTATACATAAAATTGTAGCATATGAATAAATTCATTACCAGGATTCGAAGCATGATCTTCGATTTGGTGTTGTCCCTCCTCAACATTAAGGGGATCATTGCTTTACTGCTCAAAACAGAGTCAATATTTTATGTCAATTATTTATAACAAATAGATTTCACAAGTAATAAATGATCTTCATTAAACTATATATATTCTATATACCTGTGCACCGGATGGATTAGTACCAGAAGACTGTGTTTGCCCAGACAAGCCTTTTCGGCATTCAACAATAGCTCCAAAGCCATGCTAGAAGCCAAGCTTCATGTCTTCCTCAGTGGCCACTTCTTTGAATCGGTCGGCCTGCATATTTGCATAACGTCGTTAATTAACATTTTGCGGTACAATAAAACGAAAAAAAATTTGCAATTTATTATTTGTATGCATTATTGGTTTTTTGAAACTTACAATTCGTGCCGCCAAATTCGAATAACCACCAAGCCCAAGCTTGTGCTGACCTATTTTTTTCAGTCTTGCCTTTCTGGCCTTTGATGTGTTTGACATCCTATGCAAGTGTTGAAATATGCCAGATGTTCCAAATTCGATGAAGATGACAATAATAATAAGGTTTATAATTACATTGTGGAAATTATTGCATACCTCCCTGTGTCTGGTGGTATCTTTCCTTCTTTTCTCTGAGCCCTCTCCTTTCCATCTTCCACTAGAGATTTCCACTCCATTGCTGGAATCATTGGAGGGCGCTCATACCTATGGTTTTTTTCAAGGTGGAACCTATATTGGTCTCGCACAATCTTCATATGTTGTCCAACCTTTTTCAGGACCTTGGCTTGATCGAAGGACTTGTTGTCGAACAGGCCAACCAACCGATTAGTGAGCTCATCTTTTAAATATTTCGGTTGTCTATCCCACCTTGTTCGGATGGTGGGCCTGAAGATCTCCAAGGACAAATCATTCATTTGTTTATAAAAATAATCATTTCCTGAAAAACGATCATGCCATGATCATAATTAGTTGAAAAAAAATGTTTTATCGATATATTACAATGAAATTATAAACACTAACTTGATCAACATATATTAATTACTTGGGATCTTCTCTATCTTTATTGGGATGAGATCTTTGTCCACCAAAAATGTTGCCTTGATGTTTCCCATGCTAGTGACACGGGAAGATCCTAGAAATGCAGCTTCAACGATATCAACATTACTAGGAGGCTCGGTGTCGACCCCTTATTCTGGACTATTTGGTGTGCGTAGGTCACTAGTTGTCGATGCTCTCACAGTTGGGTTATGTGGTGTTTTAGAACGTGTTGCCGACTATTCAGTCGACAACAATGGAAAATTAGTCGATGCATGTGGAGTCGTTTGCTCATGATGCGACGTCTCTCCACGAGCCTCATTGGGGCCAACACTGCCTTGACCACTATTGTGTTGTCTCATATAGTTCTGTAAATACAAACCAAATTTTATACGTTCAGTACTATCACATAAAAGTGAAAATTATATAGTTATAAATAAATTATTTTATGATTCAAGATTCCTCAACTTACTCGCAAGGCTTCAGATCTCGGTTCCAACAATTCAATCATGTCTATAATTTGGTTTGTCGACGGAACCTTGAATAGAAAAGAAACGATTTCCCCACTAAATTTATTCAATATTTTGTCTATCACCTTAACCGGGTTTGTTGCTTCACCAATTACGTCAGGATCGGTAAACATCTCAACCACTTCAGGATCTATTGAATATTGTTGCGATGTTGTTTCATACAATGATTCACTGGTCTGCAACAAAAATATATAAAACACCGCTGAGTTCTATCATGATAGATTCCTAAAATTACATCTAGGTTTTCCCGATGCCTGGAAGATGGTGTTGTATGATCCACAGTTGTGGACATGCTTTGATCATCCCGCCCCTGCAAAAAAGAAGTAGAAAACATTATCATAATGAAACCAATATACACACGAAAAATACATAACAAAATAAACATTATGCTACGTATTATATTGGTACAATTCCAATGAATTATACCCACAACCTCGAGGATCATGATCCACTCATCAGATCAATGGGCATAGGTGACTTGCCCCGATCTACTAATAGCTGGGAGCTGCCCCTTACAAAACCCTAAATAAAAAACATAGAGAAAATTACCTAAACGAAACCAAAACTATTCATGAAAAAACACAGCAAAAAAATTATTCTTCAGATTATATTTTTACTATTAAAAATATGTATACCTATTGCGTCGAGGCAGGTATCATATTATCTATTGTGACCCTTATAGAACCAGCCTGCATAAAAAACATAGAGAAAATTACCTAAATGAAACCAAAATATTCATTGAAACATTAATATAATGAGAAAACATTTTGACATATTTAAATTGTACAATTACAGTCAGGTTTACCTGTTGCCCCAAGGCTGTTGTCATCTGATGAACATTCAGGTGGATTTCCCAATCAACATTCTGCATCAAATATAGATAACATTATATAAACCAAACCAATATACTAATGAAAAAACAAAGCAAAAAAAACTTTTTTTTCTTATTATATTTTTACTATTTCAAAGATGTATACCTACTCCCTCGAGGAAGATGTACTCCTACGACCATCTGCTAACAAGGATTTTTCCCCATCACTAGCCTATGAAGTAAATATGGAAAATTTAAACGAAATAAACTAACGAAAAATCCTTAAGATGTTAAATTCATTAATAAAAGGTTGGGTAAATTGTTATATGTACCACTCCCATAGTAACTGTGTTTGTATCTACTCGATTCAAATTGTAATTAATAAGAAATTCTTCCCCTCCAGATATTGATTTAATGGCACATACAAAAACACATTTTCCTTCATGCCCCTCAAATTCACAGTTTGGTTGCTTAATTGTAGACCTTGGTTGTGTATTGTTTATAAACCCCGTAATATTCCATGTGGCCTTTGGCCTTCCGTCAATATACAATGTTGCTCCTTTATTTTGATCTTTGTCTTTCAACTGCAAATAGTTTGCTGAAAATCCATATATATGCATAATTCGTGTATATTGGACCAGGCGCGTCCTATCCTTGTAGTTGTAATAGGGTCCAACATACTCCATCAATTTTGTACATGTGCCATAATAGACCTTTATGCCATCCATGCAAAACAACCCCAAACCATGTAATGACGACGGTGCAATTCAATATATCCTCTGGTTGAGGAAGATCCTTGGGTACCTATTGTTTCACTAAATGTATGTACCTCAATGCACCTTGATGTCGCCTATTGTCTCATCATCATAGGAACATGACCCCCCTTGAGCGCGAAAAAATTCCATGCGTTTATGGAATTTTCTTCTGGTCTTTTGACATCTAGTTGATAAAACTCTTGTAGACCTATTGGATGTCTCACTTTCCTCTAGCCTTCCTAAACTCCCCTCACTCGAGGAAGCCAGATCTGACAAATACCTGTTTGGTTCTCCTTGCACCATGGGAAAAAAGTTTAGATAGGACCGCAAGGCATAGCACCTCTTAAAAGGTGACATGTAGCACCTTTTATAAGGTGACTTGTACCACATTCCCTTTCTCAAAATGTAGGCATTCAAGTGATGAGGAAGAGGATCACTTTATCTTTCTTAGGAGTAGAAATTCATGCGATTATGAGTTGTATTTTATTGCTCCTTTGGGTCTTGGGTCTCATATCATACCATCTAACTATCTTTGTCGTCATGGCCCTAAATTCTCTCTCATCCCATCAGTTTGGGTCCATCACCTCGGTAATTGAATTACACTCACATTTAGTAAGATATTATATTTAGCAATAATAATATAAAATAAAAATAACTAACCATTATGGAAAACTTCTAAAAGTATTCATGACTTTCAAAACTAAGATCTTTGAGGTGGTTAATAAGTGTTCACAAATATTCAAAAACAATAATTTATATAATGTTGTGAAACTTGTATAATCTTATTCAAAATCTAAACTAAAATATTCTTAAGGAAAAGGATGAACTCATTGAATATTGGAAACACATGGGTAGTTTTGTAATCAAGCATGGTCTTCTTAGAGGATTCTTTCTAAGATAGGAAATACCTCCATCTATGTCCTTCCCTTTGACCACTCACCCCTTGTCCTATATACAAGATAAGTGTTTCTATGAAATGACTGTGCCTCTTAGAGGCCGGTCAACTCTAGGAACCAAGTGACTCTATTATAGGGTTAGTACAAACCAGAGAGAGAGAGATGACAGGGCTATGGTACGGTCAATCAAAGAAAGTCAATGAAAATCAAAAGTCTCAGTACAATCAGAATAAAGATGAGCTGACAACAAGCATACTGAGGGCAAAGAGACTCACGGCCTAAAAGGACCAAGCAAAGGGTACAAAGACCAACCAGTAAAGTACAAATTAAAAAGAAAGAGTGGGTATAAATACTCATAACCCTTAGGACTAAGGGGGTGTACTACCTCAAATGTGGACAAACTACCATAGTTATACCCATAAGACCAAAAAAATAAAAGGTGGTACAAATCAAAAGATAACTCAAGATAAATCAAATGAAAGGACAAGGTACCACAAGACCAATAAACAACAGGGTGTAAGGACCAAAAGTAAATCAACCATTGTGGGGAAGGTACAAATAAGGTCAAATATATATTGAAATAGCTCCTTGTAACTACCTGTTATTTGACATGCCAAAGAGATGGAAGGTCAAATAATGTCAATTATATGCCATAGATCCTTATAACTACCTCTTATATGCAATAGCTCCTTGTAACTACCTCTTGTAACTCAAATAGGACCTCTAAAAGGTACGATAGCAAGCAATCTTCCTAACTAAGGTCTGGAGGGTGGTACGAAGTGGGTATAAAGACTCATAAAAATTTGGACAAATGGGGTGTACCTCTAATGTGGACAAACTACCATATAGTAACCATAAGACCAAAAACATAAAAGGTGGTACAAATAAAAAGATAACCCAAGATGAGTAAAAGACCCAAAAGGTAAAAGGAAAGGTACCACAAAAATATTATCAACAAAATGAAAGGACCAAAAGTCAATCAACCAAGGTGGGGTACAACCAATCATCTCTCTCTCAAATGTACCAGTGTTCCATATAACCTGAAATTCCACCATCACAGTAAAAGCAAAAGTCCACAGGGATGATGTGATCATGTGGTCCTCTAGACTACTCCTAAGGTCAAGCATTAGTGGCTCCATCAAGCGGTGTCCAGTCCCTTGAGAAGACCATCTAACTCAACCATCTCGAAGACCTAGGAGAAGAGGACATCACACATCATCATATAATTGGTAACTGGCCGTGTAAGAACTCAAAAACCCTAAAGCAACCAAGCGTGTAGAAGGGGAGCTAGGAAAATACAAGGCTCGCAAGCCAAAAAAGCAAGCTCAAAAAACTGTACTGGGACCAGTGTCATAGTAAACGAGTTGAAACAAAAGTGGCCAGAATGCCAACAAGCAACACTAAAAAGAAAAAGATCCTCTAAAAAGGTGAAATAGCAAGCAAACTTCCTAGCTAGGAGCTAGATACCTCGACAAATCGTATCCTTCACAAGGTGATGAAATCCAAGTCGAACAATACGAAACAAGAGACCGAAGTGGAAGGATATCCCTCTACCGAAAGGGATCCTGGTTAAAAGAGCCCTAGAAGAAAAGTTACTAGGATACCTCGTTCATGACACATCGGAGAAGGTTAACTGGCACTTCTGTCTTTGAGCCCCTGTATCACATATACAGTAGAGTACATGGAAGACAATGGATAGATATCCTTAGGAGCTAAGTGGAGTGCGACATTCCACAAAGTCTATCCGGAACCTGTCCTTGCGGCTTACCCCCGAAAAAATGAGAGGCCACTCCACAAACTGGTCGATGACTGTGTCAATAAATACTAGAGGATTTTAGTACCCTAGAGGACAACAACTATGTCTCAGATGAAAATGACAAGGAGGAATTATTTGTATGCCTATCCTTGATGTCCTACCTAATTACCAAATTATTTTTATCCTCAAGCAAGGTTAAAGTGTGTTGAGTTAGCGAGTTAAATTTTAATGGTTGTATTACTCAGTCGGGTGATGGAAGTGCAACTCGTGGTGTGATGAATGACTTAAATCATGCAAATGAATATGAATCAAATAATTATTTCCTTTCAATGAATGTTAGCTAAGGTAAGGAGATATTTCTTTCAAACTATAACTACTCTTTCAAATTAAATGAAACCAAAAATAACTTTCTTCTACTTCTAATGAGTAAAATGCATGACATTGTTTAAAACTTAGCAAGCCTAAGCATGACATTATGTTATTATGCATAGTCACCAAAAGATGAAAACCTCAAGAATTGCAGGCATTCAATGTAGAGTCTACATAGGTGTATCAATTGAGTTTTTTAGTCTACATGTTGAGTCAATAAGTGTCATCATGATAGAAGTTCATGATCAGAATTTAGAAATGACAGAGTTTTAATGTTGAAATTAGAGTGAAATCTAGTCCAATTGGCTTTGTGAGCATGACTTTGCTGTGATATTGATGCATATATGGCATGGTTCATGAATTTGCTATGATCATGAGAGCTTCTAGTATAATGCAGGTTATAGTGGCTTCAACCTTAATCACAATAGGTACAACCCTATGTACAACCTTAGAATAGGTAACAGCTTATGCTATAAGAGTTTCTTCTTTTGAAAAGAATGGAGACAACAACTTCTCATATCCTTAGTCAGAGGCTAGAGATCCCCCAATGAGGTCATATGTGGTCTTATAGGTTTCACTCATAGTTTTAGAGCTTAAGAAGCCTCATCCCCCAATCATTGTCAAGGCCTTAATAACCATCTGGAAAGTGCAATATCAACCAATGGATCTCATGTTCATAATGAGATGCTAAATATTTCACACAAAGATGATATGTGGTGGTTTGAGTTCTCATCCATGGGCATTGAGGTCAAGAAACATTATTCATAGTCTAAGGTCCTTGAATTAGGACCAACATTCATGGCAAAAGTAGGGGTCCTCTGCTAATCGTCTTGGAACTGCTGGATGATATAATAACATAACTCCAATACATGGAGGGTGTTGCAGAGCTATGGAATCTCATCAAAGTTGAACCCAAAACCCATATCCATGCAACCCTTCAGTGCATCCAAGTCCTTATCTGTAAGGCTCTAACTCCTTTGAAAAGAATTTTGGGTATCAATGCCTTGAGAGAACCTCATGGCCTAAGCCTGTAACCTCTAGTTTGAAATAGATTGCTTGGTTAAATCCCAACCTGCTCTACTATTGATTATATTCAATTTGACCAAAGTGACAAATGGGCATTGATTGTGGCTAATATTGAGGCTCAGTTGGCATATCTTGAGGTTGATATGACAATGATTGATAGGCTGCTGGTAATACATCATTGGTTTAGGGTGGTAGTATGTGTTATTCCCAACAATCTGATGGTTTAATTGTGATGAAGGAGAAGGCCTCCTCATGGTCTGCTAACACAGTCCCATAACCATTAATTGTTCATTGTAATAAACTTGTGCTACTTGTTATTTCATTCCTTTGTTCAACACTAAGATTTTAAGTCTTTTAACATTAATATTGTACTTGAACCTTCTTGTATATTTTATTTGGCTAGATATTGTTAAATTTTCAGAATTTACTTCAATCTGATCTAGGATCTTAACTGAGAGAACAACATGTACAGCAAATCTACAGCATATCAATCATGGACACAATAATGCAAGCACACAAGAGACACAGAGTTTACTTGGGAAAACCATAAAGGTGAAAAACCCCAATAACTTCCTCAGAGATAGATAGAGCAATGATACAACCAGAATACAAGAGATAGTCTTCTCCTAGTAGCAGAGCCTCCTCCTCCACAAGTGCGCCACTCTCCCAAGTGTGAGTGAGAGAATAGAATGTGTAAAATGAGAGAGACACACTCTCTATTTATACACTAACTTGACTTGACCTTTACTCAACTAGGTCGGCCTCAACTTAACCACTTAACATAATGCTGACTGGGATGACCCCCACTAGGGTGGCCTAATAACCCTTTGACCCACATGGCCGACCCCCAATAGGGTGGTCTAATAACCCTTTGACCCACATGACTTATACAGGGCTGACCTCAACAAGGTGGTCTAATAACCCATCAAGTATAAGTTACGACACTTACAATATAAATGACGACACTTTTGTATAGAGGAATAATAACATCTCTATAGGAATACAATATGCATATATGTGAAATACATTCCGAAGTTACATATACATCAACACTCCCTCTTAACTAGGAAGGTATTTCTCGACACAGGTCTTCTAGCACAAGTCATCTTCTCTGGATCATCATCACTGCTGCTGCTATCTCAATCAATCTCTAAATCTACTCGTCATAGGAAGTTCTACAGAGCCAGTCCTTTTTCATACTGGATGTAGGCCCACCACCTGCAGGTCTTCGTCATCACTGGCCATACTGTGGAAATATCAGGACTTATTACGTGCATCACAAAACCTTAAAAGAGTCTCTTGACTAGTAAGAACCCTAAAGAGCATCTGAGGCCTTTTTCATCCTGTCCATATCTCCAGGACTTATTACATGTGACCCCACCACAAAACCTCGAAAGAGAATCCCAAGACTGATTATGAGCGCAAGGCTCAACCTATCGAATCTCCCAGGGCACAAATTACATGTGGTCACCACAAAACCTCGAAAGAGCATCCCAGGACTGATTACGAGCACAAGGCTCAACCTATCGGATCTCCCAGGACACAAATTACATGTGGTCATGGAAAAACCTTGAAAGAGCATCCCAGGACTGATTACGAGCACACGGATCAACCTATCGGATCTCACAGGGCACAAATTACATGCCATAGGACAAAACCTCGAAAGAGCATCTGCCAGATATCCCAGGGCACAAATTACATGCCATAGGCAAAACCTCGAAAGACTATCTGCAGATCTCCCAGGGCACAAATTATATGTCCTTCCAGGCAAAACCTCAAAAGAGCATTTGCCAGATATCCCACGGTACAAATTACATGCCATTGGAAAAACCTCGAAAGACTATCTGCAAATCTCCTAGGGCACAAATTACATGCTTATGTGCACAACCTGTTCCAAGGCCATAGAGAATCAACCTGGTACTCACCATACATCATCTTGATGTACACATGATCATCCTGATCATCATCACTGCAACATCCTGCTGCATGTCATCTGGAGCAACATCCTGAAGCTCGTCATCCATGATCATCCTGATCATACAATGCATCTACCTAATGCATACCAAGTATCTACCTGATACATATCATCATACATGATCCACCTGATCATACAGTGTATCCACCTAATACAAATACAAATACATGATCCATATCACCATACAATGTATCTACCTGATGCATACCAAGTATCTACCTGATACATATCATCATACATGATCCACCTGATCATATAATGTATCCACCTGATACAAATACAAATACATGAGACATATCACCATACATGATCCACCTGATCATACAATGTATCCACCTGATACATATATAGATACATGGTCCAAGCATCCAACATGATGCATATACAAAATAAATACAAATGATCCAACCGATCATATCCAGCATCCAACATGATGCGTACATACATATACATATAAATGATCCAACTGATCATATCCAACATCCAACATGATGCGTACATATATAAATGATCCAACTGATCATATACAGCATCCAACATGATGTGTATACAGAGCAGTAACTGGAGCATCGTCCTGATGCTCATCATCCAGCGCTTACATCCACGGCCATGTGAAGGATCTTCCTTAACATGCTTGGAATGGACTCTGCAAATGTGTCCATCAATTCTTCCTCGAAGTGTCATCAATCTGAAGAACACCAAGCCTCTCCCTGAAGTACTCGAACTTCACCCTGGCTAGTGGCGTCGTCAGCACATCTGCAATCTGCTCGTCCGTCGCAATGTACAGGACCTTCACAGCTCCTCTCTGCACCATATCCCTGATATAGTGATATTTGATCTCTATGTGTTTCGACCTGTCATGAAACACTGGCTTCTCGGACAGCTTCACACAACTCTGGTTATCACAAAATATACCAATAGCATCCAACAGGAGATCAAATAACTCAGACAGTAGCTTCCGTAGCCATACTTCCTCACAACTAGCTGGACAGGCTTCAACATACTCTGCCTCAGCTGTACTCAGTGCTACACAGGACTGCTTCCTGCTGAACCAAGAGATCACACCTGATCCCATACTGAAGCAACACCCAGATGTGCTCTTCCTATCTGTAGCACTGCCTTCCCAATCTGAATCAACATAACCATGGAGGTTAAACTTTTGATTCGCTTCATACTTGAGCCCATAATCCACTATACCTTTTAGGTACCTCAGAATATGCTTTACAGCAACCAAGTGAACACTCCTCGGATCTGTCAGGAACTGGCTCAATGTGTTCACCACAAAGCAAATATCTGGTCTCATGTTTGCCAGGTACATCAAGGACCCAATCATCTGACGATACATAGTGACATCAACTGGTTCAGATGAAGCATCACACAGAAGCTTCAGGTTTGATGCCATAGCCTCGCAGTCCATCATCCCGAACCTCTTCAGGATCTTTACTACATACTTCCCTTGTCCAAGGAAGATTCCATCTGCACTCTGCCACACCTCCATACCTAGAAAGTGGTGCATCATACCCAAGTTCTGCACATATATGACTCCCTGTCATGTGTCTCAGAACCAAGTGGCTGCTCCACATACACTTCTTCTTCAACTACACCATTCAAGAAAGTTGTCTTGAAATCCATCTGGTGTATCTTCTATTTCATCTCTTTTATATTTCTCTATGCTGCCATCTGCAACATGCTTGATCTTGATAGATCCATATGGAAGTCATAACAAACTTCCTTCAGGTCTTGGGACTACATCCCAAACATCATTCTTCATGATCGACGGATCATGGCATTATTCCCATATCCTGGGAACTTCAATATCTTCAATAGATAATTTTGTTGCCGAACAAATGTTGTAGTTCTTCTTTTGTAGGTGATGGCATACGATCTTTCCTACACAACAAGTTAAATTGCATGATTAGAAAACATCTCATAGTTTTCAGAACAAATTCTTACACATAAAGAAATATTTCATACAATCATGCAATTATCTTAGCCAATGCTTCAATACAACATTTATCCATATCCCTGTAACTTTCTAGATGCCTTCCAATCTCTACCAGAACATTGTTAAGAGGGTGCACAACTCCGAACATGTCAGGAAAGAGGTTTCATTCTGGATAAGTAGCAATGGAATGTTGTACAGTGACAGAGGCCACTTACCCATGCATATTAGTAGTATACTGTTCATCAATGCAACTATTCTAATATGCATAATACACAACCTAATTCTAGGAACATCAGTATATACATTATTGAACAGTATTATTTAAACAATAAAATATGCAAGTAATGACAATTCAAATACTTATCTTTGTTTGTTTGTTGGGTTGACTCCCTCTCAGTCTTTGCTTCTTTTCTACAACTCCATTCTTATGTGGATTGTGAGAAGTGGTCAACTCCCTCTGAATATCTACATCCTTGCAGAAACTACCGAAGTGTGCTCCCTCTTGATCTTTGCTTCCTGGATTACCTGTCCTTGAACTTACATCCATCCTTAATCACTATGCATTCTTATTAGTATCATCATTGTGTTATCCATGAGGTCTCATACATAATCAAACATTTATTAGTATAATCTTAATACTATCAAAACACAATAATCTTAAACATGTATATTCATGATCATTCATAGATAATAAACATTAGTATTCAAGGTTTCAGGGAAGTCTTCTTTTACTCATACATATTCGTATTTGATCATAGGACTCTTCTGGTTAGTTGAATCATCAATCAAGATAAGAGATATAATATGCATAAAACCCGTGATTATTCAAACCTATACCTTCATGATTCTTCTGGTTAGTCATATCATCAATTATGGTAAGAAACATAATATGCATACAACCATGATGATTCAAACCTATGACTTCATGAATAATCATTATCAACAACACAATAGTATAAGATCCTAACACAAGGTAGGATTCTAGCTTGATATAGGAAAAACATACCTGGATTAGCATGCTAGCTAATTATGTCTAACATACCCGCATAAAGTCTTCTAGTTCTCTTCAGTGACTTGTGCTAGTAACCTGCATGTCTCATAAGTTAACCATTGTAGAACCAAGTTATACATACCTCGAAAGTAGATCTTCTATGTGATCCATGACAATGGATGAATCTTTGTCTTCATGTCTCCATGAGCATATGTTCTTGAAGTAGAACATGATTTGACTTTCTTGGTGTACCTTTTGTGTTAGCAAACAACATAAACCTCATACAATATCACAATGCATTAGTACAATCATAAGTGTCAAAACCTTAATCAATGAATATCTTCTATTAAGGTGATACGACAAGTCCAGTAATTAATCAAGATTGTACTGTAATGATATGAAGACAAACATATGATAAACTTAACCATGAAACATACCTGTAAGCCATACCTGTCAAGATTGCTTGTAATCTTCTTATGGAAGGCCTTAGCCTCATCTCTCTCTAAGACAGGAACTTCTTCACTTATGCAGGTGACCAATCCATCTTCTTCTAGGATCAACCCAATCCACTTGATTTGCAAGAACTGGACCTGGAGCTGGATTAGGGTTTGTCAAAGAAACCCCAAAATATCAAAATTTGAATTTAAAACTTCTGAAAGGATAGAAATATGCGCCTTGATGAGCTGATCAAGTTGGTATATTCAGAATTTGAAAACTGCAAAGTTTCACCCCTCAAAATTGCCTTTTAGATTTCTGGATTCACTGGGGACGATCCTGAATTAGGGTTTGAGTTTCCCGGAGCTTCACCCAACCAAAAGATTTGATTCAAAACTCTAAGCTTCGATTTTTCTGAGGAGCTTCCAGCCTTGGTCACAGATTTCCAAAATTCCAATTTTTGCAGAAGCCCTAATTTTCCATCTTTCCGATCAAAGTCCCGAACTGGGGTTTGATCAAGCCTGGCCTTCTTCCCAACCAAAAAATATGATCTTGGTCTCTAAATTTCGATTTTGATGAGTAGCATCCAGTCATGGTCTCCGATTACAAAAATTCCAACTTTCTTCGAAGCTCTAAATTTCGGAAGCCATGAATGAAGGTACTAAAAAATAATTTTGTTTTGACATAAATATGTACCCGATTGTTTCTGGTGTAACTCTAAACTTTTTGATCCACAGGGTCTGAAAATTTTTTTTGAGATAACAAGACCTGTTATCTTTCCATCTCGATAGGTCTGACGTCAATTGGATTATCTGAGAGAGAGTTATGCCAAGTGTTGCAACGTGACCTGTTTATGGGATAATACAGGAGTGAGAACTTGTACGGAGTGCCACGTGTCCCTATTTCAACTCCGGCCTTTGAAACGTTTTCCTAAGATATCCCGACCTGTTATCTTTCCATCCCGATAGGTATGACCTCAATTGGATTCTCTAAGAGAGAGTTATGCCAAGTGTCGCAACGTGACCTGTTTATGGGATAAGACAGGAGAGCAAACTTGTACTACGTGCCACATGTCACTGGTTCAACGTCGGGCTCTGAAAAAGTTTCTTGAGATAGTACAGTCTGTGTAATACCTGTCACTTTTTACAAAATTTCATTTGGATCTTCCTAGCCCACGTTATGACCTTTTTCCCAAGGTCACCTAATTTTGACTCAGATCTGGAAGAGGCAGAAACCCTATATTGTACAGATCATAAATCACAAAGTACAACGAATTAGAGGTTGTCCTTTGGAAACAAGGTACATGGGGATCTGATCTTCAACCTGTAAAAGTTTCATATCCAAACGTTTTTCCAAAATGGATATATTGCGAAAGTGCTACGATGACTGGTTTTTGCTATATCAAGCCCTAGCATCATAAGTGCAACAAGTGTCATACATGCCATATCATGCCTACTTTCAGGCTAGCTCTAATACCATGTTAAATTTTCAGAATTTACTTCAATCTGATCTAGGATCTTAACTGAGAGAACAACCTGTACAACAAATCTACAGCATATCAATCACGGACACAATAATGCAAGCACACAAGAGACACAGAGTTTACTTGGGGAAAACCATAAAGGTGAAAAACCCCAATAACTTCCTCAGATATAGATAGAGCAATGATACAACGAGAATACAAGAGATAGTCTTCTCCTAGCAGCAGAGCCTCCTCCTCCACAAGTGCGCCACTCTCCCAAGTGTGAGTGAGAGAATAGAATGTTTAAAATGAGAGAGACACACTCTCTATTTATACACTAACTTGACTTGACCTTTACGCAACTAGGTTGGCCTCAACTTAACCACTTAACATAATGCTGACTGGGACGACCCCCACTAGGGTGGTCTAATAACCCTTTGACCCACATGGCCGACCCCCAATAGGGTGGTCTAATAACCCTTTGACCCACATGACTTATACAGGGCCGACCCCAACAAGGTGGTCTAATAACCCATCAAGTATAAGTTACGACACTTACAATTTAAAAGATGACACTTCTGTATAGAGGAATAATAACATCTCTATAGGAATACAATATGCATATATGTGAAATACATTCCGAAGTTACATATACATCAACAAATATTTGGCTCATAGATAGACACTTAGTTCTTTATCTGCTTGCTTTCAATATTAATCTAGGAGTGTCTTTTGCACACTGACATTGTACCTACACTATATGTACCTTTTAGTCCTATTGACCTACTTTTGTTGTCATTTATTGGACATTAATAAAATTATTTTATATTGTTTCCTCTCTTTATCAACTGTGTTGGGTTAGCTGATTTGGCCTTTCTTTAGTGGGTCCTTCAAGAGAACACACCATGTCTTTATAATTTCTCTACCAACCCATTCATCTTTTAATTGTTTCATCTCAATGGCTAAGGTAGTAAGGAGATTAGCCATTTATTTTGTCAATTTTTCCTAAAAATATATCAATGTAGAGGTGCTAGATTCAACCTTTTGGGATAGCTTGCTTTCTAAGTTGTTCCATCCTCTGGACATTCAATTGAATCCCAATTCCAAGCCCTCAACTCATTGAAGGAATACCACTAAAACAATACTTCAAAATTAAATAGGTATACCACTGAAACATCAAATGCGTGCAACACTTCGAACCAAATTCCAGTTAGATAATAACACCAATGTAGATTGAATTAGAAATGAAACCCTCTTGGAAGATAGAAACCCCAATGTGGATAGAATTAGGGCTTGGTACTCATAGACTTGGGAGGCATTTTCGGCTCCTCTATAGTTTCTATGCTTGGACTCCCTTTCCCCTTCCGCAATTACAAACCGCCTCTCCCACTGCTTGCTTGTCGGGTCACTCCCACTGCTTGCTTGTTGGGTCACTCCATCTCCCTTTCTGCAATTGCAAACCATATCTCCCACTATCCACTAGTCGAAACCACACCCAAAAACTCCAACTTTCCACTGGTCCAAACCACCTCTCCCACTGTTTGCGCGTCATGTCACTCCAACTTCTTGCTAACTGGGTCACTCCCTCTCCCATGTTGCAATCGCAAAATGCCTCGGGTCGAGAGAAGGTCAAGAACAGGTCAATCTCTGCTCCAAATTGAGAGCAAAACGAGAGCAAGTCGGCCAAATCGAAAAGTCGTTGCACCGAGTTTATGTTTTTGTTTTATGAAATGCATTTGGTTTTTTTTTAATTGTTATATATATATTATATATAATGTTTGTTTTTTTAATTGTTATATAATGTTTTGTTATATATATAATGTTTTTTAATTGTTATATATATATATATTATAGAATGGACATTACAAATGTGGTCAAAAAATGATTGCGTAGTCAAAATTTATTACATGAATTCTATTAGTTAGGTCAAAAATTGTGTCAAGAGTTCATTTGGAGATATAGGTTAAAAATTCTATTTCAAAAAAAAAATCTTGGTCTTGAGCTTTGGAAGATATTGGTCCTAAACATAGGTTAGATCCTTAGCTTGATGAGCTCAAAGAATATCCTAGTCCTAATAATTGGTTATATCTTGATCTTAAGCTCAAAGATGATCTTGGTCCTAATTATATGTCTAATCATGATCTTAATCTCAATCCCTAGTATTGATTTCCACTCAAGTAGGTAATGTCTTAACCAAATATGTAATCCTTTTTACAAGCTCAAGTCACAATCTTGATCTTATAACCTTGTTGTATAAATAATGGATGAGCATAGTTCAATTAGAAAATGAAATATTTTTTATAAAAAAATCCTTATTGAAAATTAAAAATGCATTAAGAATTAAGTGAAATATAAGGAAAACATTTCTTATGATACAAAAAATTTATAAGTATTGTAGATAGTATTCAAGTATCTAATTAAGTATATGATCAATGTCAAAATATGCAAGTTTAAAGTATCATCATCTACTAGTAATTGTTAGCCATGTATTCATAAGTATAAGTCTTTGTAATGTTATAGATCATTTTCATTTCAGTACTAGTACCAAATTTTAGTACAAGCAAGCACATGATATTTAAAAAATTTCAACATTGGCCCCATGTACCACATTAATTAATCTATAGGTATGGTTTTTGATGCTCCAATGGTTAGTTTCAGTCATGTTTGAGTATGGAAACCCTCCCACAACATCAATGCATGCGTCTAGTCTAACCATGCCAAATTTCAGTCCAAGCCAACACATTTTAAAACAAATTCAACATTGGCCCATGTAGAACATTAATTAATCTATAGGTATGGTTTTTGATGCTCCAATGGTTACTGTCAGTCATGTTTGAGTATGGAAACCCTCCCACAATGTCAATGCATGTGTCTAGTCTAACCATGCCAAATTTCAGTACAATCTAGCACATATTTAAAAAAATTCAATGTTGGCCCCATGAAAAAACTTTTGATGGGAACCCAATATTAACATGATGGGACCCTTTGGCCAAACAACATGATGATGATGATGATGATGATGGTGACAACAACAATAGAAACGATGATGATGATGAGGAAGATTATGGATCCGACGACCTCGCCATACCACCGATAGAAAGAGGCATCGAATATAAGACTTATGACTTCAAAAGAATCCAACGACGACAACGTCCATGATGATGATGATGATGATGATGATGATGATGACGATGACGACGACGATGATGATGATGAGGATGATGAAAACACTCCCACACCGTCAATGCATTTGTATAGTATAACCATGCCAAATTTTAGTACAAGGCAGCACATATTTAAAAAATTTCAATGTTGGCCCCATGTACCACATTAATTAATCTATAGGTATGGTTTTTGATGCATTCGATGACCTCGCCATACCACCGAAGGAAAGAGGTGTCGGATATCAGATTTCTGACTTCAAAAGAATCCTACGAACTCGCTAAACCACCTACGCCAAATGCCGTTGGTTTTTCTAGGTATCTGCGTTGGATATCCTACAACAACAACGACGATGACGACGATGACGATGATGATGATGATGATGATGATGATGATGAAGATGATGAGGATGAATATGATGATGAGGATGATGATGATGAAGATGATGATGATGACGATGATGATGAATATTGCGATGAGGATGATGATGATGATGAAGATGAAATTGATGATGAAGATGATGACCTTTCCATACCACCGACTGCAAGAGGCATCGGATATCAGACTTCTGACTTCAAAAGAATCTGACGAGCTCTCTAAACTACCGACGACAAACATTGTTGGTCTTTCTAGGTAGATGCGTCGGATATCATACAACGATGATGATCATGATGAATATGATGGTCATGATCAAGCACACCATTTGGGTTAGCATGATAATTGTGCATTTCCTTATTAAGATTCTCTCTGTTTCGAGAATAATTTAATATTCTCTACTAAACAGGGCCAACCACATGAAGGTGGAAGCTCTATATGGCCCCTCCCCCCCCTCACATCACTCTCAATTCCCCGTAACTCGACAAAAATATCTATGTACAAAAAAATTAAATGTGTTTTTTTTCATACTCTATAACAAGCAATGTTTCTAATTATAACATACAGGAAAATGGAAACTCACTAAGAAACAGTTAATTTATTATACGTATCGACAAAAAAATTCAATATTTCTAATCAAAATATATAGAGTAGATATATTACCGCATACCTCATACACTTCAATGGACTTCATCATCTTCTTCATCCAATTCATCATCTGTATCATCTGATGATCTAGATTCATCATTGCAAGGATTGGCCATATCATCATCGTCATCGATGTCAGTTACGATCATCATGTCATTGTTGATATCATCTTCATGGACATTATCTGATACATCATCTAATTCAACTAATTCTTCGACATATTCTTCTGGAACATGATCATCTAACTCATGTTGATCATGATCATCTTCAACGACGTCTTCCTCTTCAAGAACGTATTCATTACCTTCATCTATGTTATACTTTACAAGCCTTCCCCTTGGATCGTGTCTCAAAAAAAATGAACAACCCACTCTACTTGGAAGCTCAGAGTAAAATACCTATTCACATTGGGTTGGAAGAACATAGGGCTCCGTTCCTGGCTCAAACAACCTTGTATTTACCATGGTAAATCCATTATCATGTTTAATAATTGTTTTATCGGGATCACGTTGATTCAATCGACACTTGTACCATTTGACAATGAACATAAATACCTTGAAGGAATTAAAGTCACACTGAAGAATGTCTTCCAGATACCCATAGTATCGATTTTCAGAGAGTTATGGATGTCTGTCACTTCTAGACGAAACATTGGTCACCTCAAAGACTACAGATATCCCACAATTTGATGTTTTCTTCCTTTCATCCAACTTTTTTGATGTGATATATACAACCATTGCACCACATAGCCTTATGGTGTTTTACCTACAACAAGACATACAATAAAATATTACATAATGATCCAATATTTATGATTAACTAGTGCATGTGTATAATGCCATACAGGGAAAAAAATCAGCGTGTACAATGACAATATGTTTGCAAAAAAAATAAATAGTGTGGTTGATTAATATCCTTACCTGCTTATCTTTTAAACCATATGCTAAATCGATTTCCTTTTTTGTGAGACTGGTATCTCCATTGTGATGTGCAACTTTAACCAATGAAGCCACACCTTCCCATGATATTCCATGACCAGATTGTTCACATCGTTCAATCCATACCTTCATCCAATCAATATTGTTTGTGATGTATAAATGAATTGCATCCCAGCCTCGACCGATTGTTTGATGATAATAAAATTAAAATTCAATACAAATGTATAGTCACTTAACAAATTATATTACACTCTAAATGGATGCAAAATATTGAATATAAAAATAGAATATGTATGATATATATACATAAAAATCAATAGTCAAATGTGTTATATTACCTTTCACCTTCCTCGATCTACCTTTACCCTTCAGGTACTCCGCTTCGAAATATTTATTGGAGTCTGGATCACAAATGCGACATAAATTGAGCTTTGACGCTAATATAGGAATATATTCATGATGGCAGATAAATCGCGACATGTGCGAGGTAAAATATTTGACGGTGGTAACAAATATTCACCTATCATGCTACAACAAATTAAAATAAAAATCTAGTTAATATAATATATATAGAAATAATATTAATGAAATACATTTCATCCATATTAATTTGACTTATGAATTAATAATAAAATTATTAGACGATCATATATATTATGTGATGGAATATATTACATACCTTAACATATGTGTGACTGATATGTTTGAAAGACCATTCATAACCTTCAAGTTCATTATCAACAATATAGCAGAGAGAAGATTTGTGTTGGAGACCTCATAAAGGGGTTCGTATGCCTTCTCAAGAAGAGGTATATCATGAATATAATCAAAATGATCATCATTTGCATGATTATCATCATCATCGTCATCCATTCTAACATTAAATGAATCATGGATCAAAGCATTTGTACCACCATCTTCAACTATGTTATCGGTATGATCATCTTCTTCAATATGATCATTAACTTGTTCTCCATTATTCATAGCTCCATGTTCCTCCGGTACTTGTTCTGGAAGCACTTCCTCTGGATGATATGCCGTAGGATGTCTTTCCTTTATAATTACATGAAAGCATCAATAGATAAAATTTCATATAAGAAATTCAAACGGAAAATGTAAAAATTTCAAATGCAAAATGTAAAATTTTTGTGATGCATTTAAAATGTAACAAATTTTGTATGGTTAATAGAGAATATTATATAATAAAAAATGCAATCACTGTAATGTTGATGTTTTCTTTTTTCATTGAGAGAAGCGAGGTGCTCTGATTTTTCTTGGTAAACAAAACATGCAATCAATCAAATAGATCAATCAACTACTCTTTATTATTAACTTTGAGTGTAATACAAACAATAAAAGAAAAATACAAGAAAAACTAAAAATAACAGGTTAAAAATGACTCTTTTCATGAGCGGTCTCTACAGTTAGATAAAAAGGGGAAACCAAAAGGGTCTAGTCACTACTTTAGGGATGAAAAGAACAATGGCCAATTGTACTGTTGTTCAAATAGGTGCATCCAAACTATCAAAGAGACATAAAAATTGACCGAATTACTACGCAAAGCTACTCAAATATAACTCAAAATTTCCCATAATGTCCACTAAGGTAAGATAAACGATGCTATGGTTTCTATAGAGAAAGTAGAAGAGAAACAACATGCCAATATAGTCATTATTTATATTATCATGGAAAGTGTCACAAATCTAGAGAGCTAAGTGCTTTCCCCGGTGAGTGGGTTAGTCTCACTAACGAACAAATAAATGAGTTATTCTACTATACTCTAGAATCAACATGCACACAAGAAAAAATTATTATAATAAATATAAAATATTAAAATAATATTTATTGTCCATGTTAGCCCCCATCTATTGAAACCATAAATAGATAAAATTTAATATAAGAAATATTAAAATAATACATACATTTACAAAAGCAATCAAAATAAAAACATATCTAATGCAAAACTTACAAATGGACGATATTCATGCTCCCCCTCAGCATGTTCATGTTCCCTACAATGTTTTCTGGCTGTTGTGATCAAAATTCTTCTCCTCTTAAATCCCCTGCATTGACTACATGGACAATAGCATTTCCCATCACCCCCTTTTTTCACTCCTTCCCACAATCTAGCAAGCAATTGCCGATTTTGTTCGTCTGGATCAGGAATATTGCTAGTTGACATTTTCTCGTAAAGAGATTGAATGAATATTATCGATCTTATAAAATCAAGCTCCACACTTCACTCACTTTAATCACAAAAACAATGGAAATAATGAAAAAAAATCCACAAACCGTCGCTTGTATAGAAAACATGTCAGACTGTTTCAAAATTTATAGGTTTTAAAATATAACCTTCCATCGGATATCCGATGACTTGAACTTAGTTACCGTTGGAGAGTAGATGTTGGATATCCGACATGCTAGGGCATGATCTGCTGTCAGAGATCCGACAATCTCGGGCATCACACGACGTCGGAAATCCGACAGCTAGGACCATAATATATGGTCGGATATCCGACATCCTTGGGCTTAATATTAGGTCGGATATCTGATGCCACTGGTCACCATTCGTCAGTGCTCTTCGGATATACAAGGGATGTTGGATATCCGACGAACCCTTCTATTAATTTTAAAAAAATCATCAAGTTTCGTAATTTTGAAGATGAAATCCGATGACACAGTCCTTTTCGTCGGATGTCGTCATATTTTCTCGTCGGATTTTGGGTTCAAATATTGTAGTGTATAAGTTGGCACATGTGGACCATGCAAATAAAACAAGAGATAACGATAAGATGTGATCAGATATGAGATAATTTGAATTGAACATAAATAATTAATTAAGAGAGAATTCGAATTTCTAAACTTCAGTGATATTAACAAAGAAGACTTCGTCCAATCAAAGGAGAACTCGAATTGATCACTACAATGAGTTAACAAGAAAGATTCAATTAAGAGAGTTAACTAAGTGATAACAAATAATATATAGTTAACTAAGTTTTATTGCATGATGTCACGTATGTTAAACTAAAAGATGACACTTATGTTAAACTAAAATACGACGCTTGTGTTAAACTGAAATGTGACACTTGAGTTGCGACACTTACATTATGACACTTAAGTTAGACACATAACTAAGTGGGAAAGCTTTTAGTTAAGGGGTGATTTCATCCTAAGATTCAGTTCAGTGAGTTAATACATTGCATGAGAAGTGGAGGGCACTTATTCATGCAATATTGATGTCTCTGTTATAGGTCAAATCTGCACTTCTCCGTTCGTGATCACATCGCTCTATCGATCACACAAAAGGACATCATGGATTGAAGAACTAAGTTGACCTAGATTACTTCTAGAACTACACTCTTCAGCTGAAAATCTTACTCTGTCTACTGATTTCATGATATGTGCGCTACTCTTTGCATAGTAAACCAACGTTCTAAATGCTACTTTGCTCAAGGACAACTAGCGCACACCTTTAAAAAGTTGCAAATGCTTGTTGTAAAGCACAAAAGTTGCATAATGTGCACTACTTTGGTTGTATGAAACCCGCACACATATTAAGATGAAGTAAAAAAATATATTAAGATTACGAATTGGGATTAGTTGAAGTTGGTCCTGCAATTTCCCCAACCTCCCAATTCAACCACCTCTCGAATCCAACTGCCTACCTTGATCCATAAATACAAGGAGGATCCATGAGAGAGGGACGTAGAAGAAATGCTTTAATTGTTGTTACGCTGGAGGAATTCCCAAGTCATTGTGAAGAGAAGGAACACAGGACTCGGTTGCAAAAGCATCTGGATAGATCAGGTATATCTGTACTGATTTATGTTTCTTTGACAATAAAAAAGGTTGAAATACCCTTCCCGTCCCAAATTGAATGTCTATTGGATTGTATGTTCATTTGGTTTAATATCTGATTGTAGTTGATATTTAATTGATTTCAATTTCATCATATTTATTGCAGTCAAGATACGTTGAGGAAGGTTTACTTTGTGTTGCAGGTTCATCATAGCGGAATATCAAGCGAAAGCTAGGACCAACCATCGATAAAAATGTACTTCTTTCGATATCTCGATCTCTTTCCATTTGTAGTAACTAATGCAAGACAATGAATGTATTTACCTATCACCCCACCCAAGTTGGTAGTGTCTTCTCCTCACTATAAGGTATTTTTCCTGCACAATAGACTAGCGACTTCGTTGGGGAGTAACCGATTTTTTTATTCCCTAGGATACCTTGTTAGGTTTTCTTCCAGTTTATTTCAGTCTTTTTGTTCTCTGAGAGGTCTTATAGGTCATTTTTACATGTTCTTTTTATATTGATTCATCTCAGTATGCTTTGGCAAGGCCTTTTTGTTTGCTTTGAGTCTCTATGCGCTGGTTTACTGTACCCATAGTAGTGCATTTTTTGTCATGAACACTGCTTTGTCTCAAACACAGTAGTGCATCTTTCCTGGAATGCGCTGGTTTCTATATACCACACAGTTACACATTTTCTGATGTGTGCGCGGGTTTCTAGTGTATACAGTAGAGCATTTTCTGGTGTGTGCGCGAGTTGCTAGTATTACAACCTGTATACTTTCTGATGTGTGCACAGGTTGTTAGTGTATACAGTAGCGCACATCCCTGTAAGTTTGAACCTTTTGCTGTAGGGTTTGATTTTTGGATGTTGGGTCTGTTCCTTCTTTTGCTTTGCCTCTCTGCTGATGTTGAGACACCCTTGTTTCTTTTATTCGTTTTGTGTAACCTCTCGAGATTCCTTTTAGATTGCTTCAGTTCTTTTTAGGTGTCTTTATTCTTTTATGCCTTTCTGAACCTGTGAGCTACTCCCTGCTAGTTACAGCGGCGCACTTTGTGCCCTAGACGCGTGTTGCACTTCTGCAGACCTCCGCACAGAACGCATGTTGTCTGTTGCAATACCCATGCACATATACTGTGTTTGACCTTTCTGCTAGGGTTTGACCCCATTTTGAACTCTCTTGGGTGATTTTGGAAAGTTCTGATGATTTGATGCCTTCTAAACTTCTGTTCAGATCAGTTTGATTTTCTTGAAGCCTTCTTAGCTTTTCTTTTCAGTTTGTGTAGTGGTAAAGTGATTTTTGGTTTGCTTTCCTACTCTGTTTACTTGGCTAGTGTTTACTGGGTTTTGATGCTTTGGAGCAGCCTTATCAGTTTTCCTTTTCATTACCCACATCTTTTTCCCCTTTTTCTTTTACATTCAGCTCCAAGTCTAGAGTTTTTTTGTTTCGAAACAATTCGGTAGGTCGAGTCTTTCTCAGTTTTTCTTTGATTGTTTAAGCCATTAGTCTCTTATCTTTACCTGCACCTGTGTTAGATCTTACTTGTTCCATTATTTGATTCAGTTTCTTTGAAGAAAAAAAAAGGAAAGATAAAAAATTGAAAATTGGTAGCATCACAGTAAGATTTATCATTTCTTTTCAAGGTAGCATAATTTGTATTGCTTTGAAAATTTAAAAGAAAAATAAAAAAAATGTTCTTAGGTTTGCTTATGTTTAGTTTTGAAAGGTATATAAACCGAAAATTTTGGTGAAAGTTGTTTACTTTTATTCACTCTCCATTTCAGTCACAACCACGCCACACACTTCACTACAAGCTTTGAGTAAAAAGCAGCCTTTAAAAATAATACTTAATAAAATTTATTAGCAACTTTTTATTTTTAGGGTTGTCACTACACCAACTAGCTTAGGCTAGGGTTTCGGATCAGAACACACTTAAACTATCTGGAATCATTTTTCATTACTCAACAATCGTAGTAAGACATTCTTTAGGTAAATCCATTTGTATCAAAATTTCTTGGGAAACTCCACTGAAACCAGAGCTAAGCACGAGGTCGTGTGAGACTGGAATTGTTGAGGATAACCCATCACTTTCCTTTCGAGCATAAACCAGAGTTGTCTCGCGTACGGGGGTTCTTTTGGACTTCGGGATTTGTTACCCCGCCCATGCATTATGGCTAGACCGACGACTTCCCCCCCAAGAATTTTTGTACTTATGGTAGCCTTAATATCTTGACCATGTAGGATTCTTCACAGGTAGGCTATTTCCACTTCACCTCAGACAGACACGGAAGGTAACCCTTTGGCAGTAATCCCAGGAGGGCAGTTTGGTGATTCAAACGCTTGCACCCAGAGGACCTCCACTGGACGTCGTGTAACTAACCGTCTATACTCTATTGGTTTGTTATGGGCCCTCATCATCCCAGACTGACTTCTAAGAGTATCAGCTTTGTTTGTTTGGTCTTGATCACCTTAGGACATTTTTAGTGGTGTGCTCTTTGTGTCGCTTGTTTTAGTTGGCCTTAGAGATTTCTGGCCCATTGAGTTGAAAACCATGGATAGCATCCCGGTGAGAACCAATCAAGGGACCCCTGTTCAAGGGGCTCCTTGCGCTTTTCCATTTATTGGGAACATTGGTACTCCCTTAATGACTACCTTGAATCTTCTAGGATTCACTATAGGGCTACCGGTTTGGTGTTTTCCACTCTGAACACCTTGCATGCTCCCGATGCTTCTCAAGTAAGAACCTTAGGTCAAGAACATTATAACGCTATGCCTGCTTCGCTAGTAACATCTTCTCCTCCTCCTTCTACCTCATGTGGTGAAAGTAGTAATACTAGTAATCAACAGTCTAAAAGGAATAGATGAAGGAAGAATAGGAATAATATGCCAAATTAAGGGGGCATCCACCCAACCTATGGAAGTCATGTTGGGGGCACCTACCCAACCTCTGGTGATCATGTTCGGAGAACTCACTCAGTCATTGTAAATCATACTGAACCTAGTCACCCAGCCTATGGAAGTCATGCTGGGGGCACCCACCCAGCCTCTGGAATTCATGCTGGGGGCACCTACCCAGCCTCTGGAGGTCATGCTGGGAGGAAACTTTCAATCACTACAAATCATACTAAAATCATGTATTCAACCACTGATGGTCATGTTGAGGACACGTCATTGATCACTGCTGGTCATATTAATGACAAGTCACCAGTTACCGTGAGTCATACTGGAGACACTGAATCAGCCACTGCAAGTCATGCTGAAAAAGTTGACATTGTCGACAAACCTAATAAATAGAAGCTTAAGTTTCCTTGTAATTTTTGCAAGGGAGACCACCTGACCTATTTGTGCCCTATACTTCCAGAAGTGCAAAGAGTGTGGTCCATATTTCAAAATTCTTCTGCTTCTGAGCAACCAGCCACTGTAAGTCATGCTGGGGGCAAGTTGTCAACCAATGCTAGTCATGCTGAGAGTACTGTTGTTGTAAAGGAGTCTAAGCTTATAGGACGCAAGCCAAAGTTGCCTTGTAAACTTTGTAAGGGAGATCACATTACTCACTTGTGCCCTGCCATTCCAGAAGTGCAGAGAGTGTGGTCCATGCCTGAAGGATCCTTTGCTCCTGAATTTTCTATAGATTCCCAACAACCATATCAACCTTTGGTTGATGAAGTGGTTGAACCAATGCAATATTTGGTCAACCCCACTCTTCCTTCGGAGAGTGAAGTGATCGAATCGATGCAATCTTCGACCAATCCCATCAGTCTTTCAGAGACTGATGCACCTGTCCCTGAAGTCTTCTGCATTACCAGTTTGGATGTTTCTGAAATGGGGGGCACTTCATATGTGATGATTAAACCCTTACCAAGCTTTGGGATCACTTCCTTTGATTGGAATAGTCTAGCTGGGCCTCGCCTTCCTTCTTCTACACCTTTCCAAATAAAGGTTGATATCGGAAACCATGCGGTTCATCGATGTATTGTAGATGAAGGAGCCTCTATTAACATCTTATCCTGTTATGCTTTGAGAGATTTTGGTTTTCCTAACCTTGTTCCAGCTATTAATTGGCTGTTGAATTTCGATAAAAGACCTAGTGAACCGGTGGGATTCCTCCCTCAAGTACCTGTTACTTTGGGTGGAAAAATAGTCTTAGTTGATTTTATGGTTTTAAAGGACCCTATGGATTTTGATATGATCCTTGGGCGTGATTATGTATATGCTATGCAGGCTGTGGTGTCTACACTCATTCGTGTGATGCATTTTCCTCACAACGAAAGCATTGTCACTATCAATCAACTTACATTTGTTGATCCCTCTTATTACCCAACTATAGATCAAGTATGTCCCTCGTCAGTAGGCACTACCATGTAACAATCAAATTATGTGGCATATTGTTCCTTAATTCCAATTTCTACTGAGAAGAAGCCTCTGAATTCATGCTTACCTTCTCGGGACTGGGTCCCGGCAATTGACCAGATGATGACTCCATCTGAATGTTTAGATATGTGTTCCATCTGGGATAATATACTTCTTTCTAATGATTTTTTCCTATAGTCTATAATGCAGTTTGCCATTCATTTGGACATTGATCCACCTTCGAGCATTCTTCCACCTTTTCTTCGAGCTCGTTAAAAACAGTAAGGAGGCTATGAGCATTCTTCCCCCTTTTCTTTGAGCTCGTTAAAAACAGTAAGGAAGTTATGAGCATTCTTCTGTATATCCATTGAGCTCCTTAAAAACAGTAAGGAGGTCACAACTTTACTTTTTCGTACTCGTTAAAACATTACGAAAAGTATTTTTATAGAGTTATTTCACATGTTAGACTCTTTAAATATGACAAGATTCCCAAGTATAGTTGTCATTTTAGACTCGTTAAAGGATTTGAAGTGACATCCACTTAGGTGCAAGTTTACCCCTTTTCTGGACCTATGTGGATCATTTACAAAAAAGGTATACTCTAATCATCCGTGGCTAGAAGAGTTCTTCTCTCATCATTTTAGAATTTTTTGGGGGAAGAGACTAATTGTACAAAAAAGGACTTTTGGAGCCTTCTTTAGGGTTTTCAGGCTCTCGAAACATGAAAACACCAAGCAAGCATTCACCTACTCGGGCTCGATTTTAAATCCACAAGAGAGTATATAGAGGATTGTTTAAGTTTTTCAGACTCTATCAACAGGAAAAAATCGGCGAGCATATACCAACCTGGGCTCGATATTAAAATCCACAGGTAGGTGTATGGAGTTGTTGTTTAAGTTTTTCAAACTCCTTAAAATTGAAAACACCAGCGAGCAAGAACAGATCTCGGCTCGATATTAAAATCCAGAGATAAGTATTATAGAGTATTCTTCTATCTCTTCTTCGAACTCTGTAAATAATGAAGAAGGTCCTGAGTCTTCCTCCCATGGGCTCATTAAACTTTTACATGGTTGGGCTTATTGAGTTTTCTTTCTTGGACTCATTAAAACAACAAGAAAGACATTCTTTTACCAAAAAGAATAAGGGATGAAGGGTATATCACATCTTTTCAATTTCAAAGGCAGTTAAGTCAGTCATGTCCTTGAACATCGCACCTATTTGAGTCTATCATTTCAGTTGGGTTTTAGTTTTTTACCTTAGGGTGAACCTGATCTCCGAGTTTTTACTCCCCTAGTTGATTATTCTTCCAATCATATGGAGGGTCTGTTAATGTATCCTACACTATAGGCTTATATCACTTCCCCTTCATGTTGAAAAATGCCTAAGTCACTTTGTGTCGTGCTCACTATTCAAGGATACAACTTGTGTCGGCCATTCTGTAGTTTACCTTGAATTCATGTGTCGGCCATCCTGGTGTCAGTTTGTTTCATCTTGTTACTAGTCCTTCTCCACATCAGCTCATACTTTTGAGTGTTTCTCGTGTTGGATGATGGAGGATACATTAAGGCCTCCCTTCCAGCGGACTTCTTCCCAGCGAATTCAACTCATTATGCTCTGGGAACGAAGTTTAGAGTTTCGGTTAGTACCTTGGGGATTGCATTCATTAGTGGTATTTTCCCTCGCTGTTGAATAATGGGAATACATCAATGTCTCTTATTCGACAGGTTCCTCAGGTGTTCAACTTCAAGTCCACTTATTCACACTTGTTGGAACGTACTAGGTACCTTGGACCCTATTATCATTATCGATGGAAGTCCTCGCATTTGTTAACGGTATACATCAATGACCGGTAATCAAACGATACCCCCATGTTCGAGCTTAGCTCATTTATTCACATGGTTAGGGTTTGTACCTTGGGTTGTTTGGATGAATACCTTGGGACTATGATAGCATCACCATATTTATGTTATCACCCAAGCTATGCAAGACTGAGCCTCACTCATTTTGGCTCTTCATGAGACATAGATCCAGTTTGTAGTTATGGCTATGATCTCTTAGTTTGACATGGATCCACACTTTTATTTTAGGGGCCATGCTATATATACATCTCCCAGTTATGTATCAGATATCATGTTGTATCATGCTACACATCTATATGATGTCAAGATTGTAATTGCTCGCTGACCTTGATGGTTGTTTCAGGTACTTTTGTGACTTGGTTTTGCAGTTTCTTGCTCCTCCTTTGACTTGGAATTATAATGTATTTCGGCCATCATTTTCCTCTGACCTCACACATTATGGGGCATGTGTTATAGGTCAAATATGCACTTCTCCGTCCATGATCACATTGCTCTGTCGATCACACAAAAGGATACCATGGATTGAAGAGCTAAGTTGACCTAGATTACTTACTGCTGGAACTACACTCTTCAGCTGAAAATATTACTCTGCCTACTGATTTCATGATATGTGTGCTACTCTTTGCATAGTAAACCAGCATTCTAAATGCTACTTTGCTCAAAGACAACCAGCGCACACCTTTAAAAAGTTGCAAACGCTTGTTGTAAAGCACAAAATTTGCATACTGTGCGCTACTCTGGTTGTATGAAACCTGCACACATATTAAGATGAAGCAAAACAATATATTAAGATTACGAATTGGGATTAGTTGAAGTTGGTTCTGCAACTTCCCCAACCTCCCAATTCAACCACCTCTCGAATCCAACTGCCTACCTTGTCCCATAAATACAAGGAGGATCCATGAGAGAGGGACCTAGAAGGAATGCTTTAACTGCTGTTACACTGGAGGAATTCCCAAGTCATTGTGAAGAGCAGGAACCCAGGACTCGGTTGCATAAGCATCTGGACAGATCAGGTATATCTGATTTATGTTTCTTTGATAATAAAAAGGTGGAAATACCCTTCCCGTCCCAAATTGAATGTCTATTGGATTGTATGTTCATTTGGTTTAATATCTGATTGTAGTTGATGTTTAATTGCTTTCAATTTCATCATATTTATTGTAACATATGCATTTGCTAAAACATTTTATGTTTGAAGAAAACATTATCTTAACTTTTATTGTAAAGTTTTATATTTGGCCAAGTGTCCAAGGATGACTGTAATTGCACAATATTATTATTTAAATAAAATAAAATAGGACACTCCCCCAAAGAGACTGTTGAAAGAGTGTTTACTGACCCACTAGGTGGAATGGAATATGGGGTAGAAGGAAATGGACAAATGGCAGCATCATGAACTCAGTAACTAGCTTTTGTTATGGGACAACTCCCTTGAATTGTGGTCATAGTTCCGTGAAATATGGGACTGGAGCTTGACGCTCATTTATTTTGGAAACTGGCCACTAAAGACCTAGGTATCTCTATAAATCCATCGAATTGAGTAGAGGCTCACACTTTTTCTGACGAGAAAATTTACCTTGTGGTTCTGCTGCATGCACACAAGAGATTCGATGAGGGGAAGCTATGTTTTGAGTTGTAGTCTAAGTCTGTTCCACTTCTACTAGATCTAGAGTTATTTCTTGCTTAGGGTAGAGGTTTTGAGGTGTATTGCAAGTCTCTACTGATTGTTGAAGGTAGAACCTGAGTGCCTTGCTTCTACACAGAATCTTCTACCTAGTGGTTCAGTAAACAGGCTTGGGGGTCTAAAGGAGAAAGTGATATTAGTTGCTTCTTCTGGAGAAGGTTGGGAGGAACATGCCTCTTTGGGTGTTTGTCCACCCTATCTACATTTACAGGTTCTACTTGTTATTTCATTTACTAAGTAGTTATAATTTATTTTCTGTAGCTGTTGATTTAGGATTCAGTAGTTAAATATTGTTAGTTCTCATCATGCAGAAATAAATGTTTGATTTCCTAAACTGATTATGATTTTGTAAATTGTTGAGAAAATTATATGAAATGATAGAATAGATTTCTTCCCTCCATTTTTCCACGTATTGTTCTTGTACTGTACTCTAGTATAGGGAAGGGTGTTTAAAAATAGACATGAATGAAGTTATGTAATAGACACAATGATTGAATAACTATCATAGATAGAACTCTGCCATGCTCCTGTAATTTTTCTAATCTGACTACATTTTGTATGTAAATTTCTTTTGTTGTTCAGTCACAGAAATCTTATAGAAATACTTACTTTATGCAGACATTATAATATTTTTATGATTATAGTAATAGAAGCAACATCTCTTATTCTGCACAAAACCTAGGGTTTACTTATAGGTTAAATTATTTTCTGTACAACAAGTAAATATTATACATTCTCTTAGCATTTCTTTCCATCCTGTTAATGTAACTTATCTGTAGATTGTCATCAATCTTCATAACTTTAAAACAACTGTAAAAAAAGTAGTAAACAAACATAGACATGTTACAGAGATGCTAAGCATTTACCTCATAATTTTAACGTATCAAACAAACACAGACAACATCTATTTTGGACGAATGTCCTAAAAATCTCAAACACTTATAGTTCTCTTTAAACTGAATCGACTTTTCTTGTCATTTCGAAAATAGGAAAACAGAGCTCGATTTCTTGAAAAACCTTATAGGTACAAGTATTCATTTAAAACTCTTATCATTTACACATTAAAAACATTTAAAATATCTCTTAGTACTGAGTAGGATCATAACCAGCCTCATAGCCGAAAGACATTACACCTCTCCTAAACATCAAAATTTCACTACGACAGGGTTTTATATAAGGTTTATCGCCCTGGTGAAAATTTAGAATTTACACAGCCATACTTAGTACAAAATTAACCTAAACGTAAAGATCACATTGACAACATTACAGTTCCACATCCTCAAGCATATCTAAAATAACGATTCATCATTGAAGAAATGAAAGAGCCATACGAGACTCGGTCTCGGCTTTTGCAAAGACCAAAACATTTAGAAATCATCATTTTTATAAAAATGAGAGATAGGGTTTGAAACTACAAACAAGTGGATATTTATCCAGTTCGGCTTTCGGCCCTTAAACAAAAACTCAACATGTTGCAAACATTCAGGAATTGGGATGTAGCCCTTGTCATTATATTTTAAACATCATTTAAACAAAATAACGCTGGCTTCCAAGAGCTTTGCTCTCAGGCGTAGTCATCTTTAAAACATCATATAGTATCCAAATACCCTAACTTTTCTCAGTAATTAAACTTCCAGAGTTGAAACCCTTTCCACACTGTTGTTACAATTTTTCAACAAAATGATACACAGTAAAACGTGGTTGAACCAACGAAGAAGTAGGCCGAGGATGCCATCCTCCCCACACTTACCAAATAGCTTTGAAACTTTACAAACGACAGTGTAATCCATAGCTAAACCATGAAGACCAAAGCTTCAGCTAAAACCAAACAATGACCAACAGTTGCCAAAGAGAAACCTACAGGAAGAACCACCGAAGCTTACCGATTTTTCATACGGTATTTCTAGGAAAGCTTCGAACATATAAACCTATAGATGAGACATTATCTTCCATATAAAACAGAGGGTGGTCAAAGATAGTTTAAATCTCAAAACATTAATAACAACTACAACATTACGAAATAACAATAGGGAGATTACCTTTTTAAACAGAACCCTGTTCTGAACATTCACTCCTACAACCGATGAGAGCACCAGAACCCTAAACAATCACCAGCAACGCAGCCAAAGAGTGGCTTGGCTCTGAGAACCCACGGTGGAATTTATTGAAGTAATAGGTCACAAGTTTGAAACTTGGAGAGATGCCTCCAAAACCGGCTACTAACCCTAAGAACTCGCAGGCCTGTCGGCCTCTCCACAAACCCACTCACAGCACAATGAAAACCTAAGTTATGCCTTTGTAACAATAAGCTCCAGGCAGTTAATGCAACACCACAACCCAAGAAAACGCCACGTGAAAGTTAGCCACGGTGGATGCCAACAGGCATTCCACCAGCATTAACTTTGATGCACTTTAATATGCATATCCACCAGTACGTCGACCTTCCAGCCAAGCAACAATGATATCACTCGGTCCTATATCGGGTTGATCACTACCATTGCAATATAGTTTAGGTTATATTTTATCAAAGTCATTACACCATCATCCAAGCGTTATACCATTACACGATGACCAAGTCTAAGGTTTCAACCATCGTCGAGGAAGCTACAACCATAAGTATTATGGTTACATTTTATCAATAAGACCTTTTAAATATATTATGGTTTCCAACCTTACAAGTAGTCTATTACATACATCATTATATCAAACCCTTGGTAGGATAGCATAAAGTGCATGATTTAAGCTAAGGTTCTTACAACATCCATAATATAAATTAATAAAAGAAAGGGATAAATATATAATATAGTTATAGATCATTACACCATTGCCAAGTCCCTTTAATAATATTAATAATCATGTGATACATATAGTGCATGAAAACAAAGGATAGGTTAATAAAACATTGCTACTATCTAAGTATAGGTTATGACTACCTTACTTATGAAATCATTTATATAGCATACTTCCTAGGTGTAGGAATTAATCAATAGAGTGAAGTTCTAAGACTTTCCACGTTTGATAAGACGAGATAATTGCACTAATACAAATGACGAGATTCGAACTATAACTGTAAAGTAAATAAACAACATGCATAATACAAATACCATAACTGCTAAGAATAGAGTGTAATGACTATGAAGTCATACAAACAACTTATTACAGAGTGTAGCTGAAGAAATAACCAAAATAGATCTCACCCTGGAAGGTACCCAAGTATTCTATTTTAACTTGAAAACTAACTGACGATAAATAGAATATCCGTATTCACTTGCAAAACATTATTTTTCTCTTACCCGTGATTTGCGACATAACGTTCAAATGCTTTAGCTATTAGCTAAGTAAGCCTCGGGGTGCTCATAGGACCCCTTCATCATCAAAAGGAAGAACACACAATTAGCGCATATAAACAATAGCAAGTAAATGTATAAAGCATCGACAACAATTCATAAGTAATCTAGGATGCACAACTGAGGCAAGAAAACATTCAATAGCATCATAATGTAGACATGATTACATTTCACACACATCGTAAAACAATACACATGCATGATCGTTATAATATTATATTCCATCATGTCGTTTAAATGAACAAACAAGCATTTATTATATTTCCGCACAACAAGTATAGCAATAAATGCTACGTTGAATTTTTTTTAATTTTGTGAAATTTTGGGATGTTACATGTGGTATCAAAGCGCGGTTCAAACTCTAGGCCTGAAATAGGCTCACACACGCAAAAACAGAAAAATGAAACCAACAAGTTTATGTTACTAATTTTTATTTTAATTTTGTTTCTGCACAGAACAATCTTGACATTTAATTGTAGGTATGGACATACCAGAGGAATCAGCAGAGGACAGATCTCGTCATAATGAACATAATATAACGAACATGAAAATTTTAATGAAGAAATCTACGTAGAACTTAATGATCAATCATCTGAATTATTATGTACTATTAAGGATTTAAAAAATGAAATAAAAAGTGTTAATGAAGAAAACGAATGGATTTTAAGAGCATAAGAGGAATTAAATTAGATTTTATTGGATAAGTACCATTAAGATGAAAAAAATAAGAGAACGGAAGTAAAAACTGAATCTGGAACAATGTCCTACAAACATAGAGATAAGAAAGCAAAATACTATAAAACTGAAAGTAACTCTTCTTCTTCTGAATCTGATGATAAAACTTATCGCAAAAAATATAATTCTGATCAGGACAGTAGTGACAATGACTGTGGTCCTAAGAAAAGACGTAAAAAATTATGAACAAATGTTAGGAGAGTTTAAAAAGATAAAACCTCCAACTTTTAATGGTGAAAATGAAAAGGGAGAGGCAGCTAAAGCATGGCTGTCCAGAATGAAAAATTATTTTCAGATTTATAACCACTCTTCTCAATTAAACGCTAAGTAGGCCATATACAATCTGACCGAAAGGGAAGACATTTCGTGGCAAGATATCAAAAGAGTTAAAAATATTAAGGACAAAGACTAAAAATGGAGTACATTTAAGAACATGTTTAAGAAAAAGTTTTTATCGGAACAGTACTACGAAGATAAGTCAAAAGAATTTTATGATTTAAAGATGGGTTCTATGTCCATGAAGGAGTTATGTAGCAAATTTATCAGCTTGTTAAGGTATGTACCTTACCTAGATGAAGAAAAACCTAAGATACAAAGGTTTCTAAGCTGCTTACCCTTCCACATAAAGGACAGAATTGAATATAATAACCCTTCGACTTTAGAAGAGGCCATTAGGAAGGCTAATTTCAATTTTGAACAAAACAGAAAAAGAGAAGGAATATCTGGCTGGAGAAGTAATAAGACTAATAATTTTGAGCATAAAAAGAAAAGTTTTAATCAAAATTCTAGAAGTTTTAAGAAAAAATTTAATAACATAAATTTTCTGAATAATAATTACAACGGTAATGCACTGCAGAATTTCATAGCTGCAAGGAATGTATCTGGTAATAATAATAATAGTAATAGTAATAATAATACCATACCACCTTTAAAATGTTATGACTACGGTGGACCACATACTCGAGCTAACTGTCCATGCAACAGAAAGACAATCATCAACATTCACACCATGCAAGCGGAACCAACAGTTGGTGATGTAGCAAGAGAAATGCCCAAGATTAATGCAGCGCTGGAAAATCGACAAGCAGACCATCAAACTTCTATGGTCGAAATCGAAGGTATGATACAAAACAAATCTATTTCAATTTTAATAGATCCAGGTGCAAGTTTGAGTTACATATCACCTAATTTAGTGAAAAGTTGCAAGTTAAAGGTAGAAAAGTTTGATAATTCGTGGTTAGTTCAGCTAGCAACATGCACTAAAAGAAAAGTTACAGAGTTTGTAAACAGTTGTGATTTACTTATGAGTCAGCTGAAAACGAAAGTTAAATTGAATGTTTTTCCATTAGGGTCATATTATGTATTAATTGGCATGGACTGGCTTGAACAACATAGAGTAGTACTTAAATGTTATGAAAAGTCTTTTACTTGTTTGAATAATGAAGGTAATACTGAAACAGTAAAAGGAATTCCTAGGAAAACATCTGTAAGACAAATTTTTGCTTTACAAGTAAAGACAACTGTAAGAACGGGTTGTAAGTTGTTTGCTGTGAATGCTATTAATGACAAATGTTCATCTAAAGAAGATAAGATAAAACTGGAATACATACCTATTCTTAAGGACTTTTCTGATGTATTCTTGGAAGAAATTCCAGGACTACCTCTGAAAAGGGAACTTGATTTCGCCATTGAGTTAGTACCGAGTGCGGTACCAAACTCAAAGGGTCCTTACATAATGAATATTCTAGAATTAAATGAACTAAAATCTCAGCTGAAAGAATTAATAGATAAGTACATAAGGCCAAGTGTGTCTCCTTGGGGAGCACCAGTTATCTTTGTTAAAAAGAAGGACGGTACTTTGTGACTGTGCATAGATTACTGTCAACTTAATAAAATGACTATTAAAAATCAATATCCTTTGCCCCGCATTGATGATATATTCAATCAGGTACGCGGAGCGGATATATTCACTAAAATTGACTTAAGGTTGGGATATCATCAATTTAGAATAAAGGATGAAGACATATTCAAAACTGCTTTCAGAACTCATTATGGACACTACGAGTTCGTAGTTATGCCTTTTGGGCTGACTAACGCACCAGCAGTCTTCATGTGTTTAATGAATAACATTCTGCATAAGTACCAAGATAAGTTTGTAATTGTGTTCATTTATGATATTCTAATTTATTAAAAAACTAAAGAAGAGCACGACGAACATTTAAGAATAATTCTGCAAGTTTAAGAGAACATCAGCTTTATGCTAAGTACAGTAAATGTGACTTTTATAAAGATAAAATACAGTACTTAGGTCACATAATATCTAAAGACAGAATTTCTGTCAACACAGATAAAATAAGAGCAATTAATGAGTGGCCTGTCCCTAAGGCTGTAACGGACGTATGGTCATTTATGGGAATAACAAGTTACTACAGAAAGTTTATTGAAGGATTCTCTAGAATTGTGAATCTAATAACTTCTTTGTAGAAGAAAGGGAAGAAATTCGTCTAAGATAAAAAAAAAATGCAAAGAAAGTTATAAGAAGTTAAAAGAGTTATTAACAACAACACCTATATTAAAAATCACTGATCCTAATAAAGGCTTCATTGTATGCACTGATGCATGTAACAATGGACTTGGTGGGGTCTTAACTCAAGAAGGTCATGCTATTGCTTATGAGTCGTAGAAAGTTAAAAATCCATGAAAATAACTATGTGACTTATGATCTAGAGCTAGCATCCGTGATACATGCACTAAAAATGTGGCGCCATCACTTGATTGGAAGAAAGTTTACACTAATGACAAATAATAAAGGCTTAAAATACTTGTTGGATCAAACAAATCTTAATGCAAGGCAAGCTAGGTGGCTACCTTTCCTTAGCGAGTGTGATTTCGAAATTCAACACATTAAGGGTAAAGAAAACAAAGTTGTTGATGCTTTGAGCAAAAATGCCAAATTAAGTTTTGTGGCAGCAATCAACACATTTAAGATAGATCTAGAAAATCAGATCGAGGAAGGAATTAAGCAAGATGAAAATTATCAAAAATTGCATGATAAAGTTGCTGAAAATTTAATAACAGATTACAACATTAATGAAAAAGGCTTAATGACTTATGAAACAGAATTTATGTACCTAATGTGTCAAAAGCTAAACTGCTGATTTTGGATGAAGTTAATAAAAGTCCTTATTCGGGACACCCTGGTTATCAAAAAATGATAACTATGTTAATAAATGATTACTTTTGGCCGAACATGAAGAATGAAGTGGATGAATACATAGTTAGGTGTTTTGAGTGTCAGAAAATTAAGGTTGAACATCAACACCCAGCTGGCCTATTGCAGCCATTGCCAATAACGGAATGGAAATGGGAAATTATAAGTATCGATTTTATCACAAGTTTACCTAAGAATCAGAAACATAATGACTCAATAATGGTGGTTGTGGATAAACTTAGTAAATATGCTCATTTTATTCCTGTTAAGACTAGTTTCAAAGCGGCTAACATTGTAGATGTGTTTATGAAGCAAATCTTCCGCTTACATGCAATTCCAAAGGTAATTATTTCTGATCGAGATTCCAAGTTTACTGGAAATTTCTGGACAACATTGTTTAAGGCGGGTCTAAATACCAAGTTAAATTTCAGTACTTCTTTCCATCCACAAACTAACGGACAAACTGAAAGGGTTAATCATATTTTAGAAGACATATTAAGAATGTATGTTAAAGATCATCCAACTAAGTGGGAAGATTACTTGCATTTAGCTGAATTTGCTTACAATAACCATTATCAAGCATCTACTAGACTTAGTCCATTTGAGATGGTATATGGAAGAAAATGTTGTACTCCTATTTCTTGGGATAACCCTGTTGACAGATTAATGTTAAGACCAGATTTTTTAAAAGAGATGGAGCTAATCGTGAAACAGGTACAAGGCAACTTAAAAGTTGCACAAGATAGACAAAAAAGTTATGCAGATCTCAAACGCACTGAAAGAGAATTTCAGGTTGCAGATCATGTCTTTGTAAAGGTAAAACCCAAGAAAACTTCTTTTAAGCTTGGGAGTTGTGCTAAACTAGCACCAAGGTACTGCGGACCATTTGAAGTCCTATCAAGGATTGGACTTGTTGCATATCAGTTGGCTCTACCATCTAATTTAAGAATCCATAATGTTTTTCACATTTCTGTTTTAAAGAAGTATGTGCACGATGCTACTCATTTGCTGAATTGGAATGACATATAGGTCGAACCGGAAGGAGATTTTCAAGTGGAACCTGACTGTATTCTTGACAGGAGGGAAATTATGCTCTAGAATCGTACCATAGGGCAAGTAAAGGAGTAATGGAAGCACTTTAGCCCTGATGAAGCTACCTGGGAATTGGAAAGTAAAATGTGGGCATCATATCCAATTTTGTTCTAGGGAAGCTCTGAGGAAGAATAAGCAACATCGAGGATGATGTTGAGCTTAAGAGGGGGTGTTTGTAACATACCCCTTTGCTGAAACATTTTATGTTTGAAGAAAACATGATCTTAACTTTTATTGTAAAGTTTTATATTTGTCCAAGTGGCCAAGGATGACTATAATTGCACAATATTATTAGTTAAATAAAATAAAATAGGAGACACTCACCCAAAGATGTTAAATTTTGAGCATTAATTCAGAATACTCTAGGATCTTTACTGAGAGAATAACATGTACAGTATATAAATGCATATCAATCATAACAAGCATGTCAATCATCACAAGAATCAAAAGCATGAGAGACAAGAGACACAGATTTTCCGTGGGGAAAACCCTAAGGTGAAAAACCCCACAACTTCCTCAGAGATAGAGAGAACAATGGCTCAACCAAAGTACAACCAAAATACACAGAGATAGTCTCCTAGTAGCAGATGATCCTCCTCCTCACTAGTGCACCACTTTCTGAGTGAGAGAAGTGTGTGTTTTTGAATGATCCAAATAGAGATCTCCCGATCTCTATTTATACTTAACCTGTTTGCCCAATATCCTTATGGGGCTGACTTGTCTAGTTAGGTACATCAATCACATATTACATAAAATAGGGCCGACCCCACACATGGTGGTCTAATAACCCATCGGCAAGTTAACATACTTGTGACACTTGTCAATACACATGACAACACTTCCTTATAGAGGAATAACACATCTCTTATAAGGGTACAATAAATATATATGAAATACATAGATGAAATACATTCCGAAGTTACATATACATCAACAAAAGAGACTTTTGAAAGAGTGTTTACAGACCCACTAGGTGGAATGGAATTTGGGGTAGAAGGCAATGGACAAATGGCAGCATCATGAACTCAGTAACTAGCTGTTGTTATGGGACAACTCCCTTGAATTGTGGTCATAGTTCCCTAAAAGATGGGACTGGAGCTTGAGGCTCATTGATTTTGGGAACTGACCACTAAAGACCTAGGCATATTTATAAAGCCATCGAATTGAGCAAAGGCTCACACTTTTTCTGACGAGAAAATTTACCTTGTGGTTCTGCTGCATGCACACAAGAGATTTGATGAGGGGAAGCCATGTTTTGAGTTGTAGTGTAAGTCTGTTCCACTTCTGCTAGATGCAGAGTTATTTCCTGCTTAGGGCAGAGCTTTTGAGGTGTATTGCAAGTCTCTATTGATTGCTGAAGGTACAACCTGAGTGCCTTGCTTCTACACAGAATCTTCTACCTAGTGGTTTAGTAAACAGGCTTGGGGGTCCAAAGGAGCTAGTGATATTGGCTACTTCTTCTAGAGAAGGTTGGGAGGAACATGCCTCTTTGGGTGTTTGTCCACCCTATCTACATTTACAGGTTCTACTTGTTATTTCATTTACTAAGTAGTTATAATTTATTTTTTGTAGTTGTTGATTTAGGATTCAGTAATTAAACATTGTTAGTTCTCATCATGCAAAAATAAATGTTTGATTTCCTGAACTGATTATGATTCTGTAAATTGTTGAGAAAATGATATGAAATGATAGAATAGATTTCTTCCCTCCATTTTTCCACGTACTGTTCTTGTATTGTACTCTAGTACAGGGAAGGGTGTTTAAAAATAGATAAGAATGATGTTATGCAATAGACACAATGATTGAATAACTATCATAGATAGAACTCTGCCATGTTCCTGTAATTTTTCTACTCTACCTACATTTTGTATGTGAATTTCTTATGTTGTTCAGTCATAGAAATCTTATAGAAATACTTACTTTATGCAGACATTATAATATTTTCATAATTATATTAATAGAAGCAACATCTCTTATTCTGCACAAAACCTAGGGTTTACTTATAGGTTAAATTATTTTCTGTACAACAAGTAAATATTATACATTCTCTTAGCATTTCTTTCCATCCTATTAATGTAACTTATCTGTAGATTGTCATCAATCTTCATAAGTTTAAAACATCTGCCAAAAAAGTAGTAAACAAACATAGACATGTTACAAAGCTGCTAAGCATTTACCTCATCATTTTAACATATCAAACAAACACAGACAACATCTATTTTGGATGAATGTCCTAAAAATATTAAACACTTATAGTTCTCTTTAAACTGAATCGACTTTTCTTATCATTTCGAAAATAGAAAGACAGAGCTCGATTTCTTGAAAAACCTTATAGGTACAAGTCTTCATTTAAAACGTTTATCATTTACACATTAAAAACATTTAAAATATCTCTTAGTACTGAGTAGTATCATAACCGGCCTCATATTCGAAAGACATTACGCCTCTTCTAAACATCAAAATTTCACTACGATAGGGTTTTATATAAGGTTTATCTCCCTGGTGCAAATTTAGAATTTACACAGCCATACTCAGTACAAACTTAACCTAAATGTAAAGATCACACTAACAACATCACAATTCCACATCTTCAAGCATATCTAAAATAACGATTCATCATTGAAGAAACAAAAGAGCCATACGAGACTCGGTCTCGGCTTTGTCAAAGACCAAAACATTTAGAAATCATCCTTTTTATAAAAACGAGAGATAGGGTTTGAAACTACAAACAAGCGAACATTTAGCTAGTTCGTCTCTCGGCCATTAAACAAAACCTCAACATGTTGCAAACATTCAACAATTGGGCTGTAGCCCTTGTCATTATATTTTAAACATCATTTAAACAAAATAACCATGGCTTCCAGGATCTTTGCTCTCGGGTGCAGTCGTCTTTAAAACATCATATAGTATCCAAATACCCTAACTTTTTGTAATCAAACTGCCAGGGTTGAAACCCTTTCCACACTATTGTTACAATTTTTCAACAAAACGATACACAGTAAAACGTGGTTGAACCAACAAATAAGTAGGCCAAGGATGCTATCCTCCCCACACTTTCCAAATAGCTTTGAAACTTTACAAACAACAGTGTAATCCACAACTAAACCACGAAGACCAAAGCTTTGGCAAAAACCAAACAACGACCAACAGTTGCTAAAGAGAAACCTACAGGAAGAACCACCAAGGCTTATCGATTTTTCAAATGGTATTTCCAGGCAAGCTTCGAACATATAAACCTGTAGACAAGACAGTACCTGCCATATAACACAGAGGGTGGTCAAAGACAGTTTAAAGCTCAAAACATTAATAACAACTGCAACATTACGAAATAGAAATAGGGACATTACGTTTTTAAAAAGAACCCTGTTCTGAACATTCACTCCTACAACCGACGAGAGCACCAGAACCCTAAACAATCACCATCAACGCAGTCAAAGAGTTGCTTGGCTCTGAGAACCCATGGTGGAAGTTATTGAAGTAACAGGTCACGGGTTCGAAAATTGGAGAGATGCCTCCAAAACCGGCTATTAACCCTAAGAACTCGTAGGCTTGTCGGCCTCTCCACAAACCCACTCACAGCATAATGAAAACCTAAGTTATGCCTTCGTAACAATAAGCTCCAGGCAGTTAATGCAACACCACAACCCAAGAAAACTCCACGTGAAAGTTAGCCATGGTGGATGCCAATAGGCATTCCACCAACATTACCTTTAACACACTTTAATATGCATATCCACAACCAGTACGTCGACCTGCTAGCCAAGAAACAATGATATCACTCGGTCCTATATTGGGTTGATCACTACCATTGCAATATAGTTTGGGTTACATTTTATCAAAGTCATTACACCATCATATAAGCGTTATACCATTACACGATGACCATGTCTAAGGTTTCAACCATCACCGAGGAACCTACAACCATAAGTATTATGGATACATTTTATCAATAAGACCTAATAAATATATTATGGTTGCCAACCTTACAAGTAGGCTATTACATAAATCATTATATCAAACCCTTGGTAGGATAGCATAAAGCGCATGATTTAAACTAAGGTTCTTACAACATCCATAATATAAATTAATAAAAGAAAGGGATAAATATATAGTATAGTTATAGATCATTACACCATTGCCAAGTCCCTTTAATAATACTAACAATCATGCGATACATATAGTGCATGAAAACAAAGGATAGGTTAATAAAACGTTGCTAGTATCTAAGTATAGGTTATGACTACCTTACTTATGAAATCATTTATATAGCATACTTCCTAGGTGTAGGACTTAATCAATAGAGTGAAGTTCTAAGACTTTCCACGTTTGATAAGACAAGATAATTGTACTAATACAAATGACGAGATTCGAACTATAACTCTAAAGTACATAAACAACATGCATAATACAAATAACATAACTACTAAGAATAGACTATAATGACTATGAAGTCATACAAACAACTTATTATAGAGTGTAGCTGAAGAAATAACCGAAATAGATCTCACCCTGGAAGGTTCCCAAGTATTCTGTTTTAACTTGAAAACTAACTGATGATAAATCGGATCTCCATATTCACTTGCGAAACATTATTTTTCTCTTGCCTGTGATCTGCGACATAACGTTCAAATTATTTAGCTAATAGCTAAGTAAGCCTCGGGGTTCCCATAGGACCCCTTCATCATCAAAAGGAAGAACAATCAGTTAGCGCATATAAACAATAGCAAGTAAATGTATAAAGCATCGACAAGAATTCATAAGTAATCTAGAATGCACAACTGAGGTAAGAAAACATCCAATAGCATCCTAATGTAGACATGATTACATTTCACACACATCGTAAAACAATACACATGCATGATTGTTATAATATTTTATTCCAGCATGTCGTTTAAATGAACAAACAAGCATTTATTATATTTCCACACAGCAAGTATAGCAATAAATGCTACGTTGATTTTTTTTTAAAATTTTGTGAAATTTTAGGATGTTACATTTATTGCAGTCAAGATATGCTGAGGAAGGTTTTCTTTGTGTTGCAGGTTCATCATAGCGGAAGATCAAGCGAAATCTAGGACCAGTCGTCAATAAAAGGTACTTCTTTCAATATTTCGATCTCTTTCCATTTGTAGTAACTAATGCAAGACAATGAATGTATTTACCTGTCACCCCACCCAAGTTGGTAGTGTTTTCTCCTCACTATAAGGTATTTTTCCTTCACAACAATCTCCAAGGATGGAGAGAATTCTATTAAAGTCTATCCTGTGCATATTACCAAGACAAGCAATATGGTTGTGTTGAGAATAATTATTTCGAGTCTCTCTTCTATATCTATCTTTCTCTTGCTTTGTAATTGCACCAGGGGTGATTGATGTAAAAGAAATTCTCTGTCATCTATCAATATACTAAGGAAGGTTTTGTTTTGTTTTTATCCCTCAATTCATAGAGGGTTTCCCCAGGTAAATTCATGTGTCAAATGTGATTGCTTATGTATATGATTGTTATTTGATTTTAAGTATTATTGCAACTCCGAATTAAAGACAAAAAATTAACATGGTATCATAGCTTTGAGCATGAAAGAGATAATTTCATCAATCAAGCTTGAGCCTATGTAGATCCTGAGTGTGCACGGTACTTGAAGAATTATGGCTTCAATATCAGTCAGACTAGAAGACCATCTTGAAGGAACTTCAAACTTCAATACTTGGAAGGCCAGGATTCTGAATATCCTGGAAGAGAATGATTTGGATGGATATGTATCCAGTGTTAATGAAGATCCTACTACTAATGCAGGGCACACCAACTTCAAGAAGAATCAATCCAAGGAAAATAGTATTATTTATGATTCTGTGAAAGACAACTTGATGCTTGTGATTACTCCATTGAAGATTGCAAAGGAATGATTCGACACTTTGGAAAATATTTATTGGAAGAAGGTGCTCAGTCAAAAGAGGGAATTGAAGAGCAAGCTTTGAAATTTGAATATGGAAAGGGACAAATTTGTGGCTTCTTTCTTCACAAAGATCTCTCTAGTAAGATATCAACTCATGAGCATTGGTGTGATGGTCAATGATGATGATCTCATTCAGACTGATGTTGATGGCATTTCATCCTCATGGGAGACATTCTTGGATGTGTAAATGGTCGAGAAGTGAAACCTAACTTTGAGAGACTGTGGCATGATTTCCTAAAATAAGAAGGGAGAATCCAGAGCAAATATACTGCCTCCAAAGAAGAGAACCTCGCTCTTGCAGCACATATGAAGAGAGGTAAGAAATATCACAATGAATACTATCATCAAACAGAGAATGATTTCAAGAAATTTGATAAGTCTAAAGTTAAATGTTTCAATTGCTATAAGAAGGGTCATTATGCAAGAGAATTTCATGCAAAGCAAAGAGGAAAGTTCAAGGGTAGGTTTCATGCTTCTACTGCTATAGAAGATGAACTTACAAAAAGAAATTCATTTGATGATCAAGAGTTGGGGAAGGAGTACTATCTTGTCTCATCCCTATCTGGATCCATTACCACTAGTGATGAGACATGGTTGGTGTACAGTGGCGCATCTAAGCACATGATTGGATATAGCAGCGCTATCACAGATCTTAAGGAAAATACGTTTTCATGTAAGATGGAGCTTCGAGATAATACCACCTATTTGATCCAAGGGGTTGGATCCATTTCTTTTCATTTGGATTCAAGAGATGTACTACATGTGGATGAAATTATGCTTGCCCCTGGATTGAAGAAGAACCTCATGTATGTTTTGGTTCCGAAAGATAAATATTTAAAGTTATCTTTATGAACAACAAAGTGCTCATGTGGCCTAAACATGAAGACTTGAACTCTACATCAGTGTTTGGAGTTAGAGAGGGAGGTATCTACAAATTTCATGGGAAAATAATTCAAGCCACGATCCATGACACAGTCAGTCCTTGTGAGTTGCGGCATAGAAGGATTTCCAGGTCATCTCCATTTCAAATCACTACCCAGATTGCAAAATATGGTGAAAGGTATGACCATGTTTAAATCTGATTTTGATAGTGTTTGTAGAGGTTGCACTCTTGGAAAGAACATTAGGTAGATTTTTTCAAGTAGTACCAAAATATCCAAGGGGATCCTTGACTTGATTCATTCTGATCTATGTGGTCCTATGTATGCGCCCTCCTTGAGTGGTTATTTGTATTATGTGCTTTTCATAGATGACTTCTCTTGCAGGTCATGGGTTTATTTTTTGAAATCAAAGAGTAAAAATTTCAACAAGTTTCAAGAGTTTAAAGCACTAGTTTAGAATCAAACTAGAAATCACATTCATGCGTTGATATCTGATAATGGAGGAGATTTTGAGTCCCATGAATTCAATGACCTCTGTCAAGATGAAGGAATAAAAAGATAGTTGATTGTACCCTACAACCCCCAACAAAATCGGGTTGCTGAAAGAAAGAACAAAGCAATATGTGAGGCTGCAAAAGCCATGATGTGTGATCAGGATTTTCCCACATCCTTATGGGAATAAGCCTCCAACACTGCAGTTTATATTCATAACATAATCCCTCACACTATGTTGTGAGAAAAGAATCCTGGAGAGGTTTTCACTAGTGAAAAAACAGATATTGAACACTTGAATATTTTTTGTTGTCCTATTTACATTCACATACCAAAAGAGAAGAGGACAAAGATGGGTCCATCTGAAAAGAAAGGAACATTTTTTGGATATTGTGAATCATCCAAAGCCTACATAATCTATGTTCCAGGATAAAGAAACATTGAAGTCAGTAGAGATGTAACATTTCATGAATAGGTTGCCTTCAAGGGATCCAAAGAAATTCAGTGTGATTTAGACATGGAGGAGCATGATACTCATATGTTGGAGGATATAGTTTATGATTCTCCCCTTTGGGATGGTGAGAGGGAGAATCCAAATGAGTCAGTGGATCCACTTGATCCTGAAGATCTAGAAGATATGATAAAAATATATCTTGATGAAGCTCCCGCTAAGAGGATATCTTCATGGTGTCGAGACATTCTACAAGAGGCAGAAAAGCATGGAGCACCTCCAGGCTCATCCAGAAAGTGAAAGAGACCTAGAATATTTTTAGGATATTTAGCATAGATGAGTCACATCAATGATTCAGAAACCTCTACCTATGAGGAATCCTCTAAGCATCAAGCATGGAAAGATGTCATGGTATAAGAATACAAATCTATCATGAAGAATGATGTGTGGGAAGTGGTTCATAAACCTAATGGGATGTCAATAGTAACTTCCAAGTGGATTTATAAAATCAAGCATGCAGCTGATGGAAGTATTGAAAAGTATAAATCAATATTTGTGGCTCGTGGATTCTCACAAAAAGAAGGGATAAAATATGATGATACATTTTCTCCTATGGTTATCTACTCTACTATCCAAACCATAATTTCCCTTGATTCAGTTTTGGGTTGGAAACTTCACTAGATGGATGTGAAGAATTCCTTCCTTAATGGTGAGGTTGAGGAAGAGGTTTACATACAACAAACTGAGGGTTTGTAGTTCATGGGAAGGAGTCCCATGTATGCAAACTTAGGAAATCCTTGTATGGGCTTAAGCAGGCCCTGAGGGATTAGTATTCGAGGATTGACAACTATATTATGAGCTTGGAATTCTCCAAAAGTGAAGCTAGCCTCAACCTGTACTTCAAGGTTGTGAAGAACCAACCATTGATTTTTGTTTTCTATGTTGATGACTTGTTCATTACTGGAGAGGAGCAACGGATAGCTTGGTGCACGAGGGATCTCACTTCTGAGTTCGAAATGAAAGACTTAGGTCTTATTGACTATTTTCTTGGTCTATAAGTTTTGCAATGGAAAGATGGGATCTTTCTTTCTCAAGGAAAGTACACAGTTGATGTATTGCATAGATTTGGTATGATGGACTATAATTCCATGTCTACTCCAATGGCGTCTAATCTAAAGAATCTACATGAGTCAGATTCCACATCAGATCTAGTGAATCCTACCATTTATAGACAACTCATAGGTTCTTTGATGTATTTCATACATAAGAGACCATACATATGTTATGCAATGAGTATCTTGAGTCAATTCATGTCTGAGCCAAGACATAGACATTGAGTTGCTGCCAAGCATGTGCTTAGATACCTTCGAGGTACTACTTCTTATGGAATCAAATATGATTCCAGTGGTGGAGTGATGTTACTTGGATATGCTGACTCCGACTAGGGTGGTAGTAGTGTGGACTAAAAGAGTACATCTGGATTTTGTTTTAGCTTGGGATCAACTATGATCTATTCATCCAGTAGGAAGTAGGGATCCGTAGCCTAGAGTACTATAGAATAAAGTATATTGCAGCTAGTACCACATACTAAGAAGCTATGTGGCTTAGGAAGCTACTTGTTGGGTTGTTCTGTGAGAAGCTTGAGACTCTATCATTCGCTCTGAAAATCAGAGCTGCATAAATCTCTCAGTAAACCCTATGTTTCATGACAGATTGAAACACATTAAGATGAAATATCAGTACATTTAAGATATGGTCCAAATAGGTTCCATAATACTTTAGTACATTACTACTGGTGAGCATATTGTAGATATGTTGACTAAGCCTCTATCTGTGACGAAGTATAGGTACTTCTGAGAGAAGCCTTGCATGGCATATAATGCCTCTCTCATTAAGAGGGAGAGTTAAAGTTACAACATCGTGAGTCATTCTACAGGCCAATATTGTGTGTCAAGATTGAGCCTCGTGTGTTGAGGTAGTGCCTTAAGGGTCAAGTAATATGAGAGAACCCTAACAAAAATCTACGGTAAAAGTTGGTGAGGCCCAATAAGTTGTGGAGCTTTGTTAGATTTTTCGAGGCTAACCAATCATGAATGTATTGAATCTTGATTAGGTACACATGCACCCCATGCTCATCCATGATGTGTCCCAGGTACTAAATTCTCTCCATGACGAATGAGAATTGGCATATAACTTGTGTTGGCGAAAGGTACTAAGGATATACTAAATGTGTTACAAATGTTCTACCCAAGTTCTACTAAAGATGAGGATTTCGTCCAGATACATGACCACAAAAGAGCTTGTGAACGGGAATAAGATATTACCCACCATCCTCATAAATGTTGTTGGAGAATTAGTTAAGATGAAAGGCATGACCAACCACTCAAGAAGGCCTTATTTAGACTTGAATGTTGTCTTCCATATGTTAGTCTACTTAATCGAGGCCTAGTGGTATCTTGACTTTAAATCAATCTTACTAAATAACTTGGCACCCTTAAGTTGATCAAGAATATCATGAATATGGGGGATTGGGTTCTTCCCAATTTGGAAACTCTTCCTTGGATTCCTACTATGGGAAACCTAGAATGAAAGAAACATAAGTATCTTTCAAGACTCCTCTCTTAATCCAAATCATATATGGAATAAGATCCAATCCAACATCCATGAAACCACCCTCATTAATCCCTGGAATGCAAAATATTGACAAGTAAATCCTGAAGATAGACTCATTATCCAAGCCTAGGGTCTTTCACCCCCAACAACTCCCACCCTCCCCTCTACTTCCCCGTACTTCCCCGCGCCCTTCATTTAGTTTTGCTTATTAGTCTCCTCCAGACTGTGGCTTCATCAAACTCAAATTTTCTGGTACCAGTAAAGGGAACCTTAGTCCCGTGATTTATGGCGAGGTTTTTAAAAATAACGCAAGGAACATCCTTCGCATCTTCACAGGACCCCTTGGCATTGGAAATAATAATGATGCAAAACTCTATGCAATGGTTCGAGGTATACAAATATGAAATTAGGAGGGTTATGCCAAGCTCATTATGGAAGGAAAATCTCAATTAATTATCCAAATCCTCTCAAGAATTCCCAATGGCTTGACAATCAATAAATTTGCTTTGAGATGGATATTGGAGACCAAATTGGATAGGCTCTCAACCATTTTGAACAGAGTGGTGGCCATCATCCCTCACCATGTTCAAATGGAAGCTAATAAGTTAGCTGAAAAATTATCCAAATCAGGAGTGAAAATGAATCATAGTGATCTCAATAGTTGTTGGTCTGAAGTACAACCCCCCGACCTCAATGAAAACTATATTCAAATAAATTAGATCAACTTGAACCCCACATCAGGTGCAATACCAACCCATTCCTCATGGCATGAATACTATCTAGATGTGGGGTAGCTTGAATGGATCACCACCTGGAAGGTGGCCTATTCGCATGTACAAATTGGTTTATGGATCGAACTCAGAAGAAATCATGGGCTGGAAAGGCATGTCCACTATACCTACATGAAACCTCCACTCCTTTCCCAACTCTGCTCAGTATATGATTGTCATCATTCCTAACTTAATGGATTCTACAACCAAATCCATCTCTCGTACTACTCTATATTGGAAAATATTGTGGATTTTGGTCATGATGTGAAGAAGAAAAAACTATCCCCTCCTTTGGCTCTCCCCTTTGATCAACATCCCTTTCTTCCAAAGAATTATCCCTCACAGGTCTTTACCCACCTCTGTTTGTCCTCCTTCCACTAGTACATGTGCACAAATTTCCCACGAAATTTTGTGGCTATTGCAACACTTGTTCGTTGCTATAGCAATGAACATAACCCCAGTATTTCGTGGAATGGATTTCGTCACTATAGCAACACATAAAAATGTTCGCCGCTAAAGCAACAGTGAAGACATGACACGTGTTGTGTGAAAATTTTCTTAAAAAACCCACGCATTGTCGTTATAGCGACAGTTTTCCGTCGCTACAGCGACGGTCCATACTTCATTTTCTTCCATCCATTACCAAAGTTCTGTCGCTTTATCCACAGACTATATGTCGCTATAATGACGGTAGTATGGGGAAAATTCCGACAAAATTGCTATACAAGCGACGAAAAGTTCGTCGCTTGTATAGCAATTTCGTCAGACTTTTCCCCAAACTTCCATTTCTATAGCGATGAATTCTTGATGCAAAGTGTGATGAAATTGCTATACAAGCGACGAACTTCCGTCTCTTGTATTTCAATTTCATCGTAGGTTGCTACATCCTTCTGTCTCTATAGCAACCATCCTATGTTATTTAAAACAAGTAAAAATGGTTCCCTCACTATTGTTGTAGGTTGTAGAATTTTTTATGTTGATACCAATCTCTTGCATCAACAAAGTTATCATTTTGATCAAGTTCTCCAACAAGAGAACCTACTAAAACATTGGGGTTTATTCTTTGGTGGCCTAACCATGTATAATGCACTATTTTGCAACAATAAAAGATAAATAATATTCATATGATACAATGGAGGAAGCCATGTGGTGGAATTGATGAGGATAGTTTTCTCCATGTCACACCATGTAACTTGGTGGCACTTGGATGGTCACCAAGTATGTAATCAACCTACAAAACAAATGTTTTAGCCAATGGGTTAAATAGGACTTGACACTTTCTAGCTCTTCGGATTACAAAGTTATTACTTAGGTAGCAAGTAGACCCATCAATTAAACTTTGGTCCTTAGATAAAAATTATGCCATCATGGTGTTTATGACTATCTTACATGGGACTTAGCCATTGACAACATTTCAAATGGATCCACTTCTCCAGTAGGGCATTACAATTTCTTTCCAATTATAATACAAATAATCATAGTATACCATGAGGACGAATAAGGCACTGGTCACAACATGTATATTTGTTCCATTTATGTCAATACAACGATCCACCTGAATACATAAAGAAGCACTCCTTTAGTCAATTTTGTGACTTTCTATCAAGATAAAAGAATATATGTATAATGTATTCGTTAAGGTAAATTGATGTGAATCCAAACATGGTGTTCATTGAACATTGCATTCATTCTTTTGATGGCATGCAAATATTAAATACTCCACTTTTCTTGGTAATGTTACATTATTGGTTGTTTTTTCTCCACCCTACCTTGCATGAGAAACTGATCGTATATGATATATAACGTTAGGTGCAAGCTTAATTATAAATTAATTGAGTTGAAAAGGTATAGAAGCTTGTAACCCATCAATTTTCCTAACATTGAGGTATGGATTTCAAGCAAATTGATGGATATGACAAATACAACTGACTAGATTGCATTGAGGACATAAAATAAAATTTCAAATAATAATTGATTGTTGCAATGCCACAACCATTGGAAAATTGGTCAATTTATTGTTAACCCACTCTCACTCTAACATTGGATGCAAGCACTTGGACCCTTGCATATTTAATATCCTATTTGAGTTGTTTCACTACACATGTTGTTATCCCACCTAACAAGTCTGTTACAACATAATTTTCCACCTTGTGAGCATCAGCATTCTTTGGCCTGTAGGATCCATTTCACTGACTCAGATCCACTTTATATCCTTCAGACACTATTTTCCCTATTTTCTCCCTTGTACGCTAGTTGCATCTCTATAGCCAGCATACCCACGAGTTGCATCACTATAGCCCGTGGGTAGCATGTAAAATGGTAAAAATCACTAGTTTATTACTTTTTACTCCCAAAAAGCGGTCATAGGGTGACCTTTGTCCCTCCATTTTCCCAGTAATGCTTCGATGTGTCCTTTCACTTACCTTTGGAAGGACTATATATTGAACACATATGGCTTATGTCCTCGAATCGAAGAAGCATCGAAGCATTTGGCACAGAGCCCATCTGTGTTAAAGGATCCCCTTCCTCATCATCAAAACATGGCTTCGCATGCTCCCACCACTGGATATGGACCTACTAAGATGGAAACGTCTTCTTCCAATACTAGTGGTTATGGATGTGTGAATATGGTTCAATCGGAAGTTAGTGTTGCCACTCGTTAACGCAATTATGGTGCACCACAACCTAATATGGGGAGTGAGCCTCCCCCTCCTCCTGATAATTCCTTGCATATCGAGAAGCCCTCTAATATGTCGTGGATACCGAAAGGTGTTCTTAAGCGCTCTACGCATAATCCTAATGCTTGAGCCGCCCAGAACTACTCAATTGTGGAAGATTTGGGACAAACTCCATGTGCCATGTTGGCTCTTGAGGTTTTGCAAGCCTGTCCTTCTCAAAAGCATGCCCTTTTGAGTGTGTTAGGAGTTTAGGATGGGGGAAGTCCCAGTGTTATCAAGTTCGACACTACTGATGTTCAACCTTGCTTACCTTACCATGTGGCTTTTCAAATCCAGGTGGCGTGCCTTCAGAATTTTGTCAAACGCACTATGGTTGATGAAGGAGCTTCCGCGTCAGTAATGTCGTTAGCTTGTTTGAAAGATCTTGGCTCTCCTCCTCTACTCGTGTCTAGAACCACGCTCATTGCATTCGACGGTCGATATTTTATGCCACATGGAATTATCCCTTCCCTTGTTGTCTGCTTGGGAGGTAAATTTGTGCCTATTGAAGTCAAGGTGGTTGATGTGCCCATCGACTACAACCTTTTACTGGGTCAGAATTGGATGTGCGCTATGAAAGCTGTCACATCCACTGTATTCAGAGTTATCTAATTCCCTCATGAAGGCAATATTGTGACCATCGATCAACTGGATTTCTTTAACACTCCTTCCACAGCATCCACGGGATCCATAGTCCCGCAGGTTACCGATTCTTAGCCGACAACTGGGAACATAGTTGTTGGTGTGTACCCCTCATTGATGGGAACTTATAGTTTTCCTACACCTGTGAATTTTATCGGAACCATTTCCGATGATGCGTCTCCTCATTTGCATAATATGCCATTCCAAACTTCCTATTGTAATGATCCATGGAATTTACCGTCCACGAGTTCTATGTCTGGAGACATTATGCATATCGGGATGTCTATGCCACTATCTGTAGTTGAGCTTGCTTACCAGCATATTCAACAAACCACTGCAGAGCCGGATCTCTCTTCTTCTCAAATAGTGGAGGAAGATCCCATTACGCTGCCAGTTTGGGTAGCCAACTCGTCTTGTTCACATGACTACCTTGATGATACTTTTCCTTCAGATGAAGCCATTATCGAGGCTATGTGTGGTAGTGAGAGACCTTGGGAAGATATGCACCATCGCTCTTATTTCCTTCCCAACCTCAAGCTCGCCGAACATGAAGAGTTTAGGATGACTCTAGCAGAGATGGTTGGTCACCCTGTGGCTCTTTTAGGGTCGCATGATATTTTCTCGGAGGGGAATATGGCCAATATTTCCCCGACTATGTCAATCAACATCTCTCGTACTCCCGGAAAAGTGGAGAATGTCTACATCGGTGCCGATTGCACACATGAGGAGATTGCCATTTACACTGAATTGTTTACAAAACTCCGGGAAGCTTTCTCCTGGTCATATGAGGAGATGCCATGAATAGACCCCCACATTGTTGAACATGAGATTAGAACGTATCCCAATGCTAAACCGATTCGACAATGCCTACATGCTGTGAACCCTACGAAGGAAGCCGCTATCAAGGCAGAGGTGGAGAAACTGCTCAAAGCTCGTTTCATCTACCCCATTCCCCTTACCGAATGGGTGTCAAACCCCGTTCATGTAGATAAGAAGCAGGGAATGATCCGCGTATGCACCGATTTTAGAGATTTGAACCATGCATGTCCGAAAGACAACTTCCCCACGCCATTCATCGATCAGATCTTGGATTCTTGTGCGGGAAGTGAGATTTTTTCATTCATGGACGACTTTTCAGGCTATAATCAGATTCAAATCAAACCCGAGGACCAACATAAGACAGGGGAACGTTTTCATACCGAAAAATTCCCTTCGGCCTTAAAAATGTCGGAGCTACGTTTCAGCGTGCCATGGCCTACGCCTTTCACGGTCTTAAAAATATTATGGAGGTTTTCTTGGATGATCTTGCCAACCATTCTTGCAAGAGAGTGGACCACCCCAAGCACCTCCTCCTGATTCTCGAACGATGTATACGCTACAAGATTCGATTGAATCCTAACAAATTCATCTTCGCTGTAAGGAGTGGTCGCCTTCTAGGCTTCATAGTTTCGAAAGAGGGTATTAGAGTCGATCCTCTCAAAGTTGAGGCAATACTTCGGTTGCCTCCTCCGCGCAACTTGTTACAACTTCAGAGCCTCCAAGGGAGAGCTACTTTTCTGCGTCGATTTGCAGTCAATTATGCTAATCTTACCAAAGGTTTCGTGCGCTTATTGAAGAAAGACACACCTTTTATCTGGGATGAGCGAGCCCAGCAATCTTTTGATGTCCTTAAGAAAGCTTTGGTATTGGCCCCTGTGCTTAGTCCACCGAACTTCGCACGAGATTTCATCCTTTATGTGGTCGCGTCTCAAGAGACGATTGGCATGGTCTTGGTTCAAGTTGATGATGCTCTCATTGAGCATGTTATCTATTACCTTAGTCGATATCTAGTAGACGCTGAGCTAAGATATTCTCACGTAGAAAAACTAGCGCTTGTGACTGTCCAAATGTGTCCAGCGGTTATGACATTACATTTTTCTTAGAACTACCACAGTGGTAGCACATATCAATCCATTTCAGTTTGTTCTATCATGATGTCTTATAGGGGGGAAGTATAATAAATGGATTGTGATCCTTCAGGAATTCGATCTTGATTTTGCTTCGATGAAATCGGTGAAATCGTTGGTGTTTGTTTAGCTTATGTCGGACCTTCCGAGACTTGATGAGGATGTCATTCATGAAGATTCCTTTGTGGATGAGCACATATTCCTTATCTCATTCGAGGACCCTTGGTATGGGGATGTCATTGTATATCTCCAAACTTTGAAGTTTCCTCTGCATTATTCACGGGATAAGCGACGGCGTGTGAAACATCAAGCTAAAGATTATACTATCGTCCGTGACACTTTGTATCGCCGAGGAAAGGATTCCATTCTCTATCGTTGCTTAACTCACTAAGAAGCGGAGAGGGTGCTTAATGATTGCCATGCAGGGGCATGTGGTGTTGAATATTGTAACTTCTAAGAATATTATATTTGTACTTTATTATTCCGGAGATGTTTCATTCCTCCGTGAAGATCTTATTGTAAATCCGGAGATGTTCATTTCTCCATCGGATTGTGGTAACTTGGGTTATTAGACTTCCCTAGTGGGGGTCGGCCCTGTATGTGTTATGTGGGTCAAAGGGTTATTAGACCACCCTAGTGGGGTCGTCCCAGTCAGTTGTAGTGGGGTGTTTAACCTAGTAATTAAGTTGGGTCCAACCTAGCTTGTGTAAAATTCAGTCGGGGAACAAGTATAAGTAGAGGAGGATGTTCCTAACTTATCTCACTCATTCATTCACTTGTGAGTGGTGCACTTGTGTGAGAGAGGTCTTCTATGGAGTAGGAGGAGCTCATGTCTTTGGTTTACATCTTTTTATTTGCTGATCATCTATATTGAGGAAGCTTTGTTGGGTTTTCTACACCATGAGGGTTTCCCAGGATAAATTTATGTCTTTTGTGTTTATGTTGTGCTTGTTGTTTCTTCAGTGATCCTGTATATGCTATTGTTGTGAAATGAAATGAAATGCTGATATTTTATGTATTAGCATATTGAATCTTAACATGGTATCAGAGCTAACCTGAAGGAAGGCAATGTATGGCACTTACAACACTTGCTTCACTTGCGACCATTTGAAGGTTAGGGTTTTATATAGAAAACACCAGTCATCGTGGAACTTTCGCTATAAATCCATTTTGGCAAAGGTTCAGGATCTGCAACGTTTACAGGTTGTATATAACATTCTCATGTACCTTGTGTCCAAAGGAAACCCTTAGATTCGTTGTACTTTGTAAGTTACGATCAGTACAAGTTAGGGTGTCTGCCTCTTCCAGATCTCAGTCATAATCAGGTGACCTAGAAAAAAAGGTCATAACTTCGGCTAGGAAGCTCCAAATGAAATTTTGTAAAAAGTGACAGGTAGTACACAGACTGTACTATCTCAAGAAACGTTTTTAGAGGCCGAAGTTGAACCAGTGACATGTGGAATGTCGTACAAGTTCACTCTCTTGTTTTATCCCATAAACAGGTCACGTTGCGACACTTGGCATAACTCTCTTTCAGAAAATCCAATTGAGGTCAGACCTATCGAGATGGAAATATGACAGGTTAGGATACCACAAAAAAAAAATTTCAGACCCTTTGGATAGAAAAGTTCGTAGTTACAGCAGAAACAATCAGGTACATATTTCTGTCAAAACAGAATTATTTTTGGAGCACCTTCATTCATGGCTTCCGGAATTTAGGGTTTCAGAGAAAGTTAGAATTTTTGGAATCGGAGTCCACGGCTGAATGCTACTCAAAAAAATCAAAATTTAGAGACCAGGATCAAATTTTTTGGTTGGGTAGAAGACCAGGCTTGATCAAACCCCAGTTCGGGATTTTGATTGGAAAAGTGAAAATCAGGGCTTCTGCAAAAGTTGGAGTTTTTGAAGTCTGTGACCACAACTGGATGCTCCTCAGAAAAATAAGAGTTTAGAGCCTTGGATCAAACCTTTTGATTAGGCAGAAGGGTGGGCTCCATCAAACCCTAGTTCAGGATCCTATCCAGAAGATCCAGAAGTTTCGAAGGCAATTTTTAAGGGTCAAACTTTGGAGATTTCAAAATTGAAATATGATAGTTTGATCAGCTCAGCAAGACACATCCTTCCATACATTCAGAAGTGTGAAAGTCAAAGTTTGAATTTTTAGGGTTTCTCTGACAAACCCTAATTGAGCTCCAGATCCAGTTTCAGGGGGATTTGAGGCTATGGACTTACATAAAAAGACTACAAGAATTTCCTGACAGGTATGACTTAAGGAGATACAGGTATGTCTTGAAATTTGATTATTGATTAAGTTCATAATATGTTTGTCTTCATATTATGTATTAGTACAATCTTGATTAATATTAGAATTGTCTTATCACCCTAGTAAAAGTATGTGAATGATAGAATACATTCATTGATTAGGGTTATATGATTGTACTAATGCACTGTGGTGTTGTATGAGGTTGATGTTGTCTGCTAACAAGATACAGGTACATCACGAAAGACAAATCAAGTTCCATGACCATGACAACATGAAGACAAAGACTCATCCATAATATTTGATCACATAGAAGTTCTACTTACGAGGTATGTATGACTTTGTTCTATTATGCTTAATCTATGAGATATGCAGGTTCTAGCACAGGATCTCTAAATCATTGAAGAGAACAAAGAAGATATTGATTAGGTATGTTAGACATAACGAAGCAGGTATACTAATCGAGGTATGTTTTTCCTATGTCAAGTTAGAATCTTACCTTGTGTTAGGATCCCTTATATAAGTATACTTGGTATGATTGGTTATGCTTATTCATAAAGTTAGTAATCAAGGGTTTATGCATATTATGTCTCTTATCTTGATTGATGATTTAACTAACCAGAAGAGTCCTATGATCAAACAAGAATATGCATGAGTAAAAGAAGACTTCCCTAAAACCTCGAATACTAATGTTTATTATCTATGATCATGACTATACATATTCAATATTATTTATAATTCTAATGTTTGGTAATATTGAGATTATACTAATGAATGTATGTTTGTGTATGAGATCATGAGGATGACACTAGTGCACACTTGAGCATGCACAGTGGTACTGAATGAATAGAAGTTCAAAAGTCATATAGAAGATCAAGCAAGAGGAAACCACACAAATATAAAAGATAAGTATTTGAGTTTTTATTTGAAATAGTAAATGATATTGCTTGTAATAGTTGTATGCATATTTGTATTCCTAGAATATATCATGCTGAGTGTAAACATTCATATAACATTGAACAGTATACTACTAATATGCATATGATTGGTAATTTGGACAAACATTCCATTGTTGCTTGTCTAGAATGAAACCTCTTTGCTGACATGCTAAGAGCTGTGCACACTCTCGATAGTTTGTTCTGGTAGAGATGGAAGGCATCTAGATAGCCACCGTATGCATACAGGATATGGAAAAGTGTTGTGCCAAAGTATTGGTCAAGATAGTTGCATAAATATGTAAATGATATCTGTATGCATAATAGGTTATCATGTCAACATGATTTGATGATTATGAAGCATTACTAATCATGTACTTAATCTTGATTTGTAGGAAAGATCATGAAGAATGATGAACACCGAACAAGTGATGGATGTTCAACAAGAAGACTTACAAATCAAACATAGTATAGAAGGCTCGTGGCTAGAAGATTCTCTTAGAAAGAGGAAGAGAATCATGATGAGATGTTTGCTCCAAGTGGCTAGATAAGATCATTATCTTAATGATGTAGTTGAAGAAGAAGTGCGAATCAAGGATTCAATTAAAGAAAGCTCTGTATGGGTACCCAAGATCGATAGTAAATTGATGAGCTTAATGATCACCATGGGTGATGTGGATCTCAACCTTTGCTACAAGGTTGAATATGGTTTCCATACACAGATGACATGGATGTAAGAAGGAACTCACCACATAGTTCGAATGATATTGAGGCTCATATCAGTAGACCCATATGACGAGAGATGGCACAGATAGATATGCAGAAGATCACTCAATGCAGAGTGTGAATGATGTTCAGTCACAAAGGAAGAATTGATAGTTTCTTGATAAGCTTGGGCTTTACCAAAAGTAAAGTTGATCCATTACGAATGATGAACATGTCATACTATTACTGTATGTGGATGATCTATTTTTACAAACAGATCATGAAAAGAAAGAAGAAGATGGCTGCAGAAATGAAAATGAAAGATCTCTTACTTCCTAGGTCTGGAAGTATGGCAAGGCTCAGAAGGAATCTTTCTCAACCAGGGAAAGTATGCTGAGAAATATTGAAAATATTTGATGTGATGGAATGGCCACTCTCATGAATTCAACTTGAAGCTGTTAGCGGATGAGTCATAAAAGTTAGTGGATGTAATTCTGTATAGACAGATTATTGGGTCATTGATGTATCTGACAAATACTAGGTCAGATATATGCTTTTCTATGAACACCTTTAGGTAGTATCCAGTGGAACCTAGATGTGCTCACTTAATAGTTGCAAAGCATGTGATGAGGTACCTAAAGGGTATGATAGACTTTGATCTATGTTATCTTAGAGATCATGACTTCAGATGGCTACACAGATGTTGATTGGGTAGGAAGTGTATCAAATAGGAAGAGCACATCGAGAGGATGTTATTGTTTGGGATCGGCCATGATCTCGTGGTTTAGCAGGAAGCAGTCCAGTGTGGCTCTCAACACAACCGAAGAAGAATATATGGCTGCTTGCTCTGCTAGTTGTGAAGCGGTATGGCTTCAGGATTATTTGAATTAGAGATAGACCCAACTGTGATCCTATGTGACAAACAAGAGTTGTATCAAGATGGCAGAGAATCCAGTGTTCCATGATAAGTCAAAGCACATAGAGATCTGAAATTTCTATATACAAGATATGATTTGAATCTGTAACAAGTTGCCGATGTACTAACCAATCCTCTACCTCAAGTGAACAAGTTGTCAATGTACTAACCAATCCTCTACCTCAAGTGAACAAGTTACAAATGTACTAACCAAAAATATACCTCAAGTAAAGTTTGAGTCTTTCCGAGACAAGCTTGGTAGGACCCTCCTCGAAAGGGGGAGTGATGTAGACACTGATGATGAGATTGCTTGCATCGACAATGAAGTCGATGATATGTAGGATACCTATATTGGTGATGCCGACAGAGAGGTTGGTGGATGGTCCTTAGAATGGGTCTAAGTTGACAAGGGGATTGCATCATCCTTGAACACATGTTCTAAAGTGAGCCATAGACACATGTCTTCGGAAATGAAGTCCTTCATGGACAAGTGGGGATTGGATCATCCCTGGACTTCAGTCCTAAAGTGAGCTGTAGACACATGTCTTCGAAAATGAAGTCCTTAGTGGATAGGTGGGGATTGCATCGTCCCTGGAATTAGGTCCCTTGAATTGAGCCATAGACATATGTCTTCGAGAAGGAAGTCCTTAGTGGACAAGTGGGGATTGGATCATCCCTGGACTTCAGTCCTAAAGAGAGCTATAGACGTATGTCTTCGAGAATGAAGTCCTTGGTGGACATGTGGGGATTGGATCATCCCCAGACTTCGATCCCTTGAATTGAACCGTAGACATGATGTCTCCGAGAATGAAGTCCTTGGTGGACATGTGGGGATTGGATCGTCCCCAGACATCAGTCCCTTGAATTGAGCCATAGACATGATGTCTCCGAGAATGGGATTGGATCATCCCTGGATTTATGGTCCCTTGAATTGAGCTGTAGACATGATGTTTTCGAGAATGGGATTGGATTGTCCCTTGAATTGAGCCGTAGACATGATGTCTCTGAGAATGGGATTGGATCGTCCCTGGATTTATGGTCCTTTGAATTGAGTCGTAGACAGAGGTCTCTGAGAATTGAATGATAGGACTGGATCATCCCTGGACCTCATTCAAAAGGTACATGATAGGACTGGATCATCCCTCGACCTCGGTTCAAAAGGTACATGATTGGGATTGCAGCATCCCTAGACATGAGATTTGTCTTAAAGTGATAAGGATTGATCATCTTGGAACTTGATCTGGATTGTATCATCCATGGAACTATGTCCTAAAGAGAGCATGATTGATCATCCTGTAATATGATCGTGTATGTGTTGTAGGGTATGCTACCGTTATGTATACTGTATTGAAGAGGATACTTGTATTGATGTATTAATACTTGTATTGATGATATGTATTGATACTTGTATTGATGAGGATACTTGTATTGATGAGAATACTTGTATTGATGATGTGTATACTTGTATTGGTGTGGATACTGATAGTGATGATCTAGATGATGATGTTGTTGATCGTGATGGTCTAGATGACAATGTTGCTGATCGTGATGATCTAGATGACGATGCTGATGATCGTGTGATGGAAATGCTGATGATCGTGTGATGATGATGCTAATGATCGTGTGATGACGATGTTGATGATCATGTGATGACGATACTGATGATCGTGTGACGACGATGCTGTTGATCGTGAGGATCCAAATGATGATGATGCTGTAGCTGTTCAGGTGCTGCAGAAGACTCAGTACTGAAGATGTTGATGTTCCAGTATTGAAGATATTCCAGTAACTGGTTGAGTTACTGATGATGTTGAGAAAGCTCCCAATGATTTATAGATGTATCATGTATGATGTAGTCGATGACTCCTTGCTCCTGCAGATGTTGTTATAATATCCTTCTCGTTAAGGGGGAGTGTTGAATATTGTAACTTCTAAGAATATTATATTTGTACTTTATTATTCCGGAGATGTTTCATTCCTCCATGAAGATCTTATTGTATATCCGGAGATGTTCATTCCTCCATTGGATTGTGGTAACTTGGGTTATTAGACTTCCCTAGTGGGGGTCAGCCCTGTATGTGTTATGTGGGTCAAAGGGTTATTATACCACCCTAGTGGGGTCGGCCTAGTCAGTTGTAGTGGGGTGTTTAAGCCAGTAATTAAGTTGGGGCTGACCTAGATTGTGTAAAAGTCAGTCAGGGAACAAGTATAAGTAGAGGAGGATGTTCCTCACTTATCTCACTCATTCATGCACTTGTGAGTGGTGCACTTGTGTGAGAGAGGTCTGCTATGGAGGAGGAGGAGCTCATGTCTTTGGTTTACATCTTTGTATTTGTTGATCATCTATATTGAGGAAGCTTTGCTGGGTTTTCTACCCCATGAGGGTTTCCCAGGATAAATCTGTGTCTCTTGTGTTTATGTTGTGCTTGTTGTTTCTTTAGTGATCCTATTTATGCTATTGTTGTGAAATGAAATGCAATGCTGATATTTTCTGTCTTAGCATATTGAATCTTAACATGTGGCGCTCACTTATCTGGGATTGCTACAGCCCAACGTATTATGCGAGTTGGTTACTTTTGGCCTTCAATATTTAAGGATTGTATTAACGCTATGAAGAGATGCCACCCTTGCCAGGTGTTCTCTCAGAATATACACTCGCATCCAGCGCCCCTTCATCCGGTCGTCACCGTCGATCCCTTCAGTAAGTGGGGGGTGGATTTCATGGATTGCAAACCAGCTTCGGCTGGGGAGCATCACCATATTATAGTGGCCATGGAATACTTTTCCAAATGGGCTGAGTCCATGCCTACCATAAAAGCCGACGGTGCTACTGCAGCCCATTTCGTGTTCAATCAGATCATTACTCGGTTCAGTATTCTGAAAGAGAATGTCACTGACCATGGCAATCACTTTCGGAACAAGATGATGGAGGATTTGTCTCTCAAGCTTGGGTTTCATCAAGAACACTCATCTTCTTATTATCCCCAAGTGAATGGTCAAGTTGAAGCAGTTAATAAGTCTTTGAAGACCATTCTCCAACGTACCATCCAACAAAGCAAGAACAACTAGCACATCATGTTATATCCTGCTTTGTGGGCATATCGAACCGCAATCAATACTGCCATCGGTTTCTCACCATTTCAGTTAGTACATGGTGTGGAGTCACTTTTACCAATTGAATGCGAAATCCCTTCGCTTAAACTAGCCATAGAGCTCCTCCCTGATATGACAAGTGTTGAGCAATGTTTAATCTACCTGGAGCAGCTTGACGAGCAACATCGAGATGCCGCTATGGCTATAGATGCCAACAAACTTCGTGTCAAGGTTCAGTATGATAGGTCTGTCCGTCCCTGGAAGTATGCTGAAGGTGACTTGGTCCTCTTATATGACCAAGCTAAGAAACCCCTAGGGGCAGGCAAATTTAACCCCATGTGGCATGGTCCTTACATCGTGAGGCGTGTCCTGGAAAAAGGAGCCTATGAATTAGAAGACTATGATGGGAATGTCTTGAAGGAGCCTAGAAATGGGCTCTACCTCAAGCAGTATTACGCTTGAACTTTTAGTTCGAGCTAGTGCCCTTTGTACACTATTGTATAGTTATTTTTGTACATAGCTTAGTTTGCTTTTGGTTTAGGGTCTGCTGATTCGCTTCCATTTGATTGACAGATGTCAGCGGAATTTCCTATGTTCTTAGGCTTCATGGATGGTGCTAGCTGTCATATGCAGCAGCTTGATTCTGTTGCCTGGGTTATTTATTCACCTGACCATCTAGTTGTGTCTTCAGGAGGTGCTTGTCTCAGTCCTACATCTAACAATGTGGCTGAGTATAGTGTCGTGATTGAGTTACTTCAGGATGCTATTTCACATGGCATCCAGTCTTTAGAAGTCCGCCTAGATTCACAACTGGTTGTGTCTCAGTTAAATGGTCAGTACCGTGTGAGAGATCCTACGCTACTACGGAAATTCCTAAGGGTAAGACTCTTGGAATGACATTTTATTTCAATTACATACATACATGTTCCGAGAAGTGTTAATCATATATCTGATGCATATGCTAACTATGTATTAGATTGGAATTTGTCACATTCATCTTGAAGCACACAAATAAATGAAGACATTCACACATTTGTACATACACGTATAGTAGAACCGGAGAACCAAAGTTTTTATAAATAATATGTCCAAAATGATAGTGTCACGATACAAAACTGGAGCCCGTAGCCCTAAAAAATATACATATTTTTACAAAAATAAGATCCTGAGATATCTACTTCCTACGAGGAGGCCTATTTGCCGCTCCGACAAGATGTGTCTCATAGAAGTAGTGCACTGCATTTGCTATCTGCTGCACCAGTCATACCCAATTACCCAGCACTCCCACTAACTGGCGCTACATAGCCTCTGGAAGCTGCGCCACCTCTACCTGTGGAACCCTGGTAGTCATCCGTGATAAGTTGGACTGTAGAGTCTGTAGTGTCTGCTCTGCTGCAGCACCTGCCATCTCGTCACCCCTGCCCCGACGACGATGTCTTGGGAAGCCATCGGGTCTCACTGGGCCATTGTCTGTGATCAAACAGTCAAACATCAATACATGATACTACCCCCCCCCCAAAGAAAAAAAATATTTTTGCATTTACATCTATAATAAAAAATCCATAAAAAATTTAATATACAAAAACCTAAAAATAGTACTCACCGATGTCTTTGAACACTGCATCTAATGGGAGCGGCATGTCTCGGTCCTGCCGGAAGTCTATCCTTGCATAAGGGTAGTCATCTATCGCTATGACCTGTCGATCCCACCAGTAAAAGAACTCCTCTATATACGGTGATGCCTACCGAACACCACCCTATCGTGTCAAGACCTCATCCCATCGGGTCATGGCTAGGTCGCGGAGACTATGAGGAGGGACCTCAACCCTCGGAGTAAACCCCGAAACCTGCTCGAAGAAGAAGCTGCACAAAATACTACCATAGCCAAAAAAATTTGCTTCCCCCTACTTGCATTCTGTTAGTTGGGTCTTCATAGACCCCAGTAGTATAGTACACCAGTCGAATATCATAGGCTGCATCCACTGTGATGCATAGAACATAATCGGTCTCGATACCTAGTGAAGAGCTTTGGATCCAGTGATCCACACTAAAGTTGCCACAACAACCTTCATACTTAGGTTGACTATGGCTCGGATGGGCACCTGAATTCCCACTGCCCAAGTATTTGGAACACAATATCTCTCTATGTAGTCAGGGATGGTGATCCCACCACCCACAGTTCGAGATCGAAGGCTAGCCACCTCACCTCGATGGGACAAACCTGTGGTGAAATATATATATTCCACCTCCAGTGAAAGTATTTGCCTATCTAGGTTGAAGTTCTATGCATCAACATCCCAATAGTCTATCAGACGACAGAGCAATAGGTTTTGGGCCCTCAAACCCCCTATTCTCCAGAACTTGTATAAACCACATGCTTGCAATGCTTGTTGTGCACACAGATCGTTACGAACAACCTCATCTACTTGGTCATGTTCCCTCTCCCTCCACTCTAGAACCATCCTAGAGTGAGAAAACACAAAGATTTTAGTCAATTTCCTTTGCAAAATAAACTTCACGGCCATACCCGCGGGCAAATTTGCATACAGTTGTGGGTACCTGCGGTTAACCTGTGCATTGACTATGAGTATGATGCCCTAATCGTGACCCGCATAGTAGTAGCCCGCGGGTAGCACCGAAGTCATGTAGGGCATGGCCAAACAAAAAATCCAACCAATAAAATTTGAAATAAAAACATTGAAATGGAAGGTGGGTATGAGATTACCAACCTGCTCCTGACAGTTCAATGAACGGATGCCTGTAGCTCTCGGAATCAGCAATTGAACTTTGAGGTGAAAACTAACCACAAAACTCCAAATGGGTGAATAGTAAAAATGAATTGTAAATTGTAAATTTTTGTTACTATTTATAATTTTCTAGACCCACTTGTCTATAGTTTTCACCGTTATAAGCTATTTTGAACTAATATACCGTTTTGGAGTAGCATTTTTGACCAAATCTTTTTCAGCGGAAGTAGTTTCTAAGCATTTCACACCTACGGCAGGTACGTTTCACACCTGGCATGTAGGTTAGATGTCATTTTCACATGCATTATGCATTTGACCTTTTGACCACTTTCACAAACCCTAGGTCCGACCCCGCTTCTTAACTGACACAGAACCTTCACACTGCTATAGAAGTGTCATTATGTGGCGGTAGGGATTTTCCGAACATGGGTACCCTAGTTAGAACCCCTTTGTGCATTCTAGTGCCCATGCCATTGTCTGTCCTTAGGATTGGGAGTCCTTTGTAGTTATGCCATGACGTTGCGATAAAGACTCATACTCTACCTTGTCTTATGCTGGCCATCTCCCTTGAGGACTCCCCTCAGTTATATCATGTTGTGATTGCATTGCATCATCCTGCTTGCAACTTGAGCCTTGTGCCGGCTCCCGCTTACTCAGTTGTTAGCCTGGTGCCTGAGCACTTTTTCCTTGTTGAGCCTTGCAGAGCTTCCATTTGTCCTTCACAATGTGATGACCTTTTTGACCTTGAGGGAACACACCCCTGAGTGTCCGCATACTACATATGCTTTCGTGCATTGATCATAGGTATGTTCCACTGCTTGGGACTAGTCTGCTCACCTTTTGACACTCGTTCCCTCACTTGTTGTACTATAAGCAATTTTATTCTTTTTCAAGCTTTCCCCAAATATGAAAAAGACCAAAAATATCAAATATTCCAAAATGTTGGATAGGATTATGATTACTACTTCTAGTTGGCAGCTGTTGTGTCACCTTTGAACAAAGCATTCATTCCACTCCGTACATTATCAGTCGGGACTATAGTTGGACCTTAGGAGCTGTACTTGTTTCTTAGTTTACTCCACCGATTGGTTAAGCTTTCAGTCATTTTGGAGCCCTTTGTGGTGGCTCCTGCATCACAAAGTCTATATCGAGTCTATGTTTCCTGAGTCTATCCATCTGCTCATGCTCTTGTTCAAAGGAAGTCCTGAAACTAGAGTCAGCCACTCCTCAGATCTCTTGACTATTGCATGTTGGCCATCCCTATTGAGTTAGTCTGTTTCACCTGAGATCTTCCAAATCTTTCAACGTAGCTGGTACCTCATGCTGGTTGATGGGGGATGCCTTAATGCCCTCCTTCCAGTGAGTCTCGTTTCGTCGACTTCAACCCATTTATTCCGGGACTTGAGGCTTAGAGTTCGGTTGAGTACCTTGAGGCTTGCAGTCATTAGTGGCAGGTTCTCTCGCCATCGACAATGTTGGGAATACATCAATGTCCCTTGATCGATGGATTCATCCTAGTGTTCAACTTCAACACATCTATTCACACTCCGATGATTGTGCTCTGTGCCTTGATGCCCATTTTCATTATTGGTGGGTTATCTCACGTCTTTTTACAGTATACATCATTAACTGGTAATCAGACGATGTCACATAAAGTTTGACTCCAACTCCTTTATTCACTTGATGGGACTTGCACCATCGAAGACTTGTGTAGAAGACCCCAGGCGATAGTGGCATTCAGTATGCTACTTATGACTATGAGTTTACATTTGAGATATCACCTCTCATATATCAGCAGTTTGTACCTCCAGTTTGCACCAGTTGTTTCCTCTTCAGCAGGAGACCATATCTTACTGTAGAGGGATCTTGGCTATGATCACTTATGAAATGTATTCATTATGTACTGCCTATTCATGGCCATTGTATCAGATTGTTGTACTATACCGACATGTATTCAGGGATACTATTGTATTATGACGAGTGAGTTTCTCCTTCCACTTGTGTCTCCATCACTCCACTTCTGAGATTTATAATGTATTTCGGTCATCGTAGCATCGGTCTCTGACCTCACACATTAGGGGGCATCTGTTACAATGTAATTTTCCAACTTGTGAGCATCAACATTCTTTGGCCTGCAGGATCCATTTCACTGACTCAGATCCACTTTATATCCTTCAGACACTATTTTTCCCTATTTTTTCGCTTGTACGCTAGCTGCATCTCTATAGCCAGCATACCCTTGAGTTGCATCACTATAGCTCGCGGGTAGCATGTAAAATGGTAAAAATCACTAGTTTATTACTTTTTACTCCCAAAAAGCAGTCATAGGGTGACCTTTGGCCCTCTATTTTCCCAGTAACGCTTCGATGTGTCCTTTCACTTACCTTTGGAAGGACTATATATTGAACACATATGGCTTATGGACGGGAGGAGAAAGAAGAGAAAGATAACTCTAGTGGATTTTTTCCCTATAGTGAGTCTACACTCATTGATCCTTGTAGTTCTGAACCCCTTATGTTCACCTTCCAAACTCCTACCATAGTTTGAGTTGGTCATTCATGGAGGATTGAAGTGGTGGAGGCACAAGTGGATTGATCCAGATCTTGGTTCAGATTGGTTGCCGGCAAGAGGTCGTATCTCATTGTACTTCTTCTTGTTTATTAATAGAAATACTCATATTCTCGTCCATTAATGTTGTGAATGTTGTTTATTATACATTGGGTTGCATTTACTTATAATATCATGGACCATTTTTATTGATGATGGTAATATCATTTATATATTATATGTACTTGTTGTATATCGGCTGTCAAGACTAATTTGCAGATTCAAGTGCACGGATTGAAAGCTCCAATGGGGATCTACATCAAACGTTTGGATCGAGGTTGGTTAAGTTCTTCATTATCTTAGCATTGTCACTTATATAGCATAGCATTGAGAAATGAGTTGATTTCATGTAGTCAGTTGTCTGTTGTGGTCTGTCCCAAGCCATAGTGAGTTTTCTCCAATACAGAGTCAACTACATTGTCAATCATGTAGTTCAACTAGCATTATCTCTTCTTATTTCATGAAACCATGTGACTACCTACATCAATTCATCTTGCACCTATCCACACCAAAATATCAAAACCTAAGTCAAATGTCTAATTTTTCATACATCAAAAATAAAATATTACAATATGTTTACTAATTCACCCATAATACTTTCTAGTAACATTGATGTTGTTGTCCTGATTCCCTATATACTTATCAACAAACTCAGAAAATGCAAGAATCCCCGAATCAATTGAATTAAATATTAAGAACACATTACAGTATATTAGAGTGTGATGCCCCAAAATAATGTCCAAGGCTAAAGCCCATCACGATGTCTAGAACATGAGGTTAAAAAAAAATGATGACGATGAATGGATTATGACCAAGAAAAAACAAAATTTTGAGTTTTTTTCTACTATTATTTGTGATGCAAAGCTTAACTTGGTGACAACATAGTCAAAGGCATGCTTAAAATTTGTAAAATTTGTAGGCGTTTCCTTGGAGATGTCATTAGGACTTTATTCCAATGAATATCCCATCAAAATATTGGTTTCCATCTTAGCTATAGGAAGCCTAGTTTCATGGGAGGCCAGAGATGAGGACCATGACATTCTAGGATAATTTCATCTTTATCACCATAAACTCACCATCCTTGGTATTCACAACCACTTTCCACCCGAATCTCCTAGATCATCACAATCATGCAATCCTTTAGATGTTGATACTCTTTTTAATCAAAGTATGCATTGAAGCCACAAAAATCAAATCCTTGGTATGAATGGTCATAAGATCAACATTTCATCACCATAATTTCAAAGAGATCCTTCACAACCTCAAGCTTGTATTTCTTATCGAAAAAAATGGTTCGATAACAACTAAATGAGAACATAACCAAGTGCCAAATGAGAATAGAGTTGAGCGCAATTAAATGAGAATAGAGTAATGTTAGAAATCATCAACAATTAGGATTAGAGAAACCTACCAAGACTAGAAAACGATATGTTTTAATGGTAGAATCGACCAAAGATAATGAACATAGTACATAAATCACACACAACCATAATGGATGTATTATTTTTGACATCACAAACAAGGAATTAGATAATCTCCCTATAAAGATGATATCCCCATTTCTTTGGAAAACATAACATGCTGATAGTGCTCCTTGTTAGGGACTTTGTATAAGTAGGCCTTTGTGTGGACAAAGAACCCCCTAAATTTGGTGAGGACCATTATCATTACATATATAATTTCCTCTATCACAAAAAATAGTATTTTCTCACCATTCTTGCAATAAAATATATATATAAAGATGGATCCAAATATATATAGAAACAAAAGCAATGGAAGTCAAAATGTAGTAAGAAATGGATGCCAATAGAATACCCTATTGTATATAATTGTTGTTAGTGAATACCCTATTGTATCTAATTGTTTTTAGTGATAGGAAATTCCCAATGACAATATTGGCCATGACACCCAGTACCATGGTTTAATCCATGAATCACATGGGAAAGTGAATCATCATGTTGTTGGTTCCAGATGGTATGCTCCATCTTAGCTTTACGTTTGAAATGCAAAGAAAAATATTTAATGATTAAATTGGTTTTAGGGTACACCATACCTCAATATCCTGCAATATCCTTCAAGTCTAGCATGTCCCAAAAGCAATGAGCTACAATAACCATGTAAGTACTGGAAACAATAACAATAATAACTGTAGCAATCTATATATAACAGTAGAAATATATATTAGAAGTGAACCAATTATAAACTCAACATTAGTTGTTGGGGCAGAACTCCCTTATCCTCATACTTCAACCTCTCAGTGCTAGGTTAGTTGCATGATACTCAACTAGACCAACATACCCATGAAAGGAGAGAACCTGGAACTGTAAAAGACCCTAAAATAGATCATACAACCCTCACAAATAAAAAACAATAGCAACACAGCAGTACGACCAACACACAATAAAAAAAGACAGCAAAGTACTAAAAAACAATTCATATAAGGTAACGCTATGGTGGATGGCACCAAAGGAGGTCTATTAAGGTCAATGCAGGGGTGGACATCAATCCTAAGGGGTCACTCTGGTCATCAAAAAGCTGGACGTCAACATTTAAGGGTTGTATAGATCAATGTTACCATGCAAGGGTCAATCACGAGTCACCACAAGGCTAAACATAACATACAAGTAAACTTGCAAGACAACGTAACATAATAAGGCAACACGACATCATACTAGGCTCATGCACATCAAATCAATGTCAAGGTAGGTTACTCGACCTTTTCAACTGTTTGTGGTCATACATCTCATGTGTCTCATGCAATGAGTGGAAGCTCATAATCACCATCCCAAGATAAGGAAGCTCATGTGGTCATCTCATATTCCTCATGTTAACTCTGCAAGGGGTGGCCAGCCCCTTGACGATAACCATAGTCATCGGAAGATGTCACACATATTGAAAAATAAGATTTGCAACAAAGTGAACAAACATTTCGCATATAAATTTCAAAAAGCACAAACATAGTTATATTAATTGTTCTAATCAGCACAATACTATCAAACATAGATCTACAGAAATCATTAAAGTATTGAAGAAGAAACATCCACCAAAAAATTATCTTCATATCATACTTGCAAGTCACCATTTAGGACTTTCACGAACTTCTTGTAAAAATAATTAAATATTCAAGAATATTTTTCTTTACAACTAGCTAGAGTACTTATATCTAATGAATGATATCTAGAGTTAGCAATGCAGAAACCATAACTCAATATCCTTCAAGTCCAGTATGTCCCAAAAAAAATGAGCTACAATAACCATGTAAGTACTGAAAACAATAACAGTAATAATAGTAACAATCTATTTATAATAATAGCAATATATACTAGAAGTGAATCAATTATAAACTCAACATTAGATGTTGGGGAAGAACTTCCTTATCCTCAGACTTCAACCTCTCAATGTTAGGTTAGTTGCATGAGAATCAACTAGACCAACATACCTATGAAAGGAGAGAACCCAAAACTAGAAAATACCCTAAAATTGATCATCCAACCCTCACAAATAAAAAACAGTAGCAGCACAACAGTACGACCAACACACAATAAAAAACGACAGCAAAGTACTAAAAACAAATTCATATAAGGTAATGCTATGATGGATGGCACCTAAGGAGGTCTATTAAGGTCAACACAGGGGTGGACATCAATCCTAAGGGGTCACGCTGGTCATAAACAAGCTGTATGTCAACATTTAAGGGTTGTATCGATTAATGTTACCATGTAAGGGTTAATCACGATTCACCACAAGGCTAAACGTAACATACAAGTAAACTTGAAAGCCAACGTAACATAATAGGGAAACACGACATCATACTACGATCATGCACATCAAATCAACGTCAAGGTAGGTTACTCGACCTTCTCATTAACTATTTGTGGTCATACATATCATGTGTCTCATGCAATGAGTGTAAGCTCATAATCATCATCCCCGGATAAGGAAGCACATGTGGTCATCTCATTTTCCTCATGTTAACTCTGCAAGGGGTGTCCATCCCCTTGACGATAACCAAATTCCTTGGAACATGTCACACATATTGAAAAATAAGCTTTGCAACAAAGTGAATAAAAATTTCGCATATAAATTTCAAAAAGCACAAACATAGTTATATTAATTGTTCTAATCAACAAAGTACTATCAAACATAGAGCTACAGAAATCATTAAAGTACTGAAGAAGAAACATCCACCACAAAATTATCTTCATATCATACTTACAAGTCACCATTTAGGACTTTCACGAACTTCATGTAAACATAATTAAATATTCAAGAATATTTTTCTTTACAACTAGCTAGAGTACTTATATCTAATGAATGATATCTAGAGTTGGCAATGCAGAAACCATAACTCAATATCCTTCAAGTCTAGCATGTCCCAAAAACAATGAGCTACAATAACCATCTAAGTACTGGAAACAATAACAGTAATAATCGTAGCAATCTATATATAACCGTAGCAATATATATTAGAAGTGAACCAATTATAAACTCAACATCAGATGTTGGGGCAGAACTCCTTTATCCTCAGACTTCAACCTCTCAGCATTAGGTTAGATGCATGAGACTCAACTAGACCAACATACCTGTGAAAGGAGAGAACCCAAAACTGGAAAAGACCCTAAAATAGATCATTCAACCCTCACAAATAAAAAATAGTAGCAGCACAGTAGTACAACCAACACACAATAAAAAATGACAACAAAGTACTAAAAAAAATTCATATAAGGTAACGCTATGGTGGATGGAACCTAAGGAGGTCTATTAAGGCCAATGCAAGGGTGGACATCAATCCTAAGGGGTCACGCTACTCATCAACAAGTTGGACGTCAACATTTAAGGGTTGTATAGCTTAATGTTACCATGCAAGGGTCAATCACGAGTCATCACAAGGCTAAACATAACATACAAGTAAAATTGCAAGCCAACGTAACATAATAAGGAAACACGACATCATAATAGGCTCATGCACATCAAGTCAACGTCAAGGTAGGTTACTTGGCCTTCTCAATTGTTTGTGTTCATATGTCTCATGTATCTCATGCAATGACTGGAAGATCATAATCATCATCCCAGGATAAGGAAGCTCATGTGGTCATCTCATCTTCCTCAGGTTAACTCTGCAAGGGTTGGCCAACCCCTTGACGATAACCATAGTCCTCGGAAGATGTCACACATATTGAGAAACAAGCTTTGCAACAAAGTCAAAAATATTTTGCATATAAATTTCAAAAAGCACAAACATAGTTATATTAATTGTTCTAATCAGCACAGTACTATAAAACATAGAGCTATAGAAATCATTAAAGTACTGAAGAAGAAACTTGTAACAAAACTGAAAATATTTCATGCCTTCACTCGGTCAAATACAAATCTTTAATGCTTACAACTACATTTTTTTATGTTTTGGTTTTTTCCTCAGAAATTCGAAGAGGGGGACTTCATCTTCGATGTCTTCACCCATTGTAGTTGTTGTTCCCTCTCTTCTTGTTGATTGTGTGAATATGTACCCCTGTACCGTACTTCTGGTACATTGATTAGCACGAGGTGGAGGTGGATGGAGAGGAGCATCATCTGCAAAAAACAAGAAAGTTACATAGATATAAATGCACAGTTATTATTGAGATATGTATTTCATTATTTCCAATATCATTACAATGATCTTTACCTGCTGGCTGACTAGCTAAGTCAACTGTAGTGTTCATTAGTTCTGACATTTGTTGCTCTCACGGCTGAGCATGAGAAGGTACATGCTCTTCCATTCATGGAAAAATATTATTTAGTAAATGTCATCAATTATGTATTTAAAATCATATTGAATACATTTTTTTAATAACATACATACCTGAATGGCTAGGCAGCTCCCCACCATCACGTTGGACCGGTTCGGTACCGCTACCCTCATTGCTTTTGTTGGTCTCACCCTGAAAACAAAAAAAGACATTCAATTTTTGATGGAATAATTCATGAATATAATACGCAAGTACATTATAATGATTTCCTTATTGATTTTATTTACCTCTACGCCAGTCAATGGGGAAATTGGGGTTTTCCCCAAGCTTTTTCGATGTTCCAACATCTGCTGAAAACCGTACTTGAAGCCGATCTTCAAGTCTTCTTCAGTGGCTTCCTCTTGAAAAGCATTTCCCTGCAATGCATAACACCATGTAAAGCGCTTGCGATAAATCAATTAATTGTTCGCTACAGTTAGAAAAATAAATTAATTTTTGGCTACAAATAATGATTGTTAGATTCTTACAATTCTTGCCCTTAACTTCTGATATCCACCTTGGCCTAGTTTGTGCTGCCCATGTTTATCTACTCTTGCCTTTGTTTCTTTAGAGGTGTCGGGGAGCCTATGTAAGGTTGGAAATATGTTAGATATCGCAACTTAAATATATTTAAAAGTTTAAAAAAAATTGAACATTGTTCATTTAAAATATGATGTGTCATACCTTCTTGAACTGATTGGCCTATTGTTTCCTTGTTTTCTCAATGCCTCTCCTTTGCATCCTCCATGAGCGCCTTCCACTCCTTCTCTGGAACCATCGGAGGACGCTCATATTTGGTGTTAATTTGCAGATTGTCCCTATTGTTGACACAAACCTAGTCGACAGGGGTTCCTCACACTGTCGACACCCAAACCACCATGATCTCCCTAAGCATTGGCCCAGACAGGTTTCACCTTGTCCAACAACACCTACGGAGCAGATGAGGTCTCACTCGAGATGTTCAAGGGAGAGATGATAGAACTACATTTCCACCGAATGAAGGAGGATTTTGTGCATCAACTAATCAACTTATTGCAACATTCAGAAACAGATCTAACCATTCAACTCATGCATTAAGCATAATTGCAACATCATTTAACAGATCTTATCATTAACAGAACTACTAATGCGCAACAGATATAACCATAAAGCATTAATTGCAGCAAGGAAACATTGCATCATTCACAGATTCATATCGCATAATGCATTTACCACATAGAAACATGAAAGACACAATGATTCTGCTCAAAACTCTATTGCATCATATGTATCTCCGCAAAAACCCAGATACAACAAGATATTCCTTCATCAGCTCATGTATCTCTCAATCGGTATGTCAACACTTACAATCCTATGTCTATTTATAGGCTTGTGCCTTTACATTTACGGTCCACTTAGGAAGATGCCTAACTACTTATTAACAAACTCTACAAAAAGATGACCCAAAAGCCACATAATGCAGTCCAAATGACCCAAAACCCACATAATGCGATCCAAATGACCCAAAACACATAAAGTATTATCACCTTGCATGCTTCTTTCCTCCTTTCGCGGTACCTTTGGCCTTGTGCAGCATCCACGATGTTTCGATGCTAGCTCATCCAAACTGCCTGCCAACAAGCCCCCAACACAATTTTGTGGCTCGCCCTCGAGCCACATCAACTGGACATGGTGTACTCAGTGGTCTTCAACTTGAAATCCTTGTACTGCTGATCATCCTCCTTGACCTGCTCCTTCATTTCCACAGCCACCGCTTGACTCGCTGTCACATCCTACACGGATGGATGCTCACCCATCTTCTTGGCCACTTGTCGGCGACCCTCCTGCACCGCTTATAGTGCAGAACTTGCCTTGAGAAAAAACTGTGCTCCAACCTCTTGGAACTCGTCCAGCTGTGTGCTCCGCTTCTTCTGACGCTCTTCTGCCTTTGCGACATGCTGCTGCAATTCTTTCAGTTCGACCAATTTGGTGACCTGAGCAACTAGTGGCAGCGTTCTCAGCGACACCTTCATTGTTTCCAGTTGCCCTTCCACTTCTTGCCGCAACTTGGTCAGCTGTTCTAACTTCTCATCCTGAATGATGCTACCCCAAAACTGCGCAGTCTCTGCAGTGATCTTTGTCGCTTCCTGTTCCATCTCACCCATCTGTGTTTCCAACTCCTCGATGGCGTGTTTCCGTTCATCTACTTTCTCTTATGGTGTGCCAAGGTTTATTAGAGCTATTAAATCCACATTGTCACGCTGTAATTGGGCGATGACAGCCCCAAGTCGCTGCGCTCATTCAACCAGATCCAACTGCGTGGTGGGCTCCGGTACGTGCTGACATGCTTCAGATACTGCCACCTCCAACCGCACACTGCTATCCCATAGGTTGGATTTCTCCACTATTAAGTGATCCTGCTCTTTCTTCAACTGCTCTATCGCCCGTGATTTCTCAGCAATCATCTGTTATAGCTTGTCTTCCAGTTCATCTACCACCTCTCTTGCAGCTAGCACTTTCACCGTCAACTCTTCCACCTCTTTCTGAGCTGCTGCTTCGCTTTCCTGCGATCGCAAGACCTAACCGCCAACATCCTGCTCTTTTTCTGCCATTTCCTAGTTGGAAACCCCCTGGATCTGCACCAACATCTGTGAAGACAATGCACTGATGTTGAAGAACAAGCCATGTAGCTGCTGCAATGAATCCTGGAGAGCCTCATCGTCGGTCGCAACCGCAGTCGAGGGAATTTGCACATTCTGAACCCACGTCGTAGTGCTGAGTGCGCCAACTACCTACACATGTGCCTCCTCCGGTGCCTTCTTTGAAACAATATTAGTTAATGAATCAAGGTGAGCGTTTACCTACTTGAAACATGCTTCCGCATGTGTCATCATTGCTTGAGCTGCCACATTTGTTGCATTGGTTACATCCACTATAAGTTGTCCCAATTGCGTCTCCGTCGCTGGGGAGGCCCCACTGATCATACCATACTCGTAGCACACCTTTGTTCTTCCCTCCTCATGCTTGCGGTCTATCTCATTGTCCATTGGCATCTGCATTGATTCCTGATCTAAGTCATGGTGACTTTGTTGGTCCTACACAAGCAATGGATTAACGGGGCCCACCGCTGGTGGTCCTATTGTGCTCTCTGCCATACTAACTGGTTCCCACCATTCGACAGGCCAATCATTGATGATTCCATCCAACTACTCATCAGATAATTTGTAGTGTGTCAGCAACCATTTCTTCAGGGGGTTGCGTCATGCTTTCACATGAATAGCATGAGGCCCAATCGCAAAGTGAGCAATCTGTTTATATTTTGTCGTGGATTCTTCAGATTAGTGAGGCACTCTCGTCGCCACTGCTTGTGATGTATCCCAATAGACCCAAAACTGCATTGTGCATTCCTTAATGCACTCGGGTTCTTGCACCCACCACAGATTCTGATAGCGCGCCCCCTTACGGTCTTTTTTGACATTGACTTCCATCCCTTGGTAGGTGTTGGGCTCCCTCCATGCAACAAGCGTGATCAAAATTAGGATCCAGATGTACGTGAATGCTCCCTTCCCATCTTGGATAGCTGCTGCATCCTCTGCTAACTGGTTCAACAACAAGAGTGACCAGTTCATATGTACGCCTTCCACGCACTGCTCCACACATGCCACGACCCCTGAATTACACTGGTTGGGTTGATTCTTTTGGACCACTTTGCAACATAGTATATTTGCTCCAATGAGGACCGCCCTATCATTAATATTGTCAGTGTGGTAGGCGCGACCGTCGCATTCCAATCCGTAGCGCTGTACCAACTGTGCTACCAACTTTTTATCATTCTCCTTCCCTCTAAATTATTGCGAAGGGTCTGGCCCATCCTTCGGCAATTCGGTGATCTCAGCAATTAAATCAACAGTGACTGTAATCAACCTGTCTAGCCATAATGTTCCACCGTGGAAGCAGGCCAATAACTGATTCACGAAAGCATTGACCTCATTCAATCGCCCAAAGTGTGGCATGTTGATGAGTCCGAGCAATCCTGCGCTGGCCAACCCACGCGCCCAATCTTGCGGAATTGATTTGCTACCAATTTGCATCCCCAACACATAGGGATCCACCGTAATTTCCTTGTATGCCACCATGTCGTGGTCATCATATCTCATGCACATCAATGTTGGCACAATATCTGTAGAGCACTCCATTCCTGCTGGTAGCTCTGGCAGTCGCATTGGGTATTTATGGTTTTTAGTAGGCTTTCGGGTCGGTATACCAAGCCGACATGGGGGCACATACCCATGGATATCCGCAATAGATATCCTTTCCCAAGCAGCCGAATCTCCAATTCCATGGCTCGACTGTCCCACATCCGGTGGAAGCTCCTCCAGAACAGTTGTGGATGATCTTAGCTACCGTTTGCTCTGCAGGAACTCGGACTGTTGGCCCCCCCTCCGCTTCTTGATTATGAATGATGAACCAACCAGCATGCTGGCGACTTCTTCTTCGATGCTCACTGGCCAATCTGGGGACTCTACACCACTGGAAACTTCAACCACTGGTTCACTCAGCATGCCGCAGTAGGGCCCCTCTCGTGTCAATAGTTCCTCACCCTCTGGCGTTGAGCAACGTGCACAACTCGCTTCTAGCAAAAACACGACACTTAAATCAGCAACTGGACTCAACAATGCAACACTGGAATACACTTCTCGCTCTACACAATGATCCCTTCCGACCAGGTTCATCCTCTTCTTATAGTGCAAAATCGGTTCCTTAATCATCATTACCAAATCAACCCATGCATCATGACCAAATCATGCCTCAATTACCTGAATCCGTCGTCGATTCTATCAATCTAACGGCTGGATTCGTCATTAATGCCGATCATTTCAACCAGCACCGCTAATTAACTGTCTTTAATTCCCTACATTTATTGCTGATTGGACTGCATCGTGATCCTGTAGCTGTCGTGGCACAGAACCCAAGCTGTGATACAGTCACTCCTGCTTGCACATTTTGTTCCTCCTGGTGTGCCATCCTACCACCTAACATCTTGCACCTTTTTTTTTTAAACCACAATGCATTTAGGCATCGCGATGCTCCGAGCCCATCCTATAGGGCTTCAACCTGCTACCATTCACCATCTTTGGGAGCATCGCTCCATCTAACTGTTGCAGATGCACTGCGCCTCCTGAAGTTATGCCGTTGATGCGATATGGACCGAGCCAATGCATCTATAACTTCCCTAGATGCTTCATGAACTTGCTGTCATACAACAACACCAAGTCACCTTGATGAAACTATTTATTTTTTATATGGTGAGCATGCCAATATTTTTGCCGATCCTTTTCCATGCGCTGGTGAAAACCAGCGATAAAGCGGTCTTCCTCAAGCTGTACCAGCTGCTCCAGTCGCTCTTCCAACGTTGCCTCATCACTCATGCCTGTTGCTGCCGCTATCTGCAAACTTGGAACAATGTACTCCATAGGCATAACTACCTCTTTCCCATACACCAATTTGAAGGGTGTCTATCCCATCAACCTTTTACAAGTGGTGTGATATGCCCACAAGACTGCTGGAATCTTCAAATCCCAGTCATCGCAGTTCACATTACAAACCTTAGTAAGTGCAAGCTCCAACACCTTGTTGAAGGCCTCCACCGTGCCATTTTCCTGCGAATGATACGGCGTACTCTTCTTATGCTGTAGCTGAAGCTCTGCTGTCAATGTGTTGACTATGCGATTGATGAAGTGACTCCCTGTTGATGCCTCGGTTGTGCAGGTTAGATGAAAAAGGTTTTGGAATGTTCCAAGACACTCGACAAAGGAAGAAAACCCAAGTTGAAAGGCTTCAAAAGACCCTGCACAAGGGTAGTTCTATCCCCGACCTGTTTAGTGTGGTGATCCCCCACGGATATTAGGCCTCCACTGGCACTCTAAGAGTAAATGAGTTGACCTATAAGATCAGTTTTCCAGTTAAGGAAAACCAAGGTGTGGATATGATGATACTAAGCTAACCTAACCTATTTTAGAAAAGGGAAACTAAACTGAGTTAATCCTATTCTAAAATGAAAGCTTGTTTTACGTGCAGATTGGTCTTGAGATACGATTAAACAAGTAATTGAACAGCTTAAACAAAAAATGTCTTTAGTTATATTACTTGTTAACTTAAATTATTATCAGTTAATGAAAATCAAATGACAATCTTTCAAGTATTCATACTCATTCAAGATCCAGTCTGTAATCACTCTGCTAATTAAAAAATTAACAATGGTTATATAAGTTCATATGCACCGAATCATTTGCAGAAATAAGACATGAAAGTACTTGCATTGAAAAAACTCAATAAAGCACTTTGAAACATAAAACAATCATATAGAGAAATCAATACAACAGATTTGTGCATTTAACATATGTTCAGCAAAAGATCAGATACATAACAGATGACAATTCGACGCATAAATCAGAAATTCTCAAAGAAACTTGAGGAATAACAGAAGATAGATTAAAAGATAACTTTACTTTATGAAGAGGTCTTTTACAAAAATTACAAAAATCTCTGCTTAACAGAGTATCCCCGGTCCAGTCTTCTACTGACTTACATTTCCAAAATTCCCAACCCCTAACTACGAGAGGTATTTTTCTTTAAATAATTACAACAAAGTCCAAAAATAGAGATCCCTAGAAAACAAAGATTACAAAAATCGGATCAAAACTACAGATCCAAGAAATCCTGCCATTTCTCATATATGTCTAACAACTTGTCTATATTTGAGAAACTAATCGATTCTAAAGCTAACTGAACCTTGCACACATTATTCTCCATGTCATGTTTCGCCATCTTGTGCCAAGCACAAAGATACATACGAATCTTGCCTTCCATGACAACCGGTTCTCTAACCAAATCATCCACATCCTAAATGCTGACTTGTTCAAGATCCCGAATCTTCTATGCGAACTCCTCACACCTGCTCTCGAGCTCTTCAAGTCTGCATTTTGGCGGCAAAGCTTCTAGGATAGGAGTCATTAATGGTAAGCCTAGAACATGCATAATATTGTCAACTGCATACCATCGTCTGGTACAGATATCCTTTGATTTATTGATATTCTCTTCAGTTGTTTCATTGTAATCAAGCCAAGTATTTAGAGAGGATTTGATATTTTTAAACTGGAAACTGCTGAGGATCGGGATATCTTTTGGTGCATTCTGAACATAACCCTTCCATTCACTGATTTCTTCCTGAGCCTTAAAAGCTCGGAGTCTCTTCTCCTTTTGTTCTTCAAGGGTGGAGGACATATTGGAAAAATTAATGAAATTTTCCCTGATTTCATCCAAAGCAATGTAAACCTTCTCCAATAGTTTCTGCTGATCCTGATTCCCCTTGAGGGCCAAATTCTTAAAATCACAGGGTGTAAAATTGAGAAAACTTGAGGAGGTTGCACTTGCAGTTGCATCATCAACCTGCTTTTCCAAGGAAGCTATTGTTTCAACGTGAATGGAATGCTGAGATTGTGAGAGACTAACTTCAGTGAGAAGAGTGGCATTCTTTTGCTCTAGGTATAGCAACTTACTTGCCCAAGTTTGCCTAAGGTCAACAACATCAGAAGATTTTTTTTTTTTAGCTTCAACCAATTCCTCTTTAAGGTTTTTTATCTCTTCATCCCTGAGGTCAACTTCTCTATCCAAACCCTGGACCAAATCCCAATTAGCATTGGAAAAGGCTCCTAAGGCTGTTGCTGCTTCAATTGCTTCAATTCTTGGATTATTGGTCCTGGGAGCCCATATTACTTGAACTGGTTCAGGTGCTTCCAAACCATCTTGACATTGACCTCTTTTCCTGGTCTTTCTTATCACTGTCTTATCATCCTTTCTATAGATGTAATTCCCAAGGGGAACTATATCTTCATCTATGTATTCAACCATTGACTGTGTGTATGTAGAAGTGACAATAACTATTGAGATCAGTGAAGGTGTTTGGGTAATAATAGGGGTAAGAATAGGTATGGTGACTTGAGTGGTAACTGCAGATGTAATGATAGCTTGAGGAACTGACAACGCTGGTTCTGGGGAAGGGATTGAGACAAAGGCTTCAGATAATGGAACCTGAGTATCAACATTAGCTTCTGGAATTTGAAGTTGACTAAGAGCTTCGGTGGGTGAATATGGTGAGGAAATCTTAGAAGATACATCAATAGTGGTTGTTGATAAATTGACTATGGGTGACTGTAGAGGGACAGTTGAAGGATGGACTTCTGCAGCAATGGAAAATGGAATTGATAAAGGGAATGAGTTTTCAGGTGATGGGATAGTAGTGTCATTGAGGGTGTTGAACATGTGTGATAAGGAAAATGGAAGTGTTCTCCCTAAGGGCACAGTAGAGGCTGGTTGGACAGATGGCAGCGTAAACGCTGATGATGCAATGCTGGGAGCAGCATATAATTCTAACACTGATTTCTCAGGGAAAGAGTGATCCATATGAATACTATCCAATAGTTCAGTGACAGTCTTAGGATCTTCAATGACTTCTTTTGTTACTGGTACTAGAGGAGGTGGGACCACTTCTTCATCACAGTCTATTATGCCAACTATAGAAACATATAAGGAGGAAGGCAGGACTTTCTGCCTCTTAGCAGGGTTGGCCTGAGTTATGACCAGATCATCATCTTCTTGAGTTTCTTCAGTGGAGATTTGAGCATTTGATGTAATTGGTGGCTGAATGTCAACTGCAAGCTTTGGAGGTTCTAGCAATTGAATTTTTAACATTGATGACAATTATACCATCTGTTGCTAGGATTCACGAGCTGACTGTAGCATCATTTTAGCTTCTTCACTAGCTTTCTCTTAAGAAGGTTCCCCTAGAGGAGCTTTACCTTTGTTCCCATCAGGGAATGTAATCATGAGAGGAGTATTGGACTTCTGAGCTTCTTTCTCTTCTTTGTCTCTTCTTGATTGTTCAATGATGTTCAGCTGCATGGCCCTATAACTCATAACTCCAACCTTAAGTTCATTCTGGTACTTTAAAATGTCCTGCTATTCTTGTAAGTCTTTAGCTGTAGCTAGAACCCATGAGAATGTGTCCACCCCTTGGTATATGAAGTCATATGGAACTAAATCATGTGCATAATCTATTTTGATATGTACTTGCTTGAGGTGTGCATCCAGGAACTTCTTGGGGTCATGTTTCCTTTTCGGGGCAATACCTAATCTCAAGGCAGCTATCTGATCACCTAGAACTGTAGCCCAAGTTGAAGTTGGGAAGACCAGCTGACCAAGATTGAGAGGAAACTTAGGCCAACCTTTCTTCCTGGGACCTATGAGTTTCTTATACATGCCATCAGTGACAGTTTGAAAATAAACTTCCTGTATTACCATCCTGTCCGGGACAATCCTGGGAAGCAGGTGCACCGTGTCACTTCCCCAAATCCCGATGTATGAAAAATACTCACCTACATACCAATCACGCATGGTGTTGATGAAATTATTAGCATTTTCTGAGAATGCAAGTGTCTGTTGCCTGAAGATATTGAAATAGATGGTGCCCATGAAGTGGTCACAAATGTCATATAACAAAGGTGAGAAATTCTGTTCCCACAGAGCCGAATGATAAATGTGCGCAGGAGGATCTGAAGGGTTCCAATTCCAACCCAAGTTAGGGTATTGGAACTCTGAGCAAAAAACATCAAGGACATATGCAGATAGGAAAAAGGGTGGTTTCTTATGAGCTAGATCCTTTTGATATTCATGAATGGCATTCTTTAGTTCAGCCGACAGGATAGAGGCCCATGGGAAAGACTCACCTCTGAGTAGCATATGATGTGTTATGGGTGCCCATTCTACTTTGAAAAGAGAACAATTCGGTAGGCCAAAAGGCCTACAGAGTATGGCTGCTAGTAAAGAGTAGTGTTCCTTAAACCAGATGATGGGATAAAGGTTATCATCCTTAGGAACAAAGGCGTTCGGCTTAAACGTCCACGACCTAATCATCTCGTTAAAGTTAAAACGGGTTTTGGACGACTGCATAAAATCGGGGGAGAGGGTCTGCACATGAGGTTTCAGAGCAAAAGCTCGGACAAAAACCTCTGGGCGAAAATGTGTTAATTGGCACCCTGTGCTATCGTTAAAACAATGGTCTTTAACACTAGCATTCTCAATTATCCATTTTACAACATCCATGTAAGGCAAGATAGCAGGGCGTGCAGCAATAGCATGATTTTGGGAGGCCCTAATTCTCTCGAACACTGGTCTATCGTTCTCAATATGAGAAAGGTCGTCATTATAAAAAATGGCGTATATTTTCGACCAATCTATTTGGTATGTCTCAGTGACTAGCTCACTGGTGTCGGAGAGCAAACCAAAATTAGGGTTTTTGACCAGGGGATATCTGAGTGGCATTTTAGAACGTGTACCTTTCGACATGGCGAAAGAGATTTCAATTTCTGATCAATAAGAAAATCAAAATCAAAATCAATCCAAAAATAGCAAAAATTGCAGACTGGTAGTATAAGGATGACAGTGAGCTTACCCGAAATAACAAACAAACGGAAAAACGGCACCTGCTATGCAATCCACGATAAAAATGACAGTGCAACAGAGTAATTATTCAAAAGTAAAATCGTAAAAATAAAATAGAAAAACCCTATTTACTGAATTTACCAAATTAAAAGACGACCATAGGATGAAAACAAAATGGACAGCCGAGATTAACCGAAGTGGGATGCAGGGTCGCGAGAAAGTCTTATTCACAAAAATTATTAAGGGATCCCGAAAGCTGCAACCCGACAATTGCGGGTTGTAGGGTCGCGCAAACGGCAAATGTGGAAACAAGTTCCCAAAATCCGAAAATTGGAATTGCGGGTTTCGGGTTTCGGGAATGACCACAATCGAAAAAATGAGAAACCTGTTCCCGAAAGCCGCAACCCGACACTTGCGGGTTACGGGTTTCAGGAACGACACACTCGTAAACCAGAAACAACTTCCCGAAATCCGACACCCGACAGTTGTGGGTTGCGGGTTTCGGGAACACACAACAAAAATAAATAAAAAGGCAGAGCCTGAAAGCTGAAAGCCGGAATTGCGGGTTTTCGGGTTTTAGGTTTCGGGATGAAAATTTCCCGAAATTATTTGCAAAGGAAAAATCCGAAGCCCGCAACTGCCGGGTTGCGGGTTTCGGGTTGATGAAAACCAAAAAATTGAAAAGTGAAATCCTGCAACCCGCAATCGTCGGGTTGCGGGTTTCGGGTTTCCTAAACTCAAAAATCAAAGCAAACAAATCCCACAACCCGCAACCGTCGGGTTTCGGGTTTCAAGAACGTAAATTCCAAAACTGCAAAACAAAGACCCCGCAACCTGAAATCGTCGGGTTGTGGGTTTCGGGTCTCCTAGCTGTCGGGTTTCGGGTTGATTGAAACAAAAGGGAAAAACACTCAAAATTTGAGGATTTTGGCAAACCAAATAGTTCAAGATCATCCGGAAAGAGGGAAACAGGTAGGACAAAAGTATGGGTGAGAGATCCAAACAAGTGAAAACCCAAATTCTCATATTTATAGAGTATCCTCACCAAAATACCTTTGTGTTTTATTCAAAATGGGGTTCTCGTGCTTTGGATAAGCATGGGATCTGTTGTGGCCACAACAAATGGCGACTGGCTGGGAAGAACCAGTTATCTCTGCAATAAAATTCAGCTAAATGTAACATCTTAGCCACATCACTTTTTTCAACCTGATTTTTTTTTTAAAAATTGATCACAAGAGAGACAATTAACGAGCATGGAACATGAAATTAATAAATCCCCATATATGATCATGTTAAGAATAATGCAAACCTGATAAGGGGGTTGAAGAAACAACTGAGATCCTTCACCTTTATGTAATCATGGAGAAGCATCTTGTGTTGAACCTAGGCACATACTTGAAAATGCTCCTGGATATCCTAATTACACATCACCTTGATTTATTGAGATTTATTTACATGCAACATTTCATGAGATTCTCCTTTTTTTATATGTATTTTATATATATATATATATATTTTGAAAAGAAGAAACTATGAATATAAGACCACTGCCTTGACTTGGTGATCAGATATAAGCAGTGCCATTCACAAGCATAATTCAGAAACTGATCAAGCCAACTCTATAACGAGACTCCTTGTCTTCCAGTTGCAATACTGAAAGCAACTACCATGGCTTGGTGACCATATTGTGATAGCTTCAGTCCAAATTAAACCCATGATCATGGCAGGGATGGCTTGCAATAAGACCCCTCTGTCCTTATATGCATGAGCATCTTTGAAAAGGGGCAAACCAAATTTTATTAGGCTGAAAATTACAAGGCACTGCCATGGCTTGGTGACCATATATTGGTAGTGTTACTCACCGATGCTTTGATGATCATGAATGGACCAACCTGTGATAGGATCTTCCAACTCCCAGTAAAACTTAAAGTCATCTTCCAAGTGTGATGGCTTGATGTGAAGATGTCATTCTGCTTAGCACCTATGAACCTAATGGGATGGCTTGATAACAAGACCTCCCACCTTGTAATTTACATTTATTAAGAGATTTATTACCAAGGTGATTGTAAGAGGATCCAGAGTAGAACAAGCTAGGCAGGTTATTATGATATGCAGCTTGTACCATGAAATATGAGACAATAGAGACTCTGCTATTCTCCAGACCCCAATTAAACAAATAAGACATGTGTAAGATAATGACCATTGTGGACAGATATCAATTCAGGGTCCTGCAATCATTAGTTGTATGCCCTTTGTTGAACAACTCCTGATACAGGACAAAATTATGGCTGGCAAACAGTTATAAAACCCAAGCTGAAATCATCACCAAGAGAGAAACTGATCAATAAGTATCGCCAAATGTGTGGAGTTTAAAGCCAACAAATAAAAACAAAACAGACAAACCAATCAAGAAAAGAAATAGCAAAACAAACCTATGTACAAGTACATCATCCTGATCAAACAAAATACTTTTTGAGGAGTGAAACATTCACTGGATAAGTTGTTAGGATATTCCCATACTCCATCCTAGTCCCACCAGTATTTTGATCATTTACATTTTTAGTCATGCATGCACCTTTAGGGTTTGCATGCATTCTAGGGTTTGCATGCATCCCAGTCATCAGTCCAGCACCTAGCCATCAGTTAGCCAGCCCTTAGGAGCTTCTCACTATTCATTTTTAGCCCTCCAGTTGCTTAATGCGCCCTTCTTCCTTCATTTTAGGGAGCAACTTGCCCTTCTTCACCTACCAGTCCATTTTTCACTCAGTTACACTTAGTTATAGTCAGTTACACTCAATTGCACTTAGTTACAGTCAGTTCCACCTACCAGACTCAGTTTGACTGATGGTTGACAGTTACTTGAGCATTGATGACTCCACTGATGATGATGAAGACTTCCAGTTGTGCTTTGATGATCATGACGACACCTAGCTGTGCTCCAATGATCATGAGGACACCTAGTTGTGCTCCAATGACACTCTATTGATCTTATGATCACTCTGAGAGGCTAATTCGAATTTCCACCTTGGGCATTCAAATCCTCTCTACCATTGTACTATTTATTTGTCCATATTGTGATTAATTAACTAGTGTGTGTGAAGTATTATTGCTTCTACCCGAGTTCTACTATACCATATTATTCTGTTGCTCATTATACTGTATTGACCACTCTTCTTCTATTTTCTTACTTAATCATAATCATTCTCTTGTGAGGTATACATAATCTCTTAGATCTGCTGTGAGGATTTTCACATGGTATCAGAGCATGTTGAGAGTATTGTTTATCTCCATTCTTGAGATTTTTTTGCAGGTTATTACCAAGATTTCGAGTGCAGCAGTTGCAGTAGTTTCTTCATTTTTGTAGCAGTAGCAGTTGCAGTTATTCTATATTTTTTTTGCAGGTCTTCTACAACTTCAATGAATTTAGAAGAAATTACTCCTCTTTCTCCATTCAACTATGATGAATGGAAACCAATAATGATAGCATATTTGAAGAGCCATGATATCTTTGATTGTTATTTTGAAAGAGAGTTCGAATCCTCTGAAGAGAAGATTGACTGGTTGAATAAAGCTGACATGCACATTGGAAGAATGAAGCTTACTATGTCGTATTACATATTGCTCCCAATCATTATTGATATTGAAACTCCACAAGAGCTACGGGCCCATATGGATGAAAGATTCGGCAAACAGAATGAAGGTTTTGGTCCAAACCCCTTCAAAAGCAAACAAAGTGATGCATTCACTCCTCTTGATGGTCTCTCAGATCATGAACCAGTATCATCTCATATTGAAGTTGTTGATAAAGAAATTGCAGATTCTCCACTCATGCTCCAACGTTCTTCTCTTTCTGTGCCAGCTCACACTCTAGATATTGCAGAAGGTCCTAAATCCTCTCTTGCACCAGAGTCTGTTGGTTTGCATCATGATCACATGATTATTTCGGAGGTCAAAACAACTGTTGAAGGTAATGCATTCGCTCCTCTCCAACTATCTCCTCTTTTATACTACTATATCATCATAATTCCATGCTTTCAGAAGGTCATTGAAGAATATGGCCATTGCCATTCGCTTGGGATAATTTCTCATGCATCTACTAGTTTTAATCTCACCTCTCATGGTTCAAAGGAGATCTCAAGAAACCATGATTCAAGTCTTGTATCTAATTTGGGTTCTAAGCAATTACTGCTTGGGAAAATTTCTCATGCATATGATAGTTTTGATCTCACCCCTGCTGGTTCAAAGGAGATCTCAAGAAACTATTTTTTAAGTCTTAAATCTGATTTTGATTTCACGCAAACAGGTAATAGTTCTTTTTGGCATAATATCACCCATGATGGTTCGAAGGAGAAGACAAAAGACTATATGCACATTCAAAAATTTGATCCTACCTCAGCTGATTCAAATCACAGGTTCAAGGATCATTCTCATACTGTTGGATTTGTTCTCATCACATTTGAACTGAAGAGCAAGTACAAACACATGCTTTTTGAGCATGATCCACTTCTTCCCAAGAAGAAGATACCTCCAGACATATGACCAAGCATCACACCTGCTTGAGTTTGGAGCATTTATTTTTATGTGTGCCTTACAGTCTATTTTTTGAGGAGGGGTTATGTTTCCCATGAAATTTTCCCACCTCCTTGGTTTATTGATTGTTATTATTCATTGTATTGGGTGACCTTTGGTCTTAGTTACTAGGGCCCAGGATGGATTAAGGGGGGGTGTTAGGATATTCCTATACTCCATCCTAGTCCCACCAGTATTTTGATCATTTACATTTTCAGTCATGCATGCACCTTTAGGGTTTGCATGCATTCTAGGGTTTGCATGCATTTTGCATGCATCCCAGTCATCAGTCCAGCACCTAGCCCTCTGTTAGCCAGCCCCCAGGAGCTTCTCACTATTCAGTTTTAGCCCTCCAGTTGCTTAATGCGCCCTTCTTCCTTCATTTTAGGGAGCAACTTGCCCTTCTTCACTTACTAGTCCATTTTTCACTCAGTTACACTTAGTTACAGTCAGTTACACTCAGTTACACTTAGTCATAGTCAGTTACACTCAGTTACACTTAGTTACAGTCAGTTACACCTACCAGACTCAGTTTGACTGATGGTTGACAGTTACTTGAGCATTGATGACTCCACTGATGATGATGAAGACTTCCAGTTGTGCTCCGATGATCATGAGGATACCTAGTTGTGCTCTGATAACACTCTATTGATCTTATGATCACTCTGAGAGGCTAATTCGAATTGCCACCTTGGGCATTCAAATCCTCTCTACCATTGTACTATTTATTTGTCCATATTGTGATTAATTAACTAGTGTGTGTGAAGTATTATTGCTTCTATCCGAGTTCTACTATACCATATTATTATGTTGCTCATTATACTATATTGACCACTCTTCTTCTATTTTATTGCTTAATCATAATCATTCTCTTGTGAGGTATACATCATCTCTTAGATCTGCTGTGAGGATTTTCACATAAGTGTCTACAACTCCTTCCAGTGTCTGTAATCGAACAGTAGCAGGACCCATCTTTTCTGTAACAATGAAAGGTCCCAGCCAGAGGCGTTGAAACTTGGTATACTGGTTCTTATCTTTGTGTTGTTTGTCCCATCTTAGAACCAAGTCTCCAACAGAAAATTCCCTGTCAGATGAAGATTTTTCATCAAACCATCTTTTCACCATTTGTTGATGATGATATAACGTGTTTCTAGCCACTTCTCTATCTTCCTCCAGTTTAAGTAGGGTATCAATTCTCTGCTGGAGGGGGGAAGAATCATCTTCTTGGACAGATTGGGCTAGCTGTAGTGAAAGGATGGTAAGATTAGTAGGAAGAATGGCTTCTTTTCCATACACTAGACAGTAAGGATAATTTCCAATTGCTGCCTTTGGAGTAATCCGATCTGCCCAAAGAGCATTATTGAGCTGTGTATGCCAATATCTATGGTGAGAGGCTACAGTCTTCTTAAGAATGTTGATCAATTTTTTGTTTGAAGACTCAGCCAACCCATTACCCTGTGGGTAGTAATTGGCAGAAAATTTGAGTTTCATCCCTTTTTCAAAAGCATATTCAGTTATGTCAATCGAGGAAAAATAGGATGCATTATCAAAAACTAAGAATTCTGGAGTAACAAATCGTGAGAGTATCTGACCATCTAGGAAAGAAATGACTTGGTTGGCATTACATTGCTTAAGTGGGACAACCTCAACCCATCTGGTGAAGTAGTCAATTGCTGTGAGAATGTATCTGTGTTGGAGGGATGAGGTAGGGTTTATGGGCCCGACAAAATCTAGCCCCCATTGCTGGAATGGAAACTGAACAGTGACTGGTTGCAAAGGGAAAGCAGGTTTCTTGGACTTCCCTGTCCATTTCTGGCATGGTTGACACATCCTTATATAGGCATAAGCATCTTTAAACAATGTAGGCCAGTAGTACCCATATCTGAGAATCTTATGAGCTATTGTCTCACCTAAAAAATGACCTCCAGCTGGTCCTGCATGAAATTGGAATAAGATGTCGTCAGTTTCATGTTTTTCTAAACACCTAAGAAAAACCCCATCATAGTTTTTCCTAAACAGAACTTGATTAATAAACTGATAAGGTGTAGCCTTTAATCTCAAGGCTCTTTTTTTCTTAAAGTCCAAGGTTTCAAGAGCAAACCCATTATTCAGGAAAAATTTGATATGATCATACCATTTTGATGTCGGGGTATCAATAGCATTGACAGAACCTGTAGGAATATCTTCTTCCTGTTCCCATTCAACTTGCTGCTGCAAGGGATCGTTAGATTGAGCAGTAAGAAGGAAAAGGCCTTGTCCTTTGACAATTTTGGCTGGCCTTATTTCCAAATCATACTCTTGTAGAGCGGTCATCCAATGGGCTATTTTTTCACCCAACTCCTTGTGGATCAGAACATTTCTAATAGTAGAATACGGGACAATGACCTTTGTTTGAGATTTTAACAAATAAGGCCTATAATGTTTGACAGACTTGTAAACTGCGTAGGCTTGTTTGTCCATTTGTGAATAATTGAGCTCTGCACCTTTGAAGGTTGAACTCATGAAAGAGATTGGGATCTCTATATCGCTATCCTGTTTCTATGTCAAAATAGGTGCATAGAAGAAATCAATGGCGAAAGTGTAGAGAATAAAATCTTTATCATAATCCGGGGACATGAGAGCAGGAGCTTATGCAATAGCTTTACGAATTTCCACAAATGCATCTTTTTGTTCTTGTGACCATGTGAAATGCACATCTTTCTTAACTAAATGCTGTAAAGGTTTAACTATCTGAGCAAAATTAGGTACAAACCTGCGTACAAAGTTGATCTTACCCAAGAAGGACTGCATTGCTTTACGCGAACCTGGTAAGCCGATTTTTGAAATCGCATTTGTGCGTTTGGGGTCGATGATCATACCTTCTTTTGAAACGATGAAGCCTAACATCTTCCCTTCTGTGACTACGGAAATGGATTTCTTGGGGTTCAAGGAAATGCCAAATCTCCTGCAACGTTCGAAAACCTGCTTAAGAGCAAATAAGTGTTCATGTCGTTTTTTGGAAAATATGGTAATATCATCTAAATAAAACACAACAAAATTATGTGTTAAACCTTGGAAAGCTATATCCATAACTCTCTGAAAAGTGGCTCCTGCATTAATCAAACCGAAAGGCATTCGCCTGTAGGTGAAGGTGCCCCAAGGGGTTCTGAAAGCTGTCTTTAATTGGTCATCTGGAGCAACCATAACTTGGTTGTACCCTGAAAAACCATCTAGGAGAGAAAACATTTCTGACCCCGCTACCTTTTGGAGAATCTGTTCCATGGGGGGAACATGGTAGTTATCTTTCTCTGAGCCCGGTTCAAATTCCTGAAATCGACACACAATCGGATTTCACCACTTTTTTTGTGTACAGGCACCAAATTGGCTATCCACTATGTATTCCTCACCGGAAAAATAATTCGGGCTGTGAGTAGCTTTTCTAGTTCTTTTTTTACAAAAGGCTCTAAACTAGGATGCATTTTCCACAACTTCTGCTGATATGGTTTAACTTCCGGCTTCATAGGTATATTATGGTAGATGACGCTAGTATCAAACATTTTCAATTCTTCATAGGTACAGGTGAAGACATCTTTGTATTCTTTACATAGTTTGATGATAGCCCGCCTTTCTTCTGGGGTGCAATCAATTCCTAAATTGATGAAATGGGGTTCTTGCTCGGTCCCTAAATTGACTTGCTCGTAATTAAGTGAAGAGCTCTGTGTTTTACAATTGGTTTTGTTTCTAAACTTGTCTTGCAAATTGTAAAACCTCTCCAAATTAATCTCAGACTTTGGGATGACATTCGAGGAATCGGAGAGAGACTTTTCATGTTCATCCTCGTCTATAGCCATATCCCGGAATGTGTCCTGGATCGTCAAAAAATCAAGTATCTACTGATCATCATCGAATACTTTCCAGTTCGTCACGTTATCTGGTATGGAAGGCCTATACATCAGTTCTATTGAGAATGTTTGAGGAGATAGGCCCTCTGGTGGAATCAATCTGGAAGCTGTATTTGCCAACAAGTCAGCATCGAAGTTCTGAGACCTAGGAACTGAATTAATATTGAATAGAATAAAAGAGCTGGTAAGATCTCTTACCAATTTCTGATAATTCAATAGGCAGGGGGACAAGCAATGTATCTTATTCCTCACCTATTTCACAATGATCTATGAATATCCAAAACAATGAATGATCTGCACTTTCAAGTCAATAGCCTTTTTCATTCCCTTTATCAGGGCCTCATACTTAGCCACATTGTTAGTACAATCAAACTCTAATCTGCATGCAATAATAGTTTTTGTTCCTTTTGGATCTTTAAGAACACATCCTGCACCAACTCCATCCTTAGATTTAGAGCCGTCAAAAAACAATGTCCAAGCAATGGGATCTAATCTAAAATTTGTATTTACATTAAAAATATTATGTGCAATTTCCCCTGAGAATGTTACAGAAGTGAGATGAGTTACCTGAGATTCATTCTGTGCATTCTCCTGTGGTGAAACATCAGTTGATAAATTCCCAAAAAAGGTATCAAAGGTAAAGTTTTCAATGTGCATGTTGAAATAACCCACGGGCTCACTTGAGTCATTCAAATATGTGACTGTCTGTTTCATAAAAGGCTCCCTACTTATCTTGATCTTGTTTGGCTAACCATTGTAGGGTAACCACAAATGGGACCAATCAGTAGCAAAATAAAATTTTAGCTTTTCTGACCAGTCTCTACTAAGCCACATACCATATGCTTATGGAATATCAACAATGACTATATGAATTGTTTGATGGATTCGAGGATCAGCTGATAATTTAATTAAAAAATTTCTGAGCCTTCCTACCACTCTGACTTTTGATCTGTCAAGTTGTACTATCTGAGTAGGGAAAGGTTCCCATGTGGCATTCAACTTTCTCCAGACAGAAAGGGGCATCACATTTGATGAGGCACCAGAGTCTATCATGCAGTTATGTATGTTTCGGTTGAAAATCTCAAAGGTAAGCAGAAAAGGAGGTGTCCTTCTGCTACCAGACTTTTGATCATTTGGTTTAGTGAAAGAGTCAAGGTTATTATTCTGCAATTCTCTTGGCTGTTTGACCACCATGATTTTAGGTAATGTATCCCTCATCGAAGGGATTTTCAATAATTCAAACAAAGAGATGTTTTCCTTCACTCTTTTAAGATGCTAAACTAAATTGTACTCCATCTCAGGGATGACTGTATCCTTGTGGGGGAGAGTCTTTCCTTTATTAGGAACTGGTGTGGAGGATGAAGGTTCCTAAGGAGGTTGAGGTTTAGACCTTGTGTTATAAGGATGATGGACATTAAACACAGTCTCAGGTTCTTCTTCTTCTTCACACATAGGAAGCTTTGAAAAGTAACTTACAGTGTTGATTTGTGGATCCTCATGCTCATCTTCTTCTTCCTCATGTGGTTGTGGGTCTGGAGCGGTTTGATCATTAGGGACTTCAGGGGTGTTCCTAGATTCTGCTGCTAAGGCTTTAAAGATAGAATAAATTTCTTCATTTGTGAGGCCTTCTGTTGGATTAGGGGGTGGTGGATTTGGTGGAGGTTGATAAGGTCTCCTAAAAGGTGGCCTCACAAAACCTCTATTCTGGTTTTGATTTTCATTGTTAGTTCTTTTCAAATCTACCATCTCATTTGACATTTTCTGGATGAGCTTTTTCATGTCAGTTATGTCAAATGGATCCTTGATTTGTGCAGTGGGTTTAGGAACACTATCATTCCTTTTCTTGGAATTTGAAGGCTATTCTTCTAAGATTTCCGGATTGTCGTTGAGACAAAAATTTCCTTCTCGACTTGTATTGCTTCAGCAAACACTTCCTGCAAGGTTCCCTTTTGTGCTCGTTTCACCCACATTGAAATTGAAGCAGGTAGGCCTTTTTCATGGTAGGTTATCAACAATTCTTCAGCAGGAAGAAGGTTGATAGGAATGCTGTTCTTTAAGTATGAGAACCTTTGGTTGGAATCTTTAACCCTTTCTTTCCCTTTGATTTTCATGGAGGATAATTTCAAAACAAGATCTTGTGGTGTTTTGTCATCTCCAAACTTTTGGATGAACGATTTCTCAAACTCATACCAAGAAACAATGGACCTTGGTGGTAGGGAAAAATACCACGTAGCTGCCTTTCCTTCAAAAGTATAAGGAAAGAGTCTACAGACCACATCCTCATGAATGACACTTCTAAGCCTAATAGCCTGCATGAAGGTTTTATCATGATCTAGAGCAGGTGATTTGTCATCTGGCTCAAACTTGGGTAACCACTTATCAGGGTTTTTGGGCATCCTATGTTGGTCTCCAAGTACCCATACTGCATCTTGGTCGAGCCATGGTCTATTTTGTCCTTCTGCAACCATCGGTGGTTCTTCTTCTTCTCCTTTTTATGAAGAGCTTGAAGAATGTTCACTGTCTTAGGAAGAGGACGAGGATGAAGGAGGAGATGGTGGTGGTCCACTAGTCTCAAGTTTTGGTTCATCTTGTGTTTCCTGAAAAAATTGACTAAGGTTATATTCAGGAGAACCTGATTGACCAACCAGTTCTTGATTTTTAGGTTGTGGATTACCAGTTTTTATAGCTTAAAATGACACTTCTCTATCCGTGACGACACTTGTATCGCTTGGTCGCATGATGACACTTCTTGAGATCAAGTTTAGTCACACAACAGGACACTTGTGGATTGAAGGGTCATTTGGGACATTAAAAATGGTTGAAATCACCTCACTCTTGGCCCATTTGATGGTTATGACCCTTAGGAACATTTTTCCAGACCAAACCATCTCCTGAAAATCATCAGAAAACCCTTTTTTTGGCCATTTTTCTCCAAAAACGCTGGTTTCCTATGCATAGAGTAGGGCATACTAGGATGTGTGCGCGACCATTATGCCTATAGAATAGCGCACACCTTGGAAAATATGCAACTTTGCTTCAATAAAGTAGTGCACACCCTCAGAAATACGTAACTCTGCTTCACTAGAGTAGCGCACACCTTGAGAAATGCATTGGTTTGCAGTAGGAAGAGTAGGGCATTTTCCTGAACTAGTCAAAATCTTGAATTTTGGTTGAAATGAGTTGGTTTGGCAACCTCCCTGATCGGTTATAACCACTTTTCCTCTCCTTCATTGACTATATAAGGAAGGTAGAAGGGCCATGTGAGGGGACCAAGCCTATAACAATGTTATGCTGGAGGAATGGAGACCCTCATCCCCCTCTCTTGTGCCTCAGTTTTTGATAAACCCTAGCACAGTTGATTAGAGGTTGGGATCCTTGGAGAATAGAAGCAGGAGACCTTGAATATAGGTTTCGTGAAGTGCCAAGCTTGAAGGAAGGTATAATTTGATGTACTTGCTCCATTCATTAATAAAGATCAGATGTTCTTTCCTTTCCAAAGATGACCTATTTATGTGTGTCTTAGATTTGATTACTGTTTGATTATAGTTTGATGTCTTATTATGTCATGGATATCAGTCTTATATATGTATTCAAATGTATTTGAGAAAGGTATCAAGTTGTTTTGCAGGTGCGGGCATTGGGATACTAGATAGCATTGAAGAGAAAGGAAGGGAAAGCTTGGATCAACCTTCTTAATAAGGTACTCACCTTTCTAACCTTAAATATCTTTGCTTACTAGTTGCACTTGCAGAACATTTGTAGGTCTATCTTTCATACATGTAAGTTGGTAGTTTCTCCCCTGAACTATAGGTGCATTTTCCTCACAACACCAGTTTGCTGATGTTCAGTATTTTGATCAGTTGTCTGTTGGATAATTGGATCACTGATCTGTGAAACTGTTTCTTACTAAGGTTCTTGATTATTGGTTTGCAAAAAAATTTGTAAATTAATCGTTGCAAGACCATGTCCTCGTTGATCAACAAGTCTTTGTTCTTCCCTAGCAACCCTATCAGTTGATGTTTTCAATATCTGCTCTAGTGAGAGGGTTCCTCTAGTAGGTGATACAATAAAGATATTCTCTCTGTTTTCTTTTTGTGCTACAGATACAACAGGTGCAACAATTTTTTGGGCAGGTGTAGTAGGGACAACCGTTGGTTGTGACTCTATTCGTTGTTCATATTTTGAAGCCCTTGATTGGCTTTGAGTTTGAATCGTTGAAGTATTTGTTGGAGGAGGTTTCTTAGTTGCTTGTTTAGGCATGTTGCACTATTGGCCCTCCTTCTAGCGCTATTTGTTGATACCTCGGTTGTGCAGGTTAGATGCAAAAGGTGTTGGAATGTTCCAAGACACTCAAAAGAGGAATAAAACCCAAGTTGAAAGGCTTTGAAAGATCCTGCGCAAGGGAAGTTCTATCGCCACACCAAACAGGTTCGGGATAGAGCTTCCCTTGTGCAGGTGTTGGCGGGAAAATCTACCCTATAGCAAGGAAACTAATGCTATCAACTTGGTTGGGGTGACAGGTAAGTGTATTGATGCTATTACAGTGACATTTACAAAAAAGAAAGAAGTTGTAGATCTTGGGAACACACCTTTCGATCGAAGTTTGATCCTATCCTTGACTTGATCTCGTGTTCAACTTCCAAATCCACCTTTCCTTCAGTAAACCTGCAATAACAATACCTTTCTCAAAACATTTTGGGCAATATGTAAAGCTTGAAAGAAACAAAAACAATGTTTAACATTCAGCATTGACCAAAATAGATCCAAATTAAAATGCCATTTCACAACACATTTAAATTGGAACAAGAAAGACACTTCGACCTTTATTTGTCAAAAGTAGAATGATGTACAAGTATACCTGATCATGAAACAGGCTCCTGCAACTTGATTCTGGGCTCTTGCTCTTCTCTAGCTTGGCTGTCTTCAACATCAACTCCTCCAATGTCTTAAAGTTTCTCCATCAACTCATCCTCTAGGTTCTCTAGCTATAATTTCTAACCCTTCTCCTTTAACCTTCTTTGTATTTATAGGTTTAAAGAAGTAGTTTAGGTCAATATGTAGTTATGGAGGAAGTTAAGGGAGCTAGGAAACTACCATCAACTAATCTTCCTCGATGAATTAATTTATTTTTAATCATCTTTTAAGATGTACGCGACTCTTATTCAATGGAGTAGCGTATAGGGCGCTACCTTAGTGTTTAACAACTAGCGCTCATTCAATTTTAGATGGTGAGCGCTACTATGCTGAGAAAGAGTAGCGTATACTTGGATATGGGCGCTACTATGATACACTGGAGTAGCATATGGGCGCTAGTCTCTTTGAGTAGAGTAGCACTCATATCTCAAAATGATATGTTTTGGGGTTTTCCAGTAATGTCAGGAAAATGGAATGAGTTGACATATCATCCAAGGTCAACATGCTCCTCCATCCAAATTGTCCTTTTGTGTGATCAGCAGCTCAAGGTGATCACGTACGGAGAGGTGCAAGTTTGACCTATAACAGATGCCCCCTAATGTGTGAGGTCAGAGAGAAATGATGGCCGAAATACATTATAATCGAAAACCAGAGGAGGAGCAAAGAACCGCAGAAAAAAAGTCACAAGAAACCTACAACAAAGATCAAGGTCAGCGAGCAATTACATTTTTGACATCTTATAGATGTGTAGTGTGATACAACATGATCTCTAATACATAAAAAGGAGATGTATATAAAGCATGGCCACTTGAAATACAAGCGTGGATCCATGTCAAATTGAGAGATCATAGCCATAACAACAAACTGGATCTATGTCTCATGGAGAGCCGAATTTAAGTGAGGCTCAGTCTTGCGCAACTTGGGTGATAACAAAATGAGGTAATGTCATCCAAAATCCCATGGTCTTCATCCCACAACAACCCTAGGTACAAACCCTAACCGTGTGAATAGATGAGTTGATAGTCGAACATGGGGGGTATCGTTTGATTACCGGTCATTGATGTATACCGTTAACAAACGCGAGGACTTCCACCGATAATGATGATGGAGTCCAAGGTACCAAGTAGGATTCACCAAATGTGAATAGATGGACATGGAGTCGAACACTTGGGAATCCTGTCGAAGAAGAGACATTGATGGATTCTCATCATTCAACAACGAGGAAAATTGCCACTGGTGACTGCAATCTCCAAGGTACTAACTGAAACTCTAAACTTCAATCCCAGAATAATGAGTTGATGTTGATGGGAAGAAGTCCATTGGAAGGGAGGCCTTAAGGTATCCTCCATCATCCAACTCAAGAAACACTCAACTGGTAAGAGCTGATGTCGAATAATATGTAACAAGACTAACACTAGGAAGGCCGACACATGAGTTCAAGGTAAACTGCAGAATGGCCGATACAGGGTATATCCTTGAACATTGAGCACGACACAAAGTGACTTAGGCAGTTTCTAACATAATGGGGTAAATAAGTCTGAAATGTAAGATACATTAGCAGACCCTCCATATGGTTGGAAGAATAACCAACCGGGGGAGTAAATAAACTCAGAGGAAAGGTTCACCCTAAGGTCAAAAACTAAACCCAACCGACAAGATAGACTCAAGTAGGTGTTGTGTTCAAGGATAGAACTTGACTGAAACTGCCTTTGACAATGAAGATATGATATGTCTTTCCCGTTCCTTATTCTTTTTAGATAAAAGAATACCCTTCTTGTTATTTTAATGAGTCCAAGAAAGAATGAAAACTCAATAGATCCAACCATGTAAATAGTTTAACGATCCCATGGGAGGAAGACTCAGGACTTTCTTCATTATTTATAGAGTTCGAAGAAGAGATAGAAGATTACTCTATATGTACTGATCTCTGGATTTTAATATCGAGCCGAGATCTGTTCTTGCTCGCCGGTGTTTTCAATTTTAAGGAGTCTGAAAAACTTAAACAATAACTCCATATATCTGCTCGTGGATTTTAGTATCGAGCCCAAGCAGATTAATGCTCATCGGTGTTTTCTTGTTTATAGAGTTTGAAAAACTTAAACAACCCTCTTTTCACCTATCCGTGGATTTTATATCGAGCCCGGATTAGTCTGTGCTCGGCGGTGTTTTCTTGTTTATAGAGTTGAAAAACTTAAACAGTCCTGTACTTACCCTCTCGTGGATTTCACATCGAGCCTGAGTAGGTGAATGCTCGCTTGGTATTTTCATGTTTAGAGAGTCTGAAAACCCTAAAGAGAGACTCCAAAAGGTCCTTTTTCATACAGTTAGTCTCCTCCCCCGAAAAAGTTTAAAACAATGAAAGGAGAACTCTTCTAGCGCATACAGGAGTATACCTAGAGTATACCTTTTCCATAGTTAATCCACTTAGGCCCGGAAAAGGGGTAATTCTATACCCGAGTGGATGAGCCTTCAAATACTTTAACGAGCTCGAAGAGGACAAGTTTGCTTGGCAATCTTGTTTAGGTTTAAATAGTCCAAACAAGAGCTTAAAATGACTTAAAGGTCAGCTTCTAGGATCATAGCTTCATACCCTGCCAAAACTAGGTCTTCAACAAAATATTAGTCGATGCAGCAAAAATCTCGAATGATATATGAATTTGGAATATTTAGCTAATTGACAAGGTGTATCATCAAGAAGTTTGAGCGTAGGAGACGAATCCGACAAAAATTAAGTGAAAATTGAGATTGGATCAGTGTTATACCGTATTGTGTGTTTCAATTAATTAATTAGGGATTTTTGAAAAATTTTGAAACTATAGAAAATTAACAATTATGGGTAAAAATCAAAATCCAATTTATATATAATTTCATTGTTTAAAAATCAATTTTCAATTTTGTTTTGTAGGGCAAGGATTGGGCAATCTTTTGCAAATTTCAAATCTCCATTGCGATCGAACCGAGCATCCAAACATCAAACTTCCTCCACCAAGTAAGTTGATATCTCCTTGACTTGCAATTTCATGGTTTGTTTTTAAATTTTTGAGCAAAAATAGCTTGCAACGCAATGCTCATAAGTATTTATGCGCGAGCGCTACTGTGTAAACACAGGAGTAGCATATAAACTCGATGGGAGCTACTTTGCTCAAGAAAAGTAGCGCCTACACGCTACTGTGTAGTATACACAGTAGCGTACATACCTGAAAACTTATATACAAGTGCCGAGACTCAAAAATTTATGGTTTTTTGTGCAGGATGGTCCTTCAATGGAGGGAGAGGGAGCATGAGGACATGGATAGGTTGGCCATGCAAGACCCGGCTACCCTCCATGCGCTCCGAAGATGCGGTTTGTTGAAGTTTTATCGAACCGTAAACATGAGGGCTTTAAACAAACTGTTTCGAAGACTGATTCAGTATTGGGATGTGGATACCAACACCTTTGTCATCCGTGGGCAAACATTGGAGCTTACTGTTGATGACATATACTTTATTACTGGTCTCTCAAGGAGAGGAGATGTGATCAATCTGAAAGGGTCTTCTCGTTTGGGTGCACGATCAGTGCAAGAATATGTGAATACATACTGTGTTGCCTGAGCGGAAAAATCGGGAAGCCAAGTCTTGATTTCAACTATTGATGGTCTCCCTTTGAAAGTGATAGTGAGCATGATCAACCGAGTAGCCGATAGTGCATCACAACACTTAGCTTCCAGGCATTCTATGCACATTGGTGTACAATGCTTGCACGGTCATGTTTATGATTGGAGTACTAGTTTACTGGAAAACATGAAATCTCAAATGACAGGTTGCAAATCCGGCACAATGAAGAATTTTGGGTACGGAAGTATTTTGTGTACTTTCTTCTTTGAGAGGATGCCTGCTATTAGTTTGGGGATGCCTCTGCCATAGGTTAACCCCCATGAGCCCAGACTAGGCCGTTGGGGTGACATTTTCCTCCGCCAGGGTGGTGGGGAAAGTCACTATTGTTATCATACTGATGATTTCTGGGGGTGGTGGGAGAGGCAAGTACCCGCTTTCGAGCAGTTTCCCTATGCTGGATTGGATTTCCGTCATGATCCAGAGTTGGTGCTTCCGCCAGGTGGAGCCTGGGGAGATATTGGTATGCTTAAAATTTTGAGAATTTATTTAATTTTTTCAAACTTTTTCAAGTATTTGATTTTTATGAATGAGTTTTGAAGTTCTAATCAAGTGTCATATGCAGATGTTGGGCCTGTTCGTCCTGAGGGACATCCTACTATCTATGTGAGGCCAGCTGATATTACCGCAGCGGATGCTATGTTGGGAACCCTGGAGAGAAAAATGAGTCGGATGACTCATGAGATTCCTGCATGCCGCATGGATCAGATACCTGTTGATATGCAGGAAGATGCTGTTGGGGTGCCCCCAGCATGGCTTAGGGTGCTGCGGAGGGTTGCTAGGTTAGTCATATGCTATCGCAATGCGGTAGATGATGATGAGGTCCCTCCTTCTCCATAGGAGAAGAAAACATTCTATGTATATATTTTTGAGGCTACTATGCCCAACTTTTGTACTTTTATGACTTGACTTGATAAACTTATGACTCGAAACTCATATTTTTTGATACGGTACCGGTTATATACAGTATCGGTTATTTACATGTGTATGTGTTTTAAATTTATGTGTGCAATGTTGTTTATGACAATGTATGATGCAAATGCCAGTCTAACACATAGTTTGCTAATGAATCAGCTAAAGTGTTTAAACTTCTTGGAATGTGTTCATATCTGATGGAATGAAATTGTCTTTCCAATAGTCTAACTCGTAGAAACTGACGTAGCAATCCTGGATCTCTAATCTGATAAAAACCTGTTAACTGAAATACAATTAATTATGAGTCAAGCCTTACCTCCAGGTACGAAATGCCATGACTGAGAGCATCTCGGAAAAGTTCTATAACTGCACTGTATTCAGCCACATTATTCATGGTAGGTCCCAAACAAACCCCCCCTGAAGAGACAAGTTGGTCAGCGGGTGAATAAATGACCCAAGCTGCTGCAGCCAACTAACAGGTGTGGCGACTGGCGCCATCAGCAAATCCTAGGAAAATTTCGGTTGACATCTGGTACACGAAACGAGAAACACACATAATATTACCTAACGAGCATAACAAAACTAGCTTTACAAAAAATATACAGCTATGTTACAAGAAAAAGTGTTTCAGCCTAGGTGTAGTACTTCTTCAGGTAGAGCCCATTTCTAGGCTCGACCAACTTATTACCTTCGTGATCTACCAGTTCGTAGGCACCTTTTTTCAATACTTTGGAAATTATAAAAGGTCCGAGCCACATGGATTTGAATTTTCCAGGTCCTAAGGGCTCTTTGTCTTGATCCTAAAGTAAGACCAAGTCTCCTTCAATGAAAACCCTAGGTTTAACAGATTTGTCGTACTGTCCTTTGACTCATTTTTTGTGAACCTCGTTTGTTGTAAGTGCATCACGATGCTGTTCATCTAAATGTTCTAAGTGTAACAAACGTTCTTCGAGTATTGAAGTATCGGGTAGTAACTGAACTGCTAGTTTTAGCGAAGGAATCTCGCATTCAATTGGCACAACTGCTTCTATCCCATGCACAAGTTGGAAGGGAGAGAAATCGGTAGCAGTCTTAACGTTGGCTCGGTAAGCCCAAAGAGCCGGGTACAACATGATGTGCCAGTTATTCCGACTGGAATTAACAGTTCTTTGTAGTATAACCTTTTAAGTTTTGTTCACTGCTTCAACTTGTCCATTTTCCTGAGGATAGTATGAGGACGAATGTTCTTGTCGAAAACCAAGCATTGTATATAACTCAGTCATCATGCTATTTTGGAAATGACTACCATGATAAGTCACTATCTCTTTAGGTATGCCAAACCGTGCTATGATCTGATTAAACACGAAATAAGCGGCAGTTTCTCCATCTGCCTTAATAGTAGGCATTGCCTCTGCCCACTTAGTAAAGTAGTCAACGACAACGATGATGTAATGATGTCCTCCAGCTGAAAATGGATTGCATGTCATGAAATCAACCCCCCATTTTGTGAAGGGACCTGCTGTAATTACAGGATGAAGAGGAGCTGGGTGTGCCCTCATTTTCTTAGTGAAAAAATGACACGGTAAACAGTGTTTCACTGCTTCCACACAATCTTTAAAGATCGTGGGCCAAAAATATTCGGCACGCAGTATCTTCTGAGCTGTTGCCAACCCGGAAAGATGTCCCCCACAAGCTCCACTGTGGGTATCATTTAATACTGCTTTGGCTTCTTCCCGAGTTAAGCAGCGTCGTAAAATGGAATCTACCCCACGTCGATATAAAGTATCTGAGATGATAAGGTAGTTCTTCGCATGGCTTTTGAGCTTGCGTCGCTCTTCTCGGGAAAAAGTGGTAGGACACCTCAAAGTTTGGAGATATATTAAGATATCTCCATACCATGGGTCAGAGGAGGCAATGAGGAAGATATGTTCATCAGGGAATGAAGTTTCTTCCTCAACGCGTTCTAGGTCACTTGGAAATTCTGAGATTAACTCAGCGAACACTAGTGATTTTTTTTATTTGGCTGATTGGAATACCAAATCGAATTCCTGCAGGATCACGATCCATTTATTGTATTTCCCACCGATGATTCGTCGGGTGAGAACGTACTGGAAAGGATTGACTTATGCTATCACAGTAGTAGTTCGTAAAAGTATAAAGTGACGAAGCCTCTGTACCGCATAGACCGCAGCAAGTGCTAACTTCTCAACGTGCGAGTATTTAACCTCAGGGGATATCAATGCGCAAGAAATATAGTATACAACATGTTCTTGGAGCATATCGTCTTCCTGAACCAAAACTATACCAATTGTAGTAAGAGACGCTGCCAGGTATAAAAGAAAATCTTTTGAATAATCTGGCGGGCTCAACAAGGGTGCTGAAAGGAGTGCCTTTTTTAAAGCTTCAAAAGATGCTTGAGCAGCTTCATCCCACAAAAAGTAGGAATCTTGTTTGAGTAGCCTCATAAAACCTTTGGTAATTTTAGCGTAGTTTATGATAAATCGCCGTAAGAAATTGGACATGCCTTGCAGACTTTGAAGTTGTCGCAAGGTGCGAGGAGGAGGCAGATTTACAATCACCTCTACTTTAAGTGGGTCAACCATTATACCACGATTAGAGACAATGAAACCCAGTAAACGTCCCGATTCGACACAGAACACACACTTATTCGGATTCAAACGAATCTTATATTTTCTGCATCTTTCAAACACTTATCTAAGGTGGGCCGGATGGTCCCGTCTCTTTCGAGATCGCGCCGGGAGATCATCCAAGTAAGGTTCTACAATGTGTTTGATATCATGAAAAGCAAAATTCATCGCTTGCTGGAAAGTAGCTCCTGCATTCTTTAAGCCAAATGGCATTTTCCGATAAGCGAAGGTCCCCCACGAGAAAATGAAAGCTGTTTTATGTTGGTCTTCGGGTTTAATTTCTATTTGATTGTATCCCGAAAAACCATCCATGAAAGAGAACATCTCATGTCCCGCACAAGCATCTATGATTTGATCGATAAATGGTGTGGGATAGTTGTCTTTCGGACAAGCTTTGTTCAAATCCCGGAAGTCAGTACAAACTCTAATAGTGCCTTGCTTTTTATCAACCGGAATGGGATTTGAAACCCATTCCGTCATATCGATCGGATAAATGAAACCGGCTTTGAGCAACTTTTCAACCTCCGCCTTGATGGTGGCTGCTTTTCTAGGGTTTACGGGACGGAGCTTTTGTCTCACAGGTTTCGCATTAGGGTATGTTGTGATGACATGCTCCACAATGGTTGGGTCAATACCTGGCATCTCCTCATATGACCAGGCAAAAACGTCGCGGAATTCTTTAAAAAATTTTGTATACAGAGCTATCTCTTCTGGAGAACAGTCTACACCAATAAAATTGTTTTCCATGACCCCGGGTTTGGTGGAAATGTCGATTGGAATTGTTCTCGATATATTGGCCATATTTCCTTCAGCATAAACAACTCTAGAAGTAGAAGGAAAAGATGACAAATCAACCAATCCACCGGGTCTCACAGGGAATTCTCCTCTCTCAATTCTGTCTAGATCAGGAAGCATGTAGGACCTATGATGCATATGTTCCCAAGGTTGGTCCAGGCCCATCATAACTTCTAAGATGGCTTCATCAGATGGCAAAACCGTATCTAAACAATCGAACGAGTGAGTGGAATTCAGTGACCATGCCGGAGCATAGTCCATATCTGACTCAATAGAGACTGGTGGAGTCATGATATGTTCCATTGTAGCGTGTTGAGTTTCCATATAGGCCACCTCTGCAATGGAGGGAGGCACAAAAGTTTCTGACGTGGTAGGAAGGATCCAAGGATCAGTTCTTAAATCGACCGTAAATGTTTCGGTAGCAGTACCCACATCAGAACGCATAAAAAGAACAGGGGAGGGGAGGTCGAAAGTGCCTATTAACGACCCATACAACCCTGCTCCTAAAATCTCCTAAACCGGGGCGGTTTGATCAACCAAAGGAACTGTGGTTTCCGAAGAAGTCTGGTTGTTTCTCTGAGTGAAAGAAAGTTGATCGACTGTAACGATCTTACCTTCAAATGGGAACATAACCACTCGAAAAACTGCCGATGCAATAGCTCGCATGGCATAAGTCCAACTCCTGCCTAACAACATATTGTAATCAAGCGGAGCGTCGAGAACTTCTACTTCAACAGGAACTGTCTTACCGGCCAAAGTGACATCAAATGATGGCAAAACTCCATGTGGACGGAAAGTTCTACCATCAAATGCAATAAGCGGTGTGTTAGAAGGGGCTAACTCGGGAGAACCTAGAGCTTTCCAACAGGAAATTGACATTACGCAAGTCGACGCTCCCTCATCTACTACAGCTCGTCTGACAGTCATTGGACCATGAATGACCTCAATCTGAAGGGCAATGTGATAGGGCAACCGGTATTTGACATCAGTCATATCAAATCGCGCAGACATGTTGGAGGATTCCATACTCCCAATAGCTGCCAGAAGTGCATTTCGTTGTAAAGGACAACTCTGCAAGACTTCTAAAGTAGACATTGCACAAGGGGTCTGGGCTAAATCTTCAACCACATTGTAGTTAGAAGCAGCCTGTGTGTTGGGATTGTGCGATGCCCTCTTCAAGACACCTTTCGGAATCTTGGGCATTGGGTCCACAGGTATGTGGAGTGGAGTGGAGGATTCAGGAATCTCCTTATCCTTTTTCTGCGCTTCCGAGGTATAGTTCCTGGCTCTAGTTTGCAAAAGTGCATCCGAATTAACCATGTTTATAAATGTTTGATCAACTGAAGCGTGCGAAGTGCCCCCAGTTTTGGAGGTGCCAGAAGTTGAGCCTTGCCCTTTAGGAAATGGATCTTTCAGGACGGCAGGCTTCTTTTCTCTTAAGAGCTTCTAGGCTTCTTCAAGTAGAGGGCATTGGTGAGTAAGGTGGTTCTGCTTGCAAAGTTTACAAAAGAACTTAACCTTCTTTTCCTCTTTGTTACCCTCTTCGGCATTGTCTTTTTTGGGATTTTGTTGGTTCCCCTCTCCTTTCTTGCCCTTCTTTTTGTTGTTGGGCTGCTGAGGGCCCTTTTGATTGTTCTGGACCTGATTGACAGGTTCAGAAGTAGAAGGAGAGGTTGTGATGGAAGAAATATCTGCAGTCGATTGTTTGATAGCTAAGGCATGGACCTGTTTGGTCAGTGCTTCGAAGGCTGCAGAGTCAACTGAACCCACTATGCCGTCAGCATGTGGTCCAGGTTTGGGTCTACTCAGATCAGTGTTTGATCTCAGTGCGTCAGGTATAATCTTGTACAGTAAACCAGATTGTGCATATACAAGGTCTAACTGTTGAGTCCTTAAGATGGCTTCTTCTTCATTGGATATTCCAGATGTAGCTACTTCCTTAGAAATATAAGGAAGGAGTGATTTCAAGTACCACTCAAGCAAGAACTTCAGAGGTATGTTGGCCTTAATGAGCCTTTTCCGTCTTCGCCACTCCTAAATGTGATCAGATAAGTGAGTGGCTTTATTTTGTCTAAAAGTAGACAAAAGTTTTGTTCCGGCATCATACCAAACAGGAAGCTGGAAATGATTCAAAAAGACGGTTGCTAGATCCCTGAAACTAGAGAAAGTAGCCGCAGGTAGCTCAATGTTCCATTTGGCTGTAGGACCAGTTAAGGTCCTTTGGAACAATCTCAATCTGATGGAATCCTCATTTAACGAATTTGAAGAACACCATAAGTGGAAGGTAGTGACATGGTCACTAGGGTCTTCACCTGCTTTTCCTTCGAACTTTGGAATGTTCGAAGGCAACTTGGTGGGAACTGATGGCCATGTGGAATTATGACACACAGGATCATTTGTCAGTTTAGAAAGGTCTGGAAAATTCAAAGTTGCCAGAAAAGGTAGACGAGGCCGGTAGGATGGTACTTGATAAGGGGAACCACCCATCGTTTGACCCATGAATTGTTGGTAGGGGTTGCCCCTAGCCATCTGGTGATAAGGGTTTCCCCAGGCCATGTGCTGACAGGAGTTACCATCTACCATCTGTTGATAGGGGTTGCCCCCAGTTAACTGTTGGTAGGGGTTGCCCCCAGCTATCTGTTGTTGTACGAAAGAGTTATTAAAATTTCCCCACCCATACGAGAGTGGATTAGTACTTTGTGGGTTAATCCACTGTGGCTGGGTGTTAGCCCCGCCATATTGCTGGTTAAAGATATTACCCCCTCCCCCTGAAAATAAGGAAAAAGGGGCATTACTTGCAGGCATACTACATTGGTTCATGTTAGGGCCTGCAAAGGTATTGAAACCAGTAGAAACTGATGTGGACGGTGCAGTCATGGTACCCATGACTGGCATGTTTGCAAAAGCACTTGGTCCTACCACAGGTGTGGAAACCCAAGTACTAGGAATCTGATATAACGGTTGAGAAGTAGAAGGTGTTTCACAGTTGGCCATACTGCTAGGTCCAACAGTAGGTGTAGGAATAGATGCCATCGTTGTAGAACTAGGCATACCTAATGTACTAGTGTTGAAACTGAAAGATGGAGTAGGCACAGATGTGGTTTGTGCCTGACTTGGTGTAGCAGTAAAAGAAGGGTTAATTGTGTTGGTGTTCATACCTAAAGTGGGAGTTTGGGGAACCCCCTGTTCACCTCCTAAGTTAGACATCAGATGTCCGAGAAAGGAATGATCTGCACTGAAAAGGGGCTGCTGGAAACCAACAGGTGACAGAAGCGGAATTCTAGTATTAGTTAAAGGAGGATTGAAAGGAGTGCTATACTCCGCGGAAGTAAGATCTTCCACCTCAACTGTACTAAAGTGTTGTTGATCTGTGGTACCTGGTAGTGGTTCCTCAGGAACCTCAATTTCAAGGTTTTTTGTTACAAGGATTTCTTCAGGTAATTCAGTTTCAGGAGTAACTTCTGAAAAAATACCGGGGTTTACCCACTGTCGTCTAGCTGGCTGTATAGGTTTTGTTCTAACTGGTGGAAGGTTTTGAATCCTTCTCGATCTACGGAGTTGTTGATTCTCCGTGATTATAAATATAAAATAACAGACTAGAACCTAGTGGCCACTACAACTAGGGGGCAAATAGCACGCCAACTAAAAAAAATCCTAAGTATACAAACCAGGCAAACAAAGATGCCTTCCAGAGAAGATTCTGGGATGATGAGGGCCCAGAACAGATCAACGAAGGAAAAAAGACAGTTACCCAGGGTCCACAATACAATGACTAAGGGTGCAAGCGCCGGAATCACCCAACCGCCCTCCCAAAGACCTGCAAGGGGTTTCCTCCCACATCTGTCTTAGGTACATCAGATATAACCTCTGCTGTCACCTGCGTATGAACCTAGAGTCAGATACTATGGATACCACAACACCGAAAATTCCTGGGGGAACAGTCACCGGTCGAATCAGAAAGCGTGGGCAGGGTAGCTAATCCTGAAACTCGAAAGAGTCCCCAATACGCAATCCGATCCTGGCATATGCTCGAACAGAAAGTCGGAGGAGTATTCCCACAAACTGATCTCGCAATGACCTACTGCATAGATCCCAGGAAAATTTTGAGTGAGGTGGGTTTACCTATGATAGTCTCAATACGATTTTTGCGCAATGTGTGATCTTGGGTGGTTTAAGGTGATTTAAACCCAAGATCCTAACCAAAACTAGTTGGTGTAGTGTACCCTAGAAAGAAAAAATGTTTCTAGTTCATTTTATTAACAAATTTTTGGGCTGTTATTACTCAAAAAGGGTAGTGCTTTTGTGTGGCGTGGTTATAACAAGAAAACAAAAGTGCAATAATGTCAAAACTTTCTACAACAAAGCTCTTTTCATTTTTTCATTTACTTCTTTCCAAAACTGAAAAATCGAGTAAACCTACTTAAAATTGTGTTTTCTTTTTTTTTTGAAATTATACAAAATATACTAAGTTATCTTGTTATAACAAAAACAAGTTCTATTTAAGCTTAAAATACCAATTTTTTTTTTCTTTTTCAATAAACGAAAAAGAACTATATAAAAATGGGAAGCAAAATAAAACTTTATATGCAATGTGTGTAAGTATGGCTAAAAGTTCTTAGGCCTATAGCTGTCGAAACCCTAGCTCAAAAAAGACTTGATCTACAGGTTTTTTACTAAGAAAAAGCCTCTAAACTTGAAAACAAAGTGGAAGAAAACAAAAGAGAAAGACACAAAAGGACTGGCATAAAGTATCTAGCCTTAGCAAGACCACTATGCCAAGCACAAGTAGACAAGCAAGCTTCCTTACTAACACAAAGAAACTGAGAAATGAACTAGCCTACAGCTGTTTAAAAGAACTTGCAACTAGCAAAGAGACAAGAAGTCCAGGAAGAATGAAACTTGACCAAAAAAAGAAGACACCCTAGAGGCTCTACCAAGGACCAAACCCTAAAACAAAGGATGGGAGTAGTAGAGAGCATACAAACGTCACCACAAACAGCAGATACAAGAGTATGCAGGTTTGTAAGCTAGCAACAGGTAGTCAGGGTCTAAAAAAGTGGAAGTGCTCAACACCAAACACTCCCTAGTCTTCCAAAAAGTCAATAAACAGTTCAAAAATTCCAACGGTCAACAAGCGGTTTAAAAGATGGAAAAAACTTCAAGAGAAGGTTCTTAAGACTTAAACAATAGTTAAAAACCTCATGCAACCATCAAAGGGATCCTACAACAAAGTCAGCAAATCACCAAAAGGCTAAAACACAAGCAAACCAAAAATATAATGCTTCAGAAAGTGTACCCTACTGTGTAGTAGGGAAACTCGCGCCCCTACTGAAACGGGCGCTACTGTATATATAGCACAGTAGCGTATGGGCGCTACTGTATATATAGCACAGTAGTGTATGGGCGCTACTGTATATATAGCAGAGTAGCGCTCATATCTGAAAGGCTTGAAAACTGACTTTGGAAGGTATCAAAAAGTGATGAAAGCAGACAAGAAACAAGCAAGGGATACCTATACAGTTTCTCAACACATCAAAGAAGTCAAAACAATCTAAGAAGACAAACAAGAACAAGGTTTCCTAGAGCCAAAAACTCAACTTTTCCCCACCGGAGTCGCCAGTCTGTTGGCGGGCAAATCTACCCTATAGCAAGGAAACTAATGCTATCAACTTGGTTGGGGTGACAAGTAAGTGTATTGATGCTATTACAGAGACATTTACAAAAAAGAAAGAAGTTGTAGATCTTGGGAACACACCTTTCGATCGAAGTTTGATCCTAGCCTTGACTTGATCTCGTGTTCAACTTCCAAATCCACCTTTCCTTCAGTAAACCTGCAATAACAATACCTTTCTCAAAACATTTTGGGCAATATGTAAAGCTTGAAAGAAACAAAAACAATGTTTAACATTCAGCATTGACCAAAACAGATCCAAATTAAAATGCCATTTAACAACACATTTAAATTGGAACAAGAAAGACACTTCGACCTTTATTTGTCAAAAGTAGAATGATGTACAAGTATACCTGATCATGAAACAGGCTCCTGCAACTTGATTCTGGGCTTTTTCTCTTCTCTGGCTTGGCTGTCTTCAACATCAACTCCTCCAATGTCTTAAATTTTCTCCATCAACTCATCCTCTAGGTTCTCTAGCTATAATTTCTAACCCTTCTCCTTTAACCTTCTTTGTATTTATAGGTTTAAAGAAGTAGTTTAGGTCGATATGTAGTTATGGAGGAAGTTGGGGGAGTTAGGAAACTACCATCAACTAATCCTCTTCGATGAATTAATTTATTTTTAATCATCTTTTAAGATGTACGCGATTCTTATTCAATGGAGTAGCGTATAGGGTGCTCCTTTAGTGTTTAACAACTAGTGCTCATTCAATTTTAGATGGTGAGCGCTACTATGCTGAGAAAGAGTAGCGTATACTTGGATATGGGCGCTACTATGATACACTGGAGTAGCGTATGGGCGCTAGTCTCTTTGAGTAGAGTAGCGCTCATATCTCAAAATGATATTTTTGGGGGTTTTCCAGTAATGTCAGGAAAATGCAATGAGTTGACATATCATCCAAGGTCAACATGCTCCTCCATCCAAATTGTCCTTTTGTGTGATCAGCAGCTCAAGGTGATCATGGACGGAGAGGTGCAAGTTTGACCTATAACAGCAGGGTCTTTTGAAGCCTTTCAACTTGGGTTTTCTTCCTCTGTTGAGTGTCTTGGAACATTCCAGCACCTTTTGCATCTAACCTACACAACCGAGGAATCAACACTCCCCTGATCACTCATCAATATCTTCGGACAACCAAACTGAGTGACAATATTGTCGAACAAGAAACACGCTACTATTGCAGCGATGCAATCTACAACTGGTGCAGCCTCCACCCATCTTGTCAAATAATTTGTTGCTGTGATTATGTATCATACACCAGTGCGCTTCCCAGGTGGGTTGATAGGTCCCACGAAATCCACTGCCCATTTATCAAATGGCTGTAGTGTTACTTGAGGTATTAGCGGAATCTCATCCCTCCTGGAGGGTTTTCCAGTTCTTTGACAGACATCGCAAGTCCGCACATAATCCGTCGCATCATTATGAAGAGTGGGCCACCAAAGCCCTGTGCGAAGCACCTTCCTGGAAGTCACACGACAGCCATAGTTCCCACCAGCCACTCCTGGGTTGTTTCTGACAAGATCTTCCCTTGCTCATGAGGCAGGACACAGTACCTCAAGATCTCGTCGGATCCCAGTTTGTACAATTGTCCTACAATCAACTGGAAATCTACAGTCTTAACCACTAGCTGCTTCTTCTGACTGGTGGTGAGACCCTCTGGTACGGTTCCTGTCGCCAAAAGCTGAATGATTTCTTCATAGTAGTCATCATCTACTTCGACCCTGAATAGTTGTGCATCTGGAAACCCATATTCAATGTTAGTCGGTTCCTCCCCTATCTCAATCCGCGACAGATGATCTAGCCCCACATTCAATTGTCCCGACTTCATGATCATCTCAAAATCAAACTCCTGAAAGAGAAGTAACCAGCGATATATCTTTCCCCCCAACACAGGGTTATTGACCAGATACTTCAAAGAAGAATGGTCAGTCAACATCTTGAAGTGACCTCCCAATAAGTAGTGCCTAAACTTCTGCAGTGCATATACCATCGCCAAGCCTTCCCTCTCTGTAGTGGTATAATTCCTCTTTGCAGATGATAACTTCCGACTCACAAAAGCAATTGGGTGATCCAGATCCCCTTCCCCTGGTTTCACGAGCACTACTCCCAGCACAATCGATGATGCATCTACATGGACATGGAATTCCTTGCTCCAGTTGGAAAATACCAATATCTGTGCAGAAGCCATCTTAGCCTTCAGCATCTCGAAACTGACTTGACATTTCGGACTCCACAAAAAATATCTCGTCCTTCTTTAGCAACTCCTCCATAGGAGTCGTGATCGTAGCATAACCCTGGATGAACTTGCGATAATACCCTGTGTGCCCCAATGTCGCTCTCAACTGCTTGACAGTGGTAGGCAGTGTTAAGCTCAGAATGAGCGCAATCTTTGCTGGGTCGACCAACAATCCCTACTTGCAAACAATGTGACCCAAAAATATCCCAAACGGTGCACAGAAAATGCACTTCTTCAAGTTCAACGATATTTGATGCTGCCGACAGCGCTCCAACATAAGTTGCAGGTTAGCCAGATGATGGCTGATCAAGCCATAAACTGTCTATTCATCCATGTAAATGTGCAGAAACTTCTGAATAAAATTCTTGAAGGCAAGAACAACAACCTGAGAGAATATCGTAGGTGCGTTCTTCAACCCAAACGACATCACTGTGTACTGGAAACAACCCCACTCAGTCACAAATGGTGTCTTGTGGCGGTCTTCTTTCACAATATTGATCTGATGATATCCAGAGAAACCATCCCTGAAGGAATACATCTCTTGGCCGCCTACGCCCTCGAGTACTTCATCAATGAAAGGTGTCGGAAACGGATCATGCATGCATGCATCATTCAACTTTCTCAGGTCGACACAAATCTGGACGTCACCTGTCTTCTTGTCTTGCACCACCATTGGTCTAATCCATTCTGATTCTTCAACTGGTCAAGTTCAACTTTGACCCTTTCCTTATGCTGTGAATTCAATCGATATGGTTGCTGCCTAATTGGTTTTGCATCAGGTTTCAATGGAATCTTCATCTCCCCTAGATCCCCCAAGATTCCCTTCATCTTTGAAAAATTTGTAGGAAACAGATCTTGGAACTCATGCAATAGGTCAGTGACCTTCTCCATCATGTCTTCATCCCAGTAGTCGCCAACATTCGTAAAATTTGGGTTCTCTTCTCTCCCAATGTTGACCTTCTGGAGCTTCAGCGGTTGACTAATCGAATCTGTTGGTGCAACAGGTGCTACAACATTGCGACTGCCTTCTGATTCCGGATATTCCATGGGTCATCACCATCCTCTGGCCCGCCAGTGATATTATAACATTCCATCAGCGTCTTCATTTTATAGTGCGTATGCGGATCCGCAAGATATGCCACTGGAACAACCTTCAGAACAACATCGCGGATGAGCTGCAAAGAATTATGCACATGTGGGTTGGCATCCACGAAGTTGAAAGTATGAGTAAAGCAAAATGTCAACTCTAACCAAGTGGTAATCGCCCCTCGCAACTCGACTGAAGCATACCATGATCGCGGCATTTCATCCAAAGTATGGATAAAAGCATGGACCCATTCATCCCTTGGTCATGTATACCACGGAGTCTGACATTCCATCAAATGACTACATGGGTCATTCTTTCCATCATACCTTCCGGTGTGGTATATTTTTGTGTCTCAAAAGCAAACAGTCATCAATCTTCGACACTGTGACCAACTAGTAATCGACTTCTTATGGGTTGCCCACCACCGTGCTGGAGTAGCCTTCAGTGCCTCCTCCAATGCCAGCAATCACTGCGGTTCCAACACCTTAGTTTCAAATGCGACTCAAAACTCGGACAATCCATGCAGTCCTTTGTACACCGGAAACTCAACAGTTTCAATCACAACACGTCGCCTGAGTCAGAAGACGCAGAGCTAGAACTGCGCCAACCAATTTCTCCACCAGCAGTCAGATGGATGTAATATTCTGGAATGTTATATGCATGATCCCATCCTCTTCCAACTTCATCCTTGACAGGTTCAACATATCGTCGCCCTTCAGCCGGATCCAACAAAGTGATAACGCAAAGATCCTGATTTTCAAAGGTCATCATCCGCTTCTTAAAATTAATGACTGCTGCGCTGTCACTATCCCATCCAATCCCCAGCAATGCGGGATAGGATCTTCCACCTTCAACAACCTCAATGACATCAAAATACGCATATGTCTTCATCCCCTCAATATCCACAACAAGGTGCAGAACTCTCCCAATTGGTGTCACCTTGGCCTGATTAGCCAATCGCAGATGTACAGGAGACCAGCTCAGCATTGGACTCCCCATATTTTTCCATGCTTGCTTTGTCAATATCTTAACGTCAAAGCCTAGATCCAGAATAAATGAGTCGACCTTGTAGTCCCCAATCTAGACATTCATGCGCATTTCTTTTCCTGTCTTCTTCCTTTGCAAGGAATTCACTGTGGATTCCCTCCATCCCTTAGTCGGTCAATACAACAAACTCTCAATCTCAGCAAGTGCATCAGGATCGCGTACCAGCGATAAACAACTTTCAAAGAAGTTTTGCAAAGTACCATGTTGATGCGATGGTCCTCCTTCCGATATTGAGTCAAAAGCCGAGGGCATGTCATAAACAACTGACTTACCGTGATATTTTTCCATCACACTATGCACTTGAAAGAATGCGTCACGCTTGGAATCAATGTCAAACTACACCTTTTTCTTCCCAGCCAGTCGTATCAGAGGATACGAACCATCTTCGTCGGTTGTCGCACCTCCGCGAGTGATAACAACAACAACAACAACATCTTGTGTCCTTGACTCTACTGAAATTGTCGCAACAGTTGGTCCCTGATTCTGGTTTTGCAGTGGGTTCGCAGGTTGATTCACCTTCTTATTAGCATTCTGATTCGGACGCTGGTTCTGGTTCTATGGCTGATTCTAATTTGGAAACTGGTTCTGATTCTGCAACTGTGGTATATTTCCTTCCTGCCACCGCGTAATCAACTACGGACAGTTTTCAACATTGTGATCAATAAAAAAACAAAACATACACTGTGTCTGCAATTGTGGCCAATCTCTCTGGTAGTGTCCCAGCACCCCACAATTATAACATTGGATAGGCCCGCGACCTCGTCCTCCTCCACGACCAAAGCCTCCACCGCGTCCTACATGGAATCCCCCTTGCTATTGATATTGTGGTTGAGGAAACTGCTGCTGCATGGGATTCGGTTGCAGCTGCACACACTATCATGGCTGAATGCATGGTGCTGGTTGAATGTATTGTGGCTGCTGTGGAGCCATCGACATCTGAGTATATTGTGGCATAAACTGGTTTCATTGTGGTTGTGGTACAAACTGCATCTACGGTTGAGGTAGTGGATGGGCTACCTATGGCTGCGGTTGCGGTTGTTGTATAGCACGTTGGTCATCCTTCACATAGAATGCATCGTACGTTCTTTCCTGAAGTGAGCCATACGCACGACAATCCTTATCCTCATGTCCCACGGACTTGTAGAATATACAATATAGATTCATTGGCTTTGTGACCATATTTTGCATATATTGACACTCCTTGTGTTGATGCCCATATACCTGATAGATGTGGCACCAAGAAAGACCTCCCCCGCTCAATGGGTTCGGTGCTCGGGATACCAGATAGTTGTGGAAGTATGGGAAGCTATCCTTAGTATTCCCTTCTGCACGGCATCGCGTACACCAAGCCTCTTCATGATGTTCTTTTCCCTTCTTAAGTTATTGCAATTGTATTGTCAAGTTGGTCAACTGTGTTAAAATTCAATATGCTAATACAGAAAATAGCAGCATTACATTCTATTTCACAATAATAGCATATACAGGATCACTGAAGAAACAACAAGCATAGCATAAACACAAGAGACACAGATTTATCCTGGGAAACCCTCATGGGGTAGAAAACCCAGCAAAGCTTTCCTCAATAAGATGATAAACCAAAATACAAGATGTGCTCCCTCCTTCTAATCCTCCTTAGCAAATCTCCCAGACAAGTGCTCCTCTTTTCAAGTGTGTGAGTGTGTCAAATGAGGAACACACCTCCTCTATTTATACACTACTCTGACATATATTTTACACAAGTACATGTAGGCTCGTATTTAACCATTAGGTTAAATACCCTATTATAACTGACTGGGCCGACCCCCACATGGTGGGTCTAATAATCCTAGTTGCCACAACTCCTCGGAGGAATAAACATCTCCGGATACATAATAGAATCACCTCGGAGGGATGGAACATCTCCAGAATAAATACTGTACAAATATAATATTCTTAGAAGTTACAATATTCAACACTCCCCCTTAACGAGAAGGATATTATAACAACATCTACAGGAGCAAGGAGTCATTGACTACATCATCTATATATCATCGGAAGCTTTCTTCAATTCATCATCATCAGTAACTAAACTAGTTACTGGAACATCAACATCATCAGAGTTGATATTACTCGATCATCAGCATCGTCATCATCATCGTCATCACACGATCACACGATCATCAGCATCGTCATCACACGATCATCAGCATCGTCATTACACGATCATCAGCATCATCATCACACGATCATCAACATCGTCATCACACGATCATCAGCATCGTCATCACACGATCATCAGCATCGTCATCACATGATCATCAGCATTGTCATCATACGATCATCAGCATCGTCATCACATGATCAGCAGCATCGTCATCATACGATCAGCATCGTCATCATATGATCAGCATCGTCATCACACGATCAGCAGCATCATCATCATACGATCAACATCGTCATCACACAATCGGCAGCATCATCATCACACGATCAGCATCATCATCATACGATCAACATCGTCATCACACGATCGGCAGCATCGTCATCACACGATCAACATCGTCATCATACGATCAACATCATCATCACACGATCGGCAGCATCGTCATCACATGATCATATTATAGGATGATCAATCCTGCTCTCTTTAGGACATAGGTCCATGGATGATGCAATCCAGATCAAGTTCCAGGATGATCAATCCTTATCTCTTTAAGACAAGTCTCATGTCTAGGGACGATCCAATCCCAACCACAGTGCCACTCCTTTTTCATATTGGATGTGACCTAGATCAGATCTAGGATTTACCGCCACAGAGCCAGTCCTTTTTCATACTGGATGTGTCACATCTACAGAGCTAGCCCTGTTTCACACTGGATGTATCACATATACAGAGCCAGCCCTGTTTCATGCTGGATGTATCACATCTATAGAGCTAGCCCTGTTTCATGCTGGATGTATCATATCTACAGAGCCAACCCTGTTTCATGCAAGATGTATCACATCTACAGAGCCAGCCCTGTTTCATGCTGGATGTATCATATTTACAGAGCCAGCCATGTTTCATGCTGGATGTATCACATCTACAGAGCCAGCCCTGTTTCATGCTGGATGTATCATATCTACAGAGCCAGCCCTGTTTCATGCTGGATGTATCACATCTACAGAGCCAGCCCTGTTTCATGCTGGATGTATCACATCTACAGAGCCAGCCCTGTTTCATGTTGGATGTATCATATCTACAGAGCCAGCCCTGTTTCATGCTGGATGTATCATATCTACAGAGACAGCCCTGTTTCATGCTAGATGTATCACATCTATAGAGCCAGCCCTGTTTCACGCTGGATGTATCATATCTACAGAGCCAACCCTGTTTCATGCTGGATGTAACCTAGAACAATTCTAGGATTTGTCATGTACATTTTGAACCGAGGTCCAGGGACGATCCAGTCCTATCATGTACCTTTTGAACCGAAGCTCAGGGACGATCCAATCCTATCATGTACCTTTTGAACCGAAGCTCAGGGACAATCCAGTCCTATTCAATTCTCGAAGACCTCATGTCTACAGTTCAATTCACAGGACCAAAGTCCGAGGACGATCCAATCCCCTTACCTGTTCATTCAGGATTTTGTTCTCGGAGACATCATGTCTACGGCTCTCTTTAGGACTGAAGTCCAGGGATGATCCAATCCCCTCAAGTCCACTAAGGAATTCATTCTCGAAGACATACGTCTACGGCTCTCTTTAAGACTGAAGTCCAGGGATGATCCAATCCCCTCAAGTCCACCAAGGACTTCATTCTCGAAGACATATGTCTACGGCTCTTCTTTCAGACTGAAGTCCAGGGATGATCCAATCCCCTCACATGTTCACCAAGAACTTCATTCTCGAAGACATACGTCTACGGCTCTTCTTTCGGACTGAAGTCCAGGGATGATCCAATCCCCTCAAGTCCACCAAGGACTTTATTCTTGAAGACATATGTCTACGACTCTTCTTTCAGACTGAAGTCCAGGGATGATCCAATCCCCCCAAGTCCACCAAGGAATTTATTCTCGAAGACATACGTCTACGGCTCTCTTTAGGACTGAAGTCCAGGGATGATCCAATCCCCTCAAGTCCACCAAGGACTTCATTCTCGAAGACATACGTCTACGGCTCTCTTTAGGACTGAAGTCCATGGATGATCCAATCCCCTCAATTCCACCAAGGACTTCATTCTCGAAGACATATGTCTACGGCTCTTCTTTCGGACTGAAGTCCAGGGATGATCCAATCCCCTCACATGTTTACCAAGAACTTCATCAAAACATGTGTCAATCATGTATCCTCATCATCAAAACATGTATAACAAAACATGTATCCTCATCATCAAAACATGTATAACAAAACATGTATCCTCATCATCAAAACATGTATAATAAAACATGTATCCTTATCATCAAAACATGCATAACATCTATCATCAAAAACATGTATACATCTATCATCAAAAGCATGTATACATCTATCATCAAAAGAAAAAATATAAGATTCCTAAATCTAAATAATTCTAAGTAACTAGGTGCAGTAAATAGGTAACCTCATCATTGATGAGACATACTTGTTATCAGATACTATGCTACTCCCCCTTTCGAGGAGGGTCCTTCTGGACTATACCAAGCTTGTCTCGGAAGTATTCAAACTTTACTTGAGACAGAGGTTTAGTCAAGATATTAGCAATCTGATCCTCAGTGCTTATATACTCGAGCTTGATAGCTCCTCTCTGCACCATATCTCGTATATAGAAGTATCGGATCTCTATGTGTTTTTGACTTATCGTGGAATACAATATTTTCTACATATAATCATAGTGGAATTCATTTCTAAGTCAAACACTCCATATAATAGCTTCTTAAGCCACACTGCTTCACAGCTGGCAGAGCAGACAGCTATATATATATTCTGCTTCAGCAGTACTGAGAGCCACACTAGATTGTTCCTTGCTGAACCATGAGATCATGGCAGATTCAAGACTATAACATCCACCTGATGTACTCTTTCTGTCTGAGGCACTTCATGCCCAATCAGAATCTGAGTAACCATGTAAACGGAGTTCATGACCTCCAAGATAATATAGACCAAAATCTAATGTACCTTTTAGGTACCTCACTACATTCTTTGTAGTTATTAAGTGAACCTTTCTAGGTTCTACTAGATATTGACTTAGGATATTTGCAGCAAAGCATATATCTGGCCTAGTATTTGTTAAATACATCAATGACCCAATGATTTGTCTATATAGGGTTAGGTCCACTAAATACGATGAGTCATTAACTAACAACTTCAAGTTGGAGTCCATGGGAGTGGCCATGGCTTTATACTCCAACATATCAAATCTTTTTAGAAACTTCACAGCATACTTACCTTGAATTAAAAGATTCCTTTTGGATCTTGCCATACTTCTAGACCTAAGAAGTAGTGCATTAATCCGAGATCTTTCATTTTCATTTCTGCAGCCATTTTCATGACCTGTTTTTCATTCCTTGTCAGAAAGAGATCATCGTCATACAATAATGGTATGATAGGTTCATCATCCACAACCTTAAGGTAAAGGTTAGGAACAACTTTACTTTTGGTAAAGCCCAAGCTTTGTCATGAAGCTGTCAATTGTCCATTATTCACACTTAGCATTGAGTGATCTTCTACATATCTATCTGTGCCATCTCTCGTCAGATGGGTCTACTAAAATGAGACTCAAAATCATTCGAACTCTGTGGTGAGTTCCTTCTTGCATCCATGTCATATGTGTATAGAACCCATATTCAACCTTGTAGCAAAGGTTGAGATCCAAATCACCCATGATGATCATTAAGCTCATCAATTGACTACCGATCCTGGGAACCCATGTTGATGTATATGTAACTTCGGAATGTATTTCACATACATGTATATTGTATTCCTATAGAGATGGTATTATTCCTCTATAAGGAAGTGTCGTCATTTATATTGTAAATGTCGTAACTTATACTTGATGGGTTATTAGACCACCTTGTTTGGGGTCGGCTCTGTATAAGTCATGTGGGTCAAAGGGTTATTAGACCACCCTATTGGGGGTCGGCCATGTGGGTCAAAGGGTTATTAGACCACCCTATTGGGGGTCGGCCCACTCAGCATTATGTTATGTGGTTAAGTTCGAGCCGACATGAGTTAGGTAAAAAGGCAAGTCAAGTCAAGTATAAATAGAGTGCGGGAGGCACTCTATTTGCTCACTCACTTCTCACACATGCTCTCAAGGAGGAGAGGCGCACTTATGGAGGAGGAGGATTGCTGCTAGGTTATGGCTATCTCTATTGGTTGGTTGTATCATTGCTCTATCTATCTCTGAGGAAGTTATTGGGGTTTTTCACCTTTATGGTTTTCCCCAAGTAAATCTTTGTGTCTCTTGTGTGCTTGCATTATTGTCTCCATGATTGATATGCTGTAGATATGTTGTATATGTTGTTCTCTCAGTTAAGATCCTAGATCATATTGAAGTAAATTCAAAAAATTTAACATGGTATCAGAGCTAGCCTGAAAGAAGGCATGATATGGCATGTATGACACTTGTTGCACTTACGATGCTAGGGCTTGATATAGGAAAAACCAGTCATCGTAGCACTTTCGCTATAAATCCATTTTGGCGAAGTTTTCGGATCTGAAATTGTTACAGGACGAAGCTAAGATCTCCAGGTATCTTGTGTCCAAAGGACAACCTCTAATTCGTTGTACTTTGTGATTTATGATCTGTACAATATAGGGTTTCTGCCTCTTCCAGATCTGAGTCAAAATCAGGTGACCTTGGGAAAAAGGTCATATCTTGGGCTAGGAAGCTCCAAATGAAATTTCGTAAAAAGTGACAGGTATTACACAGTCTGTACTATCTCAGAAAACTTTTTCAAAGGCCGAAGTTGAACCAGTGACACGTGGCACTCCGTACAAGTTCGCTCTCCTGTTTTATCCCATAAACAGGTCACGTTGCGACATTTGGCATAACTCTCTCTCAGAGAATCCAATTGGGTTCAGACCTGTCAGGATGGAAAGGTAACAGGCCGAGCTATCTCAGAAAAATTTTCCAGAGGCTGAAGTTAAAACAGTGACACGTGGCACGCCGTACAAGTTCGCTCTCCTGTTTTATCCCAAAACAGGTCACGTTGCGACATTTTGCATAACTCTCTCTCAGAGAATCCAATTGAGGTCAGACCTATCAGGATGGAAAGATAACAGGTCAGGCTATCTCAGGAAACTTTTTCAGACCCTGTGGATCAAAAATTTCGGAGTTACACCAGAAACAATCAGGTACATATTTCTGTCAAAACAGAATTATTTTTTGGTACCTTCATTCATGGCTTCCGGAATTTAGGGCTTTGAAGAAAGTTGGAATTTTTGTAATCGGAGACCACGGCTGGATGCTACTCATCAAAATAGAAATTTAGAGACCAAGATCAGAATTTTTGGTTGGGCAGAAGGCCGGGCTTGATTAGACCCTAGTTCGGGACTTTGATCAGAAAAGTGGAAAATTAGGGCTTCTGTAAAAATGGGAATTTTTGAAATTTGTGACCACGGCTGGAAGCTCCTCAGAAAAATAGAAGCTTAGAGCTTTGGATCAAACATTTTGATGGGGCAAAAGAGTGGGCTTCATCAAACCCCAGTTCAGGGTCACGTCCAGTGAATCTAGAAGTTTCAAAGGCAAAATTGAGGAGTGAAACTTTGCAGTTTTCAAATTCTGAATATACCAACTTGATCAGCTCATCAAGGCACATATTTCTATCCTATCAGAAGTTTGAAATTCAAAGTTTGAATTTTTGGGGTTTCTCTGACAAACCCATATCCATCTCAAGGTCCAGTTCTTGCAAATCAAGTGGATTGGGTTAATCCTAGAAGAAGATGGATTGGTCACTTGCATAAGTGAAGAAGTTCCTGTTTCAGAGGGAGATGAGGCTAAGGCCTTACATAAGAAGATTACAAGTGATCTCGACAGGTATGACTCATCGAGGTATGTTTTGAGATTTGTTCATAATTAAGTTTATGGTATGCTTCTCTTCATATTATCACGGTTAGTATAATCTTGATTTTAGACTTGTCATATCACCTTAATAAAATTATGAATGCATGATAGAAGTCATTCATTTATTAGGAGTATGAAACTTATGTTTGTACTAACACATTGTGATGTTGTATGAGTTTTATGTTGTCTACTAACATGAAAGGTACACCAAGAAGACAAATCATGTTCTAGTTCAAGAACATATGATCATGAGGACAAAGATTCATCCATTGCCATGGATCTCATAGAAGATCCATTCTCGAGGTATGTATAACTTAGTTTTATAATGGTTAACTTATGAGACATGCAGGTTACTAGCACAAGTCACTAAAGAGAACCAGAAGACATTATGCGGGTATGTTAGACATAAATAGCTAGCATGCTAATCCAGGTATGTTTTTCCTATATCAAGCTAAAATCCTACCTTGTGTTAGGATCTTATACTGTTGTTGATAATAATTATTCATGAAGTCATAGGTTTGAATCAATCATGGTTGGATGTATATTATTATAATTGATGATATGACTAACCAGAAGAATCATGAAAGTATAGGCTTGAATAATCACAGGTTTTATGCATTTTATATCTCTTATCTTGATTGATGATTCAACTAACCTGAAGAGTCATAGGCTTGAGTAATTACAGGTTTAGACATGTTATGTTTCTTATGATTTGACTAACCATAAGAATCCTTGAATGCTCATGCTTATTATTTCTGTTTGAGATGATCATGACTATACATGCTTGAGATTATTGTGTTTTAATAGTATACTAATGAATGTATGTTTTTATATGAGATCACAAGGATAACACATTCATGATACTAATAAGCATGCATAGGGACCAAGGATGAATATGAGATTCAAGAACAGGTAATCCAGGAAGCAAAGATCAAGAGGGAGTACACTCCAGTGGTTTATGCAAGGATGCAGATATCCAGAGGGAGTTGTCCATCTCTCTACATCCCACAACAGAAAGGTGTAGAAGAAGCTACTTTAGATTAGTACTCCAGCAGCTCCTGCAAGGAAGCGAAGACTCAGAGGGAGTCCACCCAACGAACAAACAAAGATAAGTATTTTAATTATCATTTCTTACATATTTGTTTGTTTAAATAAAATTGTTCAAATGATGTATATGCTCATGGTCTTAGACTTAGGATATGTATTGTGCATATTAGAATAATTACAATAATGAACAGTATACTACTAATATGCATGGGTAAGTGGCCTATGGCACTGTACAACATTCCATTGCTACTTATCTAGAATGAAACCTCTTTGCTGACATGTTGGGAGTTGTGCACACTCTTAACAATGTTCTGGTAGAGATTGGAAGGCATCTAGAAAGTTACGGGATATGGATAAATGTTGTATTGAAGCATTGGCTAAGATAATTGCATGACTGTATGACATATTTATTTATGTGTAAGAATTTGTTCTGAAAACTATGAGATGTTTTCTAATCATGCAATTTAACTTGTTGTGTAGGAAAGATCGTATGCCATCTCCTACAAAAGAAGAACTACAACATTTGTTCCAGCAACAAAGATATCTATTGAAGATATTGAAGATATTGAAGATATTGAAGTTCCCAGGATCTGGGATGAAGAAATGAAATGCCATGATCCGTCGATCATGAAGAATGATGTTTGGGATGTAATCCCAAGACATGAAGGGAAGTTCGCTATGACTTCCAAATAGAACTATCAGATCAAGCATGTTGCAGATGGCAGCATTGAGAAATACAAAAGTGATGAAATAGAAGATGCACCAGATGGATTTCAAGACAGCATGGTGTAGTCATATATGTGTGCAGAACTTAGTATGGTAGGATAGACATCTTTCTATCCAGTTTGGTCTTTACCAAGAGTTAAGCGGGTTCCAACCTTTTCTACAAGGTTGAGGAAGGCAATCCAGTGATACTACTTTTGTAAGAGGATAACCTGTTTGTTACAGGTGAAGATAGATTGATTGCCGACACGCAGCGGAAGCTTGCTGCCAAGTTCGAGATGAAGAATTGGGGATGATGCACTATTTGTTTTTGGCATGGAGGTGTGGCAGAGTGCAGATGGAATCTTCCTTGGACAAGGGAAGTATGCAGTAGAGATCCCAAAGAGGTTCGGGATGATGGATTGCAAGGCCATGGCCACACCTATGGCATCGAATCTGAAGCTTCTATGTGATGCTTCATCTGAGTCAGTTGATGTCTCTATGTATCGTCAGATGATTGGGTCCTTGATGTACCTGACGAACACAAGACCAGACATTTGCTTTGCTGTGAACACATTGAGCCAGTTCCTGACAGATCCGAGAAGTGTTCACCTGGTTACTATAAAGCATGATTCTGAGGTACCTGAAGGGTACAGTGGATTATGGGCTCAGGTATGAGGCGAATCAAAAGTTTAACCTGGAAGGTTATATTGATTCAGATTGGGCTGGCAGTGCTGCAGACAGGAAGAGCACATCTAGGTGCTGCTTCAGTATGGGATCAGGTGTGATCTCTTGGTTTAGCAGGAAGCAGTCCTGCGTAGCACTGAGTATAGCTGAGGCAGAGTATGTTGCAGCCTGTTCAGCTAGTTGTGAGGCAGTATGGCTACGGAAGCTACTGTCTGAGTTATTTGATCTCCCGTTGGAGGCTACTGGTATCTTTTGTGATAACCAGAGTTGTGTGAAGCTGTCTGAGAACCCAGTGTTTCATGACAGGTCGAAACACATAGAGATCAAATATCACTATATCAGGGATATGGTGCAGAGAGGAGCTGTGAAGCTCCTGTATGTTGCGACGGACGAGCAGATTGTAGATGTGCTGACGAAGCCACTAGCCAGGGTGAAGTTCGAGTACTTCAGAGAGAGGCTTGGCGTTATTCATATCGAGGACACTTCGAGGAAGAAGTGACGGACACATTTGCTGAATCCATTCCAAGCATGTTGGAAGGAGGATCCTTCACATGGCTGTGGATGTAAGCGCTGGATGATGAGCATCAGGATGATGTTCTAGTTTCTGCTGGATATGATCAGTTGGATCATTTTATGTATGTATGTACGCATCATGTTGGATGCAGGATATGATCAGTTGGATCATTTTATGTATGTATGTACGCATCATGTTGGATGCAGGATATGATCAGTTGGATCATTTTATGTATGTATGTACGCATCATGTTGGATGCTGGATATGATCAGTTGGATCATGTGTATGTATTGTTTATGCACCATGTTGGATGCTTGGACCATGTATCTGTATATGTATCAGGTGGATACATTGTATGATCAGGTGGATCATGTATGGTGATATGTATCATGTATTTGTATTTGTATCAGGTGGATACATTGATGATCAGGAGGATCATGTATGATGATATGTATCAGGTAGATACTTGGTATGCATCAGGTAGATGCATTGATGATCAGGAGGATCATGTATGATGATATGTATCAGGTAGATACTTGGTATGCATCAGGTAGATGCATTGATGATCAGGAGGATCATGTATGATGATATGTATCATATATTTGTATCAGGTGGATACATTGATGATCAGGAGGATCATGTATGATACTTGGTATGCATCAGGAAGATGCATTGATGATCAGGTAGATCATGCAGCAGGATGTTGCAGTGATGATCAGGATGATCATAGATGACGAGCTTCAGGATGTTGCTCCAGATGACATGCAGCAGGATGTTGCATTGATGATCAGGACGATCATGGATGACGAGCTTCAGGATGTTGCTCCAGATGACATGCAGCAGGATGTTGCATTGATGATCAGGACGATCATGGATGACGAGCTTCAGGATGTTGCTCCAGATGACTTGCAGCAGGACGTTGCAGTGATTATGATCAGGATGATCATGAGTACATCAGGATGATGTATGGTGAGTATCAGGTTGATACTCTGTGGCCGTGGATCAGGTTGTGCAGATGAGCATGTCTGGGAGATCCTATAGGTCGGAGTTGTGTACCCGTAACAGCCTGGGATGCTCTGTCGAGACATTGCTCTGGGAGGACATGTAATTTGTGCCCTGGGAGATCTCAGGTCGGAGTTGTGTACCCGTAACATCCTGAGATGATCTTGCGAGGTTTTGTCCTATGGCATGTAATTTGGGCCCTGGGAGATTTCAGGTCGGAGTTGTGTACCCGTCACATCCTGAGATGCTCTTTCGAGGTTTTGCCATGACCACATGTAATTTGTGCCCTGGGAGATTTCAGGTCGGAGTTGTGTACCCGTAACATCCTGAGATGCTCTTGCGAGGTTTTGTGGTGGACCACATGTAATTTGTGCCCTGGGAGATTTCAGGTCGGAGTTGTGTACCCGTAACATCCTGAGATGCTCTTTCGAGGTTTTGTGGTGGGGTCACATGTAATAGCGCCCTGGGAGATCCTACAGGTCGGAGTTGTGTACCCGTAACATCCTGGGATGCTCTTTCGAGGTTTTGTGACGCACATAATAAGTCCTGAGGATTCCACAGTATGGCCAGTGATGACGAAGACCTGCAGGTGGTGGGCCTACATCCAGTATGAAAAAGGACTGGCTCTGTAGAACTTCCTATGACGAGTAGATTCAGAGATTGATTGAGATAGCAGCAGCAGTGACGATGATGATGACTCGATGACGATTATCCAGTGACGATGATCCAGAGAAGATGACTTGTGCTAGAAGAACTGTGCTGAGAAATACCTTCCTAGTTAAGAGGGAGTGTTGATGTATATGTAACTTCGGAATGTATTTCACATACATGTATATTGTATTCCTATAGAGATGGTATTATTCCTCTATAAGGAAGTGTCGTCATTTATATTGTAAATGTCGTAACTTATACTTGATGGGTTATTAGACCACCTTGTTTGGGGTCGGCTCTGTATAAGTCATGTGGGTCAAAGGGTTATTAGACCACCCTATTGGGGGTCGGCCATGTGGGTCAAAGGGTTATTAGACCACCCTATTGGGGGTCGGCCCACTCAGCATTATGTTATGTGGTTAAGTTCGAGCCGACATGAGTTAGGTAAAAAGGCAAGTCAAGTCAAGTATAAATAGAGTGCGGGAGGCACTCTATTTGCTCACTCACTTCTCACACATGCTCTCAAGGAGGAGAGGCGCACTTATGGAGGAGGAGGATTGCTGCTAGGTTATGGCTATCTCTATTGGTTGGTTGTATCATTGCTCTATCTATCTCTGAGGAAGTTATTGGGGTTTTTCACCTTTATGGTTTTCCCCAAGTAAATCTTTGTGTCTCTTGTGTGCTTGCATTATTGTCTCCATGATTGATATGCTGTAGATATGTTGTATATGTTGTTCTCTCAGTTAAGATCCTAGATCATATTGAAGTAAATTCAGAAAATTTAACAACCCATACAGAACCTGATTACATTATTAAGAGAATGGTCTTATCTAGTCCCTTGGAGCAAAACATCTCATCATGATTCTCTTCCTCTTTCTAAGAGAATCTCTTAACCACAAGCTTTCTATAGTGTGTTTGATTTGTAAATCTTTTGTTGAACATCCATCGCTTGTTCAGAGTTCATCATTCATCATGATCTTTCCTACAAATCAAAATTAAGTACATGATTAGTAATACTTCATAATCATCAAATCATATTGACATGATAACCTATTATGCATACAGATATCATTTACATAGTTATGCAACTATTTTGACCAATACTTTGGCACAACACTTTCCCATATCCTATATGCATACAGTGTCTATCTAGATGCCTTCCATCTCTACCAGAACATACTATCGAGAGTGTGCACAGCTCTCAGCATGTCAGCAAAGAGGTTTCATTCTAGACAAGCAACAATGGAATGTTTTTCCAACTTACCAATCATATGCATATTAGTAGTATACTGTTCAATGCTTTATGAATGTTTACACTCAGCATGATATATTCTAGGAATACAAATATGCATACAAGCAATATCATTTACTATTTCTAATAACAACTCAAATACGTATCTTTTATGTTTGTGTGGTTGCCTCCCGCTTGATCTTCTATATGTCTTCTGAACTTCTATTCATTCTGTACCACTATGCATGCTCAAGTGTACACTAGTGTCATCCTCATGATCTCATACACAAACATACATTCATTAGTATATTCTCAATATTATCAAAACATTCTAATTCTAAATAATCTTGAATATGTACAGTCATGATCATTAGTATTCAGGGTTTCAAGGAAGTCTTCTTTTACTCATGCATATTCTTGTTTGATCTAGTTAGTTAAATCATCAACCAAGATAAGAGACATAATATGCATAAACCCTTGATTACTAAACAATCATACCAAGTATACTTACACAAGGTAAGATTCTAACATGACATAGGAAAACATACCTGGATTAGTATACCTGCTTAGTTATGTACAACATACCTAAACAATCTCTTCAATGATTTAGAGATCCTGAGCTAGAACCTGCATGTCTTGTAGGTTAAACATAATATAACAAAGTCATACATACCTCGTGAGTCTTTGTCTTCATGTTGTCATGGTCATGGAACTTGATTTGTCTTTTGTAATGTACCTGTGTCTTGTTAGCAGACAACATCAACCTCACACAACACCATAATGCATAAGTACAATCATATAGCCCTAATCAATGAATGTCTTCGATCGTTCACATGCATTCATATTGTTACTAGGGTCATAAGACAATTAATAACATTAATCAAGATTGTACTAATAAATAATATGAAGACAAACACATTATGAACTTAATCAAGAATTAGATTTCAAGGCATACCTGAACCTCCTTAAGTCATACCTGTCGAGACTTTTTGTAGTCTTCTTATGTAAGGCCTTAGCCTCAACTCCCCCTAAAACTTGATCTGGAGCTTGATTAGGGTTTGCTAGAGAAACCCTAAAAATTCAATCTTTGACTTTCATACTTCTGAAGGGATGGAAGAATGTGTCTTGTTGAGCTGATCAACCTAGCATTCTTCAATTTTGAAATCTCCAAAATTTGACCCCTCAAAATTGGCTTCGAAACTTCTGGATCTTCTGGACAGGAACCCGAACTAGGGTTTGATGAAGCCCGCCCTTCTGTCCAATCAAAAGGTTCGATCCAAGGGTCTAAACTCTTATTTTTCTGAGGAGCTTCGCAGAAATGGATTTATAGCGAGAGTTCCACGATGACTGGTTTTTGCTATGTAAAACCCTAACCTTCAAATTGTCGTAAGTAAAGCAAGTGTCGTAAGTGCCATACCTTGTCTTCCTTCAGGTTAGCTCTGATACCATGTTAAAATTCAATATGCTAATACAGAAAATAGCAGCATTACATTCTATTTCACAATAATAGCATATACAGGATCACTGAAGAAACAACAAGCATAGCATAAACACAAGAGACACAGATTTATCCTGGGAAACCCTCATGGGGTAGAAAACCCAGCAAAGCTTTCCTCAATAAGATGATAAACCAAAATACAAGATGTGATCCCTCCTTCTAATCCTCCTTAGCAAATCTCCCAGACAAGTGCTCCTCTTTTCAAGTGTGTGAGTGTGTCAAATGAGGAACACACCTCCTCTATTTATACACTACTCTGACATATATTTTACACAAGTACATGTAGGCTCGTATTTAACCATTAGGTTAAATACCCTATTATAACTGACTGGGTCGACCCCCACATGGTGGGTCTAATAACCCTAGTTGCCACAACTCCTCGGAGGAATAAACATCTCCGGATACATAATAGAATCACCTCGGAGGGATGGAACATCTCCGGAATAAATACTGTACAAATATAATATTCTTAGAAGTTACAATATTCAACAAACTGTGTCTGAATTTGAGACATGCCCGCTGCGTTCTCACCAATCGGTGAAGTTTCTAACCGCATTGCAATCTCCAGAGCCTCACTCGGCATTGTAATGTTCTTTTGCATCAGCGGTAGTCAAATGTGAGGTAGAAATGTCGCGATGAACCATTCTTTGTGATGGACATCTCTCATGTCAAAGCTGACCCTTGCCATTAGTGTTTTGAACCATTGGTCAAAATACCACATAGTTTCATTTGGATACTGCTTAATCTATTTTAGTTATGTAATTTACTGTGCTTTAGACTTTGGTTTTCTGAACTCTGCAATCAATCCTTTTCTGACTTCTTCCGGCATCTTCTCTGGGGTGCCTGCGGGAACTTCAACAAACTTCATAAACCAGTCCAATGCGCAACCTCGAAGAGTTGTCACCAATTGTCCTTTCTTGTCATCATCATCAATAATTTGCTTAATAGTCCATACTGCTTCACATAAGAACTAGTATTGATCGAGATTGTCTGTTCCATTTCCATGGAACAGCGACAACTTTGCATCTTCGCCCGCCATCCTGGTCTTCCTTCCTACAGTCATTGTGCTACTAGAAATCAAGTTTTGTTGACACGATGAACACGATGGTGTCAAAGTTGTATTTCTTCCTGGATGAGAGATAGTGAGCGGAGGTGTGGGCACGTTGCTGTTGGGGTTAGGTCCTGCCTCTATCTTGGGTGCAGCCTGGTTGTCCTTGTCGGCACTGTGCGGTCGCTTCGTCTCATGTGGTATTCCTTCACGGCTTTGCGTTTCGATCACAACAGGACTTTCTCCTGTCCTCTGCCTATTTTCCTGTCGAAACGTTGCTCCTCCCCTTGTAATACCACCCTCTTCCTCGGATTCCTTCATAGTATCGTCGTAACTTGCACCCACCTACCCCGTATCATTCCATGTACCGCCCCCCCTGCTGTCGCGGTATCCACAGCCTCCACCCACCAGGTTTCTACTGGTCTAGGTGCATCTTCAGTATTCCCTTTTCGCAAATGAGCATCTTAATGGACAACTGTAGCGACAACAGAAACCTACCTCTTGATCCATTGAAGAATTCCCTTTCTGCTTCACTATAAGACTTTGTCATATCAACCACAAACTCAATGATATAGCCTTCCAGTATACTATCAACCCAGACCTCAACAGCCCGCGATGCTTTGTTGTCGACTTCTTGCAGCTCTTGGATCAGTTCTAGGGTCCAAGCTGTCGGCTCACCACCTTGGAAGTTCCTCTTCTGATAGGTCAATTTCGCTAACCATTCATACAAGATGATTGGGAACTCGCAGAAAAACTATTCGTGTGGACCGTCATGTATGTACTTTTCCAACCACCAATTTGTCGACAACCCAGGGTTCTGATTTTCTTTTTCAGCGAACTCTTGCAACTTTAGTTCGAACTGATCTTGAATCTCCGGTCCCGTCGGATGCCACAACATATCCTCCTTTCACTTCGTGCTATGGTCCCGTCAACAGAACCATTTGTTGACACAAACCCAGTCGACAGGGGTTCCTCACGTTGTTGACACCCAAACCACCACGGTCTCCCTGAGCACTGGACCAGATAGGTTTTACCCTGTCCAGCAACACCTACAGAGCAGATGAGGTCTCACCCAAGATGTTCAAGGGAGAGTTGATGGAACCACGTTTCCACCGAATGAAGGAATATTTTGTGCATCAACTAATCAACTTATTATGACATTCAGAAACAGATCTAACCATTCAACTCAGACATTAAGCATAATTGCAACATCATTCAACAGATCTTATCATTAACATAACTACTAATGCGCAACAGATATAACAGTAAAGCATTAATTGCAATAAGGAAACATCGCATCATTCATATATTCATATCACATAATGCATTTACCACATAGAAAAATGAAAGACACAATGATTCTGCTCAAAACTTTGTCGCATCATATTTATCTCCGCAAAAACCTAGATACAACAAGATAATCCTTCATCAGTTCATGTCTCTCTCAATCGGTATGTCAACACTTACAATCCTATGTCTATTTATAGGCTTGCACCTTTACATTTACGGTCCACTTAGGAAACCGCCTAACTACTTCTTAACAAACTCTACAAAAAGATGACCCAAAAACAACATAATGCGGTCCAAATGAACCAAAACCCACATAATGCGGTCCAAATAACCCAAAACACATAAAGTACTATCGCCTTGCTCCCTGATTTCCTCCTTTCGTGGTACCTTTGGCCTTGCACAGCATCCGTGATGCTGCAATGCTGACTCATCCAAACCACCTGCCAACACCTATAATCTGCCCTGACATATTTCAAATTTAAGCCAGCTGCTGCGGTGACACCTTTTTTGTTGAAGGTTTCACCAAACATGCTGACCATGTGGTTCATCAAATCATCTTTTAATTTGTCATTTTGGGCATTCCAACGTGTACGAATGGTGGGCCCAAAAATCTCCAATGCCTTTTCATGCAGGTTCTTATAAAAAAAAATATTTCCTACAAAAAACATATGATCATTAATTAAAACTAATTTGAGTTATGTGGCTTTGAATTACATGAAAAAAAACACTGAATAAATTAAATAATACCTGCAATATTCTGTATCTTGATTGGAACACATTCATCATTCACCAAGAAGCTAATGGGAAATGATCCCTTTCTAACCACACATATTGCACCAGGATAGCAACTATCACAATCGATGCTATCCTCCTCTCTAACATCCTGTGAAGTAGTGGTGGTTGGAGGGCCATGTTGACCTCCAACATCTGGTGAGGTCGTAGCATCTAAATTGCATTGCTTTGAAGGAGAGGAAAATAGCCTTGTTGGTACTGTAGATTGGTGATGTGTTGAACCATCGCTACTACCAATACCGACCTCTCTAGCCTGTACTCGATGGACCAATGTTATCTCCAAATATTCCTACAGAAAGTAAACTTCAACATATTAGATCATATCAAAAAAAGAGAACTAAAACAACATAAATGAATATATGTCATAGTTGGTAAAAAATTTCAAAGATGCCACTTACCCCATATTGATCTATCTTTTTCCTCAAGTCATCCATTTGTGCTTTGATTTCTTAGTCCTGGGTCTGATTAAAATAAGTCTAAGAAGGTCTTGGTTGCACTTTTTCAACATTTTATTCACAGTTTCCATTGCGTTAGTTGAATAAAGTATATCTTCCTCAATGACCACCTCATCATCCTGATATGGTGTTCTCTACGAATGTCAGTCAATAAAACGTAGTTAATTTATTTCTACCACTACAAAAAATCACGTAAAAAAATGCATATAATAACAAAAATAAGTACTATAATCATGTTTAGGTACTATTATGCTATCATTTACCTAATGCGATAACATTGGTGACTTCCCACGGTCACCCTGCCACAACACAATAAGCAAGACATGTTCATATCTATAAGTAAAAATTGAACCATGTATAATAAACGTGATTAATGTAAAAAAAAATTATTGTTACTATGAAAGTCACGTTTACCTGTCCAGAAGCTGTAGGTGTGTTCTGAGTACCGCCCCCCTGCCACAATACAAAAAGAATGATATCATATTGAAATATTTACTCAATTAGCATAAAAAATGTCAAATGTTAACAACTGTAATATAATCATGAATTGTGGTTACTATGTCATTGATGCTATTAGGTACTATTAAAATAACATTTACCTCATGCGTCACCATTGGTGACTTTCCAAGGTTAGCTCGTGGCATTTGTGGCATATGGCCACCATCACCCTGCACAATATAAGAATTAAGACATATTAAAAATGAAAATTACATATTTAACAATGTATCTTAAACGTGATTAATGAAAAGCATGACATATAATTAACCATGTGTATATTATATAAAGCATGACATATAAAAAAATTTGATGCAAGAGAAAAATAAAAGGTCATCGATCAAAGGTTGAGTTAAATGTTGTATAAGAAAATTACCCCCATAATCGCAACTCTCGCTTCTATTCGATTCAAACCGTAATCGTTCAAAAACTCTTCACCTGCAGCTATTGATTTTGTTGCACATATGAATATATGATTTCCTTCACGTAATACGTAATTGGGTAGCTTATGTGTTGACCCTGGTCATGTGCTATTTATAAACCCTGCGATATTTCCTGAAGCTTTTGGCCTTCCATCAATATACACAGTTGCTCCTTTGTGCATATTGTTGTCCAGTAGTTGACAAATAATTTTCTTCCACTCCGTATGTCTGCATACTTCGCATATATTGGACCAAAAACAACCAGTCATTGTATTTGTAGCATGGTCCCACATACTCCATCAATTCAGTTTCAGTGCCATATGCCACCTTTATGCCATCCATGGAAAACAACCCCAGTCCATGTAAAGAGGATGGAGCAATGCGATAAGTCCTCCCATTGAGGAAGAAATCCGCATCCACTTGGGGTATCTCCTTGGGTAGCCATCATTTGACCAGATGTCTATACCTCAGGGGCAACCCAATGTCACCTATGCTCTCATTATCATAACCACATGATCCTCCTTCAGAAACAAAAAGTTTCATGTGTTTACGAAATTTCTCCTTACCTTTTCATCTCTAGTTGATCTTGACCTGTTAGATCTTGTATTAGACGTCTTGCTTTCAACCTCTTCTAGTCAGTCTTCCTCACTTGAGGAGGATAGATCCGACAAGCACCTATTTGGTGGTACCTACAATCATTAAAACGAGACAACATGTTGTAGTTTAATCTTCAATACCGAAAACATCATTCATGGATCATGATTTCTAGCAAGCATGTTATAAAGAAAGATAATCCAAACTTGTATGGTAGATATTGGACAAACCAAATTATTAAATTTTCGATATTTCTTGTAAACGAATATCACCTACCAAGTGGCTTGTAAACAAGGTATCTATTTCTTTTTTGTGGTAGGGTCCTTTGTTTTCTCCAATGGGTTCTCTTTGTTAAATAAATAGTGAAGCAACACTTTCCCTTACGCTTCAACACTTTGAAGAGGAATTTGGGTAGCGTGAGGCCAAGGATAAGACAAGAAATTTGAATGTAAGCAATGGACCTCTCACTCTTTGACACAATATTGGCAACATAAGTTTAACACACCAAAATATTATAGAATGCATGGAAGAGGCTTGTATTTATAATCCAAAGCTAATCTTGAATGTGAGCCAATTCCAATGGGAATGCACAAGATTCAAGTATGGGCACCCATGTGCTTGCATTATCCAAAAGGAGGTCAATTAATATCCTATTGAATGAATAAGGGTAGTTGGTATAGTCTTGGGCTACCTACCAATATTCTAAAGCAACCTTTAGAATTAATGGGTTAAAAAATTGGTTAAATCACACCATTACATTGGTCACAAAGGGATTGAGAGAAATCCTACATGAGTCATACAACTAATAACTGGGAAATCATTTTACCCTTCTAATGGTGAACCTAGATTTTGACTTGGATTTTGTGTGTGTAATTGGCCTCAATTCCATGTTTTTGAGAGTAATAGGTATGGTTAATGTTTTTTGGAATCTCTTTGCATAGTTATTGCTAAATGGTCCATTTGTTGGTCTGTTCTTTAATTTGATTTCCCAGGAATGCATTGTTCCTCTAATTCAATTGTATCTTGATCAAATCATTGATGGTACCCACAATGAATCAACCTTCTACAGATAGTTGGCCCATTCCTTGTATAATCAGTGTTCAAGTTGCAACCTAATTTACATTCAATGCACAGTGAAACCATACATTTCCTTGATATGCATTCAATTTCCACCTACAAGCCCTATATGTGAATGGAATGAGGGTGTTCTTGTATTTTTAGGCATAGTTATCACCTACAGACACCCTCTTAATGGGATTCTAATTATGTATCATTTGCATATTGTAATGCTTCATGCAATTGATTAGAGTGTTGTGTGTTGTACAAACATAGTTAGGGAGTTGTTCTTAGTGTAAGTATAGAGAACTATGTATGCAAATTTGAATAGCATCATTTCCATCCATGCATAGCAATCTTATGTTCTTGGTCAGCCATACAACCCCAGCATTGGACCCAAATTCCAAAACAAAAATTTCATTCCAATAGAAGAAAATACATCACAATAGCCTTGAAATCAATTGTGAAGAAAAAGAACTCAACATAATTTCTAGAACAAATAAAATTTCATTTCTGTAGAAGATCCTTGTTGGTGAGGCATGTAGACCATAAGCCTTGTGTTAATAGATCACTATTCACTAATGACCCTAAATTCGGTTTTAGAAGGGGATGGTGTTTGAAGAGGCTCAATCCCACTTTGTTTCTCATTATGTATCCCAAGCATTCAATGGCCATCACATATATTCTAAAAAACACTAAAAAAACATAAACCCATTTTGCTAAGGCTATCTCCCCCAAACCACTTTGTTATCTCATTTCCATAGCCTATCAATCCTACCTTAGGGACACGCCCTCGAGTTGGAGAAGAGCCAATTAAAAGTGAATAGAGGTAGTTATAGTGGTGGTAGTGGGTAACATCTTGTAGGTTACCATGAACTAGTAGCAATCTTTGGGGATTTAACTACAGGTGCTAGTTTGCATAGTAGCAGGTACATAATCTCATATTGTTAAAATTGAGCAACATTTCCTTCCCATGAAAAAAGACAAAATCAAATCATTTGAGTATGAATGGCTTTAGTGAGTAAATTACGTTTGGCATCATTTAATGGAACAAATGAAAAAATAAGCAACCATCAATTAGAGAAAGAAACAATTCTATCATTGATTACTATGGATTGGAGCACAAGGTTTCATATATTTCGCTAATTCTGGGAGGAAATACTATATGCTTTGGATCTTGTCAATGTTTCATGAAGCCTCTATGTTGGGCTTTGAATTTTTTTTCTAATGGAAGCTTGTGCATGGAGGAAAGCTCCACAGACATGTAGACAGTGGGCCTTCTGGCCGGAGCTAACACTCTACCCTATGATAAGTAAATAAACAGAGGGTAAGAGAATTTCGATGAAGCAGCCTCTCACCGAAGCCATTGATCGAAACCCCTATGCATTATCTTGCTCCTATGCTCCTCTATGTGCTCTGCTCCTCTGCTCCTCGAAACCTCTATGCGTTGTCCTGCTCCTCGTGTGCTCTTATCCTCTGCCCCTCGCATTCTCTTCTCCTTTGCTCCTCTTCTATCATGGAGAGAGAACTATCAGAGGGCATGGGAACTCTGCTCCTCTGCTATCCCAGAGAGCGTACTGTCAAAGGGCATGGGCTCAAGCGCGTGGGTTTCATTTTTTATTTATGCTGAGTATGGGCATGGGAACGAGGTTGTTTGTTTCTTTTTTAATTTTGTGTAATGTATAATATATATTATATAATATTTTATATGTTATATTATATAATATATATTATAATTTACAATATTAATTACAAAACATTAAGCTTTGTACTTATGGACTTGGCTTTTATTTATATGCTTATGGTAGGCTCTATCCCCTAGCATAGGTTAGGTATAGTGCCATAGGTGTTATTATACTTGGGGGTATAGTTCTAGGCTTATGTTGTTTACTGGGTTGTATAGCCATTGGTGTAGGTGTACGTTTACAACGATGACAAAAATGATCGTATTACTTGTTACTTGACACTAGCACTTAACTCCAATTTGAAACCTTATGGTTGATCATCAAACCAGAAGTCCCAAGAATTGTAATATTTTTCATCTACTAGGTAAGCTTTCTCATATAGTTTGTGTTGAATCCATGCTTTCTATTATTTCTCATCCCTCTTGTACGGTTATGGCACTTGATTAAAAAAAGAAACATCCAAAAGATTTAGGATCCCTAAGGAATCAAACCGTCAAGATGGAAATACATATCTCCCCCTTCTTGAGAAAAAAATACCAAGTTTAACTCATTGGTTTCATTTCTATTGTCTTAGACTCATAGTGATATTTTGGATAAAGTTACAAATCTTGCAATCCAATATACTTGACAACATTTTGGCATCATTGTAATTCATTCGATTGATCTTAGCTAGGACTTGTATCAATTTTAAAATCTAATCATCTCAATTCCTAGCTAGGTTAAGTATATTTGACTTTAAAAACACAATTCCTTAAAATATACTTAGCTCTCACAAAAATAGTTTTGGAATCCTTTGGAACATTGGCCCTAGAGTACCTTTGTAAGTGGTATACTTTAGGGATACACTAGGATACACATACCAAAGGATAATGGAACATTGGCTCATTCCCTCCATGATTTTTAATCCTTCAAGTATTTTTCATTCCTCTTCTCTCTCCATTGATAACAAAGGATAATGGAACACTTAGCTACAATAATGTCCCACATAGACAAATTTCAACTCACCCAATGAAGGGGATGTCAAGACCACCACTTGCCAATGCAAGGTAGAGAACATGGTATTTCCAAGGGCATGAATGACCATCTCCAATCCTCACAATAATATATAATTCACACTAATTAATATCGCATTTCACTATGTTTTTCATCGTGATGAGATCCAATATTTATGTTCTTGAGTTTTTTTTCTTTACATTATCAATGAACCCTCATTCGATGTCCAATGTGTCTGTGTGATTGCAATATACTGATAGCATATGAATGCTTTTTGAAAGGCCAATAAGTAGGGAAGAGGCAATCCACAATTGAAAACTTATAGGACACAAAATCCTTGAATCATTAACAAGAATGAAGGGAACGGACCCTTGTGGAAAAGTGACCAATTCCCCTCCACCAATAATCACATAGTGGAGAAGCTCTGCCATGACATTCAACACTTCCACGAAACATTTTAATAAATTAATGTGCTTGAATTTAAAATATATATATTCTTAAAAAAGATATCACTTCAAAGCATAAAAATTATATTCTGAGGAGAGGTGATGATGACGACGACGATGTTGATGATGATGATGATAATGATGATGATGATGATGATGATGATGATGATGATGATGAAGATGATGATGATGATGATAATGATGATGATGATGATGATGATGATGACGACGACGATGGTGATGATGAAGATGATGATGAAGATGGTGATGATGATGAACATGATGAAGATGATGAAGATGATGATGAGGAATAGGGAGATGGCAAAGATGATGATGATGATGATGATGATGATGATGAAGATGATGATGATGGTGGTGGTGGTGATGAAGATGATGACGTTGATGACATGGATGATGATGATCATGATGAATATGGTGATGATGTTGATGACGATGATGATGATCAAGGTGGTGATGACGTTGATGACGATGATTGTGATGAAGATGGTGATGACGATGATGATGATGATGATGATGATGATGATGATGAGGAAGATGATGTTGATCATGACGGAGATGTTGATGATGATGATTATTATGATAATGATGATGGTGATGAAGATGATTATGATGATGAAGATGATGATCATTTGGTCATTTTTAGGCTCTAATATTGCCTATATTTACATAAAATATGTTTTTTATCATAATATTCGCCAAAATTTACAAGTTTCAGTAATAAATTGTATGTTTCATATTTAATATTCGCCTACCAATCTATATATTTTTTTCAATCCAAAATAATTTCCTAGAATACTACACTTACGCATACTTTTATAATCCTTAAAAAATACCATGATGATGATGATGATGGTGGTGGCGATGATGAAGATGGTGATGATGGTGATGACATATAAAATAATGATGATGATAGTTTAAACAAAACTAAATAGTGTAAACATAATACATTATGCAAAAATATGTTCTCACATACCTCCTAGATTCCAACATTGCTACAATTTCATTGGGATTCTTCTTCATCTAACTCAACATCGGTATCGCCATCTGGTTCAGAATCACTATCGTTGAAAAGATCGCTCATATCAGCATCATGATCAATGTCATTTTCGGTTAGATATCCATCATCAATGTCAATTTCATTGTTTGCTACATCATTTGGATGATCAACTTCTTAATCGGATTCTTCATCTGACAAATCTACGTCGGTGGAAAACTGATCCTGATCTGCATCACCTTCTTCTTCAACATTGTATTCTTCCTCTGCATTATACTTGATCGGTCTTCCTCTTGGATCGTATCTAACAATGTATGACCAGCCTGTTTTACCTAGAACCTCCGAGTAAAAGATCTGCTCACATTGAATTGGAAGAACATAAGGCTCTGTACCTTGTTCAAGTGCCCTTGTATTAACCATGGTAAATCCATTGGCATGATCAATAACAGTTCTTTCGGGATCACGTTCATTCCTTCGTAGCCTGTACCATTTGACCTCAAACAGAACTATTTTAAAGGAATTAAAGTCACACTCAAGCATATCTTCCAAATAACCATAGTACCTATTTTCGGATACTTCTGGATGCCTGTCACTTCTAGAGGAAACATTAGTGACTTGAAAAACTACAGTTATCCTACAATCAAATGTTTTATTCTTGTCATCCAACTTTTTTATGCGAAATTTACGACCATTGCACCACATAGCATTGTGATGTATCAGCTGCATCATGCCCGACTCGGTAAATAAATATATAAGAAGACACAAACAGAAGAAATATTTGGATACAATGGGAAACAATGAAAAAAATGAGCAGGGTAAATATACTTTCCTTTTTTTATTTTAGACTACATGATAAATCAATTTCCCTTTGCGTAAGTTCTTCAGGATATTCTTCTCGATGACGATGCATTGTTTTAATCATTTTACTAACCCCTTCCCATGATAAGGTACCATAGTATTATGTACATCATTCAATCCATTCCTCCATCCAATCAAGATTGTTTGCAATGTATAAATGTATTGCATCCCACACGCGACCAACTATATGAAAAAATAAGAATTAAGAATTGTAAATTAGCTATCATTAAATGCAATTAAGTTTACCTTAAAATACTTATGGAATAATAAAAATTACATAAATTGGAAAGTTAGTTGTATAATAAATTAAATGTACACCATTCAATTACCTTTCACTTTCCTTGTTCTACCTTTCCCCAACAGGACCTCCCCTTCAAATTTGTTGATGGAGTCGACATGCCAAATGCGAGCTAGATTGATATTTTTTGCTAAATTTGGAAGATATTGACTAATGTACACCATGGATTGATATAGCATATAGACCTGCACCATAGAACCCTCAAGACGTTTTCTTTGTTTAACAAAAGCCTTCAATGACTTCAAATTCCTTTCCACCATCCACATTTACCTTGAGTTTGCAAGTCCACACATTTCAATCTCCTCAACTTGGTGTATGAGATAGTGTTCTTGTTCATTTAAAAATGATGGAGGTAAATGTTGGAATATTCACACCATAATTTTTACATTTTGCATGCCTGCATGCCACTGCATGCATCCAGCCATCATCATGGTGGTCTCCCCAACACCTAGAGCTTGCTTCTAGCTCTCCAAAGCATGCCTACAACACCCATTTGGCCTCCTACCTACCTAATGCACCCTCCTTGACATTTCTGCTTGACAGGTGTGCCTTTCCCACCTACCATAGCCAGTTTGGGCGCCTTTTCTCACCTACCACCAGTTATCACTCAATTAGGGTGCCTTATCTCACCTACCGGGAGTTATCATTCAGTTAGTGCATTAATTGAGTATTTCTTCCACTGATTTCTCATGTTGACTGCTTGTAGCTTCTAGTTAGCTAGTTCTGGAGTTCCACTTGACTATTTGACAGCCTCCTGCGCCCCCCTTGGAGTCTCCATTCCCTGATTTATGCCTAGATGGTTTTGTTAGACTCAATTGGACAAACTTGACTGGCTCTTACCATTTATGACTGATACTACTGACTGGATGATGTCTCCATAGTTATCCAAACTAGACTTTGAGCTCAGATTCGAATTCCCTACTTGGCTAATTCAAATCCTATATGATGCCTCATCATAGATTATTGTAACACATTCTTTACATTCATTATTCATTGTATGATACTGTTATTGTTCATTATTCTGCGTTTATGAGTGATTATTGAGTGTATGCTTCTCTTCTTCTTTGCAAATAATCTTGAGAGTTTGATTATGAGATTGTTACAGTTTCTAGATCCCTGCAGATTATCACATGGTATTAGACTAGTTAACAGTTATTCGAATTGCAGCAGTTGCAACATTTCTTTGAGCAATTATATTTCACTTGAGAACCAAAAGCCTCTAAGTTTCAACAACAAATCCTAATGCTATTACTTGAATTCATTGGAGAAATACAGTGAGGTCTAGCCAGGTGTGAAGGACTTATTCTATGTGTGTGAAGAACCTGCAACAATTAATTAATGAAAATACACGAGATATCAAAAATAACAGAACTCAGAATCGCTTTTATTGATCACAGGCCACTTCGAGGGGGCAACCTTCTTTGAGCAAGTTCAATACAAATAACTTCAGAGTACCTTCATTGGTCTCAACACAAACTTCTATACTAAGTCTAGGCGCCAATACCATGGGTTAATACCATGTGTCAATACAAACCATGGGCCAATACAAACTATGGATCAACAATTACTATGGGACGACTTACAAAGCATATGAGTCCAACAACAATAAGACAAACTATGGATCAAAAAATACTATGGGACTACTTACAAAGCATATTTGTCCAATAACAATATACTAACAAAGTAAATAGAAGGGCTGACATGGGTTCCTAACATCCCCTCTCCCTTAGAAAAAGATTTGTCCTCAAAGCTTGAAATGTGGAAATTGATGCAGAATCTGAAGGAGTGGTTCCCCTATAGCATCTTCGGGTTGCATTCCGGGCCACTGACGTCTTGTGAGTTTCAGGGAGGGTTGCTTGGAAGGATGTAGATGAAAAAGAACCATATCAACTACATGAAAAGTGCGCTCAGAATGGTGTTGATCGTCTTGTTGTTTCTGTCGAATTCTTGCCATGTGAAGATTGTCCTCCAGAATGAGAAGAATCTGATCGTGGTTTCAAAGAACTGAGTCAATTTTCTGAATTGGGAAGCTGCTGAGGGTGTATGGAAGAAGAATTGGCGGTTCCTGTCCATAAACTGTTTCATATGGTGTCCTTTTAGATGTGGTATTGTACCACTGGAGCGCTTCTAGGAAATCCATAGAAATAGTTGTCCAAATCTGTGTAGGAATGGGAAAGGGTTCGAGTAGTCCCAAAAGGAGTGGCATTTCACCCTTATTGACCTGGAAAGTATCACAGTCATCCACCATCTGTTGAATTGTCATTTTCAGTCCCTACCAAAAGAAGTTACATTGTTCTTGGTCATACATTTTGAGGAACCCAGAGTGCCCTGCTGATGAAGAAGCATGCAGTTCATAGAAGATATAGCCTTGTTGAATAGATTGCAACCAAGTTGGAACATGCAGAGAAATAGTTGTAAGAGAAACTGGGTCATCAAATGTGCGAGAAGGAGCATCTGCCACCATATTGTCCTTACCCTTCTTGTAAGTGATCGCATAGGCATAACCCATGAGTTGGATAACCCATTTCAGGTGTGCTGGGGAGGAGACCCATTGTTCCAGGAAATTTTCCAGACTCTGGAGATCAATCTCGATGGAGAAATAATTCCCTAATAGGTATGGCTGCCAATTCTATACTGCATGCAAAATAACCATCATTTCCTGCTAAGATGTAGATGCGGCTAAATTCTTACTAGAAAGGTCTCTTGAAGGAGACAAGCCCATTGGTTCAACAAGGACACCTGCATATCTATCCAAGGAAGTAGGGGAGACTATTGATGGGTGCATATGAATGGAATGGAGTTGAGCGATGACACCATGTGAATTATTCTTAAGGATCTTTTCCAGGCGATGTGAACTGATGATGCGGAGAGACCCTTGTTGTAAGCCCTTAAATTTGTGTTGTTTCCCATTGACTGAAAACTACATCCAAAGTTCAGCAAAATCCCATAATATTGGGCCAAGTGTGCGTAACCATTGAATGCCCAAAACCACATCACACCCGCCTAGGGACAAGGCAAACATGTTAGAGCATAGGTTATAATCTTCCAGAGAGATACGCACATTGTGACACTTCCCCTTGCAAGGTAAGGTGCCCCCATTGGAAACCATGACTTCAAATTTGGAGCAAGGATGGAAAAAACAATCAGCATGTTTGGCGATCCAAGGGTCAATGAAGTTATGAGTGCTACCATAATCAATGAATATTGTAAGAGGAAGCTTCTTGAAGTAACCCCTGACCTGCATTGTTTCGGGGGTGGTGACGTCAGATAACGCATGGAGAGATATCTCCGGTTGTTCATCCTGAGATGCGGGGCAATAAGCGGCTCTTGAATGGCGACCTGATCATCCATTGTGTCTGGAGTTTCTTCACCAATTGTATAGGTAGGCAGAGAATCCATATCCAAGAGATAGAGCTTTTGTTGAACACATCTATGTCCCCGAGTGAATTTCTCATCACAATTATAACAAAGCCCTTTTTCTCTGCGTGCCTGCATCTCTGTTTCGGACAAATGCTTGATAGGAGTTGGTCGAGGAGCTGGCTGGATGAGAGGTCGTTGAGAACCCATATTTCGAAAGAGAACAAAAGTGGGTTTGGAGCGTTGTTGGGTTGCAATCTTGTCTTCTGCCAACTTAGAAAACCCTAGGACTTCCATCATTTTTTTGGGACAGAACATTTGAACCTCTGATCGGATTTCATCCTTAAGACCACTGATCAAACAACTCCTGTAGAATTCATCAGACAATCCTTCTGTGTGATTGGCTAGTTTCTCAAATTCTGTTTGATACTCTCTCACAGTGCCACTTTGAAGAATTTTAGTGAGTGCTCCGGTGAAGTCATCAAAAGCACTAGGACCAAATCGTTGCAAAAGGAGTTGGCAAAAATCTGTTCATTTTGGCTCTTCATGAGCCTTGATTTACCAACGGTACCATTGAAAGGCTTTCTGTTCCAAATAAAAGGATGCAAGTGGAACTTTTTGGACATCAATTAAAGTATTATGCATACTGAAATACTGTTATGCACGATAGATCCATCCAGTCGGATCAATACCATTGAAGCAAGGAAATTCAAGCTTCGGACCACGGAAATTGCTGGAAGAAGAGAACCCATTGGCTACAGAAGATTCTTGCTATCGGTTATTGTTCATGGCTGAATGCTGAAGATAGAGGCTGACAAAACTTTCATCTAGATCTTGGAGTTTGGTTTGGATGGCTGCAAGTGCTTCCTCCATGGTTTTTGCTCCTGCGAGGGTGACAACCATAACCAAGAGTTTTTTTTTTGGGGGGGGGGGATGGGATGGATAGAAAAACACAAACAAAAGCTTATTTAGTAAAGGGAAATTTGGATTTGGGAAAAACTCGGATGGGTAATTGGGGTTTGACTAGGTTGTGGACACTTTCTGATGGATAGGGAAGCAAAAAATGGGGATTTCAAAAGCGGGGTGAAAGAATGAGAAAATTTGTCAAAGAGGGACAAAGAAGTAGAAATAGGGAATGAACACGGTGGAAAAATTTGGAGGCGAGTGGGTGAAAATTGAAGAAGTTATGGCAAACCCTAAAAATAGACAAATGTGGGATTTCTGGCTTTCGGAAGTGGAATTTGGGATAGGGTCCTCAAGAATGAAATACGCATAATGGAATTGAAGGGGTGTCAGTGACGTTTCAGGGAAAAGAGAGTTAAAACAAGAGAGATATGGCTCTGAAATGGATTTCAGAATGGATCAGAAACGGCATTCGGAATGGATTGGAAATGGTGGGATCTGGAACAGCTCAGAATGGATCGGAAAGGGATTTTAGAATGGATCTGAACCGGCTTTCAGAATGGATCTGCAACAATGCGGAAGTAATTGGTAATAGTTCAGCTGAGAATAGATATGGACCCCAGGTATGTTCAGCTTCCTATCGATTTAGGGGATTCACTCGGACACCAATGTTGTCTGACAGCTTACATATTGGGGCAGTACCCCTCACTCCACGGCTCAGGTAAAACTGATAACCGCTTCGCCACAAACGACATCTCTTGGTTTACCTCACGGGTGGGAACTAGTCAATCAAGTAGGGGTCGTTTCCCTTTTCGCTAGAAGGTCCTCTCAATGGGACAGCTACTTTGGGGTTCCTGTGGTACTCCTCACAATGAGTTTTAGGGCTTATGCCCAAGTACTTCCCATAGTTAAGCGGATAGGGATTATTCCCAAATCCGAAGCTGCAACAGATGCGAAAAAACATTTGGCAGAAATTTCACCCAGCGAGCGCAAGAAAGTGCTCTGATACCAGATGTGAAGAACCTGCAACAATTAATTAATGTAAATACACGAGATAGCAGAAATAACAGAACTTGGAATCGCTTTTATTGATCACAGGCCACTTTGAGGGGGAAACCTCCTTTAAGCAAGCTCAATACAAATAACTTCACGGTATCTTCATTGGTATCAATACAAACTTATATACTAAGTCTAGGCGCCAATACCATGTGTCAATACAAACCATGGGCCAATACAAACTATGGATCAACAATTACTACGGGACGACTTACAAAGCATATGCATCCAACAACAATAAGACAAACTATGGATCAACAAATACTATGGGACGACTTACAAAGCATATGCGTCCAACAACAATATACTAACAAAGTAAATAGAAGGGTTGACATGGGTTCCTAACAATGTGCTCAATGTTCAAAAGGTAGTGTTCAGTCGAAGTGTAGCATTCTCCATCAGCAAAAAATTCTCTTGTTTTCCAGGTTTATTCACCCGTTCAAATTCTTCTTCAACTATTCGACTTTCTCTGTTCAGATGATCTAAAGCTCACATCTTCCAACTATGTTGAGTGGAAAGCCAAGATGTCTCTCTTCATGAGAATCAAGGGCTTCACCCGAATACTCAACGGAACGATGGTAGAACCTCTCAGTGCAGTTGAAAAGTCCAAGTACTTGGATAGGCTTGATATAGCAGTTGGTCTCCTCCTTCTCTCCATTTCTAAAGATATTCACTTTCGTGTCATCGATCTTACATCTCCTAAATAGGTTTGGGACAAGATCGAATCCATTTTTGGACAGAAAGATGATATGAAAGGACACAAATTGTAGAATGAACTCATATGTTTGAGTCCTAACAGCTTCGAATCTATCAATGCCTTCCTCACCAAGTTCAAAAGCTTGATATCACAGTTGAAAAGATATGAGATAGTGAAAGAAGACAAGCATCTTATTCTTTCCATTCTCTCAAAGTTGGGGCCAAACTTCTAAATTTTTGTCTCTACTTTCTAATCAACTAAGATGTTCATTCCAAAATGGAAGTATCCCTCATTTGATGACTTCATCCAATCTCTTACTCAAGAGGAAGAGAATTTAATCTCCATGGGAATGATCAAACCCAAGTTGGATTCGTCCCTTACAGCTGCTGAGGCCAAAAGGGCGAATGGTAAAGACAAGCAAAAGATTTTTGGTAAGAGATCGAATGATACAAAGCCTGAATATAGTCCACATCAGTCAAATAGGGATTCAAAATCAAGGAAGACCAAGCATTCTCAAAAGGAAATATCCAAGTGCACATATTTTCATAGAGGTTTCCATCCTAAGAGTACTTACATGAAGAAGACTATAGATTTGATAGCTCAGTTGCTTGAGAAGAATAATCTTCCTATACCTGCATGTACAAGGAAGAAATATATTGATATTGAACCTTCTAAATCCGAAGAAAAAGAAATATGACATGCCCTCATGGAAAGAGAATCAACAGATTCTTCCTTCATCATAGATTCAGGAGCATCAAGACACATGTCTTCCTCGAAAGATCTCTTCTCCAGTTTCGAAAGCTCAGTTGGCCCTTCCATCAGATTGGGCAATGATTCAAAAGTCTCTTCTTAGGGGATTGGAAGAATCTATCTTGACCATGGTTATTTTTCTGATGTGCTTTATGTTCCTTCTCTTGCAGCTAATGTTCTTTCAGTGTATCAAATGACTCATATTGGAGATCCCAAAAGAGTGATCTTTTCTCCAAATGAAGTTGAGGTACAACACATGGTTTCAAGGGAAATCATTGCAAAAGGAGTTGCAAATCATAAGACAAAACTCTATGAGTTTTCACACTTCTTACCTCTCTCAAAGGAGTCTTCTCTTCACTCTCATGCACATGAAGAGAGTAGACTATCTCATCTCAACTACAAGCTAGCTCAAAATGTGGTTGATGGTCTTCTAAGAGACAAGATTGCTCATGGCACCTGCAAAGGTTGCTTGAGAGGAAAGGATCGATCTAAGAAGATTTAGAAAAAGAGGACTCTTGAAGAAGTGCAAATTATAGATCCGGATCCACAAAAACCTGAAGATCTGGAACCTATTGGTTCAACTCCTATGGCCAAATGGGCCATCACTACTATATCCACTAGTGATCTTGTTGAAGACCCATCATCATTAGATTCTAGTTCTTTTGATTCAAAGTTTCAAAGTGATGATGAGCTTCAAGAGAGTGAATCTCCATCACATGATAGTTCAGATTCATAGTATGAGACATCAGCTTCACATGCTTCTTCACATGAGATTTCAGATTCATATTTTGGATGTGATGATGAGTCAGTTGTAGATGCATGTTCACATGATATTCCAGATTCAGAAGATGGAGATGATGATGATGGAATACTAGATCCATATCCACAAGAACCTGAAGGTCTAGCAACTGATGATGAAGTTGAGCGAATGGGAGATCCAGATCCACAAGAAGCTGAAGATCTCTCACCCGATATTCCTCCTCTTCCTCGATGGGCAGCCACTACACTCCGATCTGTCGGTGATTTGGTTGGTGATCCACATGATCATAGAATAACTAGATCAACTTTTCATAATGGAAGGGTTCATCCTTCTCACATTACTGATCCATTTCAGATCGATCGATCCTTCTTCTGAAAGGAAGGATACTTACCTCCTTCAAGGGTGAGAGATGATATGCTTCATTAGCATCCTTCAGTCTATTTTTTAGGGAGGGATTTCTTCCCACTAGGTTTTCCCTCTTTCCTCACTTAGCTTATTTAGATTGATTCTACGGGGTGACCTTTGGTCTTAGTCACCAGGGCCCTATTTTTTTTGTTTTTAGTTATTATCTCATAGTATAGCTTGCAGGGGAGTGTTGGAATATTCACACAATCATTTTTATGTTTTGCATGCCTGCATGAAAATATGCATGCTTTGCATGCCACTACATGCATCCAGTGATCATCATGGTGGTATCCCCAGCACCGAGAGCTTGCTTCTAGCTCTCCATAGCCTGTTTACAGCCCCCATTTGGCCTCCTACCTACCTAATGTGCCCTCCTTGACTTTTATGCTTGACAAGTGTGCCTTTTCTACCTACCACAACCAGTTTGGGCGCCTTTTCTCACCTACCGGGAGTTATCATTCAGTTACTGCATTGATTGAGTAGTTCTTCCACTGATTTCTCATGTTTACTACTTGTAGCTTCTAGTTAGCTAGTTCTGGAGTTCCACTTGACTATTTGTCAGCCTCATGCACCCCCCTTGGATTCTCCATTCCCTGATTTATGCCTAAATGGTTCTGTTAGACTCAGTTGGACACACTTGACTAACTCTTAAAATTTATGACTGATACTACTGACTGGATGATGTCTCCATAGTTATCCAAGCTGGACTTTGAGCTCAGATTCAAATTCCCTACTTGGCTAATTCGAATCCTATATGATACCTCATCATAGATTATTGTAACACATTCTTTACATTCATTATTCATTGTATGATACTATTATTGTTCATTATTCTGTGTTTACGAGTTATTATTGAGTGCATGCTTCTCTTCTTCTTTGCAAATAATCTTGAGAGTTTGATTGTGAGATTGTTACAGTTGCTAGATCCCTACAGATTATCATAGTAAACACTTCTGCATTTCACACATTAGATGAGGAATTTCTCTCTTCCAATACCTAATATCTTCTTTATGGATTTCTTTAGATGAAATCCACCTACAAAAAATGCAAGAAAATAACAGTGATCAACTAGATTGAGGCATATATAATAAAGTTCCAAGCTATAAAACACAATATGTCAATAAGCAATGTGTGAGTATTTTGATTCACAGTAGATCCTGGAGCTATGGAGAACTTCACAAAATCGAATAATTTGCAATAACCAACAAAATAGCTTGAAAATAAGATAAATTTACACACAATGTGAACTGAAACTTGGCATCATCAGTCTGTCTAACATGTGAAAATGTTTAGAACAAGTTTTTATTACATCATAGAGAAATTTGAGAGCATTAGATAGCTCAAGATGAGTGTACAAGCTAAAATTGCCAAATGGCCTCAATCCCCCCTAGGTGGGTCCAACTCAGTCCTAATCATCCCAAACAGTCACGAATTCTAGTGTGAAGGAATCTGAAGCATGCTGGATCAATTACGAGGCTAAGGCATGCGTGGGTGTGCAAGTAGAGGAGTGTGGGGGGTCCAAGGAGGCATTAAATGCTCCAAATCTAGCCAAAAATGAGCTAAATCCACTCAATCGCTCAAAGTCAACAGAGTTTCCCCATTTCAAGGAAGGAGAGTGCTCAAGCATTTAACGAGGGTGCACTTGTGGACAAAACTGGAGTTTGGGTGAGCTGGGTTTCTTAGAAACATGTGTGAACTCTCCCAAAAGTGGATATTTGGCCAACTAAAGTTACCTAGTCCAAACTATAGTGTAATAATGCACATGTGGCAATAAAATTGACTAAGGTTATGAACTATGGTACTAAGTATGGATTACTATTCTAACACCCCCCCCTTGACCAGAACTTAGTACATCTCATGAAATTAAAGTGGGAGGCCTTGGCAACAAAGGCTCAAGTCACCTCATTACAAACAAAAATTTTATTTGTCCATGTAAATTGAGGACAAGAAGTAAAACCAAATGGGATAAAAACTTCCCTCTAAAATGGACATGGGGATGAACCTGCAATAAAATTGCAGCAATCACCATCCATCACTTACTCCAAGAAAATCTCTCAAGTAAGTGAAGGTCTTCTCGGTAAAACTCTTGGTGAAAATATATGCAGTTTGCTCGGTGGATGGGAAATACTGCAAGGAAATCACTCTATCATGCACCAAGCCCCGAATTTAGTGCATATGGATTTCAATGTGCTTTGTTCTTTTCCTCTATAATGGATTAGTAGATATCTTGATGGCACTTTGATTGTCCACCCAAATGTTGGTTGGAGAATCAATTGTAACACCAAATTCCCAAAGAATACCTTGCAACCAAACGCACTGTGTGGATGCATTCACTGCTGCCCTACTCGGCCTCTACTGATGAAAGAGAAATAGTGTGTTGTTTCTTACTTGACCAAAAAATAGGACCTTCAACAAACATAAAAACAAAACCTGAAGTGGACTTTCTATCAATGGGATCTCCTGCCTAATCAGAATCAGAAAATCCAGCTAGTTGTAGTGAAGAACCAGCTACATAGTGTACCCCAAAACTCTTTGTTCCTTGGACATATTGAAGGATCATTTTGGCTGCCTTCCAATGGATCTCATGTGGCTGCTTCATATACCTTGCTACAGCACTTACAGCATAATACAAATCAGGTCTTGTATGTGTAAAATACAACAAAATTCCAACTAGCTTCCTGTAGAGTGTGCAATCCACCAATGGAGAGTCTTCAAATTCACCTAGTTTTATGCCTGAAAGGAATGGGCACTTTGCTGCCTTAAATTCAGCCATTTTAAACTTCAATAACAGTTCTGAAGCATACTTTGGCTGACTCATCAATATACCTCTTTCATTTTTCTCAATTTCCAAACCCAAAAATTGCCTTAGCAATCCTAGGTCGCTCATGGAAAATTCATTGTGCAAAGATGCTTTGATTGAGCCAATTTGTTTGTTGCAGATCCCTGTAATTAAAAGATCATCAACATACAGTACAATGACCTGCAAAATATCATCACATTTATGCAAATAAACATTTGGATCAGACTTGCATCGAATGAAACCTAAGAGCAAAAAGGCATCCATTTTGGCATACCAAGCCCTGGGGGCTTGCTTGAGTCCATAGAGTGACTTCTTCAACCTGCAAACAAGTGAGGGATCCTCTTGGAAACCTTTAGGTTACTGAATATATATCTCTTCCTATAGCTCACCATTCAAGAATGCACTTTTAACATCCATATGGTGAACTTCCCAACCCTTACTAGCTGCAATGGCTAGAGCTATTCTAATTGAGTCCATATTTGCAACCGATGCAAAGGTCTATGTATAATCCACACCATGGATTTGAGAGTATCCCTTATCTACTAATATAGCGTTATACTTTAGATCAGAACCATCAGCAGCAAGTTTGGTTCGAAAAATCCACTTACATTGCACAAGTTTTCTCTTGGGAGGAAGAGGCACCAAATCCCATGTTTTGTTCTCTTGGAGAGATTGGAATTCTTCTTTCATTGTTGTTATCCAACTTGGATCATGATAAGCTTCCTGATATGATGTTGGATCAGATCCAATAAACATATAACAGTGATCAGCAAGTTCACTTTCATTTGCAAAGGAAGCATTGATTGTTTGAGATCTAGTCTTCTTAGACTCTTGGGGATTGCCTGCCAATTCACCTGCAGCTTGTATGATTTTTTCAGCCCACTTGGGCCTTGATGGCGACTCATGTACAAAAATTTCATCTTCAGACATGTCATCTTCAATAATATCATAAAAATCAGAACTTGAATCAGAACTTATTTCATTAAGGTGTGGAGGAGAAGAGCTTTCCCCCGGTGCAAGCTCAAAATCAGGAATTGGTTCTTCTTCGAATTGCACACTTTTCTCAATGAAAGTTTTGAGTGTGGATGTATCAAAGAGCTTGTAACCCTTTGTGTCTTCACCATATCCAATCATGATACATTCTCTTCTCTGTGGCTCCAAAACCTTCCTCTTTTCTGATGGAATTCGAGCCCATGCTCTAGATCCAAAAATCCTGAAATTTGACACATTTGGTTTTTTGCCAAACCATGCCTCATAGGGGGTTTTACCATTGACTAATTTGTGAAAGGCTCTATTCTGAATATGAGCAGCACAATTGATAGCTTCATCCCATAGCTTAGGGATTAGATCCCTAGCTTCAATCATGCAAGTGGCCATCTCTTCGAGAGATCTATTTTTCCTCTCTGCCACACCATTTTGCTGAGGTGTGTATGGGATTGAATGTTGCATTTGAATGCCACATTCCTCACAAAGATGCTGAATGTTGTTATTCACATATTCCTTTCCATTATCAGTCCTAAGGATTTTTATCTTATGACCACTATGATTCTCCACTAGGGCCTTCCAAATCTTCAATTTCTCAAACACTTCATATTTCAATTTCAGGAAGTAAACCCAGCAAAATCGAGAGTAGTCATCTATGAATGTGAGTACATACCTTGATCCACCATAGGATGGAGTGGGTAGAGGACCAATGAGATATGAATGTACCAATCCAAGTGGATGTGTGGCTCTCCTTGCCATTCCCTTCTCATAGTTGCGCTCTGGATGCTTTCCAACTACACAACCAATGCATGCACCATTTGAAGATTTGATTTCAGGAAGCCCTTCTAACATCTCATCCTTGTGCAATGTTTGGAGGTATTTGTAGTTCATGTGGCCAAACCTTTCATGCCATAGCTTGGAGGTATCGTTGGCATGAGAGACAAGAGCATGGTCACTAGAATTTGGAATAAAATTGGAGAATTTGTACATTCTCTCTTGATGATCAGCAAACCCCACTGCCACAACTTGATTTGAAGAAATTTCTACCAAATTTGGAGTAAATGTTACTCTCTAGGCTTCTCCTGTGTGGGTCATTTGATAAACTGATAGCAAATTTGCAGCCAATGAAGGGACATAGAGCACATCACTGAAATATCCATGCTCCAAGTCAATCCTACCAATCCCCTTGGTCTGGATTTCAGAATCATCACCCATTCGAACTGTTGGGACACTATTTGAATGTATAGAAGAGAAGAGATCTCTAGATGAAACCATATGCCTGGAAGCTCCTGAATCAATGATAAAGGGTGAGGGATTCGAAATACCTGCTACCAAAGCATGACACTTCTCCTTGTTGTCAAAATTTGAGGTGCCTTCTTTCTTCCTTGCGCCCTCAGGGACTGGGATGTTGTTCTTCTCCAGCAGCTGCGCCATTGAGTCAATGGTTTTCTTCATACATGAGCTCTCTGGATGCCATCCCTTATGACAATAGGTGCATTTGGTTTTTTCCTTTCCCTTCTTGTCCTTCTCCTTGGAAGGATTCGAACCTCCATCTGCAGGCTTGGTTTTATCAAACTTCCTCTTCTCTGGCTGCTTCGAACCCTTTGTTTTCTGCTTTCCATTGGTGGCATTCGAAACACCCATTGCTAGTGCTTGGTCCTTTGATTTTATGGTGCCCATCTGAACTAGTTTATCCTGCTCTTGAGTAAGACACTCCATGAAGGTTGCTAAAGATGGCATTTGCCAATTTCGAAGGGTCATCTTGGCTGAGTGGAATGTGCTAACAAATACAGAAAACTCTAGCCCTAGCTTTGACAGTATTGACAGAATCAGTTGTTCTTCCTTCTTAACAATACCACATTGCTACAACTGAAGTACCAATGACTTGAATTTTTGGTGAAGAATTCTTGGATTGTTTCAAAGTGAGCTAGGCTCAAGCTGATGAGCTCGTTCTCAAGTTGGTGGCCCCTTAGTTCATCAGTCTTCCCAAAGAGTGACTCAAGATTCACCCATAATTCATTGGGAGTTGTTAGACTGTCAGTGTGAAACGAGATTTCCCTTGAAATGCTCAGGCACAACATACCATATGCTTCATCAAGTCGATTGTAATACTTGGCTTTCTCTACAGCTGAATTTGGTTTGACCTCTGTGCCCATGGTTACTCTGTAGAGACCTTTCGATCTCAGTTTGATAACCATATCAGCCTTCCAATCGAAAAAATTTAAGGGTTGAGCAACATTTGGTTGGCTTCCATGACTGTTGCGTTGGTGAGAAAACTGCTGAAACACCTACAAAAGACACTCAATTTTTATCTGTAAATCCTCACTAGAATGCAGTTCAAATGCTTAAGGAATGATCTTCCACTCACTAACTCCATAAGGCTCTGATACCATGTGATTATTTTGATTCACAGTAGATCCTGGAGCTATGGAGAACTTCACAAAATCGAATAATTTGCAATAACCAGCAAAATAGCTTGAAAATAAGATAAATTTACACACAATGTGAACTGAAACTTGGCATTATCAGTCTGTCTAACATGTGAAAATGTTTAGAACATGTTTTTTTTACATCATAGATAAATTCGAGAGCATTAGATAGCTCAAGATGAGTGTACAAGCTAAAATTGCCAAATGGCCTCAATCCCCCCTAGGTGGGTCCAACTCAGTCCTAATCATCCCAAACAGTCATGAATTCTATTGTGAAGGTGGCTGAAGCATGCTGGAGCAATTATGAGGCTAAGGCATGCGTGTGTGATCAAGTAGAGGAGTGTGGGGGGTCCAAGGAGGCATTAAATGCTCCAAATCTAGCCAAAAATGAGCTAAATCCACTCAAGCTTTCAAAGTCAATAGAGTTTCCCCATTTCAAGGAAGGAGAGTGCTCAATCATTTAATGAGGGCGTACTTGTGGAAAAAACAGGTGTGAACACTCCCAAAAGTGGATATTTGACCAACTAAAGTTACCTAGTCCAAACTATAGTGTAACAATGCACATGTGGCAATAAAATTGACTAAGGTTATGAACTATGGTACTAAGTATGGATTACTATTCTAACACAATGCAACAAAAGTATGAACACTTTCATGCATAATTTTTTTTTACTTACCTCATGTATTTACCAAGATCATATATAACTTTTTTTATGTTGTCGTCAAAGCTATCTGGGAGAGATAGAGGTAGAACATACTATAGCAAAAAGAAAATCATTATCTAATGTTTCCAAATAGGAGAGAACAATTACCAAAAAGATTCACTTAATGGAAATTATATATGTAAATAATTACCTTAATGAATGTATGCCAGTCATGAGTTTTAACACCGATAGAATCACCTTTTTTGGATAAGATATTTTGTATGTTCGACGAAAACCCCGTCAAAAACCTTATTTTCTAAATGACCTCTTTTATAACATTGCTTTGTTGCTCCGTCAATAACCACGGAAGACTGATATTTCAGTAACCATCTCCGGCATTGGAATTAATTACACTTTGCAATGTGTGATTGGCTTCTGCAATGTCACTACAAATTTTTCCAATTTTATCTTTGTCAGACCGTCCATCTAATGACCGCCATATCATTTCTGTTACATTCTTCACTAGTACAAAATGAGAGATAAGTGACTAGGTGACTAAAAAATTTAGTCACCACTGTTTTTCAACGGATAAATGACTAAAATTGGGCAATTTTAAGTAAGCCAACTAAAAACATCTAAGATAAATGACTAATTTAGTCAGGGGATAAAATATATGTCTGGATAACAAGTGACTAAAGTAAAAATGACTAACATAAATGACTAATTTAGTCACGGGAATATAAATATGACTAGCTAACAATGATTAATGTGAATTAGTCGTTTATGTTAGTCATGTTTAGTTGTGTCACACTAACAATGGAAAATTGCAATTTTGATAATGAATTTGTACAATATTTTACTAAATTTTAGCAATGCAGATGGATTTAGAGATCTTACTATGGGGGTCATGGTCCATGTGTGTGGTCCCAAACCACCATATTAGCCCTCCACAGGGGATATTTGGCCTGGAAGTGGGATGTGGTGCTCATTTTGAAGTTTAAAACACTATATATGGTTTCTAACACCACATAAACCTATGGCCCTAACATAATCTTCTAGCCATCCAAGGCTAAGAAGATCACCTCAATCAACCATACATGGCCTCTTGAGGGTATCATTGGCCAATGATTGAGGATATTCATGCTATTATTTGGTTTTGAGAAGTATGTAGGTGTCTTATGGCCTTAGGAATGATGCTCTAGAGAAGATAACCATGCCTTTGGCTCTAAAAAACACATTGAGCCATGTAGCACTACAAGAAAAAAGGTCATTGGTGAGGGTCATGCCTATGACGAACCTTTAACGGTTGTCACCAATGTCGCATATGATGACGGTCCTTAAAAAATCGTCGTTATATGTGACTTTTGAGATGGTCCTTCAAGGTTCGTCACCAAATCCCTTTTCAATGACACTTTTGGTGAGGGTTGTTAAAGGCTCGTTGCTAATTCTCTCTTTGGTGACACTTCTAGTGACGATCTTTTATTGGCCCTCACCAATACTCTTTTTGGTTACTTTTGGTGACTGTAGAAAAATGTTTGTCACCGTTTATCATTCTAATGAGTTTTTGATGACACTATGTGACCGTCTCTATAGTTTTTGACAAAAGATAGTGGTTTAAGACTACTGCTACGGAGTCTTTGTCATTATGTGTCCAAGGTCATAGTGGTTAGTCAATCAATTTCTTAATAAGTTAGTGTTTCAATGGTATTAGGCGCAATATCACCTTTATGGGGGGTTAAGTGTGATAGTTATGAGTATCACTTATGTCCATGGGTTAAGTGGGACATTTATGAATATCGCGTATTGCTTCCACTACTTTTACATTGAATATTTTTCTACAATTCGGCTACAATGTTTGCACCATCCAATATATTCTCATGAGAACAAATGCAAATAACTTTTGAACTACTTGTTAGGAGTTCCTGAGAATATGAAGCCTATAAGTCTGTCTCCTACTTATTTTCCTTGTCACTTGACAATTGGCTCAAAATTAATCTCACTTACTTTGTCAGAAATGATGTCAAGGTTGGGGTTTTTGACAACTTCACTACATGTGGCACCATCCTTTCTTTGTTCATTAGACACTATACTTTTATTAGTTTCTTTCTCACTTATGTTAACAAGTAAATGCCTTCCATTTTGATAAACATAATAATTTCCATCAAAATGATGTTTACCTATTGTGTCTTCAATTCTTTGCTTTATTTCTTCAATTTTATTAGTGGCATGAGGGGTATCATTTCCATCTAGTAATGAGAATTACTTAGTTGGCCTTTGAGTCAATACATGACTCAACCCTCTTCGGTTTATCACTAGCAATTTCCCTTTAGATGAAGTTCCACTAGTATGTGTAGGAACCATATTATTTAAGACATAATCAAGTCAGTTAATTCCAATAATGAACAAGACTAACTTGCTAACTAGCTACGTGAAGGTTCCCCTTCATGGATAGCTTCTTATAGGGACTATGGCCATTTAGGCCATGGAATTTTGAGACGATAACAAGTCTGTGATGCCATTATATGTTATGTGTTGCACACATGCTACACTGATGCAACCAATGGGTTTTTCTCCCAGGTTTGAGAGGATTGGGAAATCTTATTAAAAGGGGATCTAACTGTTTTGGAGGGGTTGTATGAAAGCACTATCGCGTGTACGAGGGCGTTTTGGGGCCCATTGCAACTATTGGTCTTCAACAAGGAATTACTAGTAAGCATGTGTCATCAGCTCGTGTTGACTATGCCCCTACCCTTTGTACACTACTCTCATTTCTCCTATCGATTGAATTATTTGGTGAAGTTTTTGGATCGCGTCAACAAAGGTGGCTCACCTCCTTCGACGTCATGAGAAATTTAATGAACCTTATCATTTAGAGGAAGGAGAAGTCATAACAAGGATACCATTGGTGAATCTATGGTAGGATCATTAACAAGAAGGTATCATATGATACCTCTTTATGGGCTGGGGGACAGTTGCACAACCCATGCAGTTGGCTTTGTTGTGGGTGGCAGTGCCTCACCATTCCGTCCACACAATGCAGCTACCTCAGTAGACCCAACAATACCTAGTATGATCATAAATGAAGGTTAATAGGTATATGGATTTCGTCAGTGACAAGTGAGGGAAAGGACCAGCAATATCACTATATATGGATTAGCTCCAAAGGTTCAGAGGTTCTCTCAGGCCTTGATCTCTCAAATTTTCTCTTAGAATGTTTTCCTAGGATACAAACCTGGAAGACTACTTTTGTGAAAGTGATGTTTGGTAACCCTACAACCATATTTTTATCATGAATTTCATGAAGGTATCTATAATTTATATGACCAAACCTCTCATGCCAAAGCTTGCTTGCTTCATTGGCATGAGAGAGGAGCGCTACTGGTGGAGAGATAGAAAAAAATATGAAAACTTGTGAACTCTGGTGGAATGATCTACATGCTGAAACTTTGATACGTATGGCCTGTGCAATATTCTAGCGGCCCAACATGAGCCATGATCCCTAAAGGAAATCATTTTGGGCTAGGAATTTAGTTTTTACCATGAATTATGGATTGGGTCATAAAAAACATCACTAATAGACTAAAACTCAAAATGGATACCATATCTCACTCGCATGCTAAAGATTCCATATGAAAGGTTTGTGAAGTGTCCCAAGGCCTTGCACATGGCCCATGAGCCCTAGAGATGAATGTTATGTCCTAAGACCCTATATTTTTGTATGTGCGCGACATAATGCATGAAAACAATATCTAACACTCTAAACCTTGAAATAGGATCCACATCTCACTTATAGGTCAAAGATTCCCTATACAGGGCATGTGTGATGGCCTAGAGCACCAAGCATGCCCCATAAACCCCAAATGTTAATATTAATCATTTAAGACTCTATTGTTTGATGTTGGATCATGGATTAAGATATGAGAATGATTCGCGCTGTGTGAAACCTTGAAATTACCACCCTATATAAATCATAGTACAAAGATTTGTTATATAGGGTATATGTGGTGGCATAGGGTCATTCCATGCATGGCCCATGAGCCCCAAAGACAAATGTTAAAGTTTTTTCACATCGGGGATGGATCCTAATGTTTGAGACATGGTCAGAGGAAGAGCACTAGCATCTTAGGGTGTAAAAGAGACTTTTAGTGCCCATCCATGTATCAGGTCCAAAACCACCACACACCCTTGTAAATATGATATTTTCCTACATGATGTGTTGTATGGGTCTGATTATGAAGATTTCCACACCAAGGATGCTTATCAAGGTCCTAGGAACATGTAAACATATTAGGGCCTAAAACATGTTTTTATGGATCATGGCCCATGCACATTAACCAAAATCACCACAAAACCATGTAAACTGAATCTTTGGTCTACAAGTGTGGCACGGGCATCATTATGAGGTTTTGTGCATTGAGGAAGGTTCTTGGGCCCTTGGATATTGTCCAAGCAGGAATAATAATATTCTAGGTTGTAAGATAATATTTTATTGCATGTGGACCATGTAGGATTTAATCTCCAAATGTTGTATGGACATCATTTGAGGAGGAAAAGCAACACTAGAAGACTAGAAATATAATTTTAGTGCTCATATACCATACACATTGTCAAAAAAACACCAGACTGCCCCTATTAAATGAATTTCTGGGAAACAATATGTGTCATATTGGTGCCATTTCAAGGTTGTGTGTATCATGGATGGTTCTCGAGTCCTTGGAGATCACAATTAGGAAATTCCTTAATCCAACCCAACCCATCCCTGGAGCTTATCCTTTTGAACCCCTTCCTTACCTTCTCTAGTCCAGCTTAGACCACAAACACCTGAGAAGCTAGGTTTGATTTAGGTGTAAAAGCAACCCCACTTATTCTTTTAGCTCGAGCACATTGGATAGAGAAAGGTAGGAGCCATTCAAGTAGATTCTTGTCCCTTGATTAAATGGCCACACCCATTTTGGTACTGCTCTCAGATCAATGTATGGAAAATTTGGGTGTGTGAAGGATGCCTGCGATGTGTTTGACAAAATAGCTCAGAGGGATGTTGTTTCATGGAAAGCTAACCCTTAAGGAATTCCATGGTAGTTCCATTCCATGGGATCTTCCTCTAACTTTGGCCCATGAACTGGGTAAGTTCATTCTTATTTTCTTTCCCATGGTTTCTTTTTTTGGTATACTTGCATTTATTATTCTCTAAGAGTATATAAAATGATGATTTACAGTCAAATTTATCACCCTAGCGCATTGGTTAAGGCACAGTTCACCATACCCTACCATCCAAATCCTATTTCAGATTAGAGGAGATTGCTTCATTTCCTGAATGTTGTGAGTGTCAATAATATTTATTTCATTGTGTCAAAAATCATTCATATAACTATTGTTGCTACTATTGTTTGGTATTTGAAAATAGGCTGAGAGAAGATCTTGGCACACTAGTTCAATCCATTGTCTAACATCTCCAAACATCTAGTCAACTCGAGCTCCTTTGGCACTATACTACAGAGGGAAGAAACTGCTGCTATTTATAGTCACTTTAAGTCAATAAGTTCGCTACAAAGAAGTAAAAATTAATGCAATCACCTTCTTCATCTCCAGGTTTGCAAAACACCACAATTCTAATTAATATGACTACTTGAATCTTTTGATATAATATATCTGATTTTTGGTATTCAAATCTTTTGTAGATTCGTTGTGACAGTTAATCAAATCCCAATATTACCTATCATAAAAAAGAATTGAATTGCATATTGTTTAGAGACTAAACAAGTGATGCAAAACACAATGAAAACATAGGTGGAGGATAAATTATCAATGTTCTATAAATGACTTTAAGTTGCAACTTGGTTGTCATTTAATTGATATCACCTATAGATCATAGGACTACAAAATCCAATCAAAATAGGAAAAATACCAAACTAAAATGGACAAATATTCAAAAGGAAAAATTGACAAATCAAAGAAATAATTTATTTCCCAAAACTACAAGGCAAGGATGCAAAAAATCACAAGAGACACCATTTACTTCAATCATGTTGTACCATTGCCCAAAAACCTTCTTTCTAGAGATCATCTACAAACTAGTTCCTTTCTCTGAATATGTGATTGAGAAAAACATTTTTAAAAAGAGAGCATAGCCTCCACACCTCTTCCAAAACCAAGATTAGATGAAGAATGTGACATTTGTATTAATAATACTATATGTCACCTAGCTTATATCGTCATGTGTTTATACATCTTAGTGAAAACCCTACTAAATTTATACATGTTCAGTTCCACATAGTAATACATAATATTTAATACAAAACAAAAATTAAAATATAAAAGATGTAATACATAATATTAAAAAAACACAAACAAATTGAAATTGAAAACACAAATCATAGACACACCCCTGTAGACAAGCAAGATTGTTAACCTATCAACCTCTTGACCCGTGCAAACCATCCAGCGGCGCGTGGATAGATGAGTGCCTTAATCCACCTTCCCATGAGCAGAGGAGATGAAAACCCCATCATCTTGTGCGCAAGCCCATCCAAGGAGGTTACCTACACATGGAAGGAGAGATGTCATCCTCGGAGACGCCCAACTAGTTTTTGATAAAATTCAAGAGAAAAAAAATTACTTATGGAATGCAATTATCAGAGGGCTTTCCAAGAACAGGCTGAGCAGGAAAATACTTAAAGTGTATTACAAAATGAAATATGAAAGTGTGCGCCCAAATGATTTTACATTTCCATTGGTACTCAAGGAGTGTAGAGATCTACCGATTGTGCAAGAGGGTAAGGAGATTCATTATCATATTGTCAGAAATGGGTTCATTTCCAATGTTTTTGTAGGGACTAACCTCATTCATATGTATGCTAAATTTGAATGTGTCGATGATGCATGCCAAATGTTTGACAAAATGTCTAAGCGATATATGGTTTCATGGACTACTATGATTCTGGGTTATGCACAGAGTCATTAGGCTAATGAGGCATTGGTTCTCTTTCATCAGCTGCATCTGGTGGGAGTGGTTTTAGACTCGGTTACGGTAGTAGGTGTGCTCTAGGAATGTGCTCATTTAGGAACCCTAGAAGAAGATAATTTGATCCATAGTTATGTAAATAGAAGTCGAATTCAGTCTAACGCTTTTTGGGAACTGCTGTTACAGATATGTATTCCAAGTGGGGAATTGCTTCTGTTTCACGCCAAGGTGTTGGATAAAATGTCTACGATAAATGTGGTGTCATGGAATGTGATGATTTCAGGGTATGTGCAGAATGGGTATGTTGATGAGGATTTAGGACTTTTTCGACAAATGGAGATGAAAAGAGTGAAACTCAACTCAAGCACAATGGTGAGTCTGCTATTGGCTTGTGGCCATTTAGGATCTTTGCAGCAAGGGAATTGGTTCCATGATTACATAATTGGGAGCGCATTTAATTTTGATAGTGTGGTGGTCATTTCCCTCATTGACATGTATTGAAAATGCGTGAGAGTAGAGATCGCAAGGCAATTATTTGACGAAATGCCTGAAAGAAATGTGGTACCATGGAGTGAAATGATTGCAGGATCTGGAATGCATGGATGGGGTGAGGATGTTGTTTCTCTTTTTTTTTAAATGCAACAGACTGACCTGAAGCTAGATCAAATCACCTTTTGTTTATATCTTGTTTGTGTGCAGTCACACAGGCTTGGTGGACAAGGGTTGGAAATTCTGTGAATGCATGATTCAAGATTATGGCATAACACCAAAAGGGAAACACAAGAGCGAGTAAGTCCGACAGACTCCAACTCACCTAACATCCATGGCTGTGGGTAAGAATCTTTGGATGGAAGGCTGAATGCTTGAATGAACCTGATGCGTAGTGTATTGGACAGGGAGATCTCGACTCTAGGCTTGTAAATGGACGCCGATATTGAAACTTGATAAATGTTTATGATTGTAGCACAGGGGGGTTGTAGATGGAAGCCAACAAAAAGACACAGGTACTCACATCCAATCCTCTTCTTTTTGTTTTATAAAAATGCCTTTGTAACTATTAATAGAACAATATATGCACATGAGTATTTTTTGCAGGGAAAAGAGGTTACAAGGTCAGTCAACCAAGAACTCGTTGTGAGGGATTTCTGTGTCCCAAAGTCTATGGAATAACAACATTAACTACCACATTTTTCAAATTTTTTATCAAAGCCCCAGCTGGTGTGAACAAATAAGTCAAGGAGTACAAAATTTTTAAAGGCCATAATGGCTAGTGCTACGACAGATCCCAAAGTATCAGGAACAGATAACATAATACTAGAATATTATGCTACTATAGGAACAATTCCAGAGGACAAAGAATCATTTTCATTATTCTTGCATGGCACTCCCTAACCATCCATCTATGGTTTTGGATGTGGGAACCCAATCACTGTGTTTCATTCCCCTGCAGCGATTGCTTCTCAGCTTCCAAAATCACCAAGGCCAACATAGGAACTCTTTAATTTAGTTTCCTATTTTTGGCCTTGAGGATGACTGTGGTGGTGCTCCTAGCGCTCTGCCAACCCTATGTATGATCTACCCATTGTTCTAGTGCAATTTATGTAAGGAGATTGAGGGAACCATAGATGGATTAGGAGGCTCGTGGCTCATGGTGCAAGGACACCACACTAGTAATTTAGGATATTGTTCCCGCCAACATCAAGCTCAATATTTCGAACTTGTATTTTGATCTACAAAGATACCCTTACACACAACCACTCTATTAACTTGTGAAAATGCTCTAACTGCATGAGCTCCATTAAAATTGATATCATTATTATTTTTGGAGATCAAAATCAAATTTTATATTCATAACAAACATTTCCATACAATTCTTAGATAAAATTGAGAGATCCATTGTTGAATATTGTCGGCCTCAGTGGTTTTGCAATAATTAGTTAATTCTAATCAGACAATGTCAAGGTTACCCCTTATGCCTAATGTTATGTGGTAGTGCCATGTTCCCATTATTGCACTTGTTAATAAGTTATTAGTACTTTGCATTACATACCATTTTGATGATGATTTTTTTGGTATTTGTGTGATTAATCTTCTTTGTTATTGCACTTTGTTTGCATGCTATTGTTGAGTTACAAGATTTTAATGGAAGAAGTAGATTGTGTTATGATATGGTTTGGCATGGTTTTCAAAGATTCAGAACTTTGGAATATTCTTATCTTATGCTCTACTCTGGTTGTTGTCAATATCTTTCTCGTATTTTATCAGGTGTACAAACATTACCAAATTCTGAAGAGGAGATGGCTAACACCTTATGGAGGAAAGTGATACTAGAAAATATGTGTGGATTGAGTCATCAGATACAATTTCAAGTTCAACACATAAATCAGAACAAATTTAGGTATCCAAAACTTAAAATCTAGGGTTGTTTCCTGCATCTAGTTTAGCCTAGCATAGTTCAAAACTTCAATCTAATCATAATTTTTAAAGTAAAAATTAGCTTCATACAATGACAATCCTATCATTTGTAGATGCATTGGAAGTGTTCAAGTTATTTCATGTGATTTTAAATGCTCTAAAAAATAGTCTCATAACTTCCATTAACATACTTTAAATGCAGTTCCAGATCAACATCTGGTCCATTGAGCATCCTTGTTTACATCATTGTTCTTCGTCACTTGGAAATCTAGTTTATATAGCTGGGAGCCCTTTTCATTGGTTTTGTACATAAATAATTTTTATCTAGAAGCATATCCCTATCATTAGGAAGCCTCTCAATCACATGTCACTATAAGCTGCCAACAAGCACTTTATTGTTTCCTCTAATAACTAGACATGCATGCAATAAACCCATAATGATGGCTGCAACATTTTGTTCTATTTGGAGATATAGTTGATACCATATAAAATAAAAGACCACCCTCGTATGTTGTTCAACTCAAAGGATGTGCACTTTTTATGAGTCCACTGTAAGTGGATATTATGTAGTGATATTGGCAAAGTTCCATAAGAAATAAGAGAACTCTCCATACATGAATAAGATGCCTTGAATAATTACTTCATTAGGGCCATCTTCTTAGGAAAATACATCCTTATTAGGTGACAAATGCAGGTAACATAATAGGGTGTTGCAGGTGACCTCATAGCCCTAGCCCTCATCTTTTTGTGTCAAACTTTTTCCAACATCTATCCCATCTATGCTTCTGCTTCTTCTATTATCTTCATGGAAACAAGCAAAGGGTCTTGTATCTAAAGAAAACTTGAGTTATCAGTCAAAGTTTTCTCCTTAACAACACTCAAACTCACAAATATGGAGCAACACTTCTTCAACCATTGCTTAATGATGAGACAATCTAGAAACTCTATCAACATGCAAATCTGAGTAGCATCTCTTCTTCAAACCTTCAAAGATTCAGATGCATGCAAAAATGATCTACCCTTCGACCAAGTATGTGGATATATTATGTGACCAGGGTGCCCCCAAACCAAACATATCATTCAGATTTGATAGAATAGTAGATCCCCCTACTATGATCAGCAATCCTCTGACTTACAAGTTTCATTCTACTGGATCGATATATATTGTGGATCTATTAGACCATCAAACTGATGGAAAGAAATTTCAAATTGTACATTCAATTTGAGGGGTAACAATTAGCATTATCAATAATATGGGCATGAGAATTTCCCATCCTTGAAATTATGATAGTAGTTAGCATCCCTTACAAGGATATCTTGTACTGTTACAACCTTTGAGATGATTTTGATTGTAGAGTGACAATATCTACACTCTAAGTTTCTTGAAAAATCTAATAGTTGTCCCTAGAGAAGTGTTTAATAGCCCAAATCCATCTACACACTCTAAGTTTCTTGAAAAATCTAATAGTTGTCCCCAGAGAAGTGTTTAATAGCCCAAATCCAATTTCCAATTTCTCACTACAAAGGAAAAAAGATTATCCTCCATTCACATCACTCAGCACAAACCATTTACAACCATTTGTTGAGTAGTTCTCCCAACAATGTTTAATATCAGGAATTTCGGTGGGCCTATTATTGATTTTACTTGATCATTCTGTTGAAACTTACTAACATCCAACACTTTGTTCTGTGATATTTATGCGCCCACCTTAAGATATCCATAGTTTAAATTCCTTTAGATAGATTATACCAGTGACTAGGAATGTGTTTTCTTTGCATTCACTTTCACTAAGAGTTCCATGCAGATGTTTTAATTCACTGCTAATGCTTGAGTATCTGCATAATACCTTTGATACGGAGGTTGTTTAAGCAAGTTTGCAACTTTCTCTTTAAATCTAAGTGTCTTTATACAAGGATGCTTCATTGAATCCATTCTCCTTGGCCACCGCCATGTGTGCTTGACTAGTTGTGTGGAATTGGTATGGGTATGTAGGGATGCACATAGTACTTGGGTGCCTCCTTGCCACATTTGCATGTTGGTGATAGAATTTTCAATGTCTTTGAAGCAATCTCTTGTTCTCCAAACATCGGTGGGTCAAAATACCAAAGGATTACATTTCACATTAAAATATAGAACAACACTAATTGAGGATGATACAAAACTATACAGTAAGACAATTTATAATTTAAGCATGAGCACTTGCTTACTTCCTACTAGACTCTTCTGGTATCCTATCATTACAATTTTTTGCTTGATCTCCTACCAAACTTGAACCAACAATATCTCTTTCCATTAACACATCCAGCTCTTCCTCAATTGAGCATCCCTTCAAAGAAGCATTGCTACAATCTGCTTCAGTATTCTCGAACTGTGCAAGCTACATACAATCAAACACCTTCATAGCCTGTATTTTGAAGGAAGCATGCTTTGAATTACTGTTCTTTTCAACAACAGAGTCACCAATTCCGGCTGGAACATCTGACACATAGCAGAAGCTTCACTAAACATACCTATATTCATAAATCTAGACTGTGCATATAATTAGTTAATGACTATAGTGCCTTTAAACTGTTCAAAATCCCGGTTGACCTATTACTTAGAGTGGAAGTATTTTATTAATTTTACCAAGATCGATATTATTGTTTCCCAGTAAAACATACCTTCAGTTTCAATAGTAAATCGTGCTAAATTATGCTTTGATTTTGTTTCTATAGGAACTGCTTGTTGTTGCATTTCCTGGTTATCATCCAGATACATGGTATTTGTCAATAGGCTATGCATGCAAAATGTAGACATAATTGCAGGCATTGAAATTAATGGAACCCCTAGTAAAGGACTCATCGAGGAAGTTTGTAACTTTATCAGTTCAACAATGACCCATAGATGCAACAAACAGGGACAGTAGAACACAGATGATGGAAAGTAACTAACATATATGAAATGAAATATTGCAGACAAGATTCAGTAAGATATAAGCAATGGTTGAATGAGATTGATTGCTATGCGAGTGAGAATGTCAACAAGTTGCTTGTTGGAAACAAATGTGATTTGATTGCTAATAAAGTTGTTGATTATGATACAACCAAGGTAATGTTAAATGCTAAGTAGCTATTGATTGTTGGTATCCTTGGTATACTCCATTATTTTTTTTAAATTTATGGCTTTATAATGGTATTTTTCTTATGTTGGCAGGTTGTTTATGATGTTACTGATCAGGAGAGTTTCAATAATGTGAAACAATGGTTGAATGAGATTGATCACTATGCGAGTGAGAATGTCAACAAGTTTCTTGTTGGAAACAAATGTGATTTGACTGCTAAAAAAGCAGTTAATTATGATACAGCCAAGGTAATGTTAAATGCTAAGTAGCTTTGGCATCATGTGCACTGCTATGTGTTTCATTGTATGCATCATCATCTTTGACTTGATGAAGATTTAAATATGAGTGTGCCTTGAAGTCGTTGGTGCTCTGTTTTTTGTTAATTGCAACACTATGCCAGTTTGTGGTCTTAAGTTTGTTGACTTGGCTTGTAGATTCTTTTTTTTATTAATCTCAAGGGTTAGTTTTTTTTGTCACTTTTTAGTCTACATTTTTCTTAGCATTCTTTGTGTATTTTTTTATTCAAGGCATTTGTTGATGAGATTGGCATTCCATTTTTGGAGACAAGTGCGAAGAATGCAACAAATGTGGAGCAGGCCTTCATGACCATGGCTGCTGAGATAAAGAACAGGTGTACTTTTTTGTTATGATGTTTTCCAAACTTTAACAAGCACCTATATTATACAATTGTGATGTTAGATGTTTGTTTGACTCCCTAATTTTAATTGTGTGTAATGGTGTAAACCTGTGCCAGCAAATCCTAATGAATCTAATTGAGATTCTACTTTTTCTATGATCCTGTTGTTTTATGATAAAGTTAAGTGGTGATACATAATTCAAATTACGTTTTGCAACTATTGGTAATCTTGTTGGTTTGAGACACGTTCCTATTGTCTATTTTATTGGGCATAGCTGATATAACATTGGGAAAATACTGGTTTTTTCAGATCGTGATAGAGTGTTGTAACTATATACCTTGTCCATTCATTGCTTTGAAATCAACACTGTAGATGAACTCAAAAAATTTTATGGCCAAGTGAATTGTATATAGAAGTTTGTATTTTGCAAGCATATAAATACTCATGCCTATCATGTATTTATTTGAAAATTTGGTTGCATATGTATCGAACCTTCATCTATATTCTATTATTGTTTGCTTGTTTACTTGTGTGGGCATTAACGTATGACTTGTCTTTGTTCTAGTGACTCAGATATTTTAACATCAAATTTGATAAACCTCATTAATTGCATCTAAAAAGGGGCATTAAAGAACTACATCCCACACTTTACTTGTTATTCCTAAACAATTTCTTGTATGTCTTGTCTCCATAGAGCAACAGTGCCAATGATTATGCCATTTTCAGTTCTTGAACCTGGACATTTTAATTTCTGGGTTTCATGCATTCACATCACTAACCCTTCTTCATAACAATTTTGGTCAGGCTCTGGGCTTCCAGGCTATAAAATATTGCAAGCATCTTGAGCATATCTATCAATATGCTCAAGATATTCATGCCGAAGTGAATTGTATCCAGAAGTTTGCATGTTGCAAGCATATAGAATTATAAATACTCATGCCCATCATTTATTTATTTGAAATTTTTGTTGCATATGGATTGAACCTTCAACCATATTCTATTATTGTTTGCCTCTTTACTTATGGCGGCATTACCATATGACTTGTCCCTGTTCGAGTGACTCAGATATTGTTCCCATGCAAAATTTGTTTGAATATCATCATTGTCAAGCAATAACAACTTCTTAAAGGGTGTTGGCTCAATGGTAGAGCACATGCCTAATTATAGGCAGAAGATTGGTGGTTCAATTCCTCTGTACCCCATCATAAATTAGTGGCTAAGAAAATGACTAAATTCACATATATACGACTATTAGTAGCTAATTTCCAGTATATTATAGCACGACTAACATTTATTCGTATTTAGCTTAGTCATTAATATGTTATCATCTAGTATTTTATTTAGTTGTATATTTGGTCATTAATTGTGACAATCAATGACTAAATCAGTGAGTATCAATGACTAAATCAATGACTTAATGAGTGACTATAAATGACTATATCAATGACTAATAAGTCAACCAATTAATGACTAGTGAAATACGACTAGAGATAAGATAGTGGAAATTGGATACTATTAGTCACCTACACAAAAATAGTCGTTTATAGTCGAATTTTAGTCATTAATTTCTCATTTTGTACTAGTGCTTCCCGATATGCATTATATCGAACAAATGAGCTATTTGTAGGTGCTTGTAGTAAATAAACCTACTGAATTGTATGGGATAACTTTTCATTCCTCGTGGAAGCCCATTCATGCCTTAAATGCATTCATTAAACATAAACAAAAACACATTAACAATAATTCATGATAACCATGGTAGAAAAAATTCAATAAAAATATAAAAATCATATTATTACGTTAACATATTATATGCTACACATACAATTTGCATACCTCGACGATTTCTGTTATATTCCAACTTCCATAGGCGAGGCGTCATTCTTCGTGGTTTCTTTCCATTCTCTTCTTTACCATTGAATTTTGTTTTTTCGATAGTTCGATACCTATGGTTCTTAGGGAGGAAGTGCATGTACTCATCGAACACCTCCTTTGCTAAACTTCTTGAACGATGAGATTTTATCCTAGGACCACATACGGGACATGCAAATTTTCCCTTTGTTTGAAGACCTACGAAAGTTACATAAAGTTACATACCACAAAAATGTGTTAACACGGGAGCATCATGAATTGTCCATGCAGGTATTCCATGGAACTGAAATTGTTTCTACACTATTGGTCTAGAGATGTCATACATAGTGATTCCAACCCATAAATTCAATAGCTCATCAATAAGAGGATCAATATATACATTCATATATTTAACTTGGTACTTACCTAATTGATCATTAAACATACAATATTGCTATTTAGTTATATGTCCCAATATATAAAATGCATTCTCATGCAATAATTAAACAAATAACTTAATAAAACAATATAATTACTTTCAAAAAAATACCTGGAATAACCATTGCCAACATTGTGTGCTCTCTCTTAATCGTCATCCAAGGAGGTAGGTTATTGTTTATGACGAAAACAGGACACACTAAGTAAGTAGAATGAAGCTCACAAAATGGATTGAAACCATCAGCTGCCAATGAAAGTCTAACATTACGAGGTTCATCTTTAAAAAAATTATATCTTTCTTCGATGTTCTTCAATGCAGAACCATCTGCAGGCATTCGGAGAACACCATCTTCACTTATGTTATTTCATATGGTAATCCATAAACTGTGCTATACTTTGGCACCTGAATAGTCATTGGAAACATGGAATTATGGGAATATAACGAAGAAATTTGAGAGGGACCTCTTTTGTTACTTGATCAGTTCGATATCTACTAATTTCACATTGTGGGCATTTGTTTTCTGATGCATACTGTCCATAATATATAATATTTTTTTAAAGCAAAAAAAAACATCATTCTATTTCATCAGGATCAAAAGTACAATCACAGTTCTTACAATATTCTGGGAGCTTAAACAATAGCCTCTGAAAGAGAAACCCCCACTTCTAATAACAACATGACATCCCCAAAAAGTACCAGAGTACAACAGCAAAACTATCCTCAACAGAGCTTTAAGTCTTAACCACTTTCTGTCTAAAAAAAAAAGACTAACATAGCTACCCATATCACCCAACCAGACTATAGTCCAATACCTTATTACATCAAGGCTTCCAACAAACCAGGAACCAACCAATGAGAAAACCCAGCAACAAAGAACCAGTATCATGCCGAAATAGTAAAAAAACAAGGGACGAAGTAATTATCCCGCAAGACTAGCCTCATCATCAATTTCCACGACTGGTGGCACTTCCTTCCCTGAAACCATGTCACACAAATTCATCTCTTTAGGGTTATCAACCTTTTTCGGTCGAGTCAAGAAAGAGATACCCATCTCCGTCGCCATGGCATCTAGTTTCATGTGAACCCAACTTGTTTCTTCCGCGTGAGCACTGCACCTTTCCTCCAGCTTCTGCATCCTCTGAGAACCCGACAGAATGTCCACCCTTGTCTCTAGGGTCTGAGCGATGAGTGTCTTGGTCACCCAGAACATAACCACCGCATGGTTATACAATTCCATCCTACCCCTAGTATTTCCAGGGTCCTATATCCAGTCTTCCATTGTCATCACCTCTGATGGCATCTCCTGCTCCCCAACACTCCGCCATAGGTTCTCCTCCAATTCTTCCAATTCATGTTGCAACTCCTGCGAAAATAAATGATGAAAGAAAATTGTTGTAGAATTGGCGCTCCATTGGTCCCGGCTAGGGACATCCTGAGCCGAATTACCCCTTCTCATATTGCTTGGCTCTCCCTGAACAGGACGGCCTCATCTAGCAGTTCTCCCTCTCTGAGGTATGTTCACTGCTTCAGTACTGCCAAAATCCACCCATCAAGTAGACACAGATAAACTCAACAAGGCACAAGCTTTCTCAGAACTACAATAGTGGTGTCTGTTTCCAACCCTGGTGATATAATATAAAGGAATGACTTTAGTTTCATCCATTAAGTCAGCCATAATGAGACGAGCGCAGTAATAATTCTCCTCATCCTTGTCAATCGTCACACTAGCAGAAACCTTATCAGAATCACCCAGTCTAAGCGTGAGAGGCTGATCCCCCATTAACATCTCAGGCTCCAGATCTCCAAAAATAATTAACAAAGAAGATGAATAAGAGACTACGGGACAGTCAATTAAACTGTTCCTATAATTACCAGTATGCCTCATGTCACTTCTACACTGTGCAATACATCTCTTGTTAAATACCATCACTTCTCTTCGTAGGATTGAGGCCATTTGTTGGATCCATAGCACCTCTTTCACTGCCAGCAATTTGCAGACACTTAACACGGCACGTGCCCAAAGGCATGTCAAGGGCCACACCTTCCCATCCATCACCCTGATAACTGGTTCCTTGATTAGCAAGAACATCCACCAAACTATTGGCACTTCTTCGAACATGATGGAAGGTGACGAAATTCAGCAAAGTAAGGATTTCTTCAAGACATTTCAGATGCCAAGCAAGCCTCCACGAAGGTGCCATCTTGGTCGCGCGAGTCCCATTGCAAAGATTGATCCTGAGCTGGATAAGAAGTTTGGAGTCACCCTCCACAATAAGACAAGTAAAGCCACGTCAAATCGCCATGCAAAGACCCTGCAACATTGCTTCACATTCAACCACGTTGCTGGTATCTCTGCCCAGATAACCATAGTAGCTATACAATACCTTCCTCTGGTCATCCCACAAGACGCCACCATACCCCACAATGCCCGAGTTGACTTTAGACGCCCCATCAAAATTTAACTTAAGCCATCCCGATAATGGAGGAGACCAAACCACCGGACTATCATGAGAAATTCGACGAGGGTGAAGGCTTCCAACATAGCCAGGGATCGCCAAAATGCCCCAGGTATGTAAAATCCTCAACTCATTCACTGGAATACTCATATCTTGCTCTGTCCATGAAGTTAATTGAAGAGTCTCAATGATTCCTCTCTAGATATGAGCCCAAACTAACTTACAGGTCTGTTGTTTACCTGTGAAAATACATTTATTGCATTCTTTCCACACTTCCCATAGGAGAAAACTAGGGAAAAGCTGCCATAACTAATTCAGAATTCTACCCTGGAAGGGATCTTCCTTCCACCGTTTAATAGTTTCGACAGGGTTTGTCTTAACTCTATCGGACAAACGAAAGATCATAGCTCCTTCATCCCATAAGGCCGAGGAGAAGCTTCAACCATCCAGGAGATGAGCTATCGTTTTGCCATGAGTTCCACGTAGGACGCATATTGATGGTCCCTCAAAACCCCTCTTAACGATATTAGACCATGTGAAAATTCTTCCTTTCAACACCATCCAAACGAAGAGAGTAATTTTAGGCCATAATTTATCTCCCCAGAGACACTTCCATTCACGTGCCATAGGTTGATCAACATGGATTGTCTGGAGTGAGTAAGCTTCCTTCATTGTAAACATACCTTTGGGGCGATACCCCCAACGAAGTAAATCCATTCTCATCTGTGTTTTTAACTGTCGTTGTTTCAATAGTTCATGGATTTGGTTTGCTATCTCATCCCCATAGTTGACCGTCCACCAGTTAAGCGGTTTCCAAACACGAAAACCCCAATCATTCTGTTCCTCCTGTCACTACCCAAAATTTTCCGAAAAATTTAAAAATTTTAAGATAGCAATAAATGTTATTAAATGCAGTCATATATCTGTTGTTTAGTTTACATGGTCGTAAATGTGTCTAAATGATCTTTTGTTATATTTAAAGTTGTTAGAGTTTCTCTTTTCTGTTACTGATGGTTTTATTGTTTTGTAACTACAAGGGGGAGTTTGTATGTCGAACTGGGCTTACTTAGCTTACGAGCTAACCCAATCGATTTTCTATCTCTTGCAGATATACAAGTAATAGCGGTCGCTACCTTTAAATCTTTCAAGTATTAAATATCAAAATAGCAGTACCTAATCATTCCGTGAAACGTGTAACATGCTAACCTGTTTGTTTTCATCAAGCCATCTTTAAGGTAGAAATCCTTCCTGTATTATGCCAAGTTCAACTTCTAAATATGTTCGGGTTTATACTTTTAACGGCAAGAATTTGAAGTTAAAATGATTACTATAATTATATTTTTCTCACCTTCTGCAATTGTAGGGTTTACCTGTCAGTACGTTTTTCTATTATAAATTTTACAGTTTTGTCTTGTCTGGTATCTACTTCATGTTTCCATAAATGATACTTTGAACAAAACCCAATAAACATGTATGAGTTTAGTCTTTCATTTTCATAAATGATTGAAATCATTGTGTAGTAAGGATAGCAAAAGTCCTGTTTCCTTAAGACAATATTATGATTTGCATAACTAAATTTTATTTAGATAAAGTTCCATGAGAAAGAAATGGCAAGTAATAACTCCGCTGTACAATGCTATCTCCATAAGAATTTTATCATTTCTTTAAGTCCTACAGCTCTACGACAACTTAGAAGAAAAATTAAAAGAGATATAATACCTCTGGTACTTTCACATTAGTCTAGGATAACAAATTGGAAATAGGTTTTGTAATTAGCCTGTAAATCACTTGAATACTACCTCCTTGGTGGAAGTAATATATGCCCTATGTTTGAGAACATACTCCACATCTAAATCTCAAAAGTTGTTGTCAAGGAAGTTTGTATTGATTACAAAACAAGATAATTAAGACTTCATTCCAAGGTTTTGAATATCATATGTTGACAAGTGAACTATCAATAGGAAAATCATACACTATAATTTATGTACACCTATTATGAGTTTTTGTTTAACAAAATGTTAATACTCCATCGAGATTTGGAACATTGCTATCATTATCATAATTGTAATAATTATAGGACCGAGTATGATTGTTCTCCAACACGTAAATCTAAGCATGTGTTAACACGAAATCATTGACAAGATTAAACTATGTTAACACAAAATCATTGACAAGAATAAACTATGGATCGGTACCATAATGGGCATCCCTGCTATGATTTTTAATTGATTGCAATAATTGGCAAGTTCATCGTTGAACTATGGAGTATCGACCCTCTGCAGGGAAATATTTGAACTGCTACGTGGATGAATAATAGCCAAGTGCTTGGCGATATAAAACCTGAGAACTAACCCTACCTCATCATTATCCTCCGCCTTCGGGCTCGGGTCTGTCTGCAACCTCTCTAGGTCTGAGTATTTGTTATGGTGTTGTTGTTTCGGCTTCCAAGTATTTACATTTTCCTTTGCTTATTGTTTGGAAAAATCTTTGAGATTTACTGTGAGCAGCTTTGATAGTGTTATTATGCCTAGGGTTTACCTCTTGAGTTCATTTACTGGTCTGTTGCCATTGTGACAGTGTGTTAACAGTTTACATGCTACGTCAACCTTCGTCTTGTCCATAGTTTCGTCTGAACGTCATTGGTATTCGTTGCTTGGCAACTGTAACAGGTCAAGAGTCTAGGGTTTGTATTTTGTCAACCGTAGAAACCCTGTCATCTCGTATTCCTAACTCTCGGTGTGATTTTCTTAAGACTTCTATTCAGGGAAAACAACCATTACATTTGCTAGATTAGTTACTCGGTGGGAAGGATGGGGTTTTTACACATCATTTGTTCGTGGTTAGCAAGATAGTTACAGGAAATGGCAGCCTCCTTCACCCTGGTAAGTTACTGTATTCTCTTCTGTGTTTGCAGTTACAAGCATTGTTTTAAAAACAAATTCGAGTTTCTAACATATGCATCTCTGTCTTGCAGGACCTGATTCCTCATACGTCATGAGTGGCACGAACTCCAGCCGTAGCATGTTCCGGGTAAGCCTGGTTCTTACCATGGCAAAATCCTCCTTGTGGGTTGTTTGCACTGTAGGGTTTTGGTTTTGGAAGCATGGCTTCAGTCGTTTGTAATTTAATCTCCTTGCTAGAGGTGTTTATGGTTTTAACAAAGTGTAAAGAAAGGCTATGAGCCTGTTCAGGTTGACTAGGTTATGGCCTCTAGGTCTAATACTGTATCTGTATTTTGCTTTGGGGTTTTTATTACCCAGGGTTTTGGAATTTACCTTAATATAACTTGTGTCTTGTATGAAAGGCTTGTTCTTTGTCTGCGTTTTCTTTTAAAATGATGATGCTAGGTACAGTATTACGTAAATCTTTAGTTTTAAAAGAAAACCGCTTGTATCGTAGGTTTGTGAACTCGGCTGTGGATTGAATACTGTAGTAGCAAGGTTTTTATCCTGTGTTTTTCCTATATAATTTTTATCTTATAAAAGAAATGACTTGTTCATCCATTCTGTAAGATGGAGTCGGTGTATGGGTGTATTTCAAGTTCAGAGTTTATATAGAATGTTGCTATCAAAAAAGAGGCTTACGGCCGTAAGTGAAAATTGTTGTATGAAATTAAATGTTGGGAGCTACGTCTAAATGCCTCCTGTAGGTTTCGAGTTGATTGTGTGTGGCAAATATTTTCGACTTCATGTTTTAAAATTATCTACACTGAAATTTGGCTACGGCCGTGGTTGAGTCATTGTAATACTGTTCAAAGTTTAAACCCTGTAATGTCTGGTCAGAATAGGGTTAATACGAAGGTACAATAGTGATTATATTTATTTGTTGGTTCTTTAGTTACGATTTCCTCCTAATATTAGTTTGGGAAATAAGTGGAAGATTTGATAGTATTAACGCAGCTCGATAATGAGCTGTAACACTGTTCTGTCTTTTTCGTTTAGTACATGTTTTCTCTGCTATTAAATTCTTATTGTCAAAACTTGGAATGATAGGGTTTCAAAACTACTCGTTTGTGAAATCACTTAACTGTTCAATCTATTGTTATGTTTTTAAGATTCTGTTGCAATAGGGAGTTTTAGGGTATGATAATAGGGTGATGTTTATACTCATCAACAGAGTTCTGTTAGTACAAGAAAGTCTTGTAGGAAGGAAAATACCATAATTCTTAAGCTTGATAATTGAGCTAGCTATGGTTCTATTTATTCTATGGTTCCTATAACAATACTAGTTTATTTATCTTATCAATAATTCTTGTATAATATACTTCTGTTAGAGTTTTTGTATATGGTTTTATTTGATAAGTAAATTCTAAATAAACTTTAGCTAAGATTGAAGTTTGATTTAGATACATATTTTAAACTAGACATACTTTAACTAGGGTTTGTACTCTAACAAAAGTAACCTAACTGTGACTACAAAAGTTCTTGCAACAACCCTGAAATGTCATTGATACTGTAATATATGTATAACTGGTTATACTTACTCCTGTTCCTATGATTATTAAACAAGTTATGGTTCAGAAATTAATTACTGTACACATAATCCTACCTATCTATTTAATTATTACAATTAAACTAGACTAAAACCAGATTACAATAAGAAACTATTGCTTGTGATACTACTGTTGTATAGCATGCATTGAAATATCTTATTAGTAAGATGATAAGGGTATTTAAGAAATACTGAAACACAATAATTCTCCATAATTCTACTACTGATAATTCAAAACTGCTAAATTTTTACTGAACTAAATACTATTAGGACATATAGAAGATAAATATAACATACATTCGTTTGTACCTAATACACCATAGGAATAGATAGCTGAACCTGTATCAACTGTGGACAACAACAGCAATGGGAGGCTGTTCCTCCTTACCAACTCCTGGAGAGTGCCCAGACAGCACTTCTCAGGACCCCCGAGCTTGCTCTGATCTTCCTGGCTGGAACTAGGTGCAGCAAAACAATTCACTCAGCCAAAACAGCTAAACTGGAACCAAGTTACTGCAGCATCCCACTCAAACAAATTTCCTTGCTGTAATTCCCTCTTCCTCAATGGGACTCCTGAATAGCATTCACCTGAATGTATTCTCCCTTCAGAATAATGTTTAACCCCCAGATCAGTTCATTGAGTACTATTTAAAAGATTGCCTAGGTCTTTGTTGGGTTAACTGTCATTAATGAGCCACCTGCTCAGATTCCACTTTCTTGGGGAATCATGACCCCAAAATATAGGGAAGTTGCCACCTACAGCTTAGGAAGTGTTTGAGGATGCTGCCACTTGTCTTTTGCCTTTCCACCTAGTTCCATCCACCAGTTAGACCAGTAACCTCTTTTAACAGCTCTCCCATGCTGTTGTCTCCAAAATTTATTTATTAATAATAAAATATTCAGAATTACATTCCATTTCTAGTGACTCTGTTGAGTCATCAATTTCTACTAAGCATTAAATTTAACATAATGTCTTAGGAATATGATAAAATAATTACATTATTTTAACAAAAAATGGGGTATGTGACACCTCTTGCCAATAAAAATTAATCGTCTGTCAATTATGGTTGAAGACAGGTGATTCCAAGTGGATATCATTCACCAGGGTAAGAAGAGTAGGCTCTTGTTGCCAAGCATCAGACCAAATATTAGCAGAAGATCCTTGGTGTATCTCCCAAAAACTATGTTTCTTGATCAAATCCCTCCCAACCCTCGCCATATTCCAGATGTGTGAGCCTTTCTCTGGTCCATCAACCCGAACTCAGTCTTGTTGTGCAGTCACCGGAGCATACTTCCTCCCCCAAAATCTAGCCCATTGCTCATTTGTATGAGTAAGCCAGTGCCACCAAATTTTAGCTTCACACACAATACTAATTTTTTTCGGATCTCTTAAACCTAAACCCCCTCCATAATTTGATTTGCACAGAGTCTCCCAATCAACCAAGCGCCACTTATGGTGATCCATAGTGCCTCCCCAAAGAAAAGAGCGTTGGATATTTCTGAATTCCTTCAAAACATATTTAGGTGCAGACAAAACTTAGAAGAGATACGGAGGCATGGCTTGCAGGAAAGCTTTAACAAGGACAACTCTTCCCAGGAAGTTCAAAGTTCTTAGCGTCTAGTTAGAGAGTTTATCCTTCATTCTAATTAAGAGTTTTTCCCAGGAAACCTTCTTTAAAACACCATCGGACAAAGGAGCACCAAGGTATTTGGTTGGAAGGGATCTCTTTTTAAACCCTAAAATTCTTATAATATTCCTTTGACAAACAGGAGGAGTATTAAAGAAAAAAACCAGGGACTTTTCCATATTGATAGTAACCCCTGAAGCTCTTAATAAAATATTCAAAGCTTTCTTGATTTGTCTTGCTTCATGGATAGAGGAATGACCCATTAGGAGAATGTCATCAACAAACTGCTGGTGAGTTATAGCTTTCTCATAGGGTGGGAACCTAAGACCTTTGGGGCTCCCCTGTTCCACTAAATGAGAGATGAGCCTGCCGAGTCCTTCAGTCATAATAACAAAGAGGAGGGGAGAGAGAGGATCTCCCTTCCGGATACCTCGAGAGGGTTTAAAGACTATTGATGGATTCCCATTGATCAGGATAGAAAAGAATGCAGTGGAAGTAAGGTTGGCTGTCCATTTGATCTAGACATCACTAAAACCAAACGAGCTCATAATCGCTTTCAGGTAGGTCAGTTCAGTTTGTCATACGCTTTGGATAAATCAAATTTCAACAACATCCCTGCTTTTTTTGTGCTCCAGAAGGAATGAAGAACCTCCTGTGCTAGGATAATACCGTCAAGAATTTGTTTGCATTCCACAAATCCTGATTGTTCCAAAGAGATCAAAGAAGGGAGGAGGGGTTTGAGCCGATTAGAAAGGGCTTTCGTGATGAGTTTATAAATGATGTTACACGGGGAGATCGGTCTAAACAAATCAGATTTCTCAGCCATCAGAGTTTTGGGAATCAAGGTAAGAAAGGTATAATTTGAAGCTGGGAGAAAACCCCTCATTTTCTGTGATTCTTCCACCACCTACCAAACTTCACTTTTAATCAAGTCCCAAAAATAATGGAAGAAGTTAGCAGTAAAAACATCAGGCCCTGGGGATTTACCATCCTCCATTAGGTTTATGGCGATCTCTACTTCCTGGAATTCAATAGGGCGAATAAGCATCTCATTCTGTTCATCAGTAATAAGCCTTGGAATAACATCTTTGATTTCCCTGCAAGCCACAGTCCGGTCCATCTGTGGTTCCGTAACCACTTCCTTGAAATGATTAATCAATTCATGTTCCATATCTTCACGCGATTCAACTAACACACCATCAGCGGTGCGCAGGTTGTAGATCTAGTTTTGATGTCTATGTTGAACGATAGCTCTGTGGAAGAACTTCGTATTCTATCCCCATCCTTCAACCATTGATTCCTAGATTTCTGTTTCCAAAGGAGTTCTTCTTGCGTCTGCCTCTGGTAAAGTTGATCAGAAAGAATTTTTTCGTCCATGTCCAGTTCAGAATGCAAGCCTCTCTGTATGATGCTTTCCTGGATTTGTTCCATCTGCACTTCAATCTTATCTTTTTCAATTAGAATGTTCCCAAAGACATCTTTATTCCAAATTTTGATCTTTTGTTTAAGCAATTCCAGTTTTTGTTGAAAATAATACATCTTGGTGCCATTAGGAGGAATAATAGTATGCCACCAATCTTTCACTCGAGTTGGAAAATATTCATGGATTAACAAAAATTTCTCAAACCAGAAGGGCCTTGTCATTCTAGTTCCAATATTACTCCACAAAAGGGAAACAAGCCAATGGTCTGAACCAGTAGAGGCAATAGGGAGAGAAGTCAGAGTCCCACCTAATAGCATAACACTTTCAGAGATGATAAATCTATCAAGCCTAGCAGCCACCAAATTCTCCCCTCCTCTTCTATTATTCCAGGTAAAAACATTGCTCCCCAGATCAACATCAATCATATTACTTGCCTCAATAAATTCATCAAACATGGTATTTTCAGGGGTAAGGATTCTTCTACCACCTTTTTTCTCAGAAAGAGACCTGATCAAATTAAAGTCCCCTCCTAAGATCCAATGAGTGCCTTCAAACGTCCTCCTTAAATTGATCAAACTTGTGATGAAGTTTCATTTTTCAGGATAACTACTAGGCCCATACACATCGGTAATAATACCTCTCGTATGAGAGCCTAAAAAATGAAATTCGGTAGAGAGACTGGAGGTTGTAGAGAGAAAGTTTGAAAATGACACTTTCCTAGGATCCCATAGGATAGCCACTCCTACAGAATGACCATCTGCATCGAGCGCCATACTTTTACACTGTTTCCAAAGATTACGAGCATTTACTTCCAGTTGTGCTCCATAACACTCTGTTTCTTGTAACAAGACTACAGTATATTTTTCCTTCATTATCTTACTTTTCAGAGTTTTAATTTTATGAGGACCATTAGTCCCTCAAATATCCCAAGATAAAATTTTCATCAAGCACTATATCTTGCTGAGAGGAGAGCTTCCTGGATGGTAGGGTACTGGCCAGATTCTACCAGTCTTGCCCCAATTTCCCCGATTCACTCTCTGTTCGACCTCCTCCCCCGCTTCGATCCTCCTTCTTTGAACTTCCTTTTGTTCTCCTTCAGTTTTAAGGGACCAATCCCCAGGCTAGGAGTTTGTTTCGTTTTAAGTATTGCTTCCTTCAATAGTTGAAGTTGATTATCATAAATAGAGTGAACCTCTATGTTTTTGCAATCCTCTTCGATGCTATCAAGGTCCAGATATCCCAGTTCCATCTCATCCAAGTCCTCTTCCATACGAACTGCTTCCAGAGGGTTTTTTTACCATATTTGTTTTTATTGTTGTTCTCGGTTCCCACCTCTGTAGTTTCAACTTCTTGAAGTGGTGATTCCTGAGTCACCAGAGGTATTGGGGTTCCTACCAGGTCAGTATCCAAAGCTGCAAAACTATTCGGTTGATTTCCTTTTTACTCAAATCAGGGCCATTATGCCTCCTTCCTGTTCTTCACCTATTAGGTATTTTAATAAACCCTTCAGAATCTTGATGCTCCTGAGGTTTGCTACCAGATATTTCCCCTGGGAGGTTAAGATGGAAATCCCGGGCCAAATGTCCATGGGTATGACACAAACGACATCTAAAAGGGACATGTTTGTAATCTAGGGTTTGAAACCATTCAGATTCTTCCCAGGTTAAGGTGATCCCCTCTGGTAGGGTTTTATAAATATTCATATAAATACAGAGACGAGCATACAAAACATACCTTCCTTGCTTTGTTTGATTTTAGATCTTCGCAAAATGACCCAGAGCTCCTCCAATAGCTTTCAAAATTTCAGGATCCCAGTATTCAGTAGGTAATGAATAAAGTCTAATCCAAACCGAAGCTATAGATAGGTCCTCCTTGTCAGGATTAAAATGGTCCTTCCACATCCTTAATAAAAACCTAACTGAGTAGTAGAAATAAGGTCCTCCCTCAAAAATACGATCCTTGTCTTCTACATTAAAGAAAACCACTGTAAAGAAACCCTTAGAACCCAATAAGAGATCGAAGTGACCTTTAGGTTTCCATGTAGAGTTAATCCACCATGTTAGAGCTTTCTCAGAAGGCCAGATACCCATAAATTTACCAATCAGGTCATGGTCCGTCATATATTGTATTCGCTCCTTTACCCGTGTAGGGTTCACCGAAATAGCTAGGGTACTAAGCGATTGGGGATACAAAACCCCTGTCCCGATTTTCCTTGAACCGCCTCCTGATTATCCACCCGAGGAATGCAACCCTCTCCTCCGATTCCCTCCTCCTGAATTTGCAATGGCGAAATCTCTTTTTTCTTAGCTTGATATTGCAATGAAAGAGGGGAAGGTCCCCTCCCTTGTGATCGCACCATCCCGCTGACGCTCACCCAGAAACACAGCACAACCCTCGTCCTTCAATATGCACTCGAGCAGGCGTTAAGTTTTACCACTTCTTGGAGCACTATCATCATCCCCAATTCTCATCCATAATATATAATATGATCATTAGGACATGCATCAATAACTTGATACTCCATTCCAATTTCTTTCATAATCAAGAATACCTCTTGACTTGTGCATGGTAAATTATTTGATGGTGGTAATAGAAATTCACCCAACAATCTGCAATATTGACAAAAAATGAAATGTAAACAATATACGTCATAAATATTTCATATCCCTAATTTACGAAATAATTAACACTAAAAATAGAGGAAAATATTCAACTTTACATACCTTAGAAGGTGTGTGAAACAAGTGTTTGATAATCCATTCAAAACCTTCAAGTTCACCAACAACGATATATCAGATAGAATATTGGTTGTTAAGCCTTCATAAAGAGGTTCTTGGGACTTCTTGAGTAGAGGAACATCATGAATATCATGGAGGTTGTCCTCATCCAATGGACCAAATGTTTCTTGGAGCAATCTATTTATCTCATATTCACCATTAGTATCAATAATGTCATCTTCATCCATAGGATCATTAAGAACTCAATCTTCAATAGCATGGTCTCCATGCTCGTCGCCTTGTAAAGTAGTATTTCTACTATTATGTGGCAAATAGCTCTTTGGCAGTCGACATCTAGGGGGAATTGTCTTTATATTTACAAACAATGCAATAACATTAGTGTATAATATACAACGCATATATTTAAAATGATAAAAAAATTTGTGAATACATTATTATTACTATTACAAGAAGTACATTATGTAATGAATGACGTCTTACCAAGGGATGATATTCATACCCCCCTTCAGCATGCCCCTTCTCCTTACAATTTTTTTCAACTGTTGTTCTTAAAAGTCTTCTATTTTGCAAATCTCTGCAATCATTGCAAGGGAAATAACACTTTCCATCACCCTTCGCTTCCAATGCTGCCTTAATCTCAGCATACCTCTTATTGTTTTTTTCCCAGGTATATTTATTTGACATTCTGATAGCCTATAAGAACAAAAACACTCATTGATCAATATCCTTATAAAGTAATGAATTGCTATCTAAATGTCCAAGCGGGTTAGTATGTTGGGTTATAAGTATATTTGTGAAAGGATTTGTTAAACCATTTTTCCAAGTGATAAAACCCATAGTATAAAACCCAATAAAAAACATAGAATGAGCAAAAAAAATACATTTTAACACAAACCACCAGTTAAAAAATTACATTTTAACACAAATGACAATTTATAAAATTACATTCTGACCCAAAAATCCCAAACTATATAAACATTTGCTCCATTGCATTGAATCCCTAGTTGGAACACAAAGGGCTCAACCACAAAAAAGACTAGTGTATTGCAGTCAAACTAACCTGGAAAACGAAGGAGATCAAAAATTCGATGTGTCAAACTAGTATCGGACTCTTGAAATCACAGAACGAAAAACTAGTATCGGACTCTTGAAATCACAGAACGAAAAACCAGTAGAAAGATCACTGTAACTATAGCAAATGATTTGTGAAAATATGGCTTTTGTATTTATAGAGAAAATGAGGGTCGTGGTTCCGATGAAAATGCACAACGATCAAATTTCAAAAAAACAAAAAGTTAATGACCATTAAAAAGTTAAAAAAAAAAAAAGTATTTCCTTATAATTCGTCACTATAGCGACAAACCAATGTATGTCGCTATAGTGATGAACAGTCGTCGCTATAGCGACGATCATCGAGGGCAAGATCATTTTTTACAAAAAAATTTAACTATTTTTCCACGAAAAATTCAATTTTAACTTATTCGTGGAACTTTTGAGCCATATGTGATGTGAAGAAGAAAACGTTATCCCCTCCTTAAGTTTTCTTCGTCTCCATTTTCTCATCCTTTGGCTCTCCCCTCTGCTCAGCATCCCTTTCTTCCAAAGCATTATCCCTCACAGGTCTTTACCCACCTCTGTTTGGCCTCCTTTTGGCTCTGTTCCAGTCATGGTTCATACTAAGAGCATAGAGTGCAAGACCACTGCTATCGCTCGCCGCTCTCATATGCACTGCATTATCCGAGACCAAGAGAATTCGATTGGGCTTGTTTCCCTGGGATGGTCCATCCCTCCGCTAAGCACCATATTCAAGACATGGAAACTCACATTCAAGGGTACTTCCAGAATCCCTCTTTAGATAAAAATTTTGAGGATCTGGGTTGTTTGGTTGATGACTCGGGATCAACCCACTCCACGGAAACAAAGTATACCAAAACTTTGGGCCTCCTTTGGTATACCAAGACGCTACTCGGTCTAGCCATCATAGATTGCATGGAAGCCATGATTTAGGAAAATTCTCAAGGGATGAGCTTGGATGCACAGATGAAACGCATGAAAGGTTGGCTCTGTCACCTGACCCAAGCTCAAATGGAATCTAATGCAAGACTCAACACTAAATTCAATGCTCTGGCTTGGGAATTAATAGACAAGGCTTTCATCCAAGCACCAATGAACCACAATGCAACTCAACTTGTCTTCTGTCACCATCCTCACCTTCATTAAATATTAGAGACTTCAGGAGCCAGGAAGGAAACTCCAGGTGACGAGTAGTTGAAGTCTCCTCCCATCTCCATCTCAAATGATGAATAACCTAACATTGAGCCTCGTGCTCCTTAGGTTTCATTTTTGTTTGCTTATGTTCTATATATTTTTTGCATTTAGTCTGGCTTGGTTCTATGTGGTCATAACCCCTGGCCTATGGAACACTCGCTTCAGTCATAGGCTCTATAATTTTTCACTCTATTTTGTTTGTTTCCACCTGCTCGACCTGTTAGTTAACTTTTAATAAACAATGAACCAAAATTGATATTAGTAAACATTTGACACTTCCTCTTTATGTATATACTTCTAGTTTTATTTTAACATATTTCAAATTTATAAAAAAAAAAGAAATATTACCACATGGCATAAATTTTTGTAATTTCTAAAACATAATAAAATAAGGAAGCGACTTGTGATTAATAAGTAAATCCTTAAGGGTTTTCATAATAGAAACCCAAATACAAATCCCATTAAAACATAACAAACTTAGACAATAAATTTTTAATAATACAATTGAAGCAAAAGTACTCTAACGTCACTTGTCAAAGAGTAGTGAATGCAAGGGCTTTTTCTTAACAGAGTTAAAGTTATAATGTGACAAAGGATAAAATGTAATTGCCATGAGCACTAATTTCTTGTATATCTAAAACAAAAAAATATAAATTTTCATTCCATAAAAATCATATAAGAAACTATCGTTCATCATTCATAATAATAATATATATATATATAATAGATTACAATATATGTTTGTACTCAGACTAAGATCTTAGGCATGGCCTTCCATGAAAGCCACACAAGCTCATAGACTTTATAATTATGTTCCAAACATATAAAATTTACAATCATTTATGTCAATGAATAATTCTTTGTACTTCTTGGTCACCTTACATACAAACAGACACTAAATATATTGGTTAGGAGATAGTTGTCACAAACATATATTCTTTATTTGAAACCTGAAAAGCAACATTTAGCTTTTATATTCTCAAGAGAACTTACATTTGTCCTCTATCCCATCACTAGTAAGAAAACAAATGAGCTTTGAAACAATGAACTGTTTACATTACTAACATTGGAATGGATCCATCATGATTCGGCCATGAAACTTGATTTAGTTGCCAAGACCAAACTCTCTTATAGATAGAAAAATAATTTTAACATAGGATATATCCTCTGTTTGGCCATAATTTTAACTTAGGGTACTACTTAACCAATGGCTGGCTTGTCTTCCGGAAATTAGTCACTTTCACATGATGTGGATGCCCCTTTCAGAAATATTGCTTTTTTTAACAAGTTTTCGAAGGAAATCTTAAATATTTGCCAATTTTAGAAATTTGAAGCTGTCACTTCAATAATATAATATAAGTAATTTGGTGTATACTTGCCAAAACGAGATGCATGAGCAAACGGAAAATGAATCCGACGAGATAGGTAGGATGTCTCGTGAGTCGTGACGATGTGATTTCACGTGGATTTCACTCGCACACCAGCATATGATTTTTTTATTATAATAATTAACAGTAAACTTTCTGAAGAAAAAAAATTAACAGTAAAACAAGAAACCACTACTTAACCAATGGCTGGTTTGTATACAAAAATATTTTTGATGTATTAACTACTAGCATTTGCCCCATGAAGGGAAAAAATGAACGCAGGTAGGAAGAGCAATAAAACCAAAGAGAAATTAAATATACTAGAAGTAAACGAAGAGCAATAAAACCAAATTCCTTGAAAAGCACTTCAAATCTTTTTCCCATCTTCTTCATTCCCTCATCTGTTCTAGTGCTTTCAAGTGGAGAGAAACAAACAAAAGCATTGTAAAAATCTAATAAAAGAGCAAGTGGGATAAAGGCTCCCACACCCCACTTCCCCCATTTGGGGGAAGCTTGTATCGTCCCTTGTCCTTTTTTGCATTAGTTTAGTTTTCTTTTATCTTTGCAAGTAGCTTAGATTTCATTTTTAGATTAGTTTTCATTTTGATATACTGCTAGAGTAGTTCTTTTTGCTTAGTTAAATTTCATCAAGTTTGAGCCTAGCTTTTTCATTTCATATAATTTGTTAAAAGGAAAATAAAATCTCTTGAATCTCACTGAAAGATGGATCAAGAGTGCTCTCTGTCGGAGAGTTCACTTGCATGTTAGCTTGTTACATCTGTCGATCTATTCAATTACAACATATCATGTGACTGTCGACTCTGTGCATGCTCTATTGTTCTGGGAGTTGATCAATTCATTAAGTTGATAGTCGACCAGTAAAATTTTATAAGGTGGAAGAGTAGTCATGTATCTTGCAATCGGAGCAACATGCAATGGAGAATGTCGACCAGACAGAACGCGCCATTCACTTCTTTTAGATGAATATTAAAGATACAATGCCAGTGATGATTGATGGTTTGGAGGTTGTCACGCTCAACTATGCGGTAGTCGACCACCGACCGTTCGTGACAGGGCTTCCTTTTCAACGAGTATTCAAGACGACTATCATTTAGCGAAGAAAACTTATCACTGGAATGCTGAAAATGCACACACAGAGCAGCTAATGCAAACAAATGGTGAAAATAATTATTTGACGACTATATCTTGGGCACCTGATGGAAACCATATCTATATTCCGGGCTATTACAATAGTCCATCGACCTTTATTATTGCTCAAATTAAGTTGCTCAAATGTCGACCGATACACCTTTACATCGCATAATCTAGTTTAATATTTAGTAAATCGACCGTTCCAGTCGTGGATATAGCCGACCGTCCCAGTCGTAGGCATAGCCGACTGCTTCAGTTGTGGATTGATGCAATTGACCGAAGTAATTGGTTGATCGATATATGCTGCGTAAAATGAAGATCCGACGACGACTGCATTACTTGTATAGAGGTTGCATATGCCAATCGATGAGTATCTATCAACAACATATCCTCACTGCAGTATCTGTTGATCATGTTGAATCAGTCGATCGTCGACCATGAGCACTCGACATCCTACACTTCTCAACGATCATGAAAAAGTCATCAATCATCCACCGACCAATGACTCGGCTAGCACTCGAACTAACCTGAGCAACTGTCTCCACTGACTACAATAATCACTCAGTTGGCTACTATTTGTCGACCAAAAGATCCAATTTGAAGATCGGTAGAGTTAAGTCATTTGTGGTCTATATTAAAAGTTTTTTGTGGTATAAATATGGTTGATCGCTATTATTTGGTCGATATGCTTTAATATGGTTGACTTGTAGTCTCATTGATGAGTGAGTTGCAATACAAGTAAAAAAAAAAAATGGTCACATCAACTTCAACTATTTTTCACCCTTCTGCGAAAATATGGCCAACTATTAAGCAGTCGCAGAAGGACACGTTGTTCTGTGTTGTCAATTGGATATCAATTGAAGCAACTAACTACAATGCCACACGTCGAGCATTTCCAATAGTGACCCAGCCACTTTAAATTCCGACCCAACATCATGTCCTCTGAGCAAAAGAATTAGCATTGGGATATGGTGCACTTCTAGACATACCTGGAAAAGATCCTCCAGATGGTGTATGGAAAAATGTAGTAGCAGTTGCTGTTCCCATGGGTTTTTGTGTAGCAGCATTTGCAAATCGCTCCAGTCCTAGAAAACGGTTTGATTTCAAAGGCCATGAAAAGTTTCTGACAAGTTGGGCATAGAAGGTGATGATTGACATAGATTCTTGGGTACTCATACTGCATTTTAGAAAATGGGTAGAGAATCCAGAAGGTCATTGGTCCCCATGTTGGGATGGGGAGGAGGATGTATGTAATGACCATTGTTAGCATTCGATGCCACATTTGCGGGTTTCTAAATATTCTGATGTTGATGAAAGGGCGACATATTTCTCTTGTGATCACAAAAGGATCTCTTCACCTTGTCTTAGAGCACGTTCCAAGATTCACCTAAGAGCTTGAAAGTGCCCTCGGCACCTATGAACTTATTCTTTTCGGGATGGAGAATCAAGGCCAACTTTCTGTACTACTTCTTGATAAGTGCCTCGTCGGCAACCAAGTCAACCTGCAAAATCCCGTACCAATCGATCTGTCCGTTGATTTTCTTTCTCAGTAATGTTCTCTTCTCATATGCACTAAATTGTTTTTTATGGGTTTTGGCTATCATTCTCAGAATTTTTGGATTAACAATTCTAAAATGTGAAACAGAGTTTCTACCTTGCGTTCGTGAATAATTCAAGAGAATTTGTATTAGTTTTATTCTAATGCGAGAAGGAGGAACTCTGCACATGTTGGACAACGCACAAGGTATAGCTTCGACTCCCTTCCCCCTTTTCTTCTAGATATATTATTATGATTTGTTCATAGATTTGTTTTTTACTTGATTACTAATCGTTTTTATTCTTCTGGTTATAATGTTTATATTATATTGAAATATATTTCACTTTTGATAGAGGATGATGGGATATACTTTTTCACGTACATTCATATGAAAGTTTAATAGATTTTTATCTTATAACGTGACATCTTCGTGGAGCTTCTCAGATCTCTTACCATAAAAAATAGTTGTTTTTCAAAAAGGAAAAATGCCATTTGCAACTGTTAATTATTATAATTATTGGAAAAAGACATGATGTCAGGGGAATTATGAGAAAGCTCTGCTCAACTTCTAGAAAAACAAAATACAATTGGATCATATTTATCAAATTTGGATAACTCATAACCTCCAAGTCTAAATATATTTAAAAACTTTTTAGTAAGCATATAATAATATATTGCGTGTTCTCGTTTTGAAATGGTCATCATTAAAAAATTTAGTGTTATATATTGTAGACATTCACTAACATATGGTTGTTATGTATGCGATATGCTATAAACAATTACTATAATAACTTGTTGTTTCATGCAAATTATAATTATTGTAGTATACTTATATAAATACAAATTGAATTATCACATATACATATATGTATTTTATATAGTATATGAAGGATTTTATAAATTAACATACTAAAATATTAAAAAATTTATATTAAATATAATTTTGTAGAGGAGATGTATGGCAACTATTAGGAATTGAAATGCTTTTTCCTCCTTTTAAAAGAAAAGTCGAAATAGTATTATGTTTAATCAAATGCATTCTGTTAGAAGCAAGTTTACTATTTTTTTGTCAATTTGTATAATATGTCAATTATTAAATATATAAAAAACAATTGAAATAGATATAGCACCTTTGTAGTAGTTCTTGAATTATTGAGAGTGGACCTTGTACCATTCATAGAGTTGTTCTCATTGATTCTCTGACACATTTGGTTCACTCCAAGCATTCTCAATGTCATGGGGGAATGATTTTCCAAAATGATGGTTAGAAATTTATGAGAGGAGGGAATGCTACCATGATTTGTGCCCTCTACCCATACATCTAAATGTCAACTTTCAAGGGCTCACCCTTGCAATCTCTAAGATAAAAAAAACAGCTAAAACTTAAATAAGGAAATGGGGCAATGATGAATGGGATCTTGTCATTCAGGACCAATAGATAACCAATGATGATTAGGGTCGACCTTGAAGGACCACGATGATCCTCCACTTGATGTGAAGCTTATTTTGTTGATGACTTTGATATATTGATCTTCTTGTGTGTGCCAAAATGTTAGTCTTTATGTTTATAACATGTGGACTTTTATTAGCCATATCGTATGTCCAAGTGACAATTTTATCTAAATTTTATCTAAAGTGTTTATGTAATTGTTTGAAAAATGTTTTTTCTTATAACAAGGTTACAAACATACTCTTTCCAATCTTAGAGTATTACAATGAAGTGTAATCCTCTTACAACATTCTAGAAAAGACCTTTGGTTAATAAATTGTGGGTAAAAGTTTTTTTAATACGATATCATCTTACACCTAGATCCAATCACTTGAAATAATTTAATTACTCAAATATGATGGCATACAAAAAGCAAATCATTATTTTAGAACTTTCAAATTTGAATAGGGGAATATCAGTGCTCCACTCAACCATAAAAAATATATATATATATATATAAAACACTCTATATATTAAATATATTAAATGTAAATTTGTATAATATACAACATATCGATAATTTTTTTGAAAAATATCTATGTTAACATTTTGAAATATTTATGTTTATGGTTGTCAAAATGGACAAGCCTGTCGAGATCACCGACATGTCGAGATGACCCTGTCGTCTCCAATTTGTCAAGGATGAAGTTGTCGAGGATTGCGACCTGTCGACACTGTTAACCTATCAAAGGCTCGCAGGGGATAGGGATCGTCGTTTGGGTTGGAAATTGACAGTAGCAAATTTTGTCGAAGGATTCACAGAAAGGGGGTGGTTGGACCACGACTAGTCGGAAGCCGACTATTTCGGGAGAAATTATTAACGAAAACATAAATTTCATGAATTAACGTTACCTGCAAATAGTCTGAAAATGCTTCATTACCACAATGTGATTCTGTAAAAACAATTTCAAACAACATATCGGAAGTGTTTGACTTAAGGCCTTATTAATTAGCAATTTACAATAGAATGGTCCCAATTGAAGTTAATAAATGTATGCTGGCAATTATAAAATGTTGATAGTCAATAACTATTGTCTATCGATTGTGATTTTGAAGTAAAGAGAAAGTATCTTATACTTCTTTGAATGGAGACTGAAGTGGTCGGCTGCTAAGGAAGTGGTCGGACACCGACTGCTTTGGAATAGCCGATAGGCGACCTATGTAGCTGATGGAATGAAGCAGTTGTGAAGGGAACTCACCCTATTGATTAGTCTATACAAATGAAGTGTTGGTCGTGGAAGTTCTCCAATATTTAAATAATTTTTCAAAATTCAGTCGACGTTTCATTAACTGGATGGTGCTTTCAGTGGAGAATTTATTAACGGAAACATAAATTTTATGAACTAACGTTACCTACAAATAGTCAGAAAATGCTTCATTACCATGACGTGATTCTGTTAATTCTCGGAACGGTTTGAATTGTCTGTATGCATGACATCAGGACTATCGCCCAAGATATCGGTTTTTGGGAGAAGCTCGATGAGTTCCCACCTGAGAGATTTCAAGGGAGCATGTTGGACGTGAAGGGTAGAGATTACCAGCTACAAGAGGAGAATGTTCCCGGGGTATAGTATCGGACTCAAAGTAGTTCATTTGGGTTTGGCCAATCTCATCCATGGATTCCACTGGTATCTTCCTGATGAGCAGAGCCCCAAGGAATTGGATATGGGAGAGATGTTTGAGTCCTCCTCTCTGCGCGAGGACATCCTCAACCTCCTCCGACCTCCATCGACCTCCTCGACCTCCTTCGACCGCCTCCGACCATTGACCTCCGCCGACCTCCTCGACCTCCGACATCCGCCGACCTCCTCCCTGAATCATTTTGAATCTATACTGAAGAAAAGAGAGAAAAGAGAAAATTACAGAAGAAAAGAGCAAATTTGCTCTGACTCCGTGTTCGACAACAATTACTTGGAATTTCATCGAGAGGTTAGTTGATGGTGCTCTGCTTCTGAATCATGTATGGTAGTTGATGTCAAAAACTGTCGAACCACGACGTGAAGGTAGTTAAAAAAAAAATATTGTATGGTAGTTGATGTCGAAACCTGTACCTTGTTGTCTCTCTCCACCTCCCCTCGGCCGCATGCACCATCCTCCGTCTGTAACCTCCACCCTCCTCCCTCCGCAGCGTCCTCCTCTTTACAATTATTTTTTCTTAACTTGCAGGACAGTCTTTGGGAGACCTCCCTTAAAGTTTGTTTTTCCTCCATGAAAACGACAGGTTTTGTTGGCGAGCATTTTTTTGTTTTTGTTTTTCTTATTTATAATGTGGATGCACACGAAATGAAAATAACCTATCAGACAGTGTTTCGCTCTGACTTGATTTTTGTAATAGTCAAGTGACTTCAGCGTTCTGCACCGTAGCATAGTTTAGAGTCATTCTACATCCATTTTCAGATCATATCTTCAGGTAATGCAATCACGATGATAAGGATTAAGCTAAGTGTCTCTTATCAATAATAGGATTGATTTAGTTGATTTGACTCTAAACAAACGAAATACGTCGAATTATGGTGCACGGTGGCATCATATACGAGGAATATCTGAGTTAGCGTATAATGTTTTTATATTTAATTGTTGCATTTAGCAGCTTCTTTGTTAGTGTTCTTGTATGTCCCTACTGCGCGGAGGTAATTTGTTTTTTAATGTTTTCATGTGCTTGATTGGTCGAGCCGACGAACCCTCTTGAACTGCTCGCCTAGGATGGTGTATTCGTGTTCTTACACATCATTGCAAAAGCACAAATTATCTCGTTAGAACAATTGCAATTTTACATAATAAGTCTGGACTAATTTATCACTCGGAATTAGATAAGACATAGGTGAAATAAATTGAGCCGCGACTGGTCGAAGAGGAAGTCAAAATGGTCGGGTCATTTTATTTTTAAAAATGGTCGATATTCAAAGTGGTCGAGTCACTTTATTTTTAAAATGATTGATATCAAAGTGGTTGAGTCACTTTAAATGGACCCTAAATAAATTTGTCCCTAAAATGGATTTGGGATGGGTATGTAGAATGAATATGTTTTTTGTGAAACTCATAATTTTGTGAAGTATGATGGCAGTGACATTTATTGGCATAGTTCCATTTCAGGTGAGTGACGCAACCAAATAAATTGTTTCATGAAGAAATGTCACGTTTTTGCTATGGCCTTTCCTTTTGTGCCAGGCGTGGTAGGTTGCGACCTCAAAGTTTAGGGGTTGGTGCCAAAGCCACCAGCAATAGAAATGAAGAATCATAGAAATCCTTCTAAAGGTTAAGAAAAAAAGAATCTGGTTCTCGGAGGTGAGAAAGAGTCCGGAGCTATAACAAAAAAACTTGTGCAGAGGATAGAAAAAGGTGAAATCACATCGCAGCTTCATATTCTTCCTATTGTAACAGAGATATGCGCTTTCTGTTGAGGAAACAAAGATTGGTTATGGGAGGGGAATCAAAAATGGAAATCCATCTTCTTGAGAACTATGTCAGGTTACTGGAAGGCCACTGGTTCAGACAGAAAAATTCACAATGGGCTGCTTCACTGCATAGGTCTCAAGAAAACTCTGGTGTTCTATAAAGGAAAATCCCCTGGTGGGCAGAAGACGGATTGGATCATGAACAAGTATAGAATGCCAGATTTGAGCTCGTCCGCTCCCAAGATGACCATTCTCTTATTGTTTTTCATTCTTTTCCTAGTCATCCTAGCTTTCAGGTTTTAACTTTTGTAGCTTTTGTGTGGATTCAAAATTGGTTTTAAATTTTAGGTTTTTTTTTTTTAGCGTTTGTGTAGGTTACTTATTTAATTTTTTTGGCTTGTGATTTACTATATTTGACAATATTTTGTCTCAATCATACACTCTTAGATATTGATATTAAATCATATTTAATAAATAATTTTTTTTATTAGTTAAAATAAAATAAAAAATGTTGTTTTTGGTGGTTTTGCTCAAGAAATATGAGTTGCCCTGTGCAGAATCAGATGGATATGGTGTTATGCCGGATATACAGAAAGGCTGCTGCTCAGAAATCATTGGAACAATGATCAAAACCTAATGACGCTGAAAAAGAAGAACCGGTTGTTTCAAGTTATAAATATGAAGAGAAGTCTCACTCATTGGCCCTTAATGTCAGCTACCAATCAAATCCAATGATAGAGGCCAAAGTTTCTTCATTAAATTATCTGGATCATGATGACGTATGTTCCTTTCTAAGCAAAACAAAGGATGAATCTAATGTCTTTGACAACCTTGAACCGCTCATGTTTTGTGGAGATCAAGAAACATTGGTATTGAATACCAGTGAAAGCTGCGAGCCACTACAGTTAGAGTTTCCCAAGTTATCGATGGACTTTTTGTTTAACAAGTAGATATCGACTCCTTATGCTCTTCTACCGACCCCATCACCATTCCAGATTCCTCATAGCAATATAGTTGGTTTGTAGAGAAGGTCGAATGGATTTTAATGAATGCTTTAGGTGTAACTATTCATTGTAAAAATTTTGATCAACTGCATTCTTTTGATTTCCCGTTGACTTATTTTGGCAGACAGTATGCTCAACTCGTCTCGCCTGACTACATAGTCCATTCATTTTGTTGGTTGGTTGTATTGCATGTTAATTTACTACTATTTAACCAATTTTTGGAGCACAACCCTTCTTTTATTTACAAAAGTTGATATATTATTCAAGGAGCATAATATAAGACAGTATATGCAAATGGATTCGACCAGGTTTAACCGATGATTCCCTGACTCTGTTGGGTGCCGACTGCAGTAAAAAGAAATCCAACCGTACGACTGTTTATTTCCATCCATCTCACAAGTATTTCCAAAAGCTGTCAGCCAAATATTCAAAAGAGTTGATTGAAGGAGAGGAGAGGCTCGATTCCATCAGCAATACAACTATTTGCTCAATTTAATTGACTGCTAGTCAACTTGATTAGTTGCCCACGTTGACAATGGAACTATTCGACTTTGCCTACGAGTTCATCATGTATTATAAATATATAGTATTATACGTTGAATTATATAGTCGTCCGGTGGATTATAAATATATATAGAGTACATACAAATTTTGAAATTTTGAAATCTCTTAAGCTGTAGGCAGGGCAGGCATCAAGTTGGGGCAAGTCGGCCTCGTAGCAAGGAAAGAATTAGTAACCACTTGTTGTAGATCATTAGGTTTTCCGTCCACCTCCGCCTCTGAAATTGGATATGGAATTGTGTCGTCTGATCCTAAGTGTGGAGGCTATCCATCGAATGAACCTACAAGAAATGGTAAACAAAATTCGTTAAAAGCACGCGCAGAGATCCGTAACAGTCAGAAATCTGTGGGGCCAAAGCAGAAAAACATATGGCAGAATTCCATTCACTCTATAAACGAGAAATATAGCAAACATGGATGTTCATGCTTTTCGTTGGTGAAACGCCTACAACGTAAATATACTCTCATGCATCTACTTACACATTATTTCCAAATGTTGAAATTGCAATAAAAATAAAACAATTATGACAAAAACTAAAACAATATTTTTTTCTAAATTAATTTTTATTGATAAATATTAAATTGTAAATCTTAAATCCATAATTGATGAAATTTAAGTTTTTAAAATAAAAAATATTATTTCTAAATATTTGAATTAAAAGCTTAAAAAAAACACTAATTCATGAGCACTAAAATAGTCATTTCGTCCATGAGCCTTGAAATGATCTTTTATTTTTTAAGATGATAGTATTCATGTTTGGACCATGGTTAGGGCCTTATGCACAAAACTGTATAAAGTGAAGAAGGTTAAATGTTACAGACTCGACAACCAAAATTGTAATTTCAAAAATTAGTAATTACAATTTCTACAATAAAACTGTAAAGATTTAAAAATTTGTCTAATATCTATATTTGCAATGTTAAAAAAGAAAATGTGAAATACGGAATTGTGATTTTAGCAAACAAATAGGGGATACAAATAACAATTCTTTTAAGGGAGTGTTATTTCATTGATTGGATAATGAAATTTTAGAGATTCTCTAGGTGATCATTAGTTTTTAGGTGGTATATATGGGTATTATTGAAGAGTTCATAAATGGAAAGGATAATTTCATTAACCCATAAATATATGATGGTTTCATTAAGGCTTTCACAGGTTGCAGTTATCAAGGGAGATTGGATACCTGTGTATAGTTTAAGTTCTCAAACTATACACAGGTATCCAATCTCCCTTGATATATGATGGTTGTTAGCTTTAAAAAAATTAGGTAGAAGTTATCTTGGGAATAGCTTGAGGTAACATTGAGTTAGGCTCGATTATATGATTGTGGTTATTAAGCATTACTCTTGGATAATCTCAAGTATTATGAATGGATAGCTAATTTGTTCTGGATAGACCCAAGGTTGGAATTTGATGGGAAAATGCTTTTCATAGGGAATTTTCAAGACGTCTTTCAATGACAACAATTAACTTTAAGAAAAACTTAAGGGTGTGTGCAAGCTAATGAGGGTCTCTTTTGACATGTTAGATGCAATATAAAACTGAAAAAATAGACACCCATCAAATTACATGGATTTTTTGAGACGCATACACAATGAATCTTGCAATGAGTAAAAAATATGAAACGTAGGAAATTGAATGACATTTTCGAATATATAATGTTTTTCTATTAAAAATGTTCTTAATTATCTGAATCTTGATCCTTTGTAACATGCACTTTTTATTTTTTGGACAAATTATAAAGTATATGTTTTTGTGGATGCATCCTTTAAGTGCCCAAATGATGGAATCAACTTACGAAAACTGGTATACATATAGAAACAAAGTATTATTAGTGCACCACTATTCCCCCCAATTAATAATTAATAATTTTTGTTTAATTATCTAAGTGATCGAACCTCGAAAACAGTATGCCAATTGTGGGTGCAGCCTTTGAATTTCTTAGAGCAACTATTTCGAAATGGTTTTTTATAGCATGTAGAGGTCGGTGTCCTTTAGTGCACCATACAATTTTTTTTTCAAAATGGTTGAGAAACAGAAGAGTTATGGAAAAAACACTAACAATGTGTTTTTTGAGTTAAGGAGTCATGACACAACAAAAATAAGAAAAAAATAGAAAAATACATATATTCTCTTTAAAATTACATATTTGGAATCTGCAGAAAAAATGCTACATGTATCTAAAATTTCAGAAAAAATGATGGTGTGTAGCATACTATTACCAGTGGCTAAACACAGGCACACTTAAAAAATTGGATATGATGCTCAATTAGCCATGGTATATCATATTCCAAGGCACAAGCATGGTAAATCTGAAGCAAATTCCGAAGCAGACACATAGCCATAGGAATTCCAAGCTAGCTCGTGTGGAGGTTTGGGCATAGTGCTAGGTAACGTGTACACATTTTGTTTAAATTTAAATTTTAAATCCCGTCAAAACAAAATGCACATGCGTTTTATATTTACATAACGCGTGCGTGTTTTGTAACAATAGAATTTTTTTGCCCAAGGGGGGGTATAATTTTATTGTGTGTCGATTATAACATTAAAAATAATTCTTGGTGGTAAGGGGTTAGAGGTGGAAAAAGGGGGGTGGAGGGTGCTAAGGGGTTAGAGGTAGAGAAAGGGGAGTGGGGATGGTAAGGGGTTAGAGCTAGAGAAAAGGTGGGGGGGGTGTTAATGGGTCAGAGAGAAACAAAGAGAGAGAGAGGTGAAGGGAGAGACAATGGGGGGTGGTAAGGGGTTAGAGGTAGAGTGAGAGGGGGGAGTTCCATGAATTCCAAATATATCCAACCTAGGGATTCAAATATCACCAATCTAGGGCTTCAAGTGAATAACCATCAGACAATACATGTTGTATTTTTTCGAATTTGATGAACACAACCAACGGAAAATGGCTGTGGAATTTATCTCCGACAGGGTGGGATAACTCCCTCCAAAAAATGTCATCGGCACAAATCCATGAAACGAGATAAGGGTGGGAAACAATTTTTCAAATACAACCAGAACAATATGCGTGTCGACCTTTTTCTGAAATTAGATATAAGTGCAAACATATAACCATCAAATTTTCTTTCTTGTTTTGAATGGAAAATTATTGTTTTCATTGTAGGTATTGGATTTAATATACATAGAAATTAAACTCTTTTATTTATGTTTAGCAAATATTTTTTTATATTTTTAATTATGTGTAAATTAGTTATATCTATGAGGTGTTTTCTATACTTCTTTAATCCCCAAAGAAGAAAATTTAATAGCCTCTTTCATGTCTGCTACTCTCTCTCTCTCTCTCCACTAACCACCTCCCCATCCCTCTGTCTCTATATATCCCTCTTCCACCCCCTCATTCTCCCTCTCCTGGTCTCTCACCTACTCCTACCACTAACCACCATTACCCGACCTCTCTCTCTCTCTAAACCCCTAACCCCCAATCTCTCTCTCTCTCTCTAACCCCCCCCCCCCCCTACACCCTTACCACTAACACCCTACCCCTACAACTACCACTACCACACTATTAGTGTTTATATAGTAGTATATACACTAGTGTATATACTTGCACTAGTGTATATACTGGTATATATAATAGTGTACAAACTGCATAAATTATATATGCTAGTAATATACACTACACTAGTAATATACTAGTATATACCATTGTATATTACTAGTGTATACACCAATGTATATATCTATATATGCATTAATGTATAGTAGTGTGTATACCTGTATATACATTAGTGTATATACCAATATATAGCATATATATCATTAGTGTGTATACCAATACACTAGTGTATATACTAAGTATACATTAGTCATATACACCAATGTATATACAAATATATACACACTAGTGTATATACCATTATATCTCTCTAGCTATCAATATATAAGATCTCTAACTCTATCAGCATGTGTTACTAATATACACTAGTGAGATAGAGAGCGAGATATACTAGTGTATACCAATGTAAAAACCAGTACATACACCAATGTATTTATTAGTATATACACTAGTGTAGATACACTAGTATATACTAGTGTGTATACCATTATATATACTAGTGTATCTACCAGTATATACTAGCGTATATACCATTAGTGTATACACTATATACTAGTATATACACTAGTGTATATTATTGGTGTATATCCACTTACTCTTACCACTAACCACCACCACCTGATCTCTCTCTCTAAACCCCTTCTCCTCCCCTGCCACCAACCCCCTACACCCCTTTCTTTCTATGTCTTCTTCCCCTACTTTATCTCTTTATTTTTCATACTAGTGCTAACCCCTATCCCCATTGCTACCACATTATTAGTTTCCTATACTAGTATATACATCGATATACATTGGTATATACACTAGTATATATATTGGTAATATACAATAGTCCATATTTACTAGCGTAGTTTATAATATACACTAGTGTATATAATGATATATACACTACGTTAATAATATACACTGGTATACACACTAGTGTATTTACTGGTATATACACTAGTGTATTTATTGGTATATACACTAGTGTATATACTGGTATATTACACTTAAATGTAATCACTAGTGTATAATATACACTGGTATATACACCAGTTTATATTATAGTGTATAGTATTGTATATACCGGTATATACACCAATGTATATACTAGTATATAAATAGTAGTAGTCTTAGTCATAGTGGTAGGGGTAAGGCATTAGGGGTAGGGATGCAGGGGGGGCGTTTGCACATTGAATATAGTTTGATTAAAAGTTGTCATGTTTTAAAGAATACCAAAATACCTATTAAACATGATATATTGCTTTACAAATAAGAAAGTAATTAACTAGTTTCACATGGTTGAGCATGTGAAAATAGGGGGATTATTGTTTAAATGTGTACAAACTTCAACATTTTGTTAGTTTTAACTTAAAAAATGTTATATTTTGAAGTTTAAGTTATTTTTAAAGAATGATTTAATAAGTAGATATATTTAGTATTTTAAGTGATTTTTTTTATGAAAAAGATAAAAATTTATTTAGATTCATTTAAATTTTTTTACGAGTAAAACTTTCTAAATACAAAATTTGAATTTTTTATTTTTTCCAAAATTTTTACATTATTTTGGAAACTGGACTGACTGCAAGTGTTTGGTTTTGTACTTAGTGGTTTATTTACATCATGTAGGGCTAAATTCTCCTTTTTTAGTATGAGTCACATGAGAGTAGTGTTGAATTCATCCTTTTTGGAGTTAGACCCACTTTTTTGTACTTTTATCTACTTTTATAGACATGGATGGAGGTTTTATCGACATTCTTTATAGTGTGTACAATGTTAATGTTTTATGTTTTATGGATTATGATACAAATCTACGCTGAGAATATAATTAACTAGTAGATTAGTTAGATGGTTCTATGTTCTAGGAATGTGTCCTGTCCTCATGCCCTGTCCACTTCTCTGAACTTTCAGGAACTTTAAACAACATTTATGGACCCTCTTCAACACAGAGCTCATAATAGAATCTCCCTTCTTAATTCGGCCAAGGGGTAGAAGCTAACCAAGCAGAATGAGATAGCAGAAGAATTGGCTAATTTCTATAGCAATCTCCTCAAAGAAAACAACATGGAAAGAGAAAGGGTAATGAATTCTATTTTACAGAACATCTCATCCTTGGTCTCCTCATAACATAATGATAGTCTTCTGCGAACTATAGCCATGGAAGAATTCACTAAAGCAGTTATGGACATGCCAACTAGAAAATCCCCTAGCCTAGACGGGTTCATAATGGATTTATACCATCATTGTTGGAAGCTTGTGCAAAATGATGTTTGGAAAGTAGTTGAAGAATCAAGAACTCAGCTAAATGTCCTTCCATCTCTCAATGCAACCTTCATTACTCTCATCCCAAAGGAAGAAAACCCTACGCACCCAGGTCATTTCAGGCCCATCTCCTTATGTAATGTTATCTACAAAATTTTCACCAAGATAATAGCCAATAATACACCTTTTGATCTTGAAAGAACAAGTAGGTAATGTGGAAGGGCGTCGAATCCTAGATGGAATTCTAATTGATCACGAAACAATTCAGGCTCTCAAAAGTTCTAAAAAATATGGCATGCTTATAAAGTTATAAAATATCTGGCATGCTTATAAATAAGACTCAATTATGTCACACATAGTGACTACCTGCTACCACATCACCTCATGTGGAGAACAACCCAGGTCTGAAACCTGCGTCTTCACACATGTGTGTTTCCCAACATAGCATAGTAGTCAGGAGACTCAATTACATCACCAATGTGACTACCTACTGCATCCTCATAGGTGTAGTCTAGGAGACTCAATTCGGCGTCACCGAAGTGACTACCCGCTACATCCTCATGAGTGTAGTCCAAGAGACTCAATTACGTAGCCTGATCTTGGGAACAAAAAATGAATTTATGCTCTACATAATGCAAACAGAGTGAAGAATACAGTAATTTTTCTTAATAATAAATTAAGTCCAAACAAAACAATAAACAAAGAACATGCAATTGAATTTAATTGGAAATAAAGTCTCTGCCATATAATTTTATTTATCTTTGAATTAAAATTACTTATATTTTGTTAATAAATTTGTAAATTTGAATGTAAAGTAATTTTTTTATATTATTATGTTAATTATCTTTTAAAATATTATTTTAATAATTTTTTAAATTTATTTTTTCCAAGATGAAATGGTGCAAAGATTTTAAATACTTCTCCACAGTTTATGGATGAAGCGTAACTAGAGGAATTAGAACAAATAACCTTCTTTACTAATCTTTGAAATTTAATAACATTATTTTTAAATTTATTAAAATAAAAAATATATATTATCTATGTTTTTATTTAATTATCACTATTATATATTAATATTATAATAATACTTTATATATAAATAAAAAAATATGGCAACATTTTTTTACAAGATACAAAAAATACTATACTCTTATAGCCAGATCTCCATCATAAACCTCTAGAATAAGAAAAAAAAGACCAACATCTTTCTTGTAATTACACCCTACAAACACAGGTCCTGACCAGGACTAATGTAAACAAAATCAACATATGGTAAATTAAATTAGTATTTGTCCATATAAAATCCCTTTCTCCATCCATCATAAAGTATGGCAAAAATAACTTAAGTTACATTCATCCAAAATGTGATCAAATAGTAGTGTTGATGTGGAAAAAGAAGCAACAATAATTTCAAAAAATAGATAGAGTGATTTTAGAGAGCATAATAGCACCATTCCTCTCTTCAAATTAAATGAAGCCTTCATTTAAGTCTAGAGATTTCTTTGAAAGCAAGTCAACTTCAACATTAAACTCTCTAAATATATGCAAAAAATTCATTTTGAAGAAGACTGATATTTTGTTTCCACCCTTCCACAGTGACCACCTGAAGCTGTCCTTTTTGGAGTGCCCAATCAAATACCACTTTAGAGATGCCAGTCGCCTACAATTGATCAACTTGTTTATATTTAGCATAAAATAGGAGTCACCATAGTGCAAGTAGTTCACCATGTGTGTTAGTCCCCTTTCCACAATTCATCATCATTTTTATTTTATGTGATTCACTCAGTATCAAAAGAGCACCTCCACCACACTTTTGGCCATTTTCTTGAGATGCCCCATCAAAATAACCTATGGGTCAATTTAATTGAAAAGTGGGAGCTGGAATAATTTTGTAACCTCTATTATGTTTGTCCTCCTTCTCCTTATGAATTTCCTCATGTGTTCCAACAGCTTTAAGGCCAATTTTCCGAGAATCTTTATGTGTTCCTTCAAAGATGAATCCATTTCTTAGTTTCCAAATTTCTTAGTAGACAAAACAAGGAATCTCTTTCTATAGCTTAGCCCCTTGAATCCAATTCTGAAAGTTTTGGTTAAGTGAAAGAGAATCCCACTACTGAGCTATATTAAGTGTGAACTTCAACTCTTGCCAAACCAGAATTGTGAAAGAACAGTGAATTAACAATGCTCAATAGAATCATCATCATTATTTCATAAAGAGCATACATTTGGGCCAAAACCTCCCCTCTTCAACAGGTTATCCCAAGTAAGGATGTTGTTTTCAAACGCAAGACAATAAAACAATTTAATTTTAAGTGGGACTTGCCATTTCCATAAAGCATTAAACCACCAACAATTCCTTTCTTCAATAGTACCATAGAAAATTGCTTCATATGCTTGTTTAGTAGTCACCTGACCATTCTTCTCGTTCAATGACCAAACCAAACTATCCTCCTCTTCTACCAGTTGTATAGCATTCCTTTGGAGACCAAAAATATATCTCCTACATTCCTCTGCTTGAGCTCCCTGTAATCCCAATTCTTGAGACTGTTTCTAGTTTTGACTACCCCTCTCCCATCATCCCCAGTCCCCACTTGAGCTAATACCCAAAAACCTTTTTATATGGGAGAGTGAAAAAGGGAATTGAATAATTTACAATAACCAGCTCCACCACCATATGGATCCTGCCCAATTCTTATATATGTAATAACAATCGACTCAACACACACTTATAACTTTAAATATGTTATTTTCAAAGTGGCATTCATTTTTATTTTTATTTTTAAGCTTCTTCAAAAATAATTTGGTAGGGTTTGCCTTGCCTATTAGGCTAGTACTAGATGTATGTATAGCCACACAAAAGTAAAGCCGTCCAATAGAAGCTAGGTGATTCCAATCAAATTTTGTGCTCGATGCCTTACATTTATTGATGAAATGACTATTGTTAAACATAATGAAAGCATCTATCACGCTCTTTGTATGGAAGTGACCCATTTAGCTAAAGCATGCATGTGGGGGAGGCGTATAGTGTTTCCTTAGCAATGATAATACCAAAATAGATCCATCTTAACTTTGGAACTATCATGTTGAGAAGGATCAAACCCCTCAAGGTGAAAACCATTTTTAGAGTGCAAAAACTTGGGGAAAGGTTTGCACCCTGAGGCATTTGACCCCTCTAGTACGTGATGGATCCAAATCTAATATAGATATATGCTCGTGGTTATAAAACGAGGCTCATCCAAAATATTGATCAAGTGTTTTTTATGAATATTGAATTTGATCAATCAATGGTTTCTATCACTTGACATAGTGCTCAATAGATCAACATAACTTGATTGAGATATGGAGCTTGATCTAGCTACCAAGCTCGATCGATAATCTTGCTTTACCAAGATAAAGAGCTTGATTGAGATCTTGTAAGCACAAAAAGGTGGGTTGTGAAAGAAGTTGCCATAAGAAAAACCTAGTTACTAGCAAATGCCCAAAGGGTTATAAAAAACATAAAGTCCAAAGTAAAATTAGTCATATGGGCCCAACTAAGAGAACATAGAGTAAAGAATGAGTTTGAAGGTTTGATATCAATAATAGATATAGACATCAATACTAAGTAGTCACAACAAATTCCATATCTAAAGGACTTAGAGTTATAGTCATCTAGGTTTGGATCCAGTTATAATTGATGGTTCGTTTAGGGGAAGAGGATGCCCCCCTGCATCATCTTTACTACTGAAGGTGCTTCTCCATCAAGATATAGGTAGGTACAAAAGATATAGGTAGGTACAACTAGGGGAAAAATTATCATTCTCATAAAGGAATAAAGGACTAGTTATGATCTTTATAAATTTGTCTTTGATACTCATTATGCTCTTGAACCAAATAACCTACTTTATGGTATAGCTTACTATTCGATATATGAGAATGAGTTGAGGTAAGGGTGAGTGAATAATCGAGAGAACCCAACTCATTTTCTACATCACCACACCCATTCACTACAAATTTTAGAAACTACTTAAGATGTATTTTTAGATTGATCTTCCCCTTCTTAGCTTACATATTGGTATGAAAATGAAAGTTGACATAAATTAGAGCTTAATCATACCATGTAAATCTATTGAAACTAACATTTTATTTCTTCGTGGTCAAAAATAAAATATTTAATCTAACAAATTTCGAAGCTAAATAAAATTCCACTCCACATGGTAAATATAAAATATCACTAAAGAGAGAATACATCCCTAAAATATCTAATATCACTAAAGAGAGAATACATCCCTAAAATATCTAATCTAACAAATTTCCAAGCTAAATAAAATTCCATGGTAAATATCACTGAGTAAAATATCACTAAGGAGAGAATACATCCAAGTTATGGGCACATGAGATGACAATATTGGTTTGTGGCCCATTCCCGAGTAACTTAGCATGAAGACAAAACAATAAAAAAAATGATTAATTCAACTTTGTGACAAAAGGGGAATCTAGTTTAGGAAATGATAAGGCACTTCCATAACTTTCTAAGGGGAAGTCTTCTTTGAATCGTGGACTCGGAAAACATGGCTCCTCTCTCAACCCCCCTATGTGATAATTTTTTATTTTCGCACCTGCACTTCTTGCTCCTGTCCTCAACCTCTACGTGACAAAATTTTATGATCATAATTCATATTCAACGAATACCATTGACTAGCTTGAAACAAAAGTTTATTATGTCATAGTTGCTTGTTTTGACAGATAAATGGAACTAATACCATTGACTAGCTTGAAACAAAAGTTTATTATGTCATAGTGGCTTGTTTGACATATAAACAAAATATAAATGGAAGATGATATTATTATAATAATTGATTGTTAAACAAGTAAAAAATTATTGTTGAACAATTTATTGAATATAATTTAGGTGGTTGAGAAAAATGATTATTACTTTTTCTATCTAAATTCAATTTTTATAAATAATATAATATTCTTATTAAATCCCTATATAATAAATGTAAATGAACTACCCTTGAAAAAAAAATTAAACTACTCATTTGACCAAACTTATAACGTTACATGATTGTTTGTCATATAAATTGAACATCATCTTATCATCATAATTCACAAGCAACATGGCTGGCTTGTCTTCCAGAAATTAGTCACTTTCGCAAGATGTGACGCTTTAAAAAAAGGTAAGAGTATATATTGCCATCAGTTTGAGTCAAAATAAACTACTCTTAGTCAATGTGCGTGCGATGTGGAACCATTTTTTTATAATAAAGTTGATTAAAGTTCGGTCAAATTTATATATTGAAAAACTAAAAACTAAATTTTAAATTTTTAGAATATAATTATTTTTTAATTAATTGAATAATATTTTTTTTTAATATAAACTTTCTTAAAATTTTATAAACTTTATATATTAAAAAATTAAAAAGCAAATTTTAAATTTTAAAATTATAGTTATTTTTTTAATTGATTGACTTATATTAAAAAGTAACTTTTAAATATTAATTTTTGAATAAATTTTATAAATGACAACTTCATGCCTTTTTAAGTATTGTTTTTTATAAATGAAAAATATTTTTTCAATATTTTAGTTAATGACAACTTCATGCATTTTTTTAAGTATTGTTTTTTATAAATGAAAAATATTTTTTCAATATTTTAGTGTAAATGGATAAATGACAATAATGGTCTTTCTTCATTACGCTATAAAATGTTTTTTCTTATAATAATAAATGGATAAATGGCAGGGCGCTGAGAGAAGAAAGAAAAAGATCGCTTGCGCTCTGCAACTAGGGTTTTGGACGTAGGTTCTCGTGACGATTCTGACGGCCATGGCTCCGTCCATGGCCGCTCTCACCCCTGCGATGCTCTCTGATCTGGCCGTCTGAGTGTTTGGAGTTGGGGCGGCGCCTCTGCGCAGCGACCCATTGGGCTCTCCTTCCCAGTGGCAGCGATGGCGATATACTGTGCTGCGGGAACCTGCTCCAAGGTGGGGCGACTTTGGCTCTTTGGCATCAACGGCATGGCGGCTGAGGGGGTCATTAGCAACCTTGCTCTACTTTCCACTGTTGGCGATCTTTGGCATGGATGACGGCAAGGGTTCTGCGGAGTATGGGCTCCCTCAGCACGGGCGGCGGCGGCGGCAGCTTGACGGCCGATCTTTGGATGGCGGTGGCAGCTTGAAGACAACGGCCTTTCCTGCTGCTGGCGGTGATCTTTGGCATGGATGATGGCAAGGGCTCTGCGGAGTATGGGCTCCCTCAGCACGGGCGGCGGCGGCGGTGACGGCCGATCTTTGGATGGCGGTGGCAGCTTGACGACGACGGCCTTTCCTGCTGTCTTATGCCTAGTGCCTGGGGTGTTTTCCCTTTTTCTCTAGTTTGTGGTTGTCTGTGGTTACAAAAGTCGGGATGCTCAGCTTGCTACGGCGGTCTGCTCCATACAAAATGGGGTTAGTCTGGCTGCTTCTTCATCAGGGGTTTGCTTGCTTGCTGTTTTTGCTGGTTTGGGAGGTCTACAGTGTCTGCTGCTCAGTCCACAGACATGGATCTTCTACTTCCTCCGATGAGGGATTTGGTTTTGACGGATCTATCTTTTCTGTGGAGGGTCTTCTACAAAGTGAGCTGTGGATGGTCATAGCTTCTAGTTCTTGTGTGGCTATGGTGGATTTGAGCAGGTTTCTGCTCACTCTTCTATAGTATTTTCTGTTTTGTCCATTTTTCTGTGCAATGAGGGTTTGTTCCCGAGTCATTTACTGTACCCACTTATATGTGATAATGTATGAAGCAGCTTATGCTCTCCATATATCTGCAGAATGTAATTTTGTATCTTCTGATAATAAAATTACGACTTTTTCCAAGAAAAAAAAAAATGGATAAATGGCAACAATGGTCTTTCTTCATTAGGTTTAAAGATGGTTTAGAATGGTCAAATGTGACGATGATGATTAACCTTTAATGAGATGATCTATAAGACCTAATGTGATGATGATGGTTAACCTTTAATGAGATGATCTATGGGACCTATAAACAATGGAAAAAAATAATATTTATATTAATTTTTTTTTTTATTATATATATTTATATTGTTAATTTTATTTAAAAAATAAAATAAAATTTTAAGATTTATTTATTTTTATATAATTTTTTTTAATATTAATCAATTTTACTAATAAAGTATGTTAATGTAAATATTAATCATATAAAAAAACCATTATTTTTCTTTATTATTGGTTTTTAGAAGCTTTACATTAAAACAAATTTGAGTTTTCTACTTGACCCTAAACCCACAAATCAATTTGTAATCAAGAGCATGTTTATATTTCATAAATGATGTAGAGTGACCCCATTTCCATAAAATATCTTAATATTTTATTTACAAATAAATATCAATTATTTAAGACACATAAAAGCATTCATTTTTTCTAAGAACTTATATTTCATAAATGTTTTAGAGCAACCCCATTTCCATTGTCACTACTATGGGAATGGTGATTGTAAGCTTAACTTTAGGAAGAGAGCATTAGATTTAGGAAGAGAGCATTAGATTATGGTGTGAACTTAAGATTAAGGCTTATCATGAATGTCAAGGTTGGTTGTGAAACAAATCATTGATTGTTTGAGTAATCTTTTTAAAGAATTTTGAAAGATTGAGAATTAATAAATTTTTAATAATAATTTTTTTTTATTATATTTAAAAGGGGATTATCAAATATAATGATCATAGAAAAATAAATATTTTAATAAAAATAAATTTTTCCTTATTTAATTGTCAAGTAAATCATTGATTGTTTGAGCATATCTTTTAAAGAATTCAAAAATTGAGAAATAATAAAATTCTATTAATATTTTCTTTTTATTATACATAAAAAGTACCATCAAATACAATGGCCATAATAATTTTTTCTCCAAAACATAAGATTAGAGTGAATATTTTTTTATTAGATTTGGGTTAAACAAAAAAAAAAAAATTATATTGATTCATGTTAAATTTAGATATATAAAGCACAAGATCAAGTAGCTTGAGGTGTAATTTTTTCTTAATATGTAAAAACTTAAAAAAATAAACACACCTCATAAAATTGGATCTCTCTAAATTTTAAGATAAATCTATATTGATTAAATTACAATGATGATGTCAACAATTTAAACCCAAAAATAAAAATAACATTTTTGAAAAAACAATACCTTTCTTGCTAGTAATTTTTTTTATTTTCTCTTCATTGCAAATATAATGGCATAGCCTATATCCACAATAATATAAAACCAAATATAACTTAGTTTAATATAATTTGTTATATCTATTTATAGAAAATTATTCCATTTTAGAAAATAAATTATAAATTGATTTCAAACTTTAATTACAAAAAATATAGTTTACTAATATAAGATTATACCATCACAGTATAGATAACGATAGGATATAAGAAGAAATTCATTGTATAAATTATTTGGAAAAAAATTAAACTCATTTTAATATTAAAAATACAAAAGAAAAACCAATAACAATCAATTCATTGTATAAATTATTTGGAAAAAAATTAAACTCATTTTAATATTAAAAATACAAAAGAAAAACCAATAACAATCAATTCATTGTATAAATTATTTGGAAAAAAATTAAACTCATTTTAATATTAAAAATACAAAAGAAAAACCAATAACAATCAGCGCAAACACATTTGAAATTATTAAAAATTTTATAGGTAAAAGCCCAAATTTTATAACACAAAATGACATAAAATTGATTATTCACAAAATTATACTATAATAAATAAATAAAAGGCTTGAAGATTTGCAAAATTACTTTTCCTTTAAGATATTTGAAACCCTGGTTCTTAAAGGAAGAACCAAAAAAAGACAAAATCTATGATATGAAATAAATTTGGAAATACATTCAAACACCTGACCTAAAATATGAATGGGATCTCAAGGTACCCTCAATGAATATGAGACCCTTGCCACCTACATAAATAAGATACATCAAACTCTATGTTTTAAAGATTTCAGATTCCAATGTGGTGTTTATCCTAAATGGGTTTAGGCTAGATTAGAGGATGAATTTGAGAAGGTATTTGGGGATTGGAGGAGGAGTTTGAGAAGATCTTTGGGAAGTTAAGTTGTGGATTTTGATGCCCTTTCTCCATTTACCGCTTCTAATTTTGTGGATTTTTTTCCACTAGGACTCCCTCAATCTACTTCTCTACTCTCCACACCTTTTATAGAAGCTACAAGATGTTACTTATATGATGCTCATTGAAAAAAAAGAAATTAAGAGAACTCAAATCAATTGTGCATGTCCTACCATACATGTTCCACATGTACCCTCCTACATAGATTTCTATAGAATTGAACTCATTATATATATATATATATATATATATATATATATATATATTTCAAAAGATATGGATGATAGATTTATGATCTTTTAATACCTTGTTTGGTAAAAGGGTGTATGCCCCATGTCTTGAACATAATTTAAAGAAGTTTATCATGGTTATGGTTACTCATCATTATGCATATTGAAATTGCATGTTTTGTTGCCTTGCATGATTTAAGTATTATATATATATATTTTTCAAAATATATTGTTGATAGATTTTTTATCTTTTAATATCTTGTTTGGTAAAATGGTGTGTATGCCTCAGGTCTCGAACATGAGTTAAAGAGGTTTCTCATGGTTATGGCTACTTATCATTATGCATATTGAAATTGTATGTTTTGTTGCATTGCATGAGTTAAGTATTATACTCTATAGGTTTTGGACAAATCAAATGGTCTTTCGTTAATGTTATCTATCTCATTATACTCTACAAATTTTGGACAAATCAAATGATCTTTGGTTAATGATATCTATCTCATTATCAGTATGCAATATATATCTATATAAATCTTGATTTATCATCTCTACCATTTCTACTATATTTTCTTCATTTATGTAATACACAAAGTGGTTTCTCATGGTTATGGTTGACGGGCCTCCAAAATTGCTCTTTTCCCGACTATATTATACTATCCTAGAAACACAATTCACCATAATTTGATACATTTACCATTCAAAAGATTGTCTTTCACTTTAATCTATCAATTAAAAACAATAAAGGTAAAAGACATTTAATTTATTAATTTGTAATGTATTATTTATGCTGATTATAGAATTCTTAACCTTAAACTTACGTATATTAATTTTGTGGGGATTTACTTATAGCATTCCGAACCTGTTCCGTTACCCATTCCGACACTTGTTCCAGAATGGACAATTATACGCTCCTAAAATTATGGTTGAAGTTCAAAAATTAATGCTTAAAAATAAGCTTCCAACAACAAATCAATGATACTCAATTTAAGCTAACCATTGTTCTCACACAACTTGATTTTTATATATGCACATGTTTTTATTATGTTTTAAAACCTATGCATAAGATTATATTAAAATATTCATAAAAATGTGTGCATAATTAATCTAATTTAAATTATCTTAAAGTCAATATCCATGTGGTAAAATATTAGACCATTAACAAATAATGGAATATGACGTCATTCTTCAAAGAGATGGTTTATTTTTGGCTTTAACCATGGCATAAATAAATGTGAAACCTTCAAATTTTATGTAATAATATATTTTGGTTTCTAAACTATGTTCTTATATGCAGATACATACAATTCATGAAACAAGAAGAATGGAATCACAACTGGCTCAATATAGCAAGGCGTTGAACAAATTTCTATTTTCAGATCATTGTATTATTTTTGGTGAACGTGTTGTTTCGGGTTATGGAGAGATTTCCGCCGGCCACTAACACATGCAACAGTCTAGTCAAGTCAATCATAGGGAGTGGATAACTGGCAATCAAATAGTTTTGTTTTTCCAGTGATTTGTTCTCTGGATTTGATTATAAAAATTGGTGGAATTGTAGTTTCACTTTATTTACTGCAGAATTATGTTATAGAACTGTGTCTTTTAGGGTTTTGGTCCATTTTAAGACGACCTAGATCTAGATCGTCAAAATTTCAAAAAAATAATTAGAAGAGATGAAACTGTGCCTCACTGGAAAACTTTCCGTCACCAATTATCGAAATACCGAGGCGATTTGAGACATTGAAACAACATATATTTTTCTAAAATTGTATTTAATTTGTTGAGAACGGATTTTTGAATTCGTTACTTCTCCTTTGGATCCTATTAAACGCCTTGTACACTTGAATAGGAAACGTTGCTTGTAGGAAATAAAAGAATCGTCGTAGCTCCTATCCTACCTTTCTTCTTCCATATGCTTGATACCTTCATTTTTTAATTCATTTATATGTTTAAGGTTCAAGCCTATATGTTTAAGGTTCAAACCTATCATAAACTTTATTTGGACAATCATAAACTTTAGTTTGTTTATGCAATCTTGAATTAAAGTTTAAAGGTTATAATTGATAAAGTAGCAACTTTGTTTGAACCCATATAATTTACGAGAAAGTTTAGTTTGATAAGGATTTATGGTATACATAATTTATATTGTAATATGGATTTAATGAATTGCAACCAACTTTATAGTTTATAAAATTTTGTAGCCTTTATTTGATTTGTAAAATTTAGTTGGTAAGTTTATAGGTAATAAAGTTTTTTTTGTTCAGTATAATATTTATTTAGTAGTATTTGGTATGTAGTTTTGTAATTAATGAAGTTTTATAATCTGAAATTTGTAGTATTTGGTTTGTAATATGTAGTTTGTAATTTGTAGATTAATTAATTTTGTAATTTACAATTTGTAATAGGTCTATAAAATTTATATTCGGTAAGTTGTAAATTTAATAGATTTTGTATTTTATCAAGCTATATTTTGTAGTTTTTAAATGTTGTTATATTTTATATTGTTAATATATTTTATTTGGTTTTATAAGAATAATTAGTTGTAAATTTATTTGCTTTAGTTTTATTTCTTGCACTTTGAATTTCAGCATTCTCAAATTTTTATGTTTTAATTTTCATTTAGTTTCAAATACTAATAAGAGGATTAAAGACCTAACTCGTGAGATAGGGTTTCCCATGTTGGGCTTCCTCTTAAGGTGTTAGTCCATTTTTGTGTTGAAGTGTGTTTGCAACATTAGGCTAGGTTAGTTTCGATATGGTTAGCCTTCAATCCTGCACAGACAGTGTCGACACCTCTAAGTTTACAATCCCCAATTGGCAATATAATGTTGTATTAATAATGCATATATTTTTACCGACAATGGTTACTCATCATTATGCATATTGAAATTGCATGTTTTGTTGCCTTTCATGATTTAAGTAATATACTCTACACGTTTTGGACAAATCAAATGGTCTTTCGTTAATGTTATCTAACTCATTATACTCTACAAATTTTGGACAAATCAAATGGTCTTTCGTTAACGTTATCTATCTCATTATCATTATGCATGATATATCTATATAAATCTTGATTTGTCATCTCTACCATTTCTACTATATTTTCTTGGTTTCTGTAATACCCAAAGAGGTTTCTCATGGTTATGGTTACTCATCATTATTCATATTGAAATTGCATGTTTTGTTGCCTTGCATGAGTTAAGTATTATACTCTACAAGTTTTGGACAAATCAAATGGTCTTTTGTTAATGTTATCTATCTCATTATACTCTACAAATTTTGGACAAATCAAATGGTGTTTCATTAATGTTATCTATCTCATTATCATTATGCAATATATATCTATATAAATCTTGATTTGTCATCTCCACCATTTCTACTATATTTTCTTGGTTTCTGTAATACCTGAATTATATAATAATTAGAATAAATTAAATAATAATAAATATAATGATACCAGAAGAAAACCTTTTTAAGGTCAACATGTATTTTCTTAACCCTCGGTCATTCTGACTAGGGGGGGCTTCTTCAAATACCAACCTCCTAAGACCACCATTTTCAGGTATGGAAATCTGCCCCCTTGACCTTAAAAGTCCATCTCCTCCCAAGGAGTATCCTTCAAACTTAGATCTTATGGGTCCTCCTTCTTGCAAATGGGACTTCACTCGCTGGTACCAACCATCTTGCGAAAGGTGACTTAATATTTGATCCCTCAAGTCTACTTTTAAGGATATCACCAAATGAATCATGGGTCTTCTACTTAAATCATCAACCACTCTATTCTCCTTTCTTTGATATAAGTTACCTGAAAAACATACGAGTGCTAAGAAACTCACTCCAACACCATTAGAAGGCAATGAGTTCCTTTTCGGTAAAGATATGTTCAAGACTCATGTGGTATGTTTTCAACTCAAGTAGACGTCCCATGAGATAATGTCTCCATAACTTTAGGGCCATAACAATTCCTTCCAATTCCAAATCATGGGTGGCGTAGTTGATTTCATGGCTCTTGAGCCTACGTGAAGCCTAAGATATAACTCCTCCATCTTGCATTAGAACTGCCCCCAAGGATTTCCTTGAAGCATCCGTATAGACACAAAATTTCTTGTCCATGTCAGACACTCTCAATATCAGAGAACTTGTTAATTGACATTTTAGTTCTATAAATGCTTCCTCACACTCCTGTGTCCATTCAAATTTAAATCCCTTCTTCTGGAGAGAGGTAATAGGGTAGGCAATATGAGAGAAACCTTCCACAAACCTTCTCTAGTACCCATCCAACCCCATAAAGCTACGTACTTCCTTAGCATTCTTGGGGGTTGGAGAATTGATTATAGCGTCAAACTTACTAGGTTCAACAACTATACCTTCCCCACTGATTATATGACGAAGATATTGAATTTGATTTTGGAAGAAGGGACACTTTGACAAATTCCCAAACAATTTGTGTTCCCTAAAACACTAAAGCACCAATATTAAGTGTTCTTGATGCTTCCTCTCATTCTTTGAATAAATGAGGATCTCATCCAAAAATACTTGAACAAAGTGGTCTAAGTATTTTCTGAATACATCGTTCATTAAATTCATGGATGTTGCAGGATAGTTTGTTATCCCAAATGATACCATGACAAATTCATAATGGTTGAATCTTGTCCTAAAGGAATTTTTTGGTATATCTTCCTCCTTATTTCTCAACTGATGGTACCCTGATCTTAGGTTGATATTGGAGAATACAACAACACCCTTTAGTTGATCAAACAAGTCATCAATGCGAGGTATACGATACCTATTTCTAATAGTATATGTATTCAAATCTTGATAATTGATCTAGAGATTGAGGGACCCATCTTTCTTTTTCACGAAAACCACTAGTGGTCCCCAAGGAAACACACTAGGCCTTATGAGTCATAGGTTAATAAGATCGGTGAGTTGCACAATCAACTCATTAAGTTCTAGGACAATCATATGGTAGGGGTTTTTTTATATTAGTTTTGTCCCTAGTTTCAAGGGAATGGAGAAATCAAATTCTTGAATTGACTTCATGCTTGGAAATTCTTGGGAAACACATCTTTAAACTCATCTAATATCGAAGGTAGGTCTGAATAAGGGTTGTTATTTTGATTGATTTCTTTCATAGCATATATTTTGCACCCTTTTCTCATACATCTCTTAACCTTATTAGCTAAGATGAAATGTAGAGAAACTTTTCTCTTGATCCCCTTATAACAAACATAATATTAAATAACACATAAATATTCAACATTAGTAAAAAGGGTTGCATCCATTAATCACTAATGTGTAAAAATTACTAATGTGTAAAAATGAATTATTATTATTTACTAATGTTGAATATTTATGACTTATTTAATATTATGTTTGTTACACCCCTCAATAATTACATGCTTCCCCAGATCATCATGGCAGTAAACCTTCTTCTGGTAGCAATCTACCAAGGCTTGATGAGAATAAAGCCAGTCCATACATAATGATGTCATAATCTTACAGAGTTGTGCTATACAACTTAATCCTAGTTATATAACCTCCTATTTTAACAATACAATTCTTAACCAAGGATCCTCATTGTTTCTTAACTCCGAAATCCATTTCTACTTGACTAAAATCATATTGGTCTTGGTATTCCAACCCACATATAACTAATGTAGAAGGTGAGATGAAACTATATGTTTCACCTGGGTTAATTAAAATGGAAAGGGGAATATTTTTAATCATACCGGAAAATTATACCACAATATCCTAATGCTCAGCTTCATGATTGATCACATCTGCATGGATTCGATGCCTTCCCTGACCTTGTTCATGTTTACCCTTTCCTTCACGCTAACCAAGATTGACTTGACACTCTGTGAAGGTTGTTCGATAGTGGGGTCCCTTGCAATTCCAACATTCTATTTTGTTTTGACTAGCTACCAAGTTGTGACCTGGACTTTTATGATACTTTCCTTTGCCTCTTCCATGATTGTGAAGTTGATTCCTCAATCTCGTGGATGTTGCACTAGATGCTATTGTGGAAACCCTGTCTACTCCATCTCGTCTTCCTCGAAATCCATTCCTTCATCAAATGATTCTTCTATCACATCCTTAAAAAGGTCCCTTGAAAGGAACATAGATCTTCCTTGATGATTGTCTGGCCATGTAATCCTCTTATGGGCCTGCCTAACCAAACTTATCATTTCTATCATGGTAGTTGGATTCTGCATTTCCAACTCGACTCGAATTTCTGCATCTATCCCATGAAGGAACCTTTTTTATTGTATTTTATCATACTCCACCATGTAATCTACATGATGGACTAGTGAAAGAAATTTTTCCTCATTGGCTTCCACCGATATACCCCTCCGCCTGACTGCATGGAATGCACCAATCTATTGATGTTTATAATATTCTAATAAGTACTTGACTTTGAGTGTTTCCTCAAATAATTCCCAAGTTACCTGCATATGGGTAATATGAAACTTCTCTTCATCACTAACATACCATAGCAAGGCATCATCTCTGAGTAGGCTCATTGCTAATTATGCTATCTCGATGGTGGTATAGGATTTGTAACTGAATGCTCTCTTTACACCAAGCAACCAAGCCTCCTTCTTCTTTCCCTATGAATTCTGGCAATTTGTATTTTTGAATTTCTTTCATAATGTCTAGGGGAGCTCTTGTCACATCAATGTTAGATGTGGGATCCTGATCTTGCTTTTGCTTTTTCTCTAACTTGGGTTCTTGTCCCTCACTATGACTTGCATTTTGAGATTGGCCTTGATTGGTCATACAATATTTAATTATGGAAGTCATCTACTCGAGGGATCGCAAAATAACTTGTATACCTTGGTTTTCAATCTCCGAAGTGGCTTGTGGTTGTTTCTATGCTTCCGGGCATGATTACTTTTGCATCCAAAATGACCCCCAAGTCAAAGTTAGTTCTTTAACCTTGCCCCTAATATTTCCTTCCTTTAATCTATATCTTGTTTGATGATTAATGCCTCATTCGTGAAATTTATTTGTTTATTATAGATGATGCTTGAAGGTCTTCTATAGTTAACGACCCATCTATGATTCATTTCTGATAATCGCTAGATTGTTTACGTTTACAATTTAAGATAATAGGTAGATTCTTTTCAAGACAATTACATTAGTGTACATTAGTATGGTAATTAGTGCCGAGCTTGTGTGTGTATGCAACGAGTTGCAACGTAAGGTGGAAAGTAAAACTTAAGTATAGAGAGCATAATAAAAAGTAGTAACTTAATATCACCAAACATCTTAGTGATTCTCACATGACAATATCTAGGAACTCACTAGCCCGATATTAGTTATGACTAAAAATCCCAAAAAACAAAATTGATAGGTATGTGCACCTTGTTTATGTCAATCATAGATACATGGAGAATGGTGGAATTTGCAACACCACCTCCAGTCTATACTAGGCACAATATGCTCTTGTAAACCTAGCCAATTTGCTATTATCCTCATAATGACATCTCTCCCATACATATGTAGGAGGCACTCTAGAAGTGTTCTCAATCTATGAAGAAACTCAATGGTGAGACACATGTAATAGATGGGAAATTGAGTGCATGACATCTTTATGTTCTCTATATATTGAATGGATTTTATGTTCTTTGTTATTTCACGACAATATTCATGTAGTAAGCCAAGGTGATCCATCTGTTTCTCTGGAAGTCAGTGAAACCAACAATGTAACTAGGATGGCATATTAAGTTTAAAATGTAACTAGAATTTCAATATGATTAAATGGCAACAGGTTGTAAGCTATAATACCCTTCTTTAAGTGCAGGTTTTGATTATTTAAAATTCCATTATATTTAAACACTTAAGCAATTGTCAAAAGTGCAAACTCTTAAACCATATACAAAGTGCTTTCCTATGCTTCTAAAAAGTTTAAAAACTTTTGTCTTCTAATAATATTTGAATTCTAAAATTTTCCTTATCATCAATTATTGGGTGGAATGATTTTTCTTTGTTTCTCAATTATTATTGTAATAGGTAGTGAATCATGCACAACCAAAGTCTCTTCGCATTGAAATATCGAGTTGTATGCATGCTTGACCCTAAATTTATGGAGCTTTCTAATAGAAACATTTAAATAAATACATGTTTTATGAGAGAACAAACGCATACAAACATTTAAATAAATACAAGGAAACATTTAAATAAATACATGTTTTATGAAAGAATAAATACATTTAATATTTAAATAATACATGTTTTATGAAATAACAAATACATGCAAACATTTAAATAAATACACTCTTTATGAAGAACAATTACATGAAAACATTTAAATAAATACATGTTTTATGAAATGACGAATAATTTCATTTTGACCTTTTCTACTGTAGTAGGTTGTTTAATTTGTGTGCACTTATGAATGAATGAAGCAAACCCTTTTGCTGAATGATAGCTTTTCCAATACGAGTTTGGATGACATTGTTGTTTATAGACTTTCTTGAAATGTAAATTCCATTGTTGTTTCTTCAATTTCATGTTTATTACATTTTCAAAATATGTTTTGTTACATATTTGCAGTCTTTTCTACCTGATTTGAAATGTTGTGTTCTACCCTAGTTGGGCACATGTGCCAAAATAATTATGTTATGATTATGTTAAAACAAACATGTAATAAAGAATGGCGAGCACTAAGCAGCCTGCTACGTAGCATTGAATGTTGCGGCCGCTGCTGTGCTTGTTGTTCGATCTTAAGCAACATCAAATCTAATGGTGAGCACAGCAATGGTCACAACATTCAATGCCGTGTAGCAGGCTACTTAGTGCTCGCCGTAAAGAACAACCAGATAATGAGATATGATGTGTTATGGCCCATTCGATACACAAATAATCTCATAATGAGATGTGAAATGTTATAACTAAACCAAAGACAGATGCAATGCCTAGGGTAGGTGAATGCTATTATGAAATTAACATGGATGTTTTGTATTATGCCTCTCTTTCAATCATAATTTTTGTAGGTTTAATAACAAAAATAATAGATTAACCGTGTTTCTTATATATATGCATATCAAGCTGGAAGTGAGGCAACTAGCTCGACATCTCTACTGCAATTATTGGGTTGAAAGAATTACTCACGTCACAAGAATGTGATAGCAACGAGAACGTCTTGAGTTCAACACTTAGAAATGTTGTAGACATATTTAATGCAACTTTAAAAGGGTAGTTATTAGTGGCTTCAATTATCGTATTGTGTGCAAATTATGTAAAAAAAGGAAATTTCTTACCGTGACCTAGTTTTAAATATTGCACAAATTCTTGGGAGAGGATACCAACACAACCTTTTTGAACATTATATTTTGACATTTGCAAAGTGAAAATAAAGGTGAGCATAGATGAAAAAGTGTAGAGTGACTCGTGAACATTAATGGGTAATTGTGGTTGAAATTATGACAAATTGTGTAGAGTGACTCGTGAACATTAATGGGTAATTGTGGTTGAAATTATGACAAATTGTTAACACTAGTACATTTGGGCGGATTTTCCATGAAATGTTTCCACGTTTTAAACATTTGTGGGTTAATACAATGAAATTTAAGATGTCTTTTAATTTTTTTCTATCATGGCGGAAAAACCGTGGCAATATCGACGTTTTCTTAATTTTCGACGAACTTTCGTCTCTATATCAACGACCTATGGCTATCTTTGCACACCCGCCAAACCAATACCAGCTTCCAACGGCTCTTGGCTTTTTACGTGCGGGTCAACTCATACATTGGTGTCGATAGATCGACGATCGTTGATCTATAAATACATACGTTTAAGACAATTTTCGACACATTTGCTATATATATTCTTCATCTTTTAAACCTTGCATCTCTTCAAACTGTGCTCATGCCTTTTCGTTATCATGCCTCTTCAAATCCGATAATTAATCTTTTATTTGTGATTCTGTTTATTTCATATTTTTAATTAATTAAAAAAAACTTCTTTGGATTTCTTAGGCCTGCGGGCTTCATCCATTTGGGCTCTCCCTATGCGGGAAACAACCCTATGCCCCTTGCCTCTTCGTGGGCATATGCGGGCAAGCCCCTTGTGGGCATGCTTAAGCTCCTGTGGCTTTAACTTTAGCCCCTGCGGGCATCCTAATTAAGCCCCTACGGGCTTAACCTTGCCTCCTGCAGGTATCCTCTAAGCCTCTACGGGCTTAATTTGTGTGCACTTATGAATGAATGAAGCAAACCCTTTTGTTGAATGATAGCTTTTCCAATACGAGTCTGGATGACATTGTTGTTTATAGACTTTCTTGAAATGTAAATTCCATTGTTGTTTCTTCAATTTCATGTTTATTACATTTTCAAAATATGTTTTGTTACATATTTGCAGTCTTTTCTACCTGATTTGAAATGTTGTGTTCTACCCTAGTTGGGCACATGTGCCAAAATAATTATGTTATGATTATATTAAAACAAACCTGTAATAAAGAATGGCAAGCACTAAGCAGCTTGCTACGTATCATTGAATGTTGCGGCCACTGCTGTGCTCGTCGTTTGATCTCAAGCAACATCAAATCTAATGGTGAGCACAGCAGTGGCCGCAACATTCAATGCCACGTAGTAGGCTGCTTAGTACTCGCCGTAAAGAACAACCAGATAATGAGATATGATGTGTTATGGCCCATTCGATACACAAATAATCTCATAATGAGATGTGAAATGTTATAACTAAACCAAAGACATAGATGCAATGCATAGGGTAGGTGAATGCTATTATGAAATTAACATGGATGTTTTGTATTATGCCTCTCTTTCAATCATAATTTTTGTAGGTTTAACAAAAATAATAGATTAACTGTGTTTCTTATATATGCATATCAAGCTGGAAGTGAGGCAACTAGCCCGACATCTCTACTGCAATTATTGGGTTAAAAGAATTACTCACGTCACAAGAATGTGATAGCAACGAGAGTTCAACACTTAGAAATGTTGTAGACATATTTAATGCAACTTTAAAAGGGTAGTTATTAGTGGCTTCAATTATCGTATTGTGTGCAAATTATGTAAAAAAAAGGAAATTTCTTACCGTGACCTAGTTTTAAATATTGCACAAATTCTTGGGAAAGGATACCACACAACCTTTTTGAACATTATATTTTGATATTTGCAAAGTGAAAATAAAGGTGAGCATAGGTGAAAAAGTGTAGAGTGACTCGTGAACATTAATGTGTAATTGTGGTTGAAATTATGTCAAATTTGTTAACACTAGTACATTCGGGCGGATTTTTCCACGAAATATTTCCATGTTTTGAACATTCGTGGATTAATACAATGAAATTTAAGTTGCCTTTTCATTTTTTTCTATCATGGCGGAAAAACCGTGGCAATATCGACATTTTTTTAATTTTCGATGAACTTTCGTCTCTATATTGACGACCTATGGCTATCTTTGCACACCCGCCAAACCAATACCAGCTTCCAAGGACTCTTGGCTTTTTACGTGCGGGTCAACTCATGCATTGGCGTCGATAGATTGACGATCGTCGATCTATAAATACATACGTTTAAGACAATTTTCGACACATTTGCTATATATATTCTTCATCTTTTAAACCTTGCATCTCTTCAAACTGTGCTCATGCCTTTTCGTTATCGTGCCTCTTCAAATCCGATAATTAATCTTTTATTTGTGATTCTATTTAATTCATATTTTTAATTAATTAAAAAAAACTTCTTTGGATTTCTTAGGCCTGCGGGATTCATCCATTTGGGCTCTCCCTATGCGAGCAACAACCCTATGCCCCTTGCCTCTTCGTGGGCATATGTGGGCAAGCCCCTTGCGGGCATGCTTAAGCTCCTGTGGCTTTAACTTTAGCCCCTGCGGGCATCCTAATTAAGCCCCTGCAGGCTTAACCTTACCTTCTGCAGGTATCCCCTAAGCCTCTACGGGCTTAAGCTCAGCCCCTGCGGGCATCCTTAAGCCCCTGCAGGTTTAACTTCACCCTCTGCAGGCATCGTTAAGCCCCTGCGGGCTTTACCTCAGCCCCTGTGGGCTTAACTTCACTCCCTGCGGGCATCCCTAAGCCTCTATGGGCTTAAACTCAGGCCCTACGGGCATAGATAAACCCTCGCAGACATCTTTTAGCCCTTGTGGGCATTTCTTTAGCCCCTGCTGGCATAATGGAGCTTTTAACCCTTAAGCCTTTTTATAAATAATCAAGTTTTTCTCTGCTTTTGGGAGACCAATAGCTCGCACGTGAGAGCACCAAGGAGGGAACTAATGCCACAGTTGGATGGCCAAATCACCAAGGAACATGCCCATGCCATCTGGAAAAATTATCAGCACAAGGACACTCTTTGGCGGGCATTTCCAAATGCATTTTCAACTTTCTGGTCTTAACATAGCTAATTTTTCTTTAGTTCTTAATATGCAAAATAATATTTTTCCTACTTTTGGCAGATTGATCTTTTGCATATATGACCATCATAAGGCAAACTAAAAGTATGGATGGATAGCCACCTCGACAAGGACCAGATCCGTGTCACCTTTTGAATTTTTTTATACACTCACATCATCTGGCGGGCATTTGAAAATAGACTTCCAAACTGTTAATTCAATACTTAGACAAAATTGTCAAACCCTAGGTCAACATGATGAGATTTTTATTTTCATCACATTTGAAGTGTGAGACACCCAATGGATAGAGGCCAACAAGGTGATTCCATCAAGACCAATTTCATCTTCTGAAGCTTCTTTCTCTCTCCTCGGCAAGCATTTTACTGGAGTAGTGCAATTTAGTCTGGAAGGCACTTTTGGTAGATTAATATCTTCACCTACAGAAACTCTTTGGACAAACCATTGATATGGTTGGATGCGCCATACAACATTCTATAGATACATACTCTCAAAATGATTTAACACATCAACCATAAGATATGGAGGGCATTTTACTGAGGTGACTTAGGTAGTTTTAGTGATTTTACACTTAGAGAATTTTTGCACTTTCCTAGACTTGGTCCAATCTGCCTAAAACATTGTTTTGGCAGATCCATAACTTCTCCCTCGGACACTTTCAAGTCAAGATGAGGACATGGTCAGGTAGACAAAACACCAACCTACAAGATGACCATATGGTGCAGGCATTTTCTGCAACCCACAAACTATGGTGGGCATTTCCCCAAGGCCACCTGAGCCAGTTTTCCAACACTTAGTCATTTTCAGGAATTTCTCCAAAGTTTATCATGATACCCTAATTTGGCAGACTTATAACTTTCTCCTCAGACATGCTTGAGGAAAATTGAGACCATGGTCAGGTAGACCAATCAACAAGCTACATGCTGACCATATGGTGCGGGCATTTACTTTAACCCATGAATAATGGAGGACATTTTACTGAGGCCATGTAGGTAGTTTTACTCCCTCTGGTGCAAAACAGCCTGAAACCTTGTTTTGGCAGACTTTTAACTTTGTCATCAAACATTATTTTTGATAACTTAGACCATGGGAGGATAGCCTCTTCAACAAGCTATAGCCTGACAGTTTCAGATAATTTTTATCATTCACCTATGAGGTACGGCGTGCATTTCACCAAGGCTATTTGGACCAATTTTCCAACACTTAGCCATTTTTCAGAATGTCTAAAACTACTTGAACCCTTGTTTTGGAAGATCTATAACTTTGTCATAAAGCACTCTTTTGAATAAATGAGACCATGGTTAGATATCATATTCAAAAAGGTATATCCTGATATGATGTTGCGGGCATTTTCTTCAAACCATGAATTATGGCGGGCATTCTCTTAGAGAAGTTTTGACCAATTTTTCAACACTTAGCCATTTTAGACCATGGTTAGATAGCCTATTCAACAAGTTACATCATCATACTTGTCATGTCATCACTTCCTTTGTCATTCCTTTGTCTTCTACTAATTTTTCCCTGCCATCTTCCCTAATTCTGCTTCTGATTTTGTTACACTTCAACCATTAAGTGTGCTTGTCACATAGATGTTTTCTAGGCAAAATGCTTTTCTTCAATTTGCCACCTCTACTTATTGTCTTTGATGATGATAGCCTTTTTTTTTTACCAAATTATATTAATTACTTTTCAAATACCAACTGTAATTTTTTTATATTTACTCCCCCAGAGTATATGATCCCCTCTAATGCCAATTTCAGGGTTTCTCTCTTTAGGTCATGAGAGACTTTAAAAAATACATTCATCATCTTTCTCTCCATCGGTGTATTTTACATCTTCATCTATCTTTCCATCATAATGGATGTCATTCTCATCTATAACACTATTATGTTGAACATCATTTTTGGAAAGTACTTCATTGATGCTTGGAATCTATGTTTCCTCTGACTCTTTGTAGTATTCCTTTCTTCTCCATATCTTTCCATGAGGTACCCTGCTTACTGACTTTCTTTGTTTCTTGGATTCTGTACTTTGATCTTTTCCCTTGGTTCTACAATTAGCAGCCTTGTAACCAAACTTGTGACAGCAGTGACAATATCCATAGAACCTTCCTTTATATTTGAGGAATCTTTGATCTTTCTGCTTCACAACCTCCATCTTCTTCCATCTCTTCCTTTGTTCTTGGACTTTTATTGAAGCATTCTTCCTCAACTTACATTCTCTAGCTATATGTCCAAAATTATTGCATGAGTAACAATGACCAAAAAAGATCTGCTGGTCTCTGCTTGTCATTGGTATTTTAGGTATCACATCAGTTTTGTCTTTTCTCCATCTTTACTATCTTCCATGGAATAGAAGAATTTATTCATGTCATTAAATGTTTTCTTGTATAAAGTTTTGTTCTTTTGATCTTCCTTATGGCTGCAAGTTTCTTAATCATCATTTTTTAAAATAGCAAGGTCTACTTTTACTATTTCTTTGAATGAATAAAGCTTCTCCAATTTGACCCAAAGTTCCTTAGCTGAGATGCATTGTCCTATCTTTTCTTTGATGGGTTGAGATAGTCCATCAAGTATGACCTCCATTGTTATTGAGTATGCACTCATTAGTAAGTATGCACCCCATCCTAATGATTGTAAGTATGCACTCATTCTTTCTCTCCAATATGCATAGTATTCTTTATCAAGTACTAGAGCTCTGTGGGATGCAATATCTTCTTGTTGATCCATAGTGGTTTTTAATAGGATCTTCCTTCTAATGGTTTAGACTTTAGTGAAGGATCCTGCTCTAGTACCAATTGTTGAAATATTGGTCAATACTGAGAGGGGGGGTGAATCAGTATTGTTAACTACTTCAAGCAAGGAACAGATCTATGTCACCCTATGAATTTTATTACCACAAGGACACCTTCTTGTGGGCATTTCCAATTGACCTTTTTAACTGTTGATTTAACACTTAGACAAATTGTGAAACCTTAGGTCAACATGATGAGATTTTTATTTTCATCAAATTTGAAGTGTGAGACAGCCAATGGTTAGAGGCCAACAAGGTGATTCCATCAAGACCACTTTCATCCTCTAAAGCTTCTTTCTCTCTCCTCAGCAGGCATTTTTCAGGAGCAGTGCAAATCAAGCTGGGAGGCATTTTTGGCAAATCAATATCTTCTCCTACAGAGATTTTTTGGAAAAACCAATGATATGGTTGGATGAACCAATCAACACTCTAGAGACCCATACCCTCAGAATAATTTAATCCATCAACTAATGGAAATGGCGGGCATTTTACTGAGGTCACTTAGGCATTTTTACCAGTATTTTTATACTTAGACAATTTGTGTAATTTCTAAGGTGGATATTTTATTTCATCGAAATCCTGAACCAATGCCACTAGATGATGTAGTATACCTCACTGAGCACAACCAAGCTGATTTCACTCTCAGACTCATCTTCAGTTTCCCTAGGAAGGCATTTTACTGAACTTGGTGCAAAACTCCCTACAACCCTATTTTGGCGGACCTATAATTTTTTCCTCAAACACTCTCAAGACAAAATGAGACCATGGCCAGGTAGAAAAATCAACAAGCTACAGCCTGAACATATGGTGTGTGCATTTACTTTAACCTATGAATTATGGCGTGCATTTTCTTGAGGCCACTTAGGAAGTTTTACTACCTTTGGTGCAAAACATCCTGAAACCTCGTTTTGGAAGGCTTTTAACTTTGTCAGCAAACCCTCTTTGAGAGCTAACACCATGGTAATATAGCCCCTTCAACAAGCTATAGCATGATAGTTTCAGATAATTTTTACATTCACCTATGAGGTACGACATGCATTTCCCCAAGGCTATTTGGACCAATTTTCCAACACAACCATTTTTCAGAATGTCTAAAACTACTTGAACCCTTGTTTTGGAAGATCTATAACTTTGTCATAAAGCACTCTTTCGAAGAAATGAGACCATTGTTAGATATCCTATTCAACAAGGTATATTCTAATATGATGGTGCAAGAATTTTATACAAACCATGAATTATGGCGAGCATTCTCTTAGAACAGTTTTGACCAATTTTTCAACACAACCATTTTTCAGAATGTCTAAAACTACTTGAACCCTTATTTTGGCAGATCTATAACTTTGTCATAAAACACTCTTTTGAAGAAATGAGACCACGGTTAGATAGCCTATTCAACAAGGTATATCCTGATATGATGGTGCGGGCATTTTCCTCAAACAATGAATTATGGCGGGCATTCTCTTAGAGCAGTTTTGACTAATTTTTCCAGTCAAATTCCAAAGTTTCACAAACTTGCCATAATTTTCCATAATGATGTCAGATTGCAACACTGAATTCATGATAGCACCATAACTTAGCCTCCGCGGGCTTAATATCAGCCTCTATGGGCTTAAATTCACCCTCTGTGGGCATCCCTAAGCCATTGCCGGCTTTACCTCAGCCCCCGCGGGCATCCTTAATCCCCTGTGCGGTTAACTTCACTCCCTGCAGGCATCCCTAAGCCTCTATGGGATTAACCTCAGCCCCTGTGGGCATAGGTAAACCCTTGCGAGCATCTTTTATCCCTTGTGGAAATTTCTTTAGCCCTTGCGGGCATAATGGAGATTTTAACCGTTAAGCCTTTTTATAAATAATCAAGTTTTTCTCTGCTTTTGGGAGACCAATAGCTCGCACATGAGAGCACCAAGGAGGGAACTCATACCACAGCTGGATGGCCAGATCACCAAGGAACATGCACATGTCATCTGGAAAAATTATCGGCACAAGGGCACTCTTTGGAGGGAATTTCCAAATTCCTTTTCAAATTTCTGATTTTAACACTTAGGAAGTTTTTCTTTAGTTCTTAATATGCAAAATAATATTTTTCCTACTTTTGGCAGATTGATCTTTTGCATATATGACCATCATAAGGAAAACTGAAAGTACTCTTTTGAAGAAATGAGACCATGGTTGGATAGCCTATTCAACAAGGTACATCAGAGACTTTTTGGATAGCCTATTCAAACCCTAGCAGCCAATCTCTCCCATCAGTCACTTCAAAGGTCAGTCAGGGTAAGGTCTCACACATGGTCTCAGACAGGGTAAGGTCTCGCACATGGTCTTGGATATGTTAAGGTCTCAAGTCTCTACTCTCGCATAAGGTCTCTGACTGGTAATGTCATATAACCCTCTTCGAAGTACTTTGATATTTAATTTTGAGGCTTGTGGATATTTCTACCGATCTGTGTTCAGGGTTTTTTGTTCATTTTCGCTCCTTTAAATTGCTTCTTCCCCTGTTCCTTGGTTTTTTCTGAAAATGTTGTCTAAAATAGCTCTGTCTTCTGTGGTTTTTCCCTACACTGGCCCTCCTCATCGTTTGGTTGTTGAAGCTTCAGAAAAGGGCAGGTGCCAGATTCCGACCAGTGCTCTGCTTAGTGGCAGTGAGCTCTCATACGAGAAGCTTTGTTACAACAATTCTTCAGAGCTAGGCCCGTGTTACATAATGGTGGAAGGTAGCAATCACGACCTTGCTGGAAGGACTAGTGTCACTAATGCATTTATCTGAAGAATGGATAAGTTAGAAAAGGAGATAGAAGAGCTTCAATAGAAGATGGAGGGGAAATGTGACAAAGAGGACCTAGAGTCCTTGAAGAATTCAATTGAGGATACCATGCACTGAAAGTTCGCAGATAACAATGTCGAACTGATCGAACAGATGCTAAGGCTCCTTCAGGAATAACGCAAAGCCACCTAACCTCGTGACGACAAGGGGAGCCCAACGACTTCTATAGGTTCTGGGTAGTCCACTTCAGCTGACAGGCCGCCTTCCACAGAGACAAAGTCAATGGAGATTGGCTGAGGGAACCACGCGTCCCACCCACCACGATCTCTTGATATTTACTTGTTTGATTAGGCTTACTTGTTTCATTTTCTTTTAGTTTTCCAAGGCCCTTCTATTCGTCTATATTAATTTTTTGTATGCACACTATTATCCTTTTTGTAAAATAAAAGCTCATGTTATTGAGGTTCTAGGGAGTAGGATTCTATCGTATTAGTGATATAAACATTTGATGTAATCAACAACAAATATTGGTCTATTTTGGTATATAGTTGTTGATCGGCAATTGTAATCAGAAATATTGATGAAGATATATTAATGGATACAAGATTTGTGTATATTCCTCTGGCATTTAAATCTATTTCTAAAAATTCTAGATATATCAATGGATATAAGATTTGTGTATATTCCTTAGGAATTTAAATCTATTTCTATAAGTATTAAAACACTATGGCCGTGCAAGTAGAACGCTTTGGTTAAACTTCTTCCTTGTGGTAATTTGTAGGATTACTTATTTCTTCCACTTCTCACTTTGCTACAAAGGCTAAGAAGTAAAGCATGACTAGTTTCATAGTTTGCACATGAGTTGTTGGTTCAAGAAGAAAGCCTATTTGAAAGCCAATTTGTAACAAATGGATACTTCTATTGTAATATTGCATTATGAATTCTCAATATTCAAATGACTATAAGACTAGTAACTATTTGTTGGGCTTGTGATTTGGTTTCTTAAATGTAGTGCAATATTATTTTATATTCTGTTAATTGTAATGTTGTGATTTCTCTGTTATTTGATTCTATAGCATGTATGTTTGACTATTCAAATTTAAAGCACATTACTAATTATATAATAAAGTCATTATGATTCTATAAGTAAATTACCATCTTGTTGGAACAATTTCATGACTACTCTATACAACACATCTCTTGTTCTTTCAATCATAGAGCTGATTTATTGTCAAAGAAGGGATTACATTTGGTAGATGGTATTCTTCAGGTTACCCCTTTCATTAATCACCATCTGGGGGAAATGTTTTATGTTTGTATTTATTAATTAGGCTAGCCTTTATGATCCATTTTGTAATTTCGATGCACCCACTTTAGGGGATTTTTTGTTAAGATTTCCTCTATATCTATGTTATTTTTATGATGTTATCAATTGCTATGGCTATGATGGTATAGTACTGAATAGTGGCAAGCATTATCGTATTTATTGCAAAAGACTGCATAGTCTATTTTCAAAGATTCTATCCTTGGGATAGGTTTTATTGCAAGTATCTTTGATTCACTTAATGAATAACAAAGAACTTTTTTTTCGTTGAAAAAAAAGATTCTATAAGTAAACTAATCCTGAATTAATCTGCTAACTCTTAACTCTTAGATCAAACAATCAATATTATGAGAACTCTTAACTCTTAGATCAAACAATCAATAAAGTCATATTGGTTCTTTTCATGATTGGGCTTCATGATTGCACGTAGGCAGGGTTGGAATTTCATTTTATCTTTACCCTTCAAATCAATTTTTTATGACATTTTGAACTCTTACTTTAACCATCACAAAACGTTTAGTTTCAGAACATGCCCTTCAATAGTAAAATGTTATTAAAGAAATTACCTTTCATTATTGAAATTTTTATTAAAGATTTTAATTTTCAATAAAATATAGTAATAAAAATATCTATCCATGTTTTATTTAGTTAATCTTATATTCTAAATATTAAGACTCATGCATGCAAGATGGATTCTCTCATTGACAGTAATTTAGTTGAAGAAAACAAACAATTCAAAAATACACCATAAGAAGGCAACTGCCCTTCCAAAAAAACTTTGAATGAAAAATCATCCAAAAAAATTATATTAAAGAAAAGCTATATATTGAAAAAAAGCTATGCATTTTTAAAGAGGAAGAATTAACTTCTTCGTTGTTTGGATACATATTGGGCTCCGTCAATTACCCTGTTTCAAAAATTACTTTAAATTGAATATTCAGGTATTTAGTTTGTATATTTATTGTTTATAATTAAACAAAAAATTACGTTCATTTTACTCTTGAGTTATATTGCAAATTTTTACCGCCCAATTGATATAATCTAAAGATAGAACTGCATCAACTGCTGCTATTGAAGTGACATCAATGACAACCACACTTAACAATAAGATTTTAGGTGGAGGATTTACACACTTGACCATTGACTCATTCGCGATAAAAGGTCTATGTCCAAGAAGATAATGGCCTGCCAAAACATCCAATCAACAGTACCTTTTTAAACTACCAATTCAACACTAAGACAAAATTGTCAAACCCTAGGTCAAAATGAGGAGATTTTTATTTTCATCAACTTGGAAGTATGAGACACCCAATGGATAGAGGCCAACAAGGTGATTCCATATAGACCAATTTCATCCTTTGAGACCTCTTTCTCTCTCCTCGACGAGCATTTTTTTGGAGCAGTGCAAATCAAGTTAGGACACACTTTTGGCAGATCAATATCTTCACCTACAGAGACTCTTTGGACAAACCAATGATACTTTTGGATGCACCAATCAATACTCTAGAGACCCATACCCTCAAAATATTTTAAGACATCAACCACAGGAAATGGAGGGCATTTCACTGAGGTCACTCATGCATTTTTACAAGTAATTTTATACTTAGACAATTTTTGCATTTTCCTAGATTGGAGCAATCTGCCTGAAACACTATTTTGGAAGACCCATAACTTCCTTTTTAGAAACTCACAAGACAATCAGATACCATGGTCAGGTAGAAAAATCAACAAGCTACATCTTGACACTCTGGGGCAGGAATTTACCTTAACCTATGAATTATGGCGGGCATTTTCCTGGGGCCACTTGGGCAGTTTTACTACCACTGGTGCAAAAACAACCTGAAACCCTGTTTTGGCAAGCCTTTAACTTTGTCATCAAAAGCCCTCTTTGAGAACTGAGACCATGGTATGATAGCCTCTTCAACAAGATATAGCATTATAGTTTTAGATCATTTTTATTGTTCTCCTATGAGGTACAACGAACAATTTCCCAAGGCCACTTGGACCAATTTTCCAACACTTTGCCATTTTTTCAGAATTTGGACCTCTTTTGTTTCTCTTGTTCGTAATATGCAAAACAATATTTTTCCTACTTTGGCAGGTTAATTTCTTGCACATGTGACTATCAAGAAGTAACCTGAAACCATCACTGGATAGCTACTTCAACAAGCAATAAGTTCATGTCAACAGATGAATTCATCCCCACAATGACAGTTCCTAGCAGGCATTTCCAAATAGCCCCTTAACCTTGTGATTTTAACACCTAGCCTAATTTCACTTGTTCTTAACATGCAAAACAAGTCTTTTCTCAATTTGGTTGGTTAATTTTTGGGCAGACTTATAACTTTCTCCTCAGACATGCTTACGAAAAATTGAGACCATGGTCAGGTAGACAAATCAACAGGGTAAAACCTTATCATATGCTGCAGGCATTTACTTTAACCTATGATTTATGGCGGGCATTTTCTTGAGGCTACTTAGTCAATTTTACTTCCTTTGGTGCAAAACCCTGTTTTGGCAGACCTATGACTTTCTCCTCAGAAGTGATTAAGGCAGATTGAGACCATGACTAGATAGCCAGTTCAACAAGCTATAGCCTGGTATGATGGTGCGGGCATTTTTCTCAAACCATGAATTATGGCGGGTGTTATCACTCCAGGAGTCCTTCTAGGCTGTAACTCGAAGAAGCCTGATAACTTAATCAATATCTCAATAATATAAAAAGGTGGATCAAGTTGGATGACTCATATGAAACTCACTCACTCAAACATGCATAGACATACTCAGATAGTCAAAGCTTTTAACCACTGCTGCTCAGAAGGTTTTATAAAAGTAGATGTGTGTAGAAAATATTATGCTAGCAAACTCATATAAAGAACATACATGAATGGCTGATCACAATATGAAAATGGTACTTGGTATTCGATTCACCAACACAGATAGGATGACAGCTATCAAACGTTAGATAAACAGAATAAGTATGAAATAAACATTTCACTGCAAGTACAAGAAGATAGGAAGAAAGGATCTGAACATAAATGGAAAAAGAAGCTTATAAAAATGAGATGAAAATGAGAAGTCTGAAAGCTATATTGCATAAAGTCTCGAAAATCAAACCCATATTCTACATCAGCCGTGGGATTTATAGCCTTTACAAAACTTTTAAGATCCTGAAAAAATGGATCGAATCTGCTAAAAATAGTTAATTAAAAACATCTTTCTTAAAAATATGACAGCGTCCTACATTCAAAAGTAACTGACATCTTGCTAAGGAACCTATATTCGACAGTTGTAATGAGCCTCCAGAGGTTGAAGAGTGAGGTTGAAACCGCTACCTAGAGAACCTGTAGGTTGTCTTTTTCCCAAAATAGACAAGAATATTCCCCTTCTTACCTTGCTGGCGCCTTGAATATGGAATAGCACTGTGGAACAACTCCTATTAATTATAAACTTCATTTGGAAACCATCCTCGTGCCATTCGAAATGACAAAAAATGGATCTGTGTAAAAAGATGTCATTATGTACTGTTTTGTGTTTTCGGTGGATAGGGAAACCAAAATTCGAGCCTGTAATCCACCGAAAGCTGCTTTCGGTGGCTTAGGATAGCTGTGAAAGCCTGTATAAACTATCAAAAACTCTGTCTTGAGATAGCTTTCACTGAATAATAATCCTTGAGATTTACCCATCATTCTGGGTTATAAGTCATTACTCTCTCTTTGATATGCTGGACATAATTAGTATTTCTTGTAGAATCCATTGAAGTTACCACAGTCAAAATGTTTGTGGCTGGATGCATTCATACCCCTGCTTAAATCAACTAGTGAAATTTTGATGTATAACTTTAATTGCTTATAGTGCACACACTCAGATGGCATCAGCTCATACAATCCTTGAATTTGAGCTCTGTAAGATGGAGGCTCGGATCATCCATTTCAACTTTCGCTGGCTTTGGAAATTCCATGTCAACTACTATAGAAATAGTACACTCATCAGGTGGATCTTGCAATAGCTTCATGCTATTCCTAAGGTTTATCTTTTCAACCAACTCCAGGAGATTGTTTGTGCCATGTAGCTTTCCCTGAACCAGTGATGATACATTGGTGAAGAGATCATGTAGAGTATGACCCAGTGGTTTCTCCTTTTCTATTTTTGTCCATTAAATGTTAACCCACAAAACAATGGAAAAGAAGGAACATATATTTGAATCTCTGAAGCAAAAAGAGATCAAATTTAAATGAAATGAGGTATAGAGACGTTGATAGGATCATTAGTTGTTGTTGCTGCGTCCACCTTCTGAAAGAAGCTATATAATTTGAGTGTACAGGCAGTGATGAAAGATTAGGAGCTGGAATAAATGATATTGCAAAACTCTTTGATACTCAATGTGATTACCCACTATTTGGATGAAGGCAATCTGTTCTGGAAACCATGTAGCACACAATTATTCCCACATTCACGCTTGCACATCGTGGTCCTCTGTTTTTTACAATAAGTTGTACGCACCTCTTTCACTGTCAGTTGCTTAGCGCATGGGTATAAATTTTGTAGCTTGAGAACAACCCGAACATGCAAGATTTTTTTGTCCTATGATGCATGGTTCTTCAAAATTTTAATACGCTGCCCAGAAATACAGAGACAGAGAAATGATGGTGCTTTTAAGCCATCGTTTCTGCTCATGAATTAATGCAAAAAATATTCAATCCTGGCTTAAAATTTACACTGTATAATCAATTTGACACCTAGCACCCGATGTGTAATGAAAGGCATCAATATCGACGCCTTAGACCTTAACTTGACACCTCTATATTTGCAAACTGAAAAACTGGGTTGATCATCTCTTTAGGGCATCTGCACAACAAACTCTAATCTTGACACCTGTAATCACTTGACACTTTAATATATTTGATGAGTTGTGAAAAAGTAATATCGAGTTGGGGTTTGATTCGTGACTTAACTCAAGGCTTGTGGCTTGTAGACTTAGCTTGATTCGACTTATAGCTTTGTCTATGGCTCGTGGTTTGACTTATAATGGAAATGTATTAAGAAAATAACACTAGCTTAGAATTTGAATACTTCAAGCACCCATCACTTCTTACTTTGGATGATGAAAATAATAAAGAAGCGTAAGACTAGGGTTTAGGAAATGTAACCATTCCTTGTGCTTTTGTAATGCAGGTTGAAGACGGAGTCAAAAGAGTCTGGAGCAAACATGATGCGTGAAGACCTAATGGGGAATTTGAAAATATGAACGATGGCAAATGGCCAAGAAAGATGACAATTTTAAGCATGAATGAATGAAGCTCCTCAAGATTTGCAAAACTATTTGAGGAGATAACATCTGGCTCCTACTCGAGGATGGAAACCTACCTGTGAGGTTCCAAGAACTTAGTAGTTCCAATCGCCTTCACCATTGGGATATGGAGTCATTTGGCCTGTGCAACTGATTCTCTGAAAACTTGTAGCCTGCATGTGCTTGCCTGTAGCCTGCTCTGCTTATTGAAAAAAAAAAACTGAAAACAACTGAAAGGATCTACTTGCTCGTATGGAGAGCTTATTCTTCTGCTAACTCCTACACTAACCAACTGTACTGTTTCTTATCAAGTGAACTCATGCTTCCAATGAAGCCACATCAGAAATTGATTTGCTGAACCTATGCTTGATCTTGACTCGAAAAATAATGGAATACGTAGCCAACAAAAAAGTGGTTTGAACAGATGATAAAGCCCACTTTCATCTGACACAAATACTTTAACACAAATGCTACTCATAGATTCCAAATAGTTTGCAATAGGGTCATTAAAATAATAAAAGAATACCTCTTCAAGCAACTATTCCATCTGAAGATTGAAATGTTTTTGCTGATTGCTTTCACTGATCTTGATGCTAAAGTGGACTACTCAACCTTTGTCAGAGAAGCATGCATGATGAACTGTTTATCTAAACTTTTCAGCTCATCATCTCCCTCTTCGTATATGTTGCAATATTTCTTTGTTTGTAAATCAGAAAAATGTGAGCTGCCCTCAGCATCTAATGTAGATTCAATACTTTCATCTGCTGTCCTGTCAATCTGCTCATCATTTTCCAAGTCTTCAAAGGGGATAATCTGATCTTCCTGGCAACTTAAGATAATAGATGCATTTGGTACAATGTCAAAAGCATCTATACTATAGCTAACATTATGAATATAATCAATGTCTCGGTCACAATGAGAGATATCCCCTACAACAACATACTCTTCATGATTCTCTGAATCTTTAGTTAATAAATTGAATTCATGACAACATTCAGGAAATAGAAGGTCAGCTGAAAATATTCCTTTGCAGAACAAATGAAAGGCAGCATGAAAATCTGCCAAAGAGTTGATACTGGAAATAGGAAGAGACCGATACCAATCACGAGAAATCCCCTCTAATGAAAAACAAAAGAGTCAGATCTAAACATCTTCATGCACAACTTGCAACCGATGAATGTAATCATAAAAGTCCAGCAAATGTTCAGCTGGTACTTCCCACTCTTCTCCTCGAAATCTGGGAAGACTATTTTCCCATTCATCTCTACTAGGCACTGGATTAGGGAAACCAACATTTTTTTAAAAATCACAGAACGCATACCTCTTTGCCAATATTTTGTTCATGTCATACCAATGGAGTCGCCAACATATTTATGAGCAATGGAGTCACCATTGAATCCGTTCTTCATGGAGTCGCCAGATAGATGATTACAACCAAGAATATGTCCACACTTTGTCTATCATCAAAGTTGGATCTTATGTCGTTCTCCCAGGGAAACTAGTTTCAACTTCCTCTCCCCGGCAATGGCGCCAAAATGTTATCACTCCAGGATTCCTTCTAGGATGTAACTCGAAGAAGCCTGGTAACTTAATCAATATCTCAATAATATAAAAAGGTGGATCAAGTTGGATGACTCATAGGAAACTCACTCACTCAAACATACATAAACATACTCAGATAGTCAAGGCTTTTAACCGCTATTGCTCAGAAGGTTTTATAAAAGTAGTTGTGTGCAAAAAATATTATGCTATCAAACTCATATAAAGAACATACATGAATGGTTGATCACAATATGAAAATGGTACTTGGTATTCGATTCACCAACACGGATAGGATGGAAGCTATCAAACGTTAAATAAACAGAATAAGTATGAAATAAACATTCCACTGCAACTACAAGAAGATAGGAAGAAAGGATATGAACATAAATGGAAAAATAAGCTTATACAAATGAGATGAAAATGAGAAGTCTAAGAGCTATATTGCATAAAGTCTCCAAAATCAAACCCTTGTTCTACATCAGTCGTGGGCTTATTTCCTTTACAAAACTTTTAAGATCCTGAAAAGATGGATCGAATCTACTAAAAATAGTTAATTAAAAACAGCTTTCTGGAAAATATGACAGAGTCCTACATTCAAAAGTAACTGACATCTTGCTAAGGCACCTATATTCGAGAGTTGTAATGAGCCTCCAAAGGCTGAAGAGTGAGGTTGAAACTGCTGCCTAGAGAACCTGCATGTTGTCTTTTTCCCAAAATAGACAGGAATATTCCCCTTCTTACCTTGCTGGTGCCTTGAATATGGAATAGCAGCGTGGAACAACTCCTATTAATTATAAACTTCATTTGGAAACCATCCTCGTGCCATTCGAAATGACAAAAATTGGATCTGTGTAAAAAGATGTCATTCTATCATGTTTTGTGTTTTCGGTGGATAGGGAAACCAAAATTCGAGCTTGTAAGCCACCGAAAGTTGCTTTCGGTGGCTTAGGACAGCTGTGAAAGCCTGTATAAACTATCGAAAACTCTGTCTTGAGATAGCTTTCATTGAATGATAATCCTTGAGCTTTACCCATCATCTAGGTTATAAGTCATTGCTCTCTTTGATATGCTGCACATAATTAGTATTTCTTGTAGAATCCATTGAAGTTCCCACAGTCAAAATGTTCGTGGCTGGATGCATTCATACCCTTGCTTAAATAAACTAGTGAAAGTTTGTTGTATAACTTTAATTGCTTATAGTGCACACACTCAGATGGCATCAGCTCATACAATCCCTGAATTTGAGCTCTGTGAGATGGAAGCTCGGATCATCCATTTCAACTTTTGCTGGCTTTGGAAATTCCATGCCAACTACTATAGAAATAGTACACTCATCAAGTGGATCTTGCAATAGCTTCATGTTGTTCCTAAGGTTTATCTTTTCAACCAGCTCCAGCAGATTGTATGTTCCCTGTAGCTTGCCTTGAACCAGTGATGATACATTGGTGAAGAGATCATGTAGAGTGTGACCCAGTGGTTTCTCCTTCTCTATTTTTGTCCATTAAATGTTAACCCACAAAACAATGGAAAAGAAGGAACATATATTTGAATCTCTGAAGCAAAAAGAGATCAAATTTAAATGAAATGAGGTATAAAGACATTGATAGGATCATTAGTTGTTTTTGCTACGTCCACCTTTTGAAAGAAGCTATATAATTTGAGTTTACAGGCAGTGATGAAATTTTAGGAGCTGGAATAACTGATATTGCAGAACTCTTTGATACTCAATGTGATTACCCACGATTTGGATGAAGGAAATCTGTTCTGGAAACCATGTAGCACACAATTATTCCCACATTCGGGCTTGCCTATCGTGGTCCTATGTTTTTTACAATAAGCTGTACACACCTCTTTCACTGTCAGTTGCTGAGCACATGGGTATAAATTTTGCAGCTTGAGAACAACTCGAACACGCAATATTTGTTTGTCCTCTAATGCATGGTTCCTCAAAATTTTAATACGTTTCCCAGAAATACAGAGACAAAGAAATGATGGTGCTTTTAAGCCATCGATTCTGCTCATGAATTAATGCAAAAAATATTCAATCCTGGCTTAAAATTTACACTGTATAATCAATTTGACACCTAGCATCCGATGTGTAATGATAGGCATCAATATCGGCGCCTTAGACCTTAACTTGACACCTCTATATTTGCAAACTGAAAACTGGGTTGATCATCTCTTTAGGGCATCTGCACAACAAACTCTAATCTTGACACCTGTAATCACTTGACACTTTAATATATTTGATGAGTTGTGAAAAAAGTAATATCGAGCTGGGGTTTGATTCGTGACTTAACTCAATGCTTGTGGCATGTAGACTTAGCTTGATTCGACTTATAGCTTTGTCTATGACTCGTGGTTTGACTTATAATGGAAATGGATTAAGAAAATAACACTAGCTTAGAATTTGAATACTTCAAGCACCCATCACTTCTTACTTTAGATGATGAAAATAATAAAGAAGCGTAAGACTAGGGTTTAGGAAATTTAACCATTCCTTGTGCTTTTGTAATGCAGGTTGAAGACGGAGTCAAAAGAGTCTGGAGCAAACATGATCCATGAAGACCTAATGGGGAATTTGAAAATATGAACGATGACAAATGGCCAAGAAAGATGACAATTTTAAGCATGAATGAATGAAGCTCCTCAAGATTTGCAAAACCATTTGAGGAGATAACAACAGGCATTCTCTTAGAGCAGTTTTGAATAATTTTTACATACTTAGTAAATTCCTAAAAATGGCTGTGTTGGAAAACTGGTCCAAGTGGCCTAAGGGAAATTCTCACAATAATTTGGGCGTTAGAGTAAATGCCTGCACCATATGGTCAGGATGTACCTTGTTGAGTTGTCTACTTGACCATGGTCTCATATTGTCCAAAAAGTGTCCAAGGAAAAAGTTATGGATCTACCAAAATAGTGTTTCATGCATATTGGACCAGTCTAGGAAAGTGCAAAAATTGTCCAAGTATAGAATCAGTAGAAATGCCTGAGTGACCTTCGTAAAATGCCCGCCATGTCTTGTGGTTGGTGTCTAAAATTATTTTGAGAGTATGGGTCTCTAGAATTTTGTTTGGTGCATCCAACTATATCATTGGTGAAGAGTTAGAGTCTCCGAGGAAGAAGATATTGATCTGCCAAAAGTGCTTCTTATCTTGATTTGCATTACTCCAGTAAAATGCCTACCGAGGAGAGAGAAAGAGGTCTCAAAGGATGAAATTGGTCTGGATGGAATCAAATTGTTGGAATATATCCATTGGGTGTCTCACACTTTAAGCAAGAAACCACTTCCCTAGCTCCACCCTTCCACCCTTTTCTAATTTCTTTTTTTCAATTCTGGAATTTCATTTGTCTTGGTCTGTTCTTGTTGCTACTGCAACTTGGACACCCAAGATACAGTTCTTCCTTCTAAAATGTGTGAATATATATTAAATAATTCACCCTTCAATCATTTCAACTCTTCAAACTTCCCTTATACCTTTTCATCATCGTGCCTCTTCAAAATTAATTTTATGTTTATTAAATTAAAACATGACTCGTATGATTTTTCTTCGTTTTGGCAGATCAATATTTTGCACGTGCAAGTACCAGGAAGGGAACTGATACCACAAATGGATAGCCATATCATCAAGGAGTATGCCCATGTCATCTGGAAAAATTATCAGTGTAAGGATCCTATTTGGCGGGCATTTCCAAAATGCCTTTTCAATTTTCTGATAGTTAATTTTCCCCAGTTTGATATGAAAAATTATATTTTTCCAATTTTTGGAAAATATATTTTTTGCATATATGACCATCATGAGGGAAAATGAAAGTATGTATGGATAGCCATTTCAATAAGGAATAGATCCATGTCACTTTTCAAATTTTCTGAAACACACATCCTCTGGCGGGCATTTGAAAATGGCCTTTTAACCTATTAATTCAACACTAAGACAAAATTGTCAAACCCTAGGTCAACATGATGAAATTTTTATTTTCATCAAGTCTCAAGTACGAGACACCCAATGGGTAGATGCCAAAAAGGTGAATCCATAAAGACCAATTTCATCCTCCGAGGTTACTTTCTCTCTCCTTGGCGGGCATTTTACTGAAGTAGTGCAAATTAGGCTAAGTAACACTTTTGGCAGATCCATATCTTCTTCCTCGGAGTCTCTTTGGACAAACTGAGACCATGGTTGGGTAGAAAAAACACCAACCTACAATATTCCCATATGGTGCGGGCATTTTCTTCAACCCACAATTTATGGCGGGAATTTCCTTGAGGTCACTTGAGACATCTTTTCCAACACTTAGTCATTTTTAGGAAATTCTTCAAGGTTTATCCTGAAACCCTTTTTTGGCAGGCTTATATCTTTCTCCTATAAAAATATTAATGCTAAATGAGACCATGAATAGTTATCCACTTTAACAAGCTATATCCGGGTATGATGGGCGGGCATTATATTCAAACCATGAATTATGGTGGGCATTCTCTTAGGGAAGTTTTGACTAATTTTCCCATACTTGGTCAATTTCCAAGTTTCACAAACTTGTCATACTTTTCCAAAATGTTGTCAGATTGCAACACTGTCTTGATGATGGCACTAGAACACTATCATGTGTCTTTCCAACCTTATCACACGTGTCATATCATCACTCATCATACATGCCATGTCATTACTTATATTCCCAATTCCAACCATTTGCTTTGTCATGATACCACCTCATCCATGACTCTTGTCAACATAGACATATATATATGTCATCATAGACAATGTCTCTCATCTTATTTGCTATAAATGCCAACCAATGCCAACCTATATTGCATCTATTGCCCCATTACAATTGACTCAAAGGGGATCTATTTCCCCGACTTACAAGGCAAGATTTACCTAGCTCAATGACTGTACATAATCCAATACAATAATGACATCCTGACGGAGGAATAAAACATCTCCGAATAAATTACAACAGAATATTCTTCGAAGTTACAATATTTCAACACGTGGTGGTGATGAAGATGATGATCATGATGAAGATGAAGATGATGATGATGAAGATGATGAAGATGATGATGATGGTGACGATGATGATGAAGATGATGATGATGAAGATGATGATGATGAAGATGATGATGATGATCAATGATGGTGGTGGTGATGACGACAACAATGATGATGATGATGATGATGATGATGAGGATGAGGACAATGATAATGAGGATGATGATGTTGAGGATGATGAGGATGATGATGATGATGACCAGGATGATGGTGATGAAGATGATGATCATGATTATCATGATGATGATTAGGATGAGGGAGATGACGATGATGATGATGACGATGATGACGATGATGATGATGATGATGATGAAGAAGATGAAGATGATGAAGATGATGAAGATGATGATGATCAATGATGGTAGTGGTGATGACGACGAAAACAATGATGATGAGGATGAGGATGATGACGATGAGGATGATGATGATGAGGATGAGGATGATGATGATGAGGATGGGGATGATGATGATGATGATGATGATGATGATGATGATGATGATGATGACCAGGATGAGGATGATGGTCACGATTATCATGATGATGATTAGGATGAGGGAGATGATGACGACGACAATGATGATGATGATGATGATGATGATGATGAACATGATGAATATGATGATGATGATCAGTGATGGTGGTGGTGATGACGACGACAATGATGATGATGAGGATGATGAGGATGAGGATGAGGACGATGATGATGAGGATTATGATGATGATGATGATGATGACTAGGATGAGTGTGATGAATATGATGATCATGATTATCATGATGATGATTAGGATGAACCGGATGATGATGATGATGATGATGAAGATGAATATGATGATGATGGTAATGGTTATGATGATGATGTTGATGAAGATGATGATGATGATGAAAATGTGATGAAAAGATCATTACCTTGGTCTTCACTAAATTCTTCTGATCTTGGCCAACATTATAATAGAATGGTTGTGAGTGATTATTCACTCCTATAAAGAATGCACTTTATAGAACTACCAAACTGCTCAGTTAGGATCTTCCTCTTTTCAGAAACCGAACTAGTTCCATAAGTCTTGATTCTTCATGTGCACAAATATAAGAACATGAGGCTTCATAGGGCCCAAAATGTTGTATTTTGTTTTAATACTTCCTCAGATCATATTGAATTTGAGTGAAAGGAGGAGCTGCGTTAAACAATTTTGAAACTCTAAAACTAATCATGCATAATGATTGTTTTCAAATCATATTGAATTGTCAAATTAGTCCTTGGAATGGGTGTTAGGAGCAATCCTTATTTTTTTACTCAATTGGTTGCTCCCCTATCATGTAGACATCTTCATTTACTGAGCTCCCCCTAAAATTGTGATGATGAAGATGATGATGATGATGATGAAGAATATGATGATGATGATGATGATGATGATGATGATGAAGATGATTATCATGATAATGGAGATGATGATGAATGGGATGATGATGATGATAATCATGAAAATGACAATGATGACGATGATGAAGATTATTATCATGATAATGGAGATGATGATGAATTGGATGATGATGATGATGATGATGAATATGATGATGAAGATGAAGATGCCGATGATGATGATGACGAATATGATGATGATGATCAAGATGATGATGATAACGAAGATGTTGATGGTGAATATGATGATGATGATGATGATGATGATGATGATGATAAGGAAGATGATGATGATGAAGAAGATCATGATGATGATCGATGATGATGATGACAACAACAAGGATGATGATGATGATCATCGCCGTTGTTGTCTCCATCACCATCATCTTCCTGGTCTTCATCATCATCATTATCATCATCATCATCATCATCATCGTCATCATCATCATATTCATCCTTGAAGGGACTTATGTATAGGATCTCACTATAAGCAATGCAACCAATACAAATTATGAAAAAATCTTAGTTAAATTAAATTAAATTAAAAACATAGAGTTGTTTAACTAAAATTAATTTAAAATGCAACAAAATATAAAATATGCAAATAAAAGAAACCCAAAATAAACTAAACAAAAAATAAATATGCAAAAAAAAAAAAAAAAACACAAAATAAAAAATATGCAAATAAAAAAACAAAAAAACATAGAGGGAAAAGACTCTCGCGCACTAGCTCATTAGCAACATATAGAGCAAAAAAACAAAGAAAAAGTTCACTCTCGCGCACTAGTTCATTAGCAGCATCCAGAGCACTGGTAATTTGATGAGCAGAGAAGTGGTAAATCGAGGAGCAGGGGATAACAGTCTAGAGGATAGTGGCGTTCCCAGGGGAGGCAATCTGGTGACAATCCAGAGGATAACAAAGGGCCCAATGAATTCGGTAATCCCATCAACCCTAGTAGTGTAGGAATTTGGGAAAAATCCCACGGTTTTGACTGTTTCCACACTAAATACAGACGTTTCACTGTTTACTTTGTTTTTTTTTCGAGGGTTTATACGAAATATAGGCCGTATTTGAGGGGCAAAATGACCCATGATGAGCATTTTTATTGTCAAATGATAGCCCTAAACCCATCCATCGCCCGTTTGATAGAGAACGGGCATGGACCCTACCATCACGACCAAACAAATTTGGGATTTCTATGTTGCAGAACACCATAGCAATGGTAAGAAAATGGCCTTGGGTAGTGTAAGACGATTCAGGGTTGTGATAAGACGATTCAGGATCCAACATCACCCTATCCACGTCCATGTGAAAAACCACTCAAAAATACCTAAAATTGGTCTAAATTTGGTGACATTTCACCATGTTATCCTATTTTAAAAAAATCAGGCATGGAGGGAGGGAAAATGATGCTTGGTTTGAGGAGGATACTTCATGGAGGTTGGTGATGGAACCCCAAATTGAATCCCCAACATGATCTATATGAGGGGGAACCACATACTTCTTTGCATGCATTAGCTAGTCAAGTGGCCCAACAAACACACTTATATATCTGTGTTGTGAACAAATTCCAAATCTAATCAAATCGTTTCTTATACTTAAAAATAATTCAAATATAAATAAATCTAAAAGAAATTACACCCTTGAGAGAAAAATAGCTTTTGATAAAGTTTTTGGGAAGAAATAACTTTTGATATTAAAACATTACAAGTAAATATATTTGCACGCTAAATTATATCTGCTTGGTAACTTATATTCTTGTTTTATCGAGTGTAGGTACCACCAAATAGGTATCTGTCAGATCTATCTTCCTCGAGTGATGATGAAGATATACTCGGAGAGGTTGAAAGTGAGACGTGTTGTACTGGATCTACCGGTTCTATATCAACTAGATATGAAAAGGTAAGGAAAATATTTCGTAGACACATGCAATATTTTATTGCCAATGGAGGGTCATGTAATTATGATGTTGAGAGCATATTTGTATGTGCAACAAAAACAATACTTCCAGGTGAAGAGTTGTTGATCAATTACAACTTAAATCGAATAGATGTAGCTTCCACAGTCCAGGGTAACCGTGGAAGGTCACATGCTATGCCTCATCAGGTAATGCTAAATATAGTAACTAAACATGACTACATAACTAAATGTTTCGATTTTTTTTGTTAACATTCGATTTCCACCGAGCACATTCGCTTTTTTCGTGCTTATTATGAATATTTCCATGTGATAACATGCTTATTACACTGTTATGCTTATCTCATTTTTGTTTATGTTACAATTATTGACTCAAATTTTACTGATTAATTTATTTTGTCAGGGTGGCAGCAGTGGAAAGCCACATTCTGCTTCCACCATCCAGGGTGACCGTGGAAGGTCACAATCTATGCCTCGTGAGGTAAATGTTAAATATAGTAAATAAATATGACTACAATAACAAAATGTTTCGTTTTTTTCGGTTAACATTCGATTTTCACTATTACCATTCACTTTTTTTGTGCTTATTGTGAATATTTCCATATGCTAACATGCTTATTACATTGTGGCAGGGATTTGCTCATCGCCATGGAGTAGAACATCTATCTTCTCCTTTGGAGGTAAAAGTAAATATTATTGCAATATCTCATTTTTGTTTATGTTAGAATTATTGACTCAACTAAATATAGTAACTAAAAATGACTACAATAACTAGAAACTCCAACCCCGGAAGATTTCCATGTGACAACATGCTTATTACACTATGGTAGGGGACTTCCCATGTTCATCATGAAACAGAATGTGTGTCCTCTACTTCTGAGGTAAAAATAAATATTATTGCAATATCTCATTTTTTATTATGTTACAATTATTTTCACAACGTTTAGTTATTGATTTATTGTGTCAGGGTGGCTCCAGTGGAAAGACACCTGTTGCTTTGATAGTCCAGGGTGACTGTGGAAGGTCACACTCTGCGCCCCGTTAGGTAAGTGTTAAATATAATAACTAAATGTTTCGATTTTTTTTGTTTAACATTCAATTTCCACTGTTGACATTCGCATTTTTCTGTGCTTATGATGAATTATTGATTGATTTATTGTGTCAGGGTGAGGACTGTGGGATGTCACCGACCACAACACCGCATTAGGTAAGTGTTAGTTCTTAATAGTAACTAAATTTCATTAAAAAAACAATGTTTGAATGATGTTAAAATTAATTTGCTTAATTTTATTGTTTGTTGAATTTAGTCCAGTGTAGTTGATCTGGGTGATGAGGAGCTTGATGATGAAATTTACTATTCCATAGACTCAATGGAAACTATGAAGAAGGCCCTGAGAAAGGGAAACATAGAAATTATTTCCTTGGCTCACACAAGGCCCATGACACAGGAAACCAGGGCAAGGATTGAAGAGATGAAAGAACGAATAAAATATTATGGGGTAAGTGGCATCTTCACATTTTTTTTTAATCTATGACATGATTTCATATCTAATATTAAGTTTCCTATTTTTCCAAGTGATCTGATAAAGTAAATTTTTTCGTTTGTAGCAGTTTTTACGACCCGTGACTAGAGAAATTGCTGAGACAGGTATAGGTAGCAGTGATGCTCCAATGCAACAACAACGCTGACAAAGCAATGTACCAATGAGGCTTTTTGACACTCCTATTGTTGGCATCGAATCCATTGATAAGGGCACTAATTTTGATCGGCATGACATGCTGGAGCATGATGAGATGGAGCCTATGACTCCACATGACTCTGGAGATGAATGTACTGTAGATGACCAAGAAAAATTTCCTATAGCAACACGAGTTAAAAGCACCAGATCACTAGATATCACCTTTATGGTGGATGACGCTTGTGTTTCGATCAAGATTCAAAAGATTTCAGGTATTTATTAATTTTAATCATGAAATTCAAATGGACATACGTTGAAATTATTAAAAATTAATGGATTACACATTTCTGCAGGAAACAATTTTTTCTACAGGAATTTGAATGACAAAGCATTGGAGCTGTTTGGCCCCACCAATCGCACACGGTGGAATAGCCAAGATAGCGCAAAGAGAGATGAATTGATAGACCACATGGTAAACTTGTTCGGCAATACATTCAACAAGAAGTGGTTTCAAAGTTAGCCGGCGAGAATTTAAAATATACCAGGGCCCAATATAGGGATAAATTGCAACTTGACCTCAAGCATGAGTGCCCTCCCATGGGTCTGGATAAAGAGTGGAAGGCACTCATAGAGGATGCAAAGGAGAAATTGCTAAAAAGACAAGGAAAACAACCACGTCCTGGAAAAGCAAGGTACAACACATATCATCTTTTTAGTGAAATATGCTCATTTTTTTTTTCTTTTTTGTTTTAAGTAAGAATTCTGAAATCTAACGTTTTTCAAATTTTTCATATATAGGCTACCTGACACCTCCAAAGCAACCAAGGCTAGAGTTGAAAATCATGGGCAGCATAGATTGGGCCAGGGTGGCTATAGAAAACTAAGAGCCTGAATCGTAAGAATTAAATGATTAACTGTGGGGAATATTTATTTGACAGTAGTGAACAAATATCTGTTTTTGATACTGAAAATTTTAAATGTGTTATGGATTGCAGGGAAATACGTTCCAAGATGCTGCCACCGAGGAAGACCTAAAGATTGGTTTCAAGTATGGTTTTAAAAGTGTGATTGAATATAACAAAAGCTTGGGGCAGACTCCAATCTCCCCAATGACACAGATGCAGGTAAATAAAATGAATAAGGACATCATTGCAGTATACTATTAAAGTATATTCAGTTTTGATTATATCACCCATAACTAAATATTTATGTTTGTTTTAAGAAACAGTGCAATCGTAGCAGTGAATCTAGCGCTACTCAGCATGTACCAATTGATGTTGGGGTGTGCATGTCCCATGATAGTGGGGAGCAGAGTATCCATTCTGGTATGTGTGCTTTGGAAATAGAAATATCTACTGTGATTATAGATATTTATTTCCTGGCGTATACTTATAAATTTTCTTCTTTCAATGGAAGACCATGTAGCTCAGTAGGGTGAACCACAAGAGGAATTAGCAAGTAGAGAAACAATTAACAAAATAGCTATCACAACTACACAGACACGTAAAGAGCAATATTGTAATTTTAATCAAAATAATGAACTATTAATTTCAATAATATTTCAACATATCGATATGCCCATTTTTGTTGTTGCAGTTCATGCCCCTTCAGAACTGCCTACATGCTCTACTCAATGACGTACAAGAAGTATGATACATGAAGGCATGGAAACACAAACACTAGTAGGACATGGCTCTATAGATATTCCACCAAATGATGATGAAAATACCCCAATCATCAATTTTTACAATGCAAAAAAACAGAAATCAAAGAAAACGTAGCTGTATAAATTCATGACTTGTATTTGGATGTATATCGATGTTGTTAGTATGTAACATTGTTTATATGAATTACCTCAATATGCTTCAATGTTTTTATGTTTATATGTTTTGATAACTAGCCTAGTTATTCATGAATGTTTATATGTTTTCTATGTAAACAACATCATTTATTGGGTATGGGGAATTGAGAGCGATGTGAGGGGGGGGGCATTGGTTGGAAGGTCTTATTGGCCAGGCATCTCCATGAGGGCGTGCAGGCATTTTATTGAAGGCCTACAAGAATTTTTAAATATCCCATTGCGGGCATTTTTAGAGTGGCCATGAAGAGTAGTGCAGGCATTTTGAGAGGAGACTGTTTTTGTGGAAGACAATGGAAAATGTGACAAAGGAAAATGACATGGAATAAGGCTGAACATGAAGGACAAAGACATGTGGTAAGCATGGCAAGCAAGTATGGAGGACAAGAACAAAGGACATGACATGGAAATGGAAAAATGACAAAGAGAGGACAAGCAATTGACATGGAAACCATGAGATGATGAAAAGGACATTGATGACATGACAGATGACATGGAGCATTTGATGAAAAGGCATTTTGGAGATCTGCAGGCATCTTAGTGCTCGTGCGGGCATCTAAGCAAATGCCTTTGCGGGCATTTGAAAGACCTTGTTGCGAGCATTATTGAAGCACCTGCGGGCATGTCGATAAGGAGCTGCGAGCATAAATAATAGCCTTGAGGGCATATTTAAAAAGGAAGCTGCGAGAATTTTTGAAGAGCCATGCGAGCATATTGGATGGCCCCATTGCGGGCATTGGTTGGAAGGTATTATTGGCCCATTGCGGGCATCTCCATGAGGGTGTGTGAGCATTTTATTGAAGGCCTATGGGAATTTTTAAATAGCCCATTGAAGGTGTCACATACCCCAATTTTGTAAAAATAATGTAATCATTTTATTATATTCCTGAGACATTATGTTAAATTTAATGGTAAGTAGGAATTGATGACTCAGCAGAGTCACTAGAAATGGAATGTAAATCAGAATATTTTATTATTAATAAATAAATTATGGAGACAACAACATGGGAGAGCTGTTAAAAGAGGTTACTGGTCAAACTGGTGGATGGAACTAGGTGGAAAGGCAAAAGACAAGTGGCAACATCCTCAAACATTTCCTAAGTTGCAGGTGGCAACCTCCCTATATTTGGGGTCATGATTCCCCAAGAAAGTGGAATCTGAGCAGGTGGCTCATTAATGATAGTTAACCCAACAAAGACCTAGGCAATATTTTAAATAGTACGCAATGAACTGAGCTGGGGGTTCAATTGGTTCTGGGGGAGAATACATTCAGGTGAATGCTATTCAGGAGTCCCATTAAGGAAGAGGGAAAAAACAGAAAGGAAGTTGTTTGAGAGGAATGCTGCAGTAACTTGGTTCCAGTATAGCTATTTGGGCTGAGTGAATTATTCTGTTGCACCTAGTTCCATCCAGGGAGACCAGAGCAAGCTCGGGGGTCCCGAGAAGTGTTGTCTGGGCACTCTCCAGGAGTTGGTAGGGAGGAACAACCTCCCATTGCTGTTGTTGTCCACAGAAACAGGTTCTGTCATTTATTTCCTTCTGTTTGTTAAGTCTGAATAAATGTATGATGAGTTGATTTCTATATGTCTGAAGAGTAATTATTTAGTGAAGTAGTATATCAGCGTAATAGTAGGTAGATTTGGTGTATTTAATGTGTTTTAGCATTCCTTAATATCAATATTATTTACTGTTAAGGTATCTCTAATGTTTTCAGTACAATAGTAATATTTTTAAATAACAGTTTATCATTATAATTATGACCCTAGTTTAATCATAATTGTTAATTAGATAAATGAAGTCTACGTATAAGTCATTTTATGCTGTATGTTACTAGATGTATTTAGCAGACATAGAAGGCAGTAATAATATTAAACCAGATAAATTACAGTATTGAATCATTATCAATAATATTGTAGAAGAATGGTAGCCTTAGTTCGAATGTCTATAGCTGAATACAAACCCTAAGACAGAAATCTAACTGATATCATTTTATTTCAGAAATTAATACCCAAACCCTAAGTCATCTCTTGACAACTAAATTCATGACAGTGGTGTTCGAATCGAACCTGGTTACTTCAGATTTTAACGAAAAGAAACAAACTAAACATTTGTGCAGAAAACCTAAACGGGAAATTTATCACACATAATTTATTAACAGTAAATATACCAGTTATTGTTTTAAAAACCAAAAGAAGTATCAGAACGAAATCTAGCTTGACATTTAGCTTAAACAATATAGTATTAATTTCTTTAATTTCCATTTGTAACCATAGAATCGTAATCATAACGAATCGAACGAGTAACTAAACAAAATCGTGACCGAAGAATTTGATTTAAACCCTATCTTCCCAGTTTATACTATAAGAAATTACCCATAGAGATATGGCTTAGTTATTAACATCATAACATAAGAAAACAAACAAACAAACAAACAAAAAGAACAGTAGCTAGCTCGAGGTTGAGCTTAAACAAGAATAGTATTATCTTTCCTCCAAACCTTCTGTTAACCACAGAATCATAATTATATCAATAGAATCAGTATCTAAATAAAATTACTACTGTACATTCGGATTAAAACCCTATTTTTATTTCTTTTCAAACTTACAGGTATCTAAACATGTAGAAGCATTACAACGAATTCACGCCATACCCAGCTCAGATATACGGGAGTTTGTTAACATGTCTTCTTATCAAAGTCCAAATACACAGGAGTTTTTCATAACAACAAAACATATTATCAACCCTGTGTGAAAAAATAGAGCCCAGTTCTAAAACTACAAAGCCGAAATACCATTTACAGACAGACTCTAGATTCTTCCTATCTATTTATATTTTAAACACAGTATTTGTCAACAGAAGTCCTTTAACATAAAAACAAAGCTAGTATTACAAAGTGAACCGAAGCCGTAACATTTCATTACATCACAGGGATAAACCCATAACCTTTCATTTAAAAACACACAGTTAAAAGATTCAACCAGGCTGCCGAAATCCATAGGTCACTACGTTCAAGCCAAACCCTAAACACTCTTATAACTATCAAGGAGGAATGCCATGGTGAATGACCAGGCTTACCAGGATAAGCCAACTGACGAAGTAAGTGTCCTGTACACTTCGTGAATAGGCAGGTCCTGCAATAACATTTGTTACCAGTTATAAACGCATTTATTTAAAACCAAATCTTTGACTGAAATAACAATGGAGGAGTTCTGTAACTTACCGCGTTTGGAAGGCATTGTTAACATCGTATTTAACATGATCGTCGTGAGCAAGGTAGGTGTAAAACCTCTTCTTCGTTACCATATACTACGAGCTCGCAGAAATAAGGATAGTTACCACAATGAAAGCTTCATCAGGACCAAGCCGAGAGTATGGCAACGCAGAGACTAAGGTTAAATTTTGACAACAAAGGGACAAAACCCTAGGATTATAACCAACTACAGTCGCCAATAATAACACACAATAACTCCCTTGCAATGAAGTGAACAAGCACGAAGGATTAAAGTTGCCGAGAAGCTATGCTCTTTAACATTTTTGCAGGGTGTTAACACCCAAAAAGTGCTCACTAGCTCATTTCCCTAATCACATGACCCATTTGTCCACTTTTTCACCATCTGAGCCTCTGAAACCAACAAAAGGTCACCAAAAGACCTGAGTACACCCCTTTTTCCATTAAAAAAAGATTATTTTTCCTGAAAAGCATAAAAAACCCTAAAAAAGGGTCCAAATTCCCAAAAATATTAAAAAGGGAATTAAAATATTAATTTTATTCAAAAAAGGAAAAAGGAGGAAAAAGTACCTAAACCATGTTGGTCAATACCATTTGGTTTCCACAAAACCAAAAATGGTATTCCCCACCACCAAAACCTATAAAAAGGTGGTAGGGGCTCCTCATTTCACATCCATCCATTATCTCATCCTCATGCTGCCAAAATCTTCCTTAAGCATTTTGGCCATTGTAAGCAACCTTGGAGAAGGAGACCTCTTGGAGCTTGGAGCTACTCATCTTGGGAGTTGCTCAACATCAACCTTCACCATTGAAGGTATTATCGCAAGCACTTGCTTGCCCCCCACTTTTCAATACAAATTCATTCTTTAATATTTTCTTGTTCTTTTTTTTTAGATGTTTACACTATTTGCTTATATTCTTGCATAGATCCATAATTAGTTTTGTTTATATTAGTTTCTTGGTTAATTCTATTGAAAATGCTGCTACTAGTTAGCAGGTGCCCATAGCACTAAGCCTGGTTGCAAAACCGGGCCAACAGTTTTTGGCGACTCCGCTGGCTTTGAACAATAGATCTCAAATTTTGCTTTTAATTTTAGTTTTTTATTAGTTTTTAGCCTTTAGATCCATAGATCTGCCACCCTAGACAGCAGATCCATTGCTGCTCTAGTTTTTGGCCCCATCTATTGCCATTAACATCCCATAATTCCCAATTTTCAGGTTCGTTTTTCGGCTTTCGCCTCGCGGTTTTTAGCCTGACAGTTGCGCGGTCCATCGCGACTTTTTGGCTTTTTTCCGCGCAGTTCACCGCGGCTTCGTGGCCTGTTTCCGCGCTGCACATCGCGGCTTCGCGGTCATTTACCACACTGCACATTGCGACTGCGCGACCATTTTCCGCGCGGTTACCCGCGGCTTCGCGGCCTATTTCCGCGCTGCACATCGCGGCTTTGCGGACATTTTTCGCGTTGCACATTGCGACAGTGTGCCTAAATCCCGCGCGGTCCATCGCGACTGTGCGACAGAAACCTGCGCGGTCCATCGCGACTTTTCTGTCAAAAGCTGCGCTGCTAATTTTTTCATTCGGCCATTCCGATTCAAAAAATTATTTTTTACTGTATTTTCTGCCCACATAGCACATTTTTACAGTATTAAATTCTGCATATTTTATAGCCATAGGAAAAATTTTACTATTTAAATGCACATCTATAAGTCTTTTTAAAAAAATTTCAAGAAAGTGAAAAAAATACTTATTTTGCAGTTTATCTAGGTTAAAAAAAATTCTTGTTTACTTCTTTAAAAATCTTGCCCTTAGCAATTTCCTTGAACAAAAAACCATTTATTTCTTTAAAGAAGTCTATTATTTTCTTTCATGATTCCAAAGATCCTTTGTTTTTTGAGTTAATTTTGCAAAGCATTTAGTTTCCATTTATTGAAAAAAGTCATAAATATTTGCTTTTTTATTTTTGAAAGATCCTTTATTTTTTGAAAATTTCCTATAAAGCATTTACTTCTTTCAAGTTCAGTTTACAATACTACACGTGCACCCACTCAAACACTTAATCGAACTGAGCTTTAAAACTTACCCTAATTTCAACACACTTTTAACCTCATTTGAGGAACACTAAAAGAACTTTGTAGCTAGGTAGTATTGGGGGGATAGGTGTTCCAATAACACCCCTCAATTATTATATCTGAGACATAGAAGTTGTCAATTTAGGGAGCTAAAATCTCTTAGTATTTATTGGTGCGGTCACAACCGGTTTGTGGGAAGGCCTCTCCCCTAAGAGGGTTGAAGTCGCGAGGATGGTTCCGGAAGCTTGAGTGGAATACCGAAATCCATTCAGTAACCGAAGGGCTACCATTCGAAGTTCTCGGGATATCCCAGTATTGGGATATTGCGATCAAAGGACCAAACGGCAGATTTACCTTTTCTCGACGCATCATGAACGGAGTATCCTAGTAGCCTTTCTTTAGGATTGATTACCCGGTGTCCCTCCCGGTAGGGGGATATCTAGCCGTTGTCTCAACACTCATATTGTCTGACTTGGATTTCATCACCTTGCAGAGGATATCGTTTGTTGATTCACAATACTTTTAGTTAGGTGTTTGCATGATTCAACCCACCTTTGGTCTAGTTACACCTATTTTTTCTAGGAGCTGTTTGCATGTTGGTATTCTGACCATTTGTTGCATCCCTCCACTTATTGTAGCACAACTGCTAGAATAAGTGCCTTTTTTGAGGTTGATTTTTTGGCCTGAGAGCCTTCATTTTCACTCCCCTTCTTGCACCCTTGGTTGCATTAGGGTTTTGAGTTTTATATATATATATATATCACCACCTGATACTTAAACAGATTTTTTCCACAAAAACTTATTTTCTCACCATTGAGAATTTTAGATACTCTCGTTGTCTAAAGGGCGAACTCCCAGAGTTCAGTCTACTTGGCTCGCCACGTCACCGATGCCGAGCCTTATCCCTTGACTTGACACATCGTCGGTCAACTAGACAGTCATCCGATTCTGACACGCCTCACTTCACTTCTGATTCTGAGGCAGAATCCAAAAATCCCACTGCGTTATTCCCAACCAACATTATGTCTGGAACACCATTTGATCCACTCTTTACCAGCACCATAGGAGAGACGTCTACAGACCCTTCTACTGCAGTGCCGTCCATGGCAACAACCACCCCCCTGGGTATGCCCAATATGGGCAACACTCCACATTTAGGAATGCCCAACACAGGGCCACCTCCTGTTATAGGAATTCCCAACATAGGGCCACCACCTGTTATGGGTATGCCCAACATAGGGGTCACACCCCATCTTGTTTCCACAAACCCTATCCCAGGAATCACCACTACTATTCCTAACCCTGGTGTAACCCATGTTGCACTAGGAAGCGCTGGCCCTTACCAGACCACACCTATTGGAGGACATATACCTTCAATACCTAGCATACCTTTAGGTGCTACTAGACCCCATACCACCATGACTAGGCATGTCCCAGTCCCAGTCGCTACATCTGCTAGCTTACCGTATATGGCAAGTCTGAACTTGCCAGATTTAGCCAGGCTCACCAATGACCCTATCAGACACGATCCTGCGTGGCCTCACATGCCCACCAAACTCCCCTCTAACATCCCTAAGTTTGAGGGTAAGGCAAGTGAGGACCCCCAGAACCATATCATGTCCTTCCATCTATGGTGTTCCTCCAATTCCATAGTGGATGACTCTGTCCGCCTCCGTCTATTACAGTGCACCTTCACTGGCTCTGCAGCCAAGTGGTATATCGAGCAGCCCCATGGGACGCATGCCACCTTTACCTCCCTTTCCTCGACCTTCCTGCAGTTCTTTCAGTTACCTGTCCACTATGATGTGGGCGTCGAGATCCTACTGTCTTGCAGACAGAACACGGCCACCCACATCACTGACCACATTCATGAGTGGCGTCGACGCTGAAGCCTCTGCAAAATCAAATTAGACGACTGTATCTTCCTAGATTGGTTTCTAAAATCCCTTCTCCCTCTCATTGCGAAGGATGTGGCATCCAAAAGACCCCAGTCTGAGGAAGAGGCCATCATCAAAGCCCAACAGTTTGATCTCATTTACGCCCAGTCGGGTTATCTATACACAATCATACCGGACGCCCCACGCGGCGACTCTTCACGCGGTGACACACCGGGGGCATCACATGCCACTGATGGCATTATTGGCCAAATCACACCGCAAGCTAAACCTTTCAGCATGGTGAGCACCATGCCTGCCCCATACCTCTCTAGGGCTACATCCAGTTCCGGAGCAACAACTTCTTACGCTCCAACAAACCAGACACATCACATTCATGGACCCTCTTGTCCACAACATTGCTATGGGCAAGTGCCATCAGCATATGTACCTCCTACATATTATAACCAACCTGCTACGCAGAACTCCATTCAGTTCCCGCCACAACCGATGCAATACCCACAACAAGCTGCACCATCTAATCCAACACATCCAATAGCTCAAGGGTACCACCAACCCCAACAGGCAGCTGGACCACCTCCAGCTCCACCCACATATTATCCACCGCAAACTGCTCCTGCACCTGCGGCTCCCCAAAATCCCCCTAATGCTCAAGGGCATGTGTACGCACAACAACATCAGCCCCAATACCAGAATAACCAACGCAACCAGGGTGGGAAACCAAACCGTGGAAGAGGACGTAACCGCGGTAACAACCAACACAATAACCAAGGTCCACAACCTCCCCATCCTCCGCAAAATAATAACGCGACGCCTGCTCATCAGAATCCTGATCGGCCACCTAAGCAAGCCAAAAATGCTAATTTACGAACAAACCATCCTTGTTCTATTTGCGGGGTCTATGGCCATTATACCCACGCTTTCGCACATCTGGAGCGAGCTCGGCAACTATGGACAGATGACGCCCATCGTCAAGGGCAGGCGGCTCCTCAGCCGCCACCCAACCCTCCACCACCTCAACAACAACCTTTGGTGCTACAAAACCCTTTTCCAACATAAGGAGTGGTGAACACTCAACCGTTAGCTCCCCCACAGGGCAACGTGCCACCACAGCAAATCACTTACGCCGCTCCTGATCAACCAATGTTTGATTCAGGAACTCACCACTTATTGATGATGTCCACTGCCGATGTCAACATCCAGACACGTCGGAACTAGTATGGCCCTACCTCCGAAGCCCCCCCCGCAGATAAGGACACTAACGCTCATCCCACTGATCAGACGTTACGTATACGACCGCTTCCACTCGATGGCGCCTCTAAAGCACCTCGTTTCCCACTCCGTCGTATCAACAACAACCCCAATGCACGGTCTGCGTCAAATTACAACATTGTAGATGACTTAGCTCAATCTCCCGCAGCCATGTCTGCGTTAGAAGTCTTGAAAAACTGTCCTACGCAGCGTAAGACTTTACTTTCCTCCATTGGGGCGATTGACCCAAATGATTCAAAATTGATGACCTTTGATTTGGACTAGTCCGAACCACGTCTGCCTTCCACCATAGCAGTCCAAGTTTATGTTTCTATTCGGAATCTTGTCATCCATCGATGTATCATCAACGAGGGTGCCTCTACATGCGTCATGTCCACATTCGTTTGGCAGAAGTTGGGATCCCCTACTCTCCAGCAATCCACCACTGCATTGCGAGCCTACGACGGTCGGTCAGCTCAACCTCAAGGTCTACTACCCAATGTCCCCGTCCAATTGGGTAGGAAAACTGTGCTCATCGACATAGAGGTAATTAATGCCCAACTCGATTATAACCTTTTACTTGGCCGCAGTTACATGTACGCCATGAAAGCGGTTGCCTCATCCATTTTTCATACCATGATGTTCCCCCACGAGGGACGCGTGGTCAAAATCGACCAACTCACCTACTATGATCCCAATGCCCCTGCAGCACCCGAAAATGTTCTCCTCATGGTTGAACAACCCGCTTCTAGTGCAACTACCTCCTTTGTTTCTTCTGTGGGACCCGGACTTTACTCAGATACACCAATGACCTCTACATTCTAGGCCATTCCACCACCGTTACCGGAGACCCACGTGGCAAACCTCTGTACTCTTTCACAGAATACACAAGCACCCGGTAGTCAACCACCATTGGTCCCTAGTCACATCGGTGTTACACCAATCCATACTATCCCCTTTCTATTTCCTCCTTCGGGTGTAGTAAGCGCCCTGGTTATGGCTACCCTTAGTCTACCCGGGTTAACATTGGGATTACCCGTGTGGTATATTTTGCCTCCTATTCCACCGCCGACACCAAATGTCATCCTCCAACCGGTACAACCTATTGTTACCACTACTCAACCTCCTCCTGGTGTCACAATCCCTTCATCGTCAACGAAACCTCCTCCTAGTCTCAATATCCCTTCGTCGTCAACGAATCCTCCTCCTCTTGTCAAGCCCACTGGGGGAAGAGGTCCACAACCATACACTGCTATACCACCTCCTAAGGTAGTTAAACCCCCACCTATATTTCGAGCTCCTCCTAAATGCTCACTATGCGATGAAATAGGCCATCCCACTCATCAATTCCCACAGTTACCGGCACTCCAGGAACATATGAATATGTTGGACGACGACACCAGCATCCCAGTAGTTAGACTAGAGCCACCTCCTCAGCCTCGTGACAGATCACTGCGCACTAACCATCCTTGTGCCATATGCAGTGTTTACGGCCACTACTCTCACCATTGTCCTGATCTCCCTGACTATAGAGCAGCATTGTACGAGTTAAACAATGTCAATTTAGAGATATCTCCTCCCCTCATCGAGGAGATCTACCCCCCGCCATCATCCTCGTCGGAAGAAGTTAATACAATCTATATGATTTCAACAACTTTCAAACCAGAACCCCTTAATTTATGGTCTGACTACTTCAATACTAATGAGCAAATTTTGGAGACACTGACTACACCCGACTACCCTTGGGATGATATGCATCATCGCTCATATTTCCTCCTGGAAACATCTACATCCACCGCATCCAACCAGCTATCAGTCGAATCGAAATATTTCATACCCACTAAGGTCGATTGGTTAAAGGACCCCATCCCAGCACCGGATGCCTTTGAAGAAGGGAACATGTCCAACATTTCCCCCATTATACAAATCGATATTTCCACAACACCAGGGAAACCTGAGCTTATCTCGCTAGGCGCATCTTGCACTCAAGCAGAAACTCAGGCGTATAAAAAGCTTTTTCAAGAGTTCCGGGATGTTTTCGCCTGGTCCTATACCGAAATGCCTGGTCTTGACCCCGCCATTATAGATCACCACATTGATACATGGCCTGAGGTACCCCCTGTTCGTCAGAAACAGCGACCCATTCATCCTTCTAAACTCCCCGTTGTTAAAGCTGAGGTCGAGAAACTTCGCAAAGCAGGATTCATTTATCCTATTCTGTACACCACCTGGGTGTCGAACCCCGTTCCCGTCAACAAAAAGCAAGGCACCCTTAGAGTATGCACTGACTTCCGTGATTTAAACCACGCTTGTCCAAAAGACAATTTCCCCACACCATTCATTGATCAACTCATTGATGAGTGTGCGGGCCATGAAGTCCTATCTTTCATGGACGGGTTTTCCAGATACAACCAGATTCACATCCATAAGGAGGATCAGTACAAAACTGCCTTCACCACCCCATGGGGCACCTTTTCCTATCGCGTCATGCCATTCGGCCTTAAAAATGCTAGTGCCACTTTCCAGTGAGCCATGACCTATTGCTTTCAAGACTTGGTCCATATCCTGCGAGTCTATCTTGACGACCTTACAGCCCGTTCCCGAAAACGATCAGACCACATTAACGACCTCCGGCAAGTTTTTCTGCATTGTCGCAAATATAAAATCCGCTTGAACCCACACAAGTGTGTGTTTTGCGTTTCGGCAGGCCGGTTGTTGGGTTTCATTGTTTCCCAAGACGGAATTACTGTCGATCCCTTGAAATTCAAAGCCATCTTAGAACTCCCCCCTCCTCGCACGCTTCGGCAACTCCAGAGTCTACAAGGGCGGTCCAATTTCCTTAGGCGCTTCATTCCTGATTACGCCACCAAAGTCCACGGATTCTTACGCTTACTTCGTACCCACATACCCTTTGTTTGGGATGAGCAAGCAGACACGGCATTCAAAGCCCTCAAGAAAGCTCTCACACAAGCCCCCTTGATATCCCCACCGGATTTCTCTCAAGACTTCACCCTTTATGTCTCGACATCTGAATATTCTGTGTCCGGAGTTTTGGTCCAGGAAGATGCCTCTCACCAAGAGTGGGTTCCAACCTCACAGTCGCGATGGACATCGCGACTGTCAGCCTGAAACCCGCGCAGTTCATCGCGGGAAAAGACCCGAAACCCACGATATTCCATGTTGGAGAGTCAACATGGAATTTCGCGGCCTTCAGGGGCCCGCCGCCAAACAAAAAAGACATAATTGACAAGGCTAAGGCAAATAGAGTTACCTGAAACTCACAGAATCGAAAACCAACGGTGAAATCTCCCGAAAATCAAGAAATAACTCTGACAGCTCTATCAAACTCGCACGTAACAATCACAAGTCATTTGGGCCCCACGCCCTATTTATAGAAATTCCACCAATTTTCAAAAAACCATTGCGGTATCATACGATGTCCATTTTTCAAACCGTTGATACCGTTGGAATCAGCACAGCAAGAACTTCATGCAGGTTCCTTCCTTTTCTCGTTTTCACGGGATCTATTTTTTGACCATTTTTTTGGCCTCTCTCGTGGCCTCGGTTTGCGTGCCACATCGGCCGTTCTCCATTTTGGACATGTCATATATCACCAAATTCAGTTTTCCGCGCTCATTATGATGCTCAAGATCATTTCTCGCTGTCACGTCCTGATTTTTAGGTCATTTTTTCATACCCCCACGTCGCCTCGGTTTGCGTGCCACATCGACCTTTCTCCGTTTTGGACATGCCTTATATCGCCGAATTCAGTTTTCCGCGCTCGTGATGATGCTTGAGATCATTTCTCGCTCTCACCTTTACATCTTTTGGACATTTTTTCCATGCCCTCTCGTCACCTCGGTTTGCGTGCCACATCGGTCGTTCTCCGTTTTCAACATGTCATATATCACCGGATTCAGTTTTCCACGCTCGTGATGATGCTTGAGATCATTTCTCACTCTCATGCCCATCTTTTTCGGCCATTTTTGCAAAATGCCCTCTCATAGCCTCGGTTTGGGTGCCGCAACGGCCGCAGTCCCATTTGTGAGAATCTTTATGTCACCGGATCCAGTATCCCACACACATGATGACGCTTGAGACCTTTTCTCGCTCCCATCTATCCATTTTTGTTCGGTATAATTTTACCCCTTTTTTCGGGCCGAGCAATCCCTTTTTACGAAAAAGGCACTTAGGGAGTTTCTGTTAAGCTCTTTTCTGACTCCTAAAACAATGAAAAGATCGCCGAGCAACCTTGCTTCCTTTCATGCTCGTTAAAAGTATCTGAAAGGGCATCTACCTCGTGTAAGTTTACCCCTTTTCCGGACCTCGTAGACTAATTACGAAAAAGGAATACTCTAGTCACATCGGCTAGAAGAGTTCTCCATCTGCATCATTTTATGCTTTTTCGGGCCTTGGAGACTAAACTACGAAAAAGAACACCAATAGAGTCCACTTACCGTTTTCAGACTCTCTAAACATGAAAGCAACCATGAGCATGAGTCGTCCTGGGCTCACAAAATCCACAGGACCGTACCATTTCAGAGCACACTTTTATCCCTTCTTGGAGCTCATTAGAACTACGAAGAAGGAATCAATGGTGCCTCTTGGCGCCATGACAGATCTCATCTAATCATATGGTAGCTTCCCCATTTTGGTCGCCTTTGTTCAGAGTATTCTGCAGTATGTTACCTTGAAAATCCCTCGACAGCACCTATCAGCTCGTCCCCCCCCCAGAGTCAATATATACCATTCAGTCAAAGCAATGATCCCCACACCTACAAGTCAGTTCCCTATGCTTCCAGGTAAACCATGTCATCATGCTCTGAACAAAGGAAGGTTGAGTCTACACACTTTATGACCCAGTTATTTCCCATCTCCACAAGTATGTCAGTCCTACCATCAGCACTACAGCACTTCAGTTCTACACCTCGTGCTCCTATCAAGGAAACATCATTGCCTTGTTAGTTGCAGGTCTCCCTCTGTCGACGACAACCACATTTATTCCAGAGGATAGACCTAGAGGTCCTTGTGTCTTGGACTCATCACCATTCATGATGAGTGCCTACGAATCATTTCGAGAAGACTCCTTAGTACTTCTCTAAATGGTTGTTTCTCACATGCTCGACTTCAACACCTTGATCGCATCGTTGAGACTCGCACAGGGCATTGATCCTTTCAAGTTTTTTTCGTCGAAGACCCCGGGTACCTCCTGACTTTTCCACATTTGAGAGTCTACCTATGGAAACAACCAGTTACATTTTTTTTTATAGATATCCGGGTTGCGCATGGCGACAGTATTCAGATGTACCCCAGTTTCATACCCCCTTGAGTACACAGTTACATTACTTCTCAGAGATGACTCATAGTCTTTGAGTCCCTACAGATGTTGGACATCTTCAGTTTCAGTAGTTCACCAGTTATTCCAGTGTATCAGTTATTGAGATCAGTTATGATCAAGAGTATATCCCAAAATAATGTCCCCCCTGGACCATTATGATGTACCAGTAGATTCTTTATGTATTAGATCCCCCTTCTTGGGACTAATTGTTATGTATATGTCTTGATACGAGCATGGGAATGCCCGCCTCGTCCATTATAAGAGATTATACCTCATTCATATTGAGGCCATGTAATATGTTTTGTTTTTGCAGCTTCCAAGGGCCGTGGCTCCAGTCTCCAACCGGTCTCTTCTCTCCCCTAAAAACCCCAGAAAACGACAAATGAACTATGATGTCTATCGGCCATACGATGAGATCCTGCCCTCACACATCAGGGGGCAATCTGTTAACACCCAAAAAGTGCTCACTAGCTCATTTCCCTAATCACATGACCCATTTGTCCACTTTTTCACCATCTGAGCCTCTGAAACCAACAAAAGGTCACCAAAAGACCTGAGTACACCCCTTTTTCCATTAAAAAAAGATTATTTTTCCTGAAAAGCATAAAAAACCCTCAAAAAGGGTCCAAATTCCCAAAAATATTAAAAAGGGAATTAAAATATTAATTTTATTCAAAAAAGGAAAAAGGAGGGAAAAGTACCTAAACCATGTTGGTCAATACCATTTGGTTTCCACAAAACCACAAATGGTATTCCCCACCACCAAAACCTATAAAAAGGTGGTAGGGGCTCCTCATTTCACATCCATCCATCATCTCATCCTCATGCTGCCGAAATCTTCCTTGAGCATTTTGGCCATTGTAAGCAACCTTGGAGAAGGAGACCTCTTGGAGCTTGGAGCTACTCATCTTGGGAGTTGCTCAACATCAACCTTCACCATTGAAGGTATTATCGCAAGCACTTGCTTGCCCCCCACATTTCAATACAAATTCATTCTTTAATATTTTCTTGTTGTTGTTTTTTAGATGTTTACACTATTTGCTTATATTCTTGCATAGATCCATAATTAGTTTTGTTTAGATTAGTTTCTTGTTTAATTCTATTGAAACTGCTACTACTAGTTAGCAGGTGCCCATAGCACTAAGCCTGGTTGCAAAACCGGGCCAACACAGGGTTCGGGTTCGGACAGGAGGGTTTTTACAGAGGGACCAAACCCGAAGGAAAAGGAAAAATCCCAAGAATAGGGTTGAATCAACACTTTTATATCATCCACACTTGGCATAGAAGCTACCACGTATCATTTTAATTCTTTCCAAGCAGTGGGTCGATGTTCCAAAGTCCACAATGAGTTTTCAATCATTTTGATTGTCAATTAAAATCATGACGAGGGTAAGCCAGAAATCATAGCAGGGATATTCTTTCTTGGTCGTGACCCATAGTATAACACGCCATTTTTTTTATGTTGAAGACATTGCCTTGAATCGTTTAGGTGAATACCAATACATACCCTATAATCAATATTACCACGAAATTTTCAATAGTGTACAAGATTTAACATTGAAGTCTAATTTAGACTTAGAGGACTTGTTAATCATTATAAAGAAAGATGATAGGAGGAAGGCTTCAAATGAGTGATGTGTTGTTTGTTAAACTTACCACTATGTTGTCACTCTCCTATTCTCTGATAAGACAAAACTTGATTAAGTCTGTAAGATTATGAAATGATATTAGGGTTTAGCCGCTACAATACTTTTATTGATTGTTGTAAGTTATAATTTTTGCATGAATGGTATAAGTCTTGCCATTCCTTCAGTATGTGATTATCACGGGTAGAATTCAAACTATACAATTCATAAAAAGTGGAACTAAGGATACCCTAGTCCTTGCTACTTTTAGTTACGACATATTAAGAATCTCTTAACAGTTTCATGTTACTAGTGTTATAGAAACAAACATCAGACTTGTTGTTCTTAATATTCAATGAGTTAATCAATTATGATATTGGAGGACTACTTCCATGAGTGCTTTTGGTTTTGTTCTAATATCATATATGGAAAACAAAAAACAAAAACAAAAAAAAATAGATTCAAACCAGTACAAAACCTGAAATGTTAAGAAGCGTCATGTAGCTGACAAAATATCTTGCAAATACCAGAAATAAGCAAGTTATGCCTTGATAACTCCAGATCCTTTATAATTGAAATTGTAAATGATACAGTAATAACAGATGAGTAAAAACTGTCATGTAATATTGACCAACCAGTTGCATTCCACAATGCTAATTATGAAGCATAATTGCAGTACAGTAATATCATCAAAGAACAAATTTTCTACAGAGTTATTTAATTTATTGATTCTTCAGAAACATAGCTGACATAGTATTTAGTCATATTTAACTCTCTATTGGTAAGATTTTAATAAGATCACCGGAGGGGTTCTACCTTTAAACACTTGATAACCCGGCTAGCAAGCTTAGACACTTTACTGAACGATTGGTACAGCTAACTGAATTTTAATACTTTAAAGATTTAAATGTAGCGACCCGCACATTACCTGTATACCTGTAAGAGAAAGACATTTTGATGCATTAACTCGGAAGCTAAGTAAGCCCAGTCTGCTATGACAACTCCCCCTTGCGGTTGTAAAACAGTAAAACAATCAGTAACGGAAAGTAAGATTTAAGTATAACAAAAGATCATTCAGATACAATTACAACCACGTAAGATAAACAAACAGTTAATGACTGCATTTAATAACATTATTTGCTATTTTAAAAATTTTAAATTTTTCCGAAATTTTTGGGTTTTGACATAAGGCAATTTGTAATGACCCTTGCGGGCATAATAGTGGGGTCCATGCGGGCATAAAAATGGAAACCATGTGGGCATGAAGACCGATGATGTGGCTAAAAGACCAAATATATATTTATATATATTTGTTGAAGATGACATGGAATGAAAAAATATATTTGAATTAAATGTAATAAAAATGACAAGTTGACCTCCTAATATCATGGATAAGACAAGTATAAATAAAAATCAAATCGTTGATTTGAATGAAATTTTGTGGAAGATTTCGGATGAGTGTGAGTGAGCTCTGAATTTCAGGGGCCAGGATGAGAACATTTTCGGTGGTGGAGCAGCAGTAGGAGTAAAAAAAATAAATTTATCTCTTATTTATGGGTTGGATGATTGCTGAAGACATGATGCTTGGTTGATGATATAGCAACAGCATGATGAATAATTTTTATCTCTGATTTAGGGGCAACAGAAGGGCAGTTTGATGTGCATAATATAAATTGAAAGAATGAGAAGATGTCGGGCATGATGAAGCTTGGACAAACAGATTGTGATGATTATTTGATGTGGATGCAGACAGTGTAAAGTGTATGGACATAATTAAGATGAACCTACAGGCAGAATGATGACATGAGGATGATGCAATTGTGGACAGAGCTGTAATCATGTAATGTATGAGTGATTGATGTAATGATGATAGAATGATGATGTATGTGATGAAATGTGATAAATATGTGTATGTTAAATACAAGTTGGGTCTTGTAGTTATTTTTCTTAGTTGGATCTAGGAAAAAGACCAAGTTGAGTCTTGGAATAGAAGTTGGTGCTTCTGATCCAGTTGTAGCTTATTAACACCCCGGTTGTAGCCGATTGAAGAAATACAAAATATTACAAAACTATATCTTGTGTCCCTTGCAATGTGTTGATGATAATGTGTTTTACTTTATGAATGACATGTGCTTAGTTGATTACTGAAATATAGTTCATTGATGAATATGATATTGAAGTGAATTTGTAAATGATGATATAAGATTTGAAGAAGAAGTTGAAATTGTCAATAAGTCGAAGCTCATTGATTCACCCCCCCCCCCTCTCAGTGAGCCATTGTGTCTAACAACCTATTCCAATAGTGAGCAACATCAAAACAACTTACCACCAGTTGGCACTACAAAGATCCTACACAGATTTTCCAGGTGAACAACTACTCTTTTTCCCTAGGGGTTGAGTTATTTATTTATTTTTCAATAAAGATGAATTCGGTGCATCTTATGTTTTTTGTAGTATGATGAATTCTCGTTAGTATCTCTTCACATGTAGTAGAGAAAGTGATGCTATTTCACGAGGAGAATTTAAAACTATTCTCGAAGCAGTGAGGAGCTCAATAAGGTATAAATACTCTTTTATTCCTATGTATTAAAGATGGCTGTAAATTTTTAAATGCATCTTTATTTCTTAAAATATTGTTAATAAATTTAACATTTCATGGCTCATTGATTTCTACAGGACTTTGTAGTAGGATTTAAATGACTGTTTATTTGCTTATATATTATTTACTCATGTAAAAATTATGTATTTGATGATTTATGCGTGTCTTGGTGATGGACATGAATCTCGTGGACAACTCTTATCAAGTTGTATGGGCGAATGGATCTAGCGAAAGGACAATGATAAGGTAAGGGTTTTGACGTGTTTTTTAAAGTGGGTTTTGACATGGTTTTCTCCTTTTGCTTTCCAAGTTCTTCGATTATTTTAGTGTTTAGAAGATCCGTCTTGAAATGCATCAAATATATAATTATTTTATGTTTGGGGATCATAATTAGCATTTTGAATTTTGGTTTCTATTTTTTAATTGATGCTTACTAGTGAAGGATAATGGGAATCCATTGTGTTGAAATACCACTCTTAGATCACGACCATAGTCATCACACACTAAGACAAAAGTCCTAGTGAAATATGACATGGTGAAAATTAGTCGTACCACTATGGAGAAAGGGTTCTCTAGGAACCAATATTTTGCTAGTGCAAGGAGTAATCAACTCAATAAGGTCTTATATTAAAAAGAATGGCTTAACAATTTCATGGCCTAGCACAACCAAGGAATCCTTACTCCCAATCGTGGATCCCTCCCTTAGAGAATGAGATGAACTGGAATCCCTTGGAAACCCAAGGTTGTTTCCCATAACAATGTTGCAGAAGGACGTTCAAGTACTAAGTAGCAGGGGGAGGCCTAATGGGAAGGGAATCATCCTCATGTCTTTTAGTCTTGCTGTAAACTCATAGTCTTCCAAAGCTACGATGATCAAGTATGAATCTGACTACAATGCCCACAATTATCACCCATTTCCCATGGTCTTTTCTCATGTGAAGGATGTACATGTAAGGGACCCAGGAGGTCACAAATACTTGGATTTCCTTTCTTCTTACTCAAAATATGACCATGAGAATATTTTGAATACATTATCCCAACTAGCATAGAAACTGACACTTAACTATAGAGATTTCTAAAATGACAAATTTATTGTCTTTGCATAGTGTCTAACAAGGTTGTTTGGCTATGGAATGATGATAGAAACTAGAAGAAAAACTATAAAGAAAGAACAAAAATAATAAAAATGAAGAACCCAAATAGATAATGTTGGCTACTAAGTTATCTAATGGCTTTTATCACTCAAATAACCCTAGTACATTCACTTTCATAAGATATTAAGCATAGAAATCCCAACTATTTATCATATAAACATAGATCATGATGACAGACACAATAGCTCACTGAGAGGGGGGGGTTGAATCAGGGAGTGAACCCTTATTACCAATTTTAAACTTATTATTACCCTAACACTTATCATTCATAGTTCCACTTTAACATTCATACAAAGATCATCACTCATACTGATTTACAAATCAATAAACATTAAACAAGTAATCTATTAACATCAACACATCATAAGAGACACAAGATATAGGATTTGTAATCTTTTTATATTTATTCAATCGGCTACAACCAGGGGGTCAATCAGCTACAGCTGAATCAGAAGCACCAACTTCTATTCCAAGACTCTACTTGGTCTTTTTCTTAGATCCTACTAAGAAAAATAGTACAAGACCCAACTTGTATTAAAAGTACATATTTGTCACATTACATTTCATACATCATCATACACACATCATCTTTCTATCAGGGCATATCATGAGCATCCTGTCCATGAATTTATCATCAGCACTCTGTCCAAGAGAATTTTTTCCATGACATCTTTCTATCCCTCAACTGATCCTCATTCTATCCCAAACATATATTCAATCAGCATCATGTCACCAAGTTGTTAATCACTCACTGAAGCCCTAGAAATCAAAGATACAAAGATAATTTCATTATGTTGTACTTGTCTTCCTCAGTCATTATGTTGCTGCTCTATCATCATCCAAACATCATGTAACCAACCTAGAAATAAGAGATAAACAAGAATGTTTTACTGTTGCTGCTCCACCCAAACTGTCCTCGCTATCCTCATCTTCTCCAAACCCCGAAATCAGAGCTATTGTCCCTCCGAATTCTTCCACTAAAAAATCCACACTCAAATAAAATTTGTCTTCTATATTTATACTTTTCATATCCTTGAATTTTTTGATGGTCGACTTGTCTTTGGTTATTTTATTTTATCAAATAATATTTAATTTCCATATAGTGTCCTCATCAAATATATATATAATCTTTTTTCCACATTGGAAAAGTGGGCTTGTCACCATTTTAACCCTTCTTACTTAACCTTCCAGTATGCACGCAATGCTTCATTGTCATGTCCGCATGGACCCCACAATTTATGCCCGCAAGGGCCATTAAATGCCCGCAGGCATGTCCTCCAAAATGCCTGCAACTTCCTTATTAAAATGCCCGCAGGGCTTCATAACAATGCCCGCAATACTCTTTACTAAATGCCCACATGGGCCATTACTTATGCCCGTAATGGGCTCCACTTTGATTCCCGCAAGGTACAAAGAGATGCCTGAAACATCACTTAAAAATGTTGATAGCATTGCTTGAAGTATGCCCACAGGATGCCTTTAAGATTCCCACAAGGGGTTCTAGATTACTGGTAATAAGCGTTGACGGTTATTTTTTTTATAAACTTCTAGGTATCGTCACTAGTATAGCAAAATCGTCAGACGTTCTACCTTCATTTGGTCTATTCAACGCACGTTCGTCGATACTTGAAATATAACATCGTCGCAAGTATAGCAAAACCGTCACAAGGTCTGCCTTCTTTTGGTCTGTTCTCCGAACGTGCGTCGATACTTGCGACGGAACATCGCCACAAGTATAGAAAAACTCTCTCTTTGTTCGACGCAAAACCGTCGCTGGAGAGACAGTTTTTCATGGAAACAAATAGGAAAAACCGTCGGACGTTCTACCTTCGTTTGTTATGTTCGACGAACATTCGTCAATACTTGCGATGGAACATCATTGCAAGTATATCCAAACCCTCTCTCTGTTCGACACAAAACCGTCGATAGAGAGACGGTGTTTCATGGAAGTAAATTTCCATGCAACACCTCTGCCACAAATTTTCGTCATTATAGGGACGTGGTTTCGTCGATATAGGGACGATTTGTAGAAAATGAATAAAAAATATCAATTTCAAGACCACCTTATAGAAGACACGTGGCCAATAGTTTTCATCTCTATTGCGATGGCTTTTCACATTCGTCGTTATATCCACGAAACAAGTTCCACGAACAAATGAGACCATGATCATCGAAATTGAGACGAAAAAACGTGGAAATAACAATGATAAACCGTGGCAAATTTCCTCATATGTATTAGTGTAATTTTTTTTATCTTTAATTGCATAATTACAATAGTACTTTAAAACTATGAAAAATCAGAAGCATAAACATTCATAATCGACATCAAAATTTAACTTGGGGAAATCCTCTATAACTTGAGGGAAAAAACCCCAGCAAAATATTTTTTAGTATATTGATAGATAGTAGAGAATGATTACTTTACAATGAGCAGATTACATCAAGCACCCCTGGTGCAATATCAGAGAGAAATATTAAACACCCCTGGTGCAATATCAAAGAGAAATATTAAGCACCCCTGGTGCAATTACCGAGCAAGAGAGGTAGATGTGAATGAGAGAACTCCGAATAATAGAATGCACTAAAATCAATTCGTTAATTTGGTCGCATGCACAAATTTCATTCAAGAGAGAATTCACTCTAACATTGGTTTCATCAATCTTGCATGAAAAAGTGTGCCATACTTCTCATGCTTTTGCATTTATATCTTCTTTTGACTCCAGGATGAACTCACCCTTCAACTGGTTGCTAGATCACTTATTTAGGTGGCTAACTCAAGTGTCGTCATGCAAGTTTCTTAACTCAAGTGTCCCAAATCAAGTGTCGTCTTTTAGTTTAACTCAAGTGTCGTCATGCAAGTGTCGTCTTTAAGTGTCGTCATGCATAACACTTAGTTAACTAAATCTTCTTTGTTAACACTTTAGTTAACTCCTTTTAGATAAGTTTTTTTTGTTAATATTTTAGTTAACTCTTTTAGCACACTTGATAATTGAAGTCTTTCTTGTTAACACATAGCTAACGCATTTAGCGCATTGATCATTGAACACAACAAATTCGAGTTCTCTCTTTATCTTAACTCATCTCATATTTATCTCTTGTCTTATATTCATGGTCCACTTGTGCCAACTTAATTATTTACCATATCAAATATACTAATGAGATTTTTCCAATGATGTCATCATCTCGTTCTACTCTCGTTCCAAGTGGTCATATGCTAAATTAATCCACTCTAAAGGTGGCCAGTCTCTAGAGGATACTTAATGGCTTATCCATCTCTAATACCATGGTTAGTAGTACGTCACACATCATTCATACTTCGACAAACAAAGCATTACCTCAACACATGAGGTACCACCTAAACACATGAGGATCTATCTTGACACACAAGACATTAGTCTTGAAAAAGACTGTACATCACCATCACTTTGACATACAAAGTACTTACCTCAACACATGAGGCTTTAACCTTTACACATAAGGATTACTCATTCTTGAGTCCAACTCAAGATTCTGCTCCAAGTTTCCTGAGTCCAACTCAGGATCCTATAAGGCACTACCTCGACATACGAGGCTCAATCTTGGTGCACAAGATTGACTTGGAGAATGACTCATGATGCTGTAACTTTAACACTCCCTCCCAGTGAGGGAGGCATTCTATTCCACACCAAGCTTGTCTCGGAAGTACCTATACTTTTTCAAGGTCAAAGGCTTAGTCAACCTATCTGCTATCTTCTAATCAACAACAATGTACTGAAGTCTTATGGCACCTCTCTGGACCATGTATCTGATGTAGTGGTATTTCATCTCAATGTGTTTCAACCTATCATGAAACACAGGGTTTTCTGAGAGCTTAATGCAGCTTTGATTGTTAGAGCGAATGACAATAGTCTCAAGCTTCTCAGCGAACAACCCAACATGTAGCTTCCTAAGCCACATAGCTTCTCAACAAGCATTACTAGCCACAATATACTATGCTTCTATAGTACTCAGGGCTATGGAGCCATGCTTCATGCTAGACCAAGAGATCATAGTTGATCCCAAGCTAAAAAAATAGCTGGATGTACTATTTCGGTCCACAGTACTACCACCCCATTCAGATTTGGCATATTCAAGTAGCATCACTCCACCACTAGAAGCATATCTGAGTCCATAAACAATAGTACCTCGAAGGTATCTAAGCACATGCTTGGCAATAAACCAATGTCTACGTCTTGGCCTGGACATGAAATGTCTCAAGATACTCACAGCATAACATATGTATGGTCTAGTATGTATCAAATACTACGATCCAAACAAGAAGGAGATACAAAAAATACTGCGAATCTATTGAATCAATAATGTGTCCAATAGGGCTTTAAAGGAAACCAACAACAATTTTCTTTTAAACCCTAGGTCCTGGTGCTAGATCTAAACAGGCTCTGATATGAAAAGAAATGCCTAAATGGGGGTTTCTAAAACACACACAAGCACTTACATTATTCTTAAAAAAAAATTTACTATTGATTTGTCCCTGGCAGCTACAGGTAAAAGTTATATATATGTATATATATATATATATATATAATTTACTCCACATTACCACATAGACTGTAAAACGATAAGATCCTTTCATTTTAATTTTATCATAAAATTTATATTAACTACCTTAGATAAATAGGAAGAAATTTAGACTTACCTTGAGTATGCAGCAATACCTTGATTCCTCGAGGATGCAAATGCACTAGGTCCTTGACTATGTAGTCATGTCATCTGTCCCCCAACTGAAATATTGGGTACCACTCACCTCCCAACCAAACCCCTCATCTTAAAGCTGAGATCCCCCGAGCCCCAACCAGTAAGCTATGCCAACATAACTCCCCCCTAGTAAAATCCAGCACTGCAAAAGCCCTCTTCTCACAATTTCCCTTTGTAAATTTCATTCATCACCCCAAAACCTCCATGTATTTTCTCCCTTCCCATAATAGTCCTTCTCCCCCAAAACCAAAAATCCCCCTACTCGTGAAAAGAAACCTCCTTAAATGGAGTTATCTCCCCCTTGCATGGATGACTCCACTTGTCATCCATGTGGGGGCCTTTTTCATGCATAATTCATGTTCAAGTAAATTTTTATATAATCCTCGACTATGCTAATCTAATTATTATATACATTATGTAATATTTATTATATAGCAATATCATTATATTTATTATTATTCTATTTATTCTAAATTTGTTTCACTAAGCTCCTAAAGTGTTTTTATTCCGCAAACACTCAGCAGAACAAAAAATAGCTAGAAATTTCCTAAAAAGATTTAATGGATCAATAAGTTTTGAATTCTCATCTCACATCACCCAATCCCAACAAAAAATTAAAAAACAATATTTCAGCATCTTCACTCTATTAAGGTGTACTTTTTGCATTGCTCCAGGTAGTTGCTAGTTTATTTGGTACAAAATCATGATGCTAGCAAACTAACTTTCACCACTTACTAGTGTTTTTCTAATTGTCAAAATAGTAAATACTTAATTATCAATTAAATATCTCAAACACCAATTCTGATATGTAATTATTAATTTGGATATTTCAAATTTCAATAAATCCAAAATACTATTAAATTATCAATTTAAGAAACCAAATTTGTATAAGTGATTATACTCCCCCGAATGCAGGTGCCTTTCATGTCGATTAAGTGGAGGACAGGAGGGAACGCGGTTTGTAAAGGGTGATGTGTGCTGAAGGAATTGTTCCATCATCAGTATCACCCTTAGGATGGTACTAATGGACGACACAACAGGGTGGTGGAGGAAGCATGAGAGGGGAGTGCATGGTACGGAGGGAGAGCGTGTCTTAAATGTTTCCCCTTTGGACAATCTAAAAGGAACGTGTGAGAGTCCGGAAGCACGGGCCCGAATGATTGGAAATTTAACCGTGATATAGAGTTATCATATCATGCAGAGGATGGGGTAAGAGACTATGAATGAGGAAGTTAGTGTGCTCGTCTACTTGGGCATGTTGGAGTTTAAATATACTATTTGCATTACAGTTCGGGAGTAGTGCTTGGATTTTGTTGCTTGGAAGGTGGTAGCTTGGAGTAGAGAGTATTGCCTGTGGGTTTGGGATTTTTTGGCGATGATGGAGAGGGGGGAAGCCATGGGCAGGCTAGGGAGAAAACGGGAAAATCGTGAATAGATTCGGGTGTCCAATGTAGCATGGGGTTTTATAATTCTATCCCGCCGACCACCAGGGAAGAAATAGAGGCGGTGGAGAAAGAACTATGTGCATAATTGGAGGTAGAGAAACCAGTGGAGGAATTCACAGACCTGAAAATGTGGATAACGAACCTAGGCACAAAGAGGGTAAGGTTGGTCTTGTACGTTAGAGCAGTGGCTCTATATTGGGTCACCAAAGGGTTCTTGGGACATCTGCTAACAGAGAGAGAAGCTAAGTAGAAGGGGGATGAAGTCCCAGATCATTTCTGGAAAGCACAGCGGAATGAATCCCGTTTTATGCACAAAAAAATAGATGTGATTGTTCACCACTTGGGCATCCAATTCTGGCCACATCTAGGATCAGTTGGTGTTGAAATTCTAATTTATGGGCGTGCTAGCAAAGCAGATGCGGTAGTGGGATTACAGGAAGCGACAGGGTGGCCAGATTATAGGAAGCGACAGGGTGACCGATCACTAGAGATGTTGGGAGGTAGGGTTGAAATTTGATGTCCTACCTTGCACGCCAATAAATTTTGTAGTGCCCTCGACTAGGAGGGAGGGTTGGCCATTGGTTGGCATCTAAGGTGTTAAAATCATTTGGGGATCGTACTCGGCCTAGACTGCACCAACCCTTAGTATGGTTGGATTTTTAGTATCCGCGGGGTTTCGAACCGACGACCTTTCCACTTAGGGTATCTTAACCATCACCCACCACCAACTATTCTACATCTCACAGATGTTTAATTACCAATTTAATAAACTATAGTTCTTCCAATTTAACTTAATTTATATAAGTACTTAAAGTTTACCACTCCCATTATAAAAGTCATTCACAACTTCCATGTGTTCTAAATGCCTTTTCTCACACACATCTTACAATTGTTTAATATGGAATTCACAGCCCCGAAACTGTGGATAACAAACCCAAGCACAACGAGGGGAAGGTTGGTCTTGTACAATAGATTAGTGGCTCTATATTGGGTCACCAAAGGGTTTTTGGAACATTTTCCGACAGAGCAAGAAGCTAAGCAGAAGGGGGATGAAGTTCCATCTCATTTCTGGAAAGCACAGTAGAATGAATCTCGTTTAATGCACAAAAAATAGATGTGATTGCTCACCACTTGGGAATCCAATTCTCGCCACATCTAGGATCAGAGGGTGTTGCAATTCTGAGTTATGGGAGGGCTAGCAAAGCAGATGCGGCAGTGGGATTACAGGTAGCGACAGGGTGGCCGATCACTAGAGATGTTGGGAGGCATGGTTGAAATTTGACGTCCTACCTTGCACGCCAAGAAATTTTTATATGACATTTTAATTTTAACATTTCCTTTCATTTGATGTTTAAATCTTAATTTTACTCATCATAATAATAGTTGATTTTTTTTTGAAATGACATTTATAATAACTATATGAAACATTGAATTCTCATATCGCCTCATATAATACAAAAAAAAGTTTACAAAAATATAATAAACAAAAAAACATAATGATTAAACCAAGCATACAAATAATGACACAAGGTTTATCCCCAAAACCTTTAAATGGGCTTCTTCACAAGCAATACAATGGGCCATTACCATGGGCCCCAACAACCATGACCAAGTCAATTTTACCAAAGAAGGGGAGAAAGCCAACCACACCATGACAAAATCAAAATTTCCATATTAAAAGTAGAAACACACACACACAACATTTAATTACTAATAACTAATTTGTTATACATCTCTAATTAATTATTAGTAATTAAATGTTATCTAGTACTATATATAGGCGTCCCCAAAAAATCTAGCCCCAGACCATGACAACATCAAAATTTTCATATTAGAAATATATATATGTGTGTGTGTGTGTGTGTGTGCGGGCTTGGCATATGCATATTATTGGTGTGTAAAAATAAATTAATTTTATGAAGTGGTTGTATTTTGACGTGTAAAATGGTAAATAACGGCTATTTACCCGTCAAATTCAACAGTGTTGGGAGGGTTTGGGGATCGAAATAGCATATGTTTCAATACTATGGTTAGCTACTTTTTGTAAATGACATTTTCTCTGTAAAAATAACGGCTAAATTTCAACAGTGTAAAAATAAATTAATTTTATGAAGTGGTTGTTATTTGATGTGTAAAATGGTAAATAACGGCTATTTACCCATCAAATTTCAACAGTGTTGAGAGAGTTTGGGGCTCGAAATAGCATATGTTTCGATACTATGGTTAGCTACTTTTTGTAAATGACATTTTCTCTGTATAGCTTGGAGAAGGGTATGGACTCGGTAGCAAGGTTGATGGGGTCAGAGGCTATTGTTTTGGATCCGGTTACAATACACGGATGGAAGACTTGGGGCTTATGGTTTTTTGATATGTAAGGGGAGTTGTTCGAGATGTTTACTTATAAAAGTGATAAAGTTGACTTGAAACTCTGTTTTCACATAGTCTTTATGTAATTTTCTTAATTGTCTAATATATAGTTTGACTTACTAAAAAAATGATTATACTCAACATTCTCATTATAAAATATATTTACTAATTTCTATATTATTTTTAATTAAAAATAATAAATATATATCAACTAAATATATCATGATTAATGCATCTCAAATACCTTTAATATTTATGTTTACCAAAATATTTAATTAATATTTATGTTTGAAACCCGAGGAAAGGTTTGCAACCCGAGGCATTTGATCCCTCAAGGTGGAAACCATTTTTAGAGTACAAAAACTTGAGGAAAGGTTTGCAACCCGAGGCATTTGATCCCTCTAAGGCATGATATATCAAAATTTCAGATAGATTTATGTTCATGGTTATAAAGTGGGGCTCATCCAAAATATCGATCGAGTGTTTAGCATGAATATTGAATTAAATCAATAAAGGGTTTCTATCACTTGACATAATGCTTGATAGAGCAACATAGCTCGATTGAGCTGTGGAGCTCGATCGAACTACCAAGACCGATTGATAGTTTTTCTTCATCAAGCTAAAGAGATTTATTGAGCTCTTGTAAGCACAAAGGGGTGGTTTGTGGAAGAAGTTGCCATAAGGAAAACCTATTTACTAGCAAATGCCCAAATGGTTATAAAAATACATAAATTCCAAAAAACAAATTAGTCATATGGGCCTAGCTGAGAGAACATAGAGCAAAGAATAAATTTAAAATCTTGCTAGCAATAATAGATAGACATTAATGCTAATTAGTATCAACAAATTCCATATCTAAAGGAGAGTTATAGTAATCTAGGTTTGGATCCAACTATAACTGATGGTTCGTCTAAGGGAAGAAGATGCCCCCTGCATCATCTATGCTACTAAAGGTGCTTCTCCATCAAGATATAGATAGGTACAACTAGGGGAAATTATCATTCTTAGACTAATGACGAAAGGACTAGTTGTGATATTTACAAATTGGCATTTGATACTCATTGTGCTCTTGAACCAAATAACCTACTTTGTGGTATAGCTTACTATTGGATATGTGATATTGAGTTGAATTAAGGGTGAGTGAATAGTCGGGGAACCCAACTCATTCTCTACATCACCACACCCCTACACCACGAATTTTAGAAACCATTTAAGATGTACTAGATTAATCTCCCCCTTCCTAGGTTACATATTGCTATGAAAGTGAAGGTTGGCATAGATTGGAGCTTAATCATACCATGTGAATTGATCAAAATGAACATTTTTGAAAATATGTGCATTTTATTTCTTCCATGTCAAACATAAAATATCTATCTAAAAAGCCTTTCCAAGCTACATGAAATTCCAATACACATGGGAAAATATCACTAAGGAGAGACTCACATCCAAGTTATGGGAACATGAAGGAGATTGCAAAATTGGTTTGTGGCCAAGTTCCTAGAGTAACTTAGCATAAGGAAAAAACTAAAAAAAAAAATGATTAATTAAACTTTGTAACAAAAGGGGAATATAGTTTGGGAAATGATAAGGCACTTCCACAACTTTATAAGAGGAAGTCTTCTTAGAGTCATGGACTGGGAAAACATGGCTTTATTAGGCTCAATAAAATCTCAACATACTATTTGAAGATAATGTGATCAAGTAGAAATATGATTAGAACCTACTCTCCATAACCTATTTGACTTAGCATCAAGTAATGGACTAGGATTGAGGCATTGATACCCATTCCCTAGTTTATAGTTCTTGGAGCCTTCGCAATAGATGAATATATATTAATTTCAACATGCACATAGGGTGGCCATCCCATCCCCCACTTAATTTAAATAGTGACCATCTCCAAAACCCTCTTAATGATAAGCTTGTATGGCATAGCTAATTGAAAATCTATTTTTAGGTTAGTCGAAGGATTCAATTTGCTAGAATGAATATCAAACACCGTGTAATACCCCAATGTTTTAAGCCTTGGAGATATGTAATTTTTGTTTTGTTATTGTGGCACAAGGTTCTAGAAATATGTACTTGAACATTTCTATTATTATTATTACTTAATAAAATTAATTGGCTCAACATGGACTACAAAGTGAATGGGGGGACATGGTTTCCATATGTAAGGGGGTTGGGGACTAGGAGTTGTTGCTCTCCCTAACATTAGTTGTTGGGCCCTGTTATCACCTAAATTTTAGTTGCCGCTAGAGATGTGTCCAAGATGGATGGCAGAGGGGATGGGCAACCAAAGAGGTGCAACCAAGATAGCCTCAACTCCCAATGGATGGTTGTCATGCCAATTGAGGCAATATTCACTTTATGTTATCTAGCCCAAGAAAAAAAAGGGGGAGACCCAGATCTACTCCTGATAGGAGAGATTAGACCAAGACACTAGATCAAATCAAGTACGTAAGGTGTATGGTAAACCCTAGATCTATGGATGAAGTCACAATATGAGTAAGGGGTTGGATCAAGAGGTTTAAGAAATGTAGATTTGGTCCAACTTGGTTATGTGAGTGACTTATGAGATATAAAACCAGATCTAAGATTAGGGTACTAGTCAAATATGAGAAAATCCATTGCCTTGGGAACTGTGTCCAATGCAGGGTAGTTAGGGACCAAATTGGGGCTAACCAGTACCAAAGATAAGCTTGATGAGTGGATATGATAGTGTTTAGGTGGTTAAGCATGCAGGAAAAAGATCAAACCACAAGCTAACTCAATAATCCAAGAAAGTCGAATTGGCTTGAAGAAAATTAGTGCCTTGGGAAGTGGGCCAAATGGAGTCGGATGTCCACCAAACTACAGATCAGGGATGTTGAGGTGTAAATCTAGGCGGGTCTTGAAATTTAGGTTCATCCAATGGCTATATCTCAGTAGATCTGAGATTGAAATGTATCACAAAGTGACCCAAGTGGGGCTCTACCCTCAAAATGAGGAATGGGGCCCACAAGGTGAAAATCACTGAAGTGACACACTAGGGATAGGTTATCAACTATGGAGATTAAGAATCAAGTGGAATCTCATCGACCCAGGTGCTAGATATTAGCGAACTCACCCAACTAGGAAGTGCGACCTCCCTTGGAGAGGCTAATTTGCCTTGGGAAATGGGTCGGATGAAGGCTAATCCACACCAAACTATAGATCCGAATTGTCGTGGATGCTATAGAGGTGGGTTTTAAATCTTATACCCAAAAACCAAGTATATCTTGCTAGATCTGAGAAAATGTAAAATGAAGGTTTTAACTTATGAGGGTTTTAACTGTTTAGACAAATGGATAGATCATGGAATAAGAAATTTACCTTGAGATCATACCTGTGTGATGGATGAGGTTTCCCTTGATGTTGAGGAGCATTCCCGTAGAGATCAAATGAGACATTGTTGATTTTGCTTGCCAAAAGATGATGCCCTAGCCCACACGTGCGCCCTCCTCTACGTGTCAAACCAAGGAAATCGATTCAATCAGAAAGATCAAGCATGGAGGAAATACAAGTGAAATGAAAATAACAACATGAAGTAGAAGGTCAGACACAGTAATACTCCCTGTTACCGATGAAGAAATCCAAGAAAGAAGTAGGGAGGGTCCTCCCCTACCAATACGTCCTCCTCAAACCAATTCGGCCTCCACCTGTAGATGACAAAATAGTGGTACAAAAGATAGCAAGACAATATCTCCAATAACCCACTACAAAGGAAGAATGAACGAATGAAATCCAAAATCATTCACCACAACACAACAGATAGATGCAATAATATTTTTCTATTCCAATAATCCCGAGCCAAAAGTCCCCTTTACAATGAGAAGCTATCTCCTTTAAATAAGATGGAGAGAGGCCACATTCCTAACCACTTTTTGAATGAGCGTCTAAGATTAAAAGATCGAATGATCTAATCAATGCTTGAGATGAGCTCAACAATACAATACATGGATCAACTCAATAATACAATATAATAATGGACAAATCACCCATAATAAGGGGGTCCCACCAAATGTCAATGATAAAACATAGGAAATAGCTCATGGTGGGTCGAAGGGGTAATTTCTCACACCCTTGGTCAATCCCCATAACACAATAATATAAAATAATCACTCTAGACATAAGAAAAACCGTGCCCCTCAGGGAAAGTCGTGAGCCTTGGAAGGCTCCAGAAATCATCATAAAATGCCAAAAGTGATGGGTGTGGGTCCCACTGGAAGCTGAAATTGCTAGAGAAGGTGTGGAAGACATCCCACTCATCCTCAATCATCATCCCATGCCATAACCTTGTCTCGGTATCCCAAATCGAATTCCTCTGTAGCCATTTTTACCATTTCTCGACTGCCTCGGGAAGTGTGAAACTGCCCAAACTACCTTCTGGAGTTCCTGCGCTATCAAGGTAAACTCACCAATGTGTCTAGGAGGGGGGTAATATGGTAATAACAAGTGGCTGGACCACCCCCTCCATGTACAACGCCCTAGGTGAACCAATCAAATCTCATCACTGCTCTGACAGGGCCTCTAACAGGCCAAAACTGCACTAGGATAGCCAACTGAGGCTAAATCATCATTGTAACTGCACGGAACTGAAAATAGACTATCTCATTGGACTCAGAGATCCCAAATCCATCTAATATGTGTACTCATACATCATATGGATCTCTGCATGATCATATAATACATCCAATATACTCGGACAGATGAAATAATAATAATCTGTAAATGATCAAATAATGTTGAAAACCACAAATCATCATCATAAACGTGTACCTGCTGCATAGAACCATTATGTACATGTACATAGACCATATACCATCTATTTGCATCATCATAAGGTCTAACCATCTCATGTCCTATGGTTGACCTTGGTCAAACTGGGTTTGACCAAGTCAACATGACCAAAATATAACTCAACATATCATCAGAAGTTGCTACAAGTGTTGGAGGTTAATGCATGCTCTACAATTAATTCAAATAGCAATTATAACAAAAAGTAATCATTACTGGTGATCTAAATCCAAATATATAAAGTCATTTATTATTATTATCACTCGGACTAGACTTTCAAGACCATACTCACTTCATAGTTGTGACCATTTTGCTAGTGAAGGGTGAAGGCTAAAAGTAAAATGGCTAGGCTAAGGGATAACTTACTGACCTAACACTATGAAACTTTGGAAATGGAAAGGGAATACACACCATAGCATATACTGAATGAGAAATAACATAGGGAATGACGGTGTCTCACAAATGGGTAAGTTTTTCAAAGAGTGTTTATTCACCTTGACAGATGTGCACAATCCATAATACAAAAGAGGCCAACAATATTTTTAATATAGAGTTTAAGTTCCATTTCTTTTTGGGCCTATAGTTTCCACATTGCATAGATTTACATTTCATTAGGCTTCTTGCTGCAGGTGTGTTTTTAAGGCACTTGTTTACCTGAGCACTTCTAGGTGTGTCTTTAGACAACTTGTTTACCTAGGTATTTACATTTCACAATAGATATAACATTTGATATTTCATAGCCATTTTCATCTGGCTTGCATTTTATTGATGTGTGTTGAGAAACACATTGCATGAATGGGCTTTCATACAACATACAACATTTTATTTCCATACTTTGCATTCATGGCAGCACTAAAAGTTTCTGGTTTAGCCAACAACAGCTTTAGTGACTAGGGGGAGTTCATGAAGAAATCCAACTCACCAAAGGTAAGTTTTGTCACCAACTTAGAGCCGAGACACAATAAACAAGGAATCTCATTCAATACAGAGGCTACAACGGGGAAAGGTCCTCCATGCCACTAGTCAAGTAGTAAGTCAGGTAGATAACAAACTGGGTAGGTAATGGATGGATGAAGATAGTGAATAATGAGACCAACACTAGCAAGCCAAAGTATGGTGGGAATGATCACCTCTATTCTCCCTACGGAGGTTAAAACCAATGAGTATAGGTCAAGAACTTCTAAGTCTGAGTAGGGACAAATATGATATGATATATATATATATATATATATAAGTACAACTAGGTCCACATATCTATATGATCGCCAGATCATGATACTAAATGCTAAGGCATGCTAAAAGAATGAACATAAGAGCAATATAACCACAACACCATAATATACCTGCTGAGTCATATACCTGAATGCTCATCATCTAAGCCATCATATTTCCTCTGAAACTGTTGCTGTAACTCTAGGCACTACTGACTGCTTTGTACAAATGGCTAAATAGCCACATCAGGCATATCTCTGAGTGTCCTGATACTCAGTCATGGCATGGGGAATAAAACTGTTTTCCATATTCTGATAGTGATCCATAGTAAATGCTCATCTCAGCATCTCAATGCAAGGGGACTAGCTGAATAGTGTGCTGGAATCAGAAAAATAATGTATGGTATCGCGACTACTATATATGTGATAACATCTGGCTCCAGCTGGGACGAGTGTTGTGTTGAAAAAAGCGCTTGAGAACCTCACAATATCTGGTCCTCGCACTCTACTACTCGAATCCTTGATCCAGCACTCTACCTTTTTACTTTCAACTTTTTTTATTTTATTTTGCACCTGTATCCACGCTCAAAAACACTAGAATACGTCATGGAGCATGTATGGGAAAAATATAAAATCAAACTGAAACAAAATCTATTTTATAACAGAAACTTAAAATGCGTAAAAGAAAATTAATCTACTAACATAACTTGCAAAGTTTGAAATTTTATTGTGTAGGAAAAGAAAAATGACAGGTACTCCATTAAACTAAGATCTTCAAAGGTGCGCATAGGAAAAGACAAACAAAAGGTGCAAGACTCAAAGGCTGAAAAAAACTAACTACTGCCCAAGTAGGCTTATTCAGTTCCTACCTACTCTAAACTACCAAGCAAGGCAAGGCAAGTTATTCAAGGTTGATAGGAGGGAAGTAATTCTTCAACATCCTCCCATTTACAGGAAATTCAACTTCATCTCCATCCAATGTTTCAAGGACAAAAGATCCTTTTCCAGCAAGCCTACTTATCATGTATGGCCCTTTCCACAAACTTTCAAATTTTGTGTGATTTCCTGGTTTCTCTTTATGCTTATCCCACAATAAAACAACATCTCCAACAGAAAAATTACTATTTCTACTGCTTTGATCAAAAGTGCCTTTTATTCTTTCTTGCTCTATGAGCATTTTATCGAGTGCATCCCTTCTCCTTTCAACAAGTTCAACCAATTTAGCGATTCTTGCATGAATTGCTTCTGTATCTGAAGTGCATTGTTGTAACAAATCATAAACAGGTATTTGTAAATTTATCAAAAGCCTACAATCTTGCCCATATATTGATTCGAAAGGAGATTTTCTAGTAATCCTTTTAACTGTCGTCCTATTATCCCACAATGCATATTTCAGCTTTGTGTCCCAACTTCTCTTGTTTTCACCAACCATTCTCTTCAATAATCTAATCAGATTTTTGTTACTGGATTCTGCAAGACTGTTTCCCTAAGGATAATAGTTTGACGAATGGGAAAGAGTGATTCCATGATTCATGCAGAAAGTTGACATCTCTATTTTTCTTTTTAATGCGCATCTGATTGTACCCCGAAAAACCATCTAACATTGACAACATCCCTACTCCAGTAACACTTTGCAACATATTTTCCATATTTGACAAAGGGTAGTTATCCTTAAGGCATGCTTGATTCAAATTTCTGAAATCAATGCATATCCTAATTTCACCACTCTTTTTTCTTACAATAACAGGGTTTGAAACCCAGGTAGTGTGTCAGACCGGTCTGATGATTCCAGCAGCTAACATCTTTTCAATTTCTTTCTTAATCAAAGGAGCGAGCTTAGGATTGACATTTCACAAATTTTGTCTATAAGGCTTTGCTCCCTCTTTTAAAGGGATAGTATGTTCAATAATGTTAGGATCAAAAGTTCTAAGATCATCGTACGTCCAAGCAAAGACATCTTTATATTCCCTTAATAGATTTTCAATGGCTTTTCTTTCCTTTGGGGAGGCACTCTTTCCAATTTTAATCATTTTAGGAGAAATTGAAGTTCCAAGGTTAATTTCTATGACCTCATCTACTGGTTCAGCTCTTTTACCTCTATATTCATCATGCTTATTGAAATTTTTCTCCAGGGGTATTGCTAATTTCATAACATCAACATCTTGCAAAGATAAATTGTTTACTTTGTCCTCCAAATTCACACTGCAATTTTGAAAATATTTTGTGTTTTGTAGGAATGCAATGATCTGTGCATCATTATCAAAAAATTACCAATGATCTTGATTGTCTGGAACATATGGTCTAAATAATACTTCAACTTTACACTCCTTATCTTTAAGATGATCTGGGGTCTTAAAGGTGCATGCTATCACTGATAATGCATCAGCCAAAGTATTCTCCTCTCTGGGAACTGCTTGAATTGCAAAGGCATCAAACATTTCTATGGTGTCCCAAACAATATTTCTATAATCTCTAAGTCTATTATTTTTGGTTGCAAATTGGTTCTTCACTTGGGATACGATTAAATCATAATCTCCTGTTACGTTTAAACATTTGATCTTCTATTCACGGGCAATCTCTAATCCTAGAAGCAATGCTTCATATTCAGCCACATTGTTTGTGCATTCAAATTCAAGATGGAAAGAAAATATTTTTTCTTCCTCGGAAGGAGAAGTAAGGACAATCCCAACTCCAGCGCCATGCCTAGATTTAGCTCCATCAAAATGCATTTTCCATACTTGACTAGGAGGAAAAGGATGTTTTCGGGGCTCTTCCCAATAGTTTTCCAAAACCATATAGTTTCCAACTTCCTCTGTAGGACGCATAGCTTCTTCAAAAACATAATCAGGGGTCTCTACATGTTCTGTCATAGGTTTTTCATTCATTAATTTATAAAAGGCTTTTCCCCCAATAGGAATGGTTGCATAAGATAAATCCATTTGGATGCTTCCTCCTAGTTTAGCAGCCCACTCTCTTGATAACAACATTCCCCATGCATCAGGTATGTCCAAAACCAATACATTCATGCTAATTTCAATCTCAGGATAGGTAGCCAACTTCATTTTCAGATTCTCAATCACACCCTTCGATTTAATAGGCCTAGGTGCAAGAGAGTGATGCTACCTGAGATTTTCTGGTTGATCACCTTTGTTCCCTCATGGACCATTATTTGTCCATAGCCTAGCACGTAAATCCATTGGGTGAGGGTGGTGATATATGAAGGGTCATGGTGAGCACGGGTAGTCACAATTCATTGGGTAGTGTAGACGGAAGGAAAAGTAAGTTGTGAGGTAGTGCGCTACGACTACTCTATTGAGACTACCTCTACTTGTGGAACCATGTCCTTATCTTTCCATTAAAAGATAAGCGTTCAATGTTGTTTCTAACTATGCCAAATTCATGCTTAATTAATGTCTATTTATTTATGTCAGATTGAATGAAATGATCAAATTTGACTTGTTAAAATTGAATGCCTACAAATAGCATAAGATGAGTTTATCTCTATGCATGGTTTTTATTGTTATTCCTGTGATCCAGGAGGATCTCCGAGATTTATCAAAATTAAAGTCTTCAAATTGTAAACAAAAGATTGGAGTTGTGTAGAGCTCAGCGAGAAATTTTCGGGGACGTTTGTTTTGCCTCAATCAAACTTCAAACGTGAAATATATCGCGTTTTGAATTTACGACAAAACATGTAAAAGTGGAAAAAAGGGGGGCCACATGGCACACCCAAAGGGTGCCATGTGGCATGTACAGTCAACATGCATGTTCCATGTGGAAACCCCATAGGGTGCAACATGGTCGAGATGGTGACATGGCAGATGAGATGGACCAGTAGATTGTTGACAAGTGGAAGAAATGTTGGTAGGTGGAATCCAAGTGGACCAATCAGAGAGCGCCACGTGGCAATCCTATTGGCCATGTCATAAGTCAGTTTACCAAAAATATTTTCGGCCAAGGGATTCGAACCCTTGACCTCCCCTCCACCAAAGTCTCCACAATATCCAGCTTGTCTTGATCTTCGTAGTTGTTTCTTAACCTCTATGGTTTCCACTTATATTTAAACTGGATACATGTTATATTTTGAAAAAGGGGCATATCATTGTAAACCATGTGTAACATTGTAACCACAAGTCACAGAACAAACCATAGAACTGACGCGGAAACAAACAACCAACACCACATATATATGACAACCAAAATCGCAACAAGAGGAGAGGTCCGTGGATTTGAACCCGTGACCTCCTCCCACAATGCCAATGTTTTCAACCAATGCGCCAAGCACTCCATTTGGTAAAGTAAGTGCACATATATTGGTTTTAAGTTTGATTTGAGGTGGATTTGATCCCCCAATATGGGTGCGACTGTGCCAAAAGTTTACATTCTTTGCATTATTTTTATTATATGGTTTTAATTTGCCATATAATTTGGGATTTCCATCTGTTTTATCCATGTTAAGTGTATCTTTATCCCATTTAGTTTGGGATCAAATCCCATGGAATGTGGTGATGGGTTATGTAACCATGGCTATATAAACCAATGTAATTTGACAATGGAGTTATTGAAGATTTTGAGGAGAGAATGGTAAGATACCATTATTCCTTTGTAAAGGATTTGTAAGTTTTTTTTTTTTTTGTAAAGATGATTTTTAGCCACTCTTGGCGATTTTGAGAGTGAGAAGGTTTATGATTGAAATCCTAAGTCTTATTTTCGAAGCAACTTGAAAGATGAAGGCATTTTGTACATGTTCAAATATTTTTGAAGACTAATAAGATCGGTCCTCATTGGAGCTGGACCTAGAGACGTAGTCCATCAGGGACGAACTCCGTTATCATACGGTGTCCACATTATTATGGTTTTCATTATTTGTTCATTTATATTCTTTCAGTTATTTGTGAGCCTTTGATTGTTATTTCAAGTCTTTTTATAATTTAACTACTTTAAGAATTCACATGCAAATTCAAGTGTTAGTAGATCTTGTCATTTTCAGATCATGTCTGGTATCAGAGCAGGATAACCAGGGAATTGCAGAGTGTGAATGTTAACTAGATCAAGGCTTAAGTGAGGTGAAGGACAACTTGAGACTTTCAATCTAGAGATTGGACATTCACATTGAAGAAAGAAAATGGAAGATGACGATTATTGATAAGAAGATGAGAAGGCTTTCCGCAAGATTTCTATCGGATGGAAGATAGGGTAGAAACATTGTTTGCAAATTATCAAGAGAGATTGGCAGAGAAGAAAATGGAGAAGGAGAAAGCAGAGGATAATGCTTTGGGAAAAGGAGGAGACCCTTCTAATCCTTCTGATCCATCACCTTCTTCCTCTTCTGAAAGTTCCATTACTGCTTCTTCAAATCCAAAGAAACAACCTAAGAAGACTAAGTCTGATTTACCTTATTTGAATCTTGATATTAAGTTTGATTTTCCTGCATATAATGGTGAGCTTAACACAGAAAAGGTGGATGATTGGATCAGGAATATTTAGGTGTATTGAAAGATCCAGAAGCTTGCAGATGATAGTGCAAAGATCCAGTTGGCTACTCTCCATCTTGGAGGCACTGCACTCATCTGGAGAGAGAGTAAGACACAAGAATACCTCCTTACAAAAGGTAAAATTATTTATTCCTGGTATGAATTTACTGATGCGTTAAAGAAGCAATTTTATCCATTAGGCTACATAAAACAAGCCATGATGCATTGGAAAAACTTAAGGAAAGGTAAAGGTCAGAATGTACAAGAATACACTCAGGAATTCATAAAGAGAGCTTTGATTTTGGGTATACCTCTTTACACTCAATAAACTCTTCTCAAGTTTATTGGAGGATTACATAGTTATGTGTGTCATACAATACTTATGTTTATCCTACTAACCTTGATGAGGTATGTGTGCAAGCTACACACATTGAATCCAAAGGGAATAATACTCATGATTACTTTTCCTCAGTTGAATCTAGACAGTTGAAAGAAGGTAAGGGAAAATGGAAAGGTAAGCATGTAGCTACAATGAGGAAAGGTGATGAGAGGCCTACATGTTCGCATTTCAAAAGTAGGGGAACAGAGAAGCAAAGTGTTTGGTACTACATCCAGAATTGAAACCGAAGTGGTTTAAGGATCGAAAAGAGAATCAAAAGGACACGGTTATCATTGAGGACCTTGGATCGGATTCTGAGGTTGAAACAAAGATAACACTCGTAGGGGTGAAAGGTAAAGCTATTTTTGGTAATGATTCTAGCATTGGTTCTTCATGTGATTCTACTTCTAAAGATCATGTCAGTTCTAAAGATATAAAAAGGAATGCATTGTTTCATATAAGGGTAAGTACAAAACAAACTAAGATCGACACACTCAGAAGAAGTAGTTAAGCAGTTGGGATTAACAAAAAAACCACACAAAGAACCTTATCCATTAGGCTGGGTATGCAAAGATAAAATATTACAAGTAATAAAGCAATGTGATCTAAATTTTGCAATAACATCCATGTTTGTAGATGTAGTTCAATTTGATGTGGTTCCACTAGATATCTATGGAATTGTGTTGGGAAACCCATACATATATGATCGAAAGGAAGTTTTCTATAGAGAACATAATCAATATCATCTATTTAAAGAAGGAATTGAGTATATAGTACATTCGCATTCATTTAAAAATGACAGATCATTGGGAACTAAACAACAACTAGAAAGGGTCGTTAATGCAAGTCGGAATTTGGTACTTGTCTATGCAATTTAAGGAAGAAAATAATCCTAAGCATGAAAAGGAAGTGTCATTGCACCACAATGCACCTATTATGGTTGATAGTGTTCCTATGATAAAACATAAGCATGATATGGGTACAATATCTTTCATACGTTCAATTTTGATATTCAACTTTCTACTGATCAACAGTGTATGGTTGGCTTCAAAAATATTGAATGTAAATTTGGTTGAAAATGGGATTAATGTATTCAACAATGTCAATGCAGTGTTGATTGTTATTATGATAAGTCAAATGTACAGGTTCCAGGAAGAATGGACAAATGATGTAGGGCAAGTGAGACGAACATGTCCTCACTTGAATTCTGAATGATTCAGGATTTTGGTGGTCCAAAAGCTTCTCAGTGGGAAGGTTTGATCCAGGAGGATCTCTGAGATTGATCAAAATTAAAGTATTCAAATTGTGAAAATAAGCTTTCATCTATGTATAGCTCGACATGAGCTTTCCGGAGATGTTCGTTTCACCTCAAACGGACTCTGCACTTGAAAGATATTACATTCTGAATTTACGGAAAAATAGGTAAAAGTGGCATAAAAGGGGGGCCACATGGCACTCCCATAGGGTGCCACATGGCATGTACAATCAACATGAAAGTGCCACGTGGAATCACCATAGGGTGACACATGGACAAGATGGTGACATGGCAGATTAGATGGACCAATAGCTTGTTGACAAGTGGTAGGAATGGTGGAAAGTGGCATCCAAGTGGACCAATCAGAGAGTGCCACATGGCAATCCGATTGGCCACGTCATAAGTTGGTTTACAAAAATTATTGGTAGATAATGGATTTGAACCCACGACCTCTCCTCCACCAAAGTATCTGCAATATCTGGCTATCCATAATCTCCACGGTTGTTTCTTAACTTAAATGGTTGTCGCTTATATTTAAACTTGATACATGTTATATTTTGAAAAAGGGTCGGGACTGAGGGCTAAGCCCTCGGCCCAATGTATCATTGTAAACCATGTGTAACATTGTAACCACAAGTCATGGAACAAACCATAGAATCGGCGCAGAAACAAACAACCAACACCACATATATATGCCAACCAAAATTGCATGTGTAACATTGTAACCACAAGTCACGGAACAAACCATAGAACCGGCGCAGAAACAAACAACCAACACCACATATATATGCCAACCAAAATTGTAACAAGAGGAGAGGTCAACGGGTTTGAACCCGTAACCTCCTCTCAGAGTGGAAATGTTTTCAACCAATGCGCCAAGCGTGCCATTTTTTAAAGGATGTGAGCATATATTGGTTTTAAGTTTGATTTGGGGTGTATTTGATCCCCCAACGGCGTGCCTATGCCAAAATTTTACATTCTTTGCATTATTTTTATTACATGGTTTTAATTTGCCATATAATTTGCTATTGCCATCTATTTTATCCATGTAAAGTGGATATTTATCCCATTTAGTTTGGGATCAAATCCCATGGAATGTGGTGATGGGTTATGTAATCTTGGCTATATAAACCAATGTAATTTGACAATGGAGTTATTGAATCTTTTGAGGAGAGAATGGTAAGATACCATTATGCCTTTGTAAAGGGTTTGTAAGTTTGCTTATTTTTGTAAAGAGGCTTTTTAGCCACTCTTGGGGAGTTTGAGAGTGAGAAGCTTTAAGATTGAAATCCTAAGTCTTCTTTTCGAAGCAGCTTGAAGGATGACGACATTTTGTGCCTATTCAAATATTTTTGAAGACTAATAAGGTCGGTCCTCATTGGATCTGGACCGAGAGATGTAGTCCATCAGGGACGAACTCCGTTATCATACGGTGTCCACATTCTTATGGTTTGAATTATTTGTTCATTTATATGCTTTCAGTTATTTGTGATCCTTTGATAAGCTTGTTATTTCAATTCTTTTTTATAAGTTAACTGGTTTAAGAATTCACATGCAAATTCAAGTGTTAGTAGATCCTATCATTTTCGGATCATCCTGTGATGAGCATGCTAGTATATGCATGTTGTGTGTGTGTAATTGATTTAATTTCCATTTTGTATCTTTAATATGCATTGCACACACATTTAAATGTTAATGAATTTGATAATACGACCTTAGGGGGGTGAATTTTAGTACCTCGTCTCCCTCTGATGGTTAGACTGGTGGGAGGGGATGTGACAGAGTGGTATCAAAGCCAATGGTTGCAACACTTGGGCTGTTTGGGCCAGAACCTACACCTACAGGAAGAAAATCAGAAATGCACAGGAGGTGTTGGTGAGTGTTTGGTGAAATTGTGGGATCAATTATGGCCAAAATAAAAATGTTCAACTGTTGCAAAGGATCACACTGTTGTGTAGAGCTCACCGGGACCTTTCTGACAATACCCATTTAATAAAAAATGGACTTCGGATGTGAAACATATCGGCATCAACGTGGTCGTGGAAGGTTGAAGTTAATGGTGCCGACTTTCAACTCTCGATGTATGGAAGATAGTAGTCGGAATTAGGAGGTCAGTGTGATTTTGTCAATATTTGTTTCACGGTGACGACTTTCGAATCTCGACATATGGAAGATAGTAGTTAGAGTTAGGAGGTCGGGGGTAGTTTGAAAATATTTGGTATTTTGATGCCAACTTCCGACTCCTGACATACGAAAGGTCGTGGTCAGAGTTAGGAGGTCGGGGGTATTTTGATGAAGTTGGAATTGTGGTGCCGACTTCTGACTCCCGACGTACGGAAGACAATAGTTGGATTCAGGAGGTCATGGCTGGTTTGTGGAGATCATATGGTAGTTTCGACTTCCAACTCTCGACTTAAGAAAGACAATTGTTGGATTTGGGAGGTCGGGGGCGGTTTGCGGAGATTGGTTGGTAGTGCTGACTTACGAATCCAAACTTACAGAAGACAATAGTCAAAGTCGAGAGGTCAGGGGTGGCTTGCGGAGATCGATTGGTAGTGCCGAATTTTGACTCCCAACTTACGGAATATAGCAGTCGTAGTCGGGAAGTCAGAAATGGCTTGTCATGGATCGATTGTGCATTCCGATTTTCGATCAGAAAAGTCGGGATCGACAAAGTCGAAATAACATGAGCAGTTTATCTCAGAATTTGATGAGAGTTGCGGCATTTGGATTCCATTACCAAAGGTCATGAAAACAACAGTGAGAGGCCCGAGCTCGTTTTGCTCCGATTTGGTGGAAATTACAAAATAGAGACTTTCAAAGATTGATGTCTCGAGACAAGATGGGAGCTCGATTTGGGACAAAATCGCTAAGATGTGGTCATGGACCAGGAACGGAGTTAAATCTGTAAGCTTGGGTCCAAATTCCAAAAGGTGTGAAGCCGGGGTGTGTAAGAAACCCAAAATGCACTATTCCATAGCACTTTTTGGGGTTTTTGAAAAGCTTGCAGGAGGCAAAAGTGACCCTAGATATCGAAACCAAGAAAATTCTTGAATTTGGAATTTTACCTACTCATTAAAAAATACAACTTCCATTAGATGATTTTTTTACAAAAATGCTCAGTTTGGCAGATAGACATTTTTTCCAAAAATTCCAAGATTTTGAAAAAGTTGCAAAAGTCAAAAGTAGTCAAACCCAAAATTTTATATAGGTTGACTGGTGCATCCGATCAGATATATGAAAGTTTTTGAGAGATCCTTGTCATATGAAATAGTTTTTCCTGATAGAAAATTTTTTCTAGTTCTCTCTGGATTTACTTCTACAAGTGGCTGAAGTTGGCCGCTAAGACTAATTGCACCTGTGGAAAAAGTGCAAAATTGGGCGAAATTGACACTTTTGGAAGAGTGTAAATTCCATATCCAAAATAGAAATGGAGTAGGAATATAGGCGTTGGAAATATTATCAATGAGGAAATAATTTTGCACAATCGGAATTTGAATGAGGAACTCCAATGTCTCAGGGATCATAATAGAAAAGTGTTTTTAACCTTTTTTTGACAAAGAAAATGTCAATAAGGGCAGTTTCAAGAAATGCATAAATTAAACAAAACAAAAGAAGACCTAAGATTCCTGTGAATTATTCCATGAGACTAATTCTACTGAATCATAATATTTTATGTGGCATTGCATGCATTTCTAATATGTCTAATAAATATCTCTATGATACATAGTGTTTGCAATTGATGAGCTTGGAACAGTTGCAGTAGAGGGCAGCAGGCAAAGGGAAATAATTTTTGAGAGAAAATGATAACCATGAATGATGCACATAACCCCTATGATCATTATGAGGATATCCTAGGATAAAATATGCAAGAGGACAATGCTGAGTCAAATGGGAGAAGGGAGTAGATCACTCAAAATTTGGTTGAAACGATGAGAAGTTTCAATGAGAGATTGATCAAGGCTCAATAAGAGAAGAACCAAATTAATGCTGCTATCCTTCTAACGCTCACTGATATTCAACAGAGAGATAATATTGGATATAATCCAACAATTTTTTTCAAGAAAGAAGAAGTGTGGAGAGTCGCTCTAGAAGTCACAATAGAAAGAGGACTCCAAGTCCAAGAACTTGTTCACTGAGAAGGAAATGTGAGACATCTTCGCCAAGATATTTTCTAGCAATTCATGCGATTCTCAAAGCTCCCAAAGCATTCCAAGGAACAATTCTAGCAAGTTTGAAAGAAGAAGGGATTCTAAAAGGATTCGACAGGGTGAGTTCAGAAAGGCAAGGTATCCCACATTTGATGCAGAAAGTAAGACCAATCAAGAAGTGGAAGCATGGATTCTTGGGATGAAGAAGTATTTTAGAATTCATGATTACACATGAAATGAGAAGGATATAATTTCTATTTACAATCTAAATGTCCGAGCTTCAATTTAGTGGGAGCACCTCATGCAAGTAAAAGGAATCAAGGGAAGAAGGATCAGCTGGGAGTGATTTAAGAAATATTTCAAGGATAAATACATTTCTTCTAGGTACTATGATAACAAGAGGAAGAAGTTCAATGAAATAAAATTGGGACATGAATATATGGAAGAGCATGTCCACTAGTTTTTGGAATTGTTGAGGTAATTAGATTACATCAAAGATGAAAGAGTAAAATTCCAATGCTTCCTTGGAAGTCTACCCCAAAATTTCAAAGATAGGATTGAGTTTGTTAACCCACCAACTCTTGATGAATCCATTAGGATGGCGATGCATTTCTATGAGTAGAGCAAAGGAAAATCAGAGGTTCACCCAACATGGAAGGGAAATCCAAAAGGAACATTTGACCAAAGGAGAAGTGGATTTAAACCTCCATTTAAGAATCAGCCAAGGAATTTCCAACAAGGTCAGCAAGCACGAAGTGGACTTAAGTCAGCAGTAGCAACAAAAAAAGGAACAAAAAGACCGCTTGAGTGTTGGGGATGTGGAGAGAACCACATGCTTAAATATTGTCCACATCAGAGAGAGAAACCTCGAGGATTGCACAACTTAGAAGCAAAATTTACAGTGGAGGATATGGCAAGAGAAACTCGCAAAATTTATGCAGTGTTGGATAGTCATTAGGCAGACCACCAATCAACAATGGTGGAAGTTGAAGGTAAGATTGCTATGCAATCTATTTCTGTTTTAATTGATCTAGGATCTACTCATAGTTATGTTTCTCCAAAAGTGGTTGAAATTTGTTCCCTTGGGAAAATGAAGCATAATAAGTCATGGTTAGTTCAATTAGACACCAAAAAAAAAAAAAAAGTGAGTGAGGTAGTGTTGGAGTGCCCCATAGAGTTGAATGGACTCCTCACAAAAGTAAATTTGAATGTCCTACCATTAGGATCTTATGATTATCTTATTGGTATGGATTGGTTGGAAAATCATAGAGTCAAGGTAGATTTCTATGAAAAGGTGCTTGAATGCATTGATGAAGAGGGAAGGCCAAGATTGGTAAAGGGAATTACCAAGCAAGTTTCGGTAAGGCAGATTGCAGCCTTATAGTTAAGAATGTTTTAAAAGAAAGGTTTTCAATTATATGCATCCTATATATCAAATTCCTTAGAGAGAAAAGGCCCAAGAATATAAGACTAGCATTTGTTGCAAGAGTTCAAATATGTGTTTCCAGATGAAGTGTTGGGATTTCCACCAAAAAGGGACATTGATTTCACCATCAATCTTGTTCCATGGGTAGTGCCCGTTTCCAAAGCTCCTTATAGAATGAGAATGCCAGAATTGGTAGAATTTAATATGCAACTACATGAATTAATGGAAAAGAAGTACATAAGATCAAGTGTGTCTCCTTGGGGAGCACCGGTGTTATTTTTCAAGAATAAATATGGGACTTTAAAGTTGTGTATTGATTACAGGAAGCTAAACAAAGTGATAGTTAAGAAAAGTACCCATTGCATAGAATTGATGATTTGTTCGAAAAAAATGAAGGAAGCCAAAGTGTTTTAAAAAGTTGACTTGAGATCCGGTTATCATCAAGTGAGAATAAAAGAAGAAGACATTCACAAGACAAATTTCAGACAATATATGGCCATTATGAGTTCATGGTGGTGCCGTTTGGACTTACTAATGCACCCGCCACATTCATGTGCCTCATGAATAGTGTTTTTAGTAAATATTTGGACAAGTTTGTGTTAGTGTTCTGATGAAATTCTTGTTTATTCAATGAATGAATAAGAGCATGATGGACATTTAAGAATGGTGTTTCAAGTTCTTAGAGAGCACCAACTTTATGCAAAGCTAAGCAAGTGTGAATTCTATCAAAGAAATGTACAATATTTGGGTCACATTATTTCATAGGAAATAATTGCATTGGATCTGGAAAATATTGAAGCCATAATGAGTTGGTCTACTCCAAAGAATGTTACAAATGTTAGATATTTTATGGGTCTTGCATGATACTATAGAAGGTTCATTGAGGTATTCTCCAATATAGCTCATCCAATCACATCACTGTAGAGGAAGAATGTAAAGTTTGTATGGTTTGAAAAATGTGAAGAAATATTTCAACGACTGAAGAAGATGCTCACTAGCGCTCCTATTTTGAAGATTGCATATCCAAAGAAAGATTTTGTAGTGTGCATGGATGCTTGCATTGAAGTATTAGGTGGAGTGCTTATGAAAGAAGGGTTTGTGATTTTCTATGAGTCAAGAAAATTAAAATAGCATGAAAAGAATTATGCAACTCATGATTTGGAATTAGAAGCCATAGTACATGCTCTCAAAATGTGGAGTCATTATTGTTGGGAAGAAGATTTGAGCTTAGAACCGATCACATGAGCTTAAACTATTTGTTTGACCAACCAAGCTTAAATGTCAGGAAATATAGATGGATGGAATTCCTATGTGAGTTTGATTTTGAAATAAAACATGTAAACAAGAAATAAAATAAAGTTGCAGATGCCCTTAGCAGAAAATTTAATGTGGCATCCTTAAGCATTTTCAAATCAGATTTTATCAAGGGTTCTTGAATCCCAAAACAGTGATGGAACTTACCTTCAGGTAAAAGAGAAATTGCAACAAGGAAAATTAGATGAAAAATGTGAAGCGTACCAACTCGGAGAAGATGATATTCTTCTTTATAAAGGAAGAATGTACATTCCAAATTGTGCAGATTTGAAGAAAGTGGCAATTGATGAAATTCATCAAATTCCATACTCTAGAAATCCAGGATATCAAAAGACAATAAAAGCAACAAGAAAGAAATAATTTTGGCATGGAATGAAGAAGGATATAGAAGAATACATTGTTCAGTGTCAAAAGTGCCAACAAGTCAAGGGAGAGAATCAACATCTAGCGAGACTATTGCATCCCTTTCCCATTTCGGAATGGAAGTGGGAAATAATTTCTATGGATTTTATAACAGGTTTTCCAATGACAACGAGGAAGCATGATTCAATTATGGTTGTGGTGGAAAAAATTTCTAAGGCATCTCATTTTATTCCAGTCAAGCCCACTCATAAAATAAGTGAAATAGCGAACATCTTCATGAAGAAAATATTCATATTTCATGGATTACCCAAAGCAATAGTTTTCAATCGAGATGCAAAGCTCACCTCCAATTTTTGGAAAGGATTATTTCAGGAATTGGGAACTCAATTGAATTTTAGTACATCGTATCATCCTCAAACAGAGGGACAAATCAAAAGGGTGAATCAGGTTCTTGAGGATATGTTGAGAATGTATGTGATGGATAAACTATCAAAGTGGGAGGATTACCTACACTTGATAGAATTTGCATACAATAATGAACATAAAGCATCATTAGGAATGAGCCCATTTGAGGCATTGTATGTAAAGGTATGTAGAACTACGATGAATTGGGATATTCCAATGAACATGGTAGTGCTTGGGCCAAAAATGCTCAAGGAAATGGAGCAAGAAATTGTTAAGAACAGGCAGAATTTAAAGGAAACCTATGACAGACAGAAGAGTTATGCAGATTTGAAAAGAGTACACAAGTAATTTAAAATTGGGGTTTTTAAGAGTAACGCCAAGAACAAGTTCCCTAAATTTGGGAATTTGTGCCAAGCTGGCACCAAGATATTGTGGACCCTTTGAAGTCCTTGATAAGATAATACTAGTTGCATATAGCATTGCATCTCCTGCTAACATGAGAGATCATAATGTTTTTCATGTTTCTTTGCTTAAGAAGTATGTTCATGATCCTAATCACATACTTGATTGGAATGTGATACAGGTAAAACTTGAGGGAGACTTCCAAGTGGGACCCATGCACATCCTCAACAAGAAGGTAACATTGCTCCGGAACCAAGCCATCAAACATGTAAAGGTGCAATGGAAACACCTTGGTCCCAATGAGGCTACATGGGAGTTGTAGGATGCCATGAAAGAAACATGCCAATTTTTGTTCAATTTTGGGAACACCGAGGACGGTGTTGTTCTAAGGGGGAGGGGAATGTAATACCCCCATTTTTACCCTTAGAACGTATTGGATTTATATGTGAATATTGTGCATACGTGATGTATAAATTCCTAGTGTGGAGGTCAAGGCCAAGGGCCCACTAGTGAATGCTCAAATTTAAAAGGCAAGTATTTTTATATTTTTTGAACCATGTGCTAGAAATCCATAGGAAATTGTAAAAACATGTAAATATTTATAATGCAAATAATTCCAAGAGCTAGCTATGGAAGCAACTAAAAATGAGGGGGTTGATTGTATCCACTAGGGAGAGGTGAGGGGTTCGGGGATTTAATCCTTTGTTTCCAAGTGTCATTTGGAGAACCCATCTTGACTAGTATGTTGACATTTAATTATGTTAGGAAGAGGCAAATGAGAAATCATCTCATGAAATTAATGGAGCATGGGAAAGCTCAGAAATTCATATGGCAGGTTATGGGCTCAGTTTAATTGACCCAAAAGTTAATTTACTCATGGCAATTCGTTTTTCCATCATCCCCATTCCATTGTTGAACAATCAGGCATCAATTCTCAGCCATTATGCATTCCCAGCAGTGAAGAATTGCAGAAATCGTAACCGGGAAAGAAGCCACGATTTTGAGTGCCAAAAATTCCTAGAATTTATTGTGAGTAGCAAAATGTAATGGGGAATCCCTAGAAATAAAACCTGGGGCGAATTTAAGAGTGTAAAATACCCAAAATTTCATAGGAAGACTCAAATTTGGAAGCTAGGAAATTCAATTCCGTTTTGGGAGGCACGTGGCTAGAATTTGGAAAAATCCAATAGTGGATCAAAATGGGAGAGAGATGAGAGGTTGGAATTGATTGAAAATCCTAGTGAAGGAAAGAATATTTTTGGATCTAGCAACTTGAACCTTTCTATTCCCACCCTGAATAGCACTGGAGGTAAGGGGCACCTGATGGACTATGTAGCAGAGAAGGGGACCTTCCTTGTGTTGGGTGTGGTAGGTATTGTGGGTGCTAAGGTTGTCTGAGATCAGTTGATATGCCTGTAGCTCGGTGGTTTATCTCAGCGGCTTAGCATTCTCCTTCCATATCTCCTTGCATGCTTGACAAAACCAACTGTGTGATGGATTAACATGAGTATTTGTGACTATGGCAGTGAGTGAGCATGAGTAGTTCCTCCTTCGTGGATACGTAGCCCAGATTGGGGGTGGTCTCATAGATGAAGTAATATAAGCTAGACAGATACCTATAGTTAGGTGGAACGTTGCTCTTCCATAGCCAGTTGCTCGAAAAATTTCCATTAAAAGGTAAGTGTTCAATGTTGTTTCTAACTATGCCAAATTCATGCATTATGAATGACTATTTATTTATGTCAGATTGAATGAAATGATCCAATTTGATTTTTTTAAATTGAATTCCTGCAAATAGCATAAGATGAGTTTATCTCCGTGCATGGTTTTTATGGTTATACTTGTGATGAGCATGCTAGTATATGCATGTTCAGTGTGTGTAATTGATTTAATTTTCGTGGTGTATCTTTAATATGCATTGCACACAGATTTAAATGTTAATGAATTTGATAATATGACCTTAGGGGGTGAATTTTAGTACCGTGTATGTCCGTCATGTTCCCTCCACTGGTTGGATTGGTGGGAGGGGACGTGGCAGTAAGTGGCATCCATCTCTTCTATTTATCTCACATTTTCCATGGATGTAGATGAAAGCCTTCTATTTTGTTTCCTTTATGGTTTTAATGGCTGAAAATGATAGATTGAGATCCGATGTATTATGATCCTAGATGGCTATAGACGACAACCATAAATATATGGTTGTATTAGTGTTAGATGGCTATGGATGACAGTGTGATGAACCTGCAATAAATAATTAATGCAAATACACAAGATATCAGAAATAATAAAACTCAGAATCACTTTTATATTGATCACGGGCCACTTCGAGGGGGCAACCTCCTTTGAGCAAGATCAATACAATTAACTTCACGGTGCCTTCAATGACCTCAACACACACTTATATACTAAGTCTATGCCCAATACTATGAATCAAAACCATGGGACATATAATACTACGGGACGACTTACAAAGCATATGCGTCCAATACTATGGGTCAATACTATGGGCTAATATAAACTATGAATCAACAAATACTACGGGATGACTTACAAATCATATGCGTCCAACAACAATATACTAACATAGTAAAGAGAAGGGTTGACATGGGTTCCTAACATCCCCTCTCCCTTAGAAAAAGCTTTGTCCTCAAAGCTTTGGTTGGAGAAATTGCTGCAGAATCTGAAGGAGTGGTTCCCCGGTAGCATCCTCGGTTTGCATTTTGGGCCACTGACGCCTTTGGAGTGTCAGGGAGGATTGCTTGGAAGGTTGTAGACGAAGAAGAACCCTATTAGTTGCGTGGAAAATGCACTCAGAACGGTACTGATTGACTTGTTTTTTCAAGCGAATTATGGCCATGTGAAGATTGTCTTGCAGAATGAGAAGAATCTGATCACAGTTTCAAAGAACCGAGTCAATTTCCTGAACTGGGGAGATTCTAAGGGTGTATGGAAGAAGAACTGCTGGTGTCTGTCCATAGATTGCTTCATATGGTGTCCTTCGAGATGTGGTATTGTACCACCAGAGCGTTGCTAGGAAATCCATAGAAATAGTTGGCCAAAGTTGTGTAGTGATGGGAAAGGGTTTGAGCAATCCCGAAAGGAGTGTCGTTTCACCCTTGTTGACCTGGAAAGTATCACAGTTAGCCACCATCTGTTGAATGGTCATTTTTAGTCCCTGCCAAAAGAAGTTACATTGTTCTGGGTCATACATTTTGAACCCAGAGTGCCCTGTCGACGAAGAAGCATGGAGTTCATAGAAGAAATAGCCCCGTTGAACATATTGCAACCAATTTGGAACAAGCAGAGAAAGAGCTGTAAGAGAAACTAGGTCATCAATTGTGTGAGAAGGAGCATCTGCCACCATATTGTCCTTACCCTTCTTGTAAGTGATCTCATAGGGATAACCCATTTCAGGTGTGTTGGGTAGGAGACCCATTGTTCCAGAAAATTTTCCAGACTCTGGAGATCAGTCTTGATGTAGAAATAATTCCCTAATAGGTATGGATACCACTTCTGTACTGCATGCAAAATAGCCATCAGTTCCTGCTGAGAGGTAGATGCGACTAAATTCTTACCGGAAAGGTCTCTTGAAGGCGGCAAGCTCATTGGTTCAGCAAGGATACCTGCATATCTATCCAAGGAAGTAGTGGAGACTGTTGATGGGTGCATCTGAATGGAATGGAGCTGAGCGATGACACCATGTGAATTCTTCTTAAAGATTTTTTCCAGGCGATGTGAACTGATGATGCGAAGAGACCCTGTTTGTAAGCCCATTAATTTGTGTTGTGCCCCATTGACTGAAAACTGCATCCAAAGTTTCGCAAAATCCCATAAGATGGGGCCAAGTGTGCATAATCATTGAACACCCAAAATCACATCACATCCGCCTAAGGACAAGGCAAACATGTCAGAGCACAGGTTATAATATTCCATAGAGATACGCACATTGTGACACTTCCCCTTGCAAGGTAAGGTGCCCCCATTGGCAACCATGACTTCAAAGTTGGAGCAAGGATGGACAAAACAATTAGCCTATTTGGTAATCCGAAGGTCAATGAAGTTATGAGTGCTACCAGAATCAATGAGTATGGTAAGAGGGAACTTCTTGAAGTATCCCCTGACTCGCATTGTTTGTGGGGTGGTGACGCCAGTTACAGCATGGAGAGAGATCTCGGGTGGGTTGTCCTGAGATGGGGTGTCAATAGGTGGGTGTTGAATGTCGACCTGATCATCTACTGTATCTAGAGCTTCTTCATCAAGTTCTGAGGCAGGCGGAGAATCCACATCCAAGAGATAGAGCTTTTGTTGAACACATTTATGTCCCCGAGTGAATTTCTCATCACAATTATAACAAAGTCCTTTTTCTTAGCGTGCCTGCATCTCGGTTTCAGACAAATGCTTGATAGGAGTTGGTCGAGGAGCTGGCGGGATGGGAGGTCGTTGAGAACCCATATTTCGGAAGGGAACAAAAGTGGGTTTGGAGCGTTGTTGGGCTGCAAGCTTGTCTCTTGCCAACTTAGCCAACCCTAGAACTTCCATCATTGTGTTGGGACAGAACATTTTAACCTCTGACCGGATTTTATCCTTAAGACCACTGATAAAACAACTCCGGTAAAATTCATCAGACAATCCTTTTGTGTGATTGGCGAGTTTCTCAAATTCTGTCTGATACTCTCTCACTGTGCCAATTTGGTGAATTTTAGTGAGTGCTCCTGTGAAGTCGTCAAAAGCACTAGGACCAAATCGTGGCAAAAGGAGTTGGCAAAAATCTATCCATTTTGGTTCGGGATGAGCTTTGATGTACCAACGGTACCATTGAAGGGCTTCCTGTTCCAAATGAAAGGATTCAAGTGGAACTTTATGGACATCAAAAGTATTATGCATACTGAAATATTGTTCTGCACGGTATATCCATCTAGTCAGATCAGTACTATTGAAGCGGGGAAAATCAAGCTTCGGCCCATGAAAATTGCTGGAAGAAGAGAACCCGGTGGCTGCAAAAGATTATGGTTGTCGGTTATTGTTCATGGCTGAATGCTGAAGATGGAGGCTGGGAAATTTTTCATCCAGATCTTGGAGTTTGGTTTGGATGGCTGCAAGTGCATCCTCCATGGTTTTTGCTCCTGCGCGGGTGACAACCACAACCAAGAGTTTTTTGTTTTGTTTTTGGAAATGGATAGAAAAACACAAACAAAAGCTTATTTAGTAAAGGAAGATTTGGATTTGGGAAAAACTCAGATGGTAATTGGGGTTTGATTAGGTTTTGGACACTTTCTGATGGACAGGGAAGCTAAAAATGGGGATTTCAGAAGCGGGGTGAAAGAATGAGAAAATTTGGTAGAGAGGTACAAAGAAGCAGAATTAGGAAATGAACACGGTGGCAAAAGTTGAAGGCGTTTGGGTGAAAATTGAAGGAGTTATGGAAAACCCTAAAAATAGACAAATGTGGAATTTTTGGTCTTGGGAAGTGGAATTTGGGATAGGGTCTTCAGGAATGAAATATGCAGAATGGGATTGCAGGGATGTCACTGAAGTTTCAGGGAAAACAGAGTTGAAATAAGGGAGATATGGCCGAAAAACAGAATTTTATACTCTGATTTTTTTATTTTATTTTTTTCTTCTCAGAAATGGATCGGCAACAGCGGCGCGGAATGGATCCACAACAAATGGATCTACAACAGCATGGAAGAAACGGCTGGATCTAAAACGACGACTGGATCTCAAACAAATTTCATAATAGATCTGAAACGACTGGATCTGGAGCGGAAGTGATCGGCAACAGTTCAACTAAAAATAGATATGGACCCCAGGTATGTACGGCTTCCTATAGTTCAGGTGTTTCACTCGGCCGCCAATGCTGACTGACGGCTTGCGTATTGAGGCAGTACCCCTCACTTCACAGCTCAGGTAAAACTGATAACCACTTTGCCACAAACGACAGCTCTTAGCTTACCTCACGGGTGGAAACTAGTCAATAAGGTAGGGGTCGTTGCCCTTTTCGTTGGCAGGTCCTCTCAATGGGCCAGCTACTTTGGGGTTCCTGTGGTAATCCTCACAATGAGTTTTAGGGATTATGCCAAAGTACTTCCCACAGTTAAGCGCATAGGGATTATTCCCAAATCCGAAGATGTAACAGATGTGAAAATTTTTTTGGCAGAAATTCCACCCAACGAGCCCAAGAAAGTGCTCTGATACCAAATGTGATGAACCTGCAATAATTAATTAATGCACATACACAAGATATCAGAAATAATAGAACTCAGAATCACTTTTATATTGATCACGGGCCACTTCAAGGGGGAAACCTCCTTTGAGCAAGCTCAATACAATTAACTGCACGGTGCCTTCAATGACCTCAACACACACTTATATACTAAGTCTATGCCCAATACTATGAATCAAAACCATGGGACATATAATACTACGGGACGACTTACAAAGCATATGCGTCCAATACTATGGGTCAATACTATGGGCTAATATAAACTATGGATCAACAAATACTACAGGACGACTTACAAATCATATGCGTCCAACAACAATATACTAACATAGTAAAGAGAAGGGTTGACATGGGTTCCTAACAGACAGCCATAAAAATCTTATTTGTACTAATGATTGATGGCTGTAGGGAACAACCATGGGATTTGGTTTGTGTGGCTATAGATGGCATCTCGTGTCTCTGATTTTCTTATGGTCTGTGTGTCGGTAAATATATCCTTATTGTTTCTATTATTTACTATCTAAAATCAGCACTTACATAATCAAACTAATAATCTCATATCGAAACACAATTGGATGATAACAAGAACAATTGTGCACTTATGATCATCTACAATTGTTTATAATTATGTTTTTCACTAGCACTACAATCCAACAATTACGATCATGTACATGAGATAAATATTTGCACTTGGACATTATAAGATCATCTATCATGCTTTTATTCATAAAAAACCAATGCCTGCAAGTGAAATACATTACCTTACGTAGCATGTGTTTTAGTAAATGATATGTTTTTATTTTTTGAAAAAGGGTTGAATGTTAATTTATTGGATTTGGCTCGCTAGCCTTGTTTTCGGGTCTGGGCACATGACAGAGTGGTATCAGGGCTTATGTTCCAACTTTGAGATTGTTGAACCTTCCATAGATTTGCAACTTAGTATATGATGTAAATAGAAGAGTAGTATACATATACTGGTGTGTAGATTGCTAACGGTGATTAACATTGAACACATTAGTGCCTCTAGTAATGTCAGTTTGTGAATGAGCAAGCTGTGAGGATTATTGAATTGAAATTTGAAGTCTAATCAAAGCAGTGAAGGGTAAGAAGTTAGTAAGTGCGGAGATGGATTTGGAATAAGGGAAGATGTCATACATCCCCAAAGAAGAGTTTAATGAGCTTATTGGGAAAGGTCCCATAAAAAGAGAAGCAAGGAAAAATGGACATCAAAGAAGCATTGAACCATTGATTTTGGAAGGCTCAGTAAGAAGTTTGAAGACAGAAGTAGAAACTTGTATAAATGATAATGAAAGGATCATCCACACTCAAGAAATAATCATGCATAGTCTAAAGCAATTGCAAGGATATTGGATAACCTCACCAAGAAGCAATGTTCCAAGGAGAGATTATGAGAGGTCTAGATCATCTTCAAGGAAACTTCATCACAAGCCCTCTGCAATGAAGAAGAAAGGGTACTAATCAAGCAGCTCATAAAGCAGCCCTGAAGGATCCCCAGTAAGATATAAGAAAAGAAGGCTTCCACGGAATGAAGTAGTGGGAGAACTAAGGAGAATCAAGCCTCCAACCTTTGATGGAGAAGCAAGGCAAGGGGAGGATGTTAAATCTTGGTTGTTGGGACTCATAATATTTTTCTAGTTGCAATAGTACACATCGAACATGGAAGAAAGGGTATCCATCTACCATTTGCAAGGTAAAGCATCCATTTGGTGGGATCACCTAGTCAAGATGAAGGATATCAATGAAGATAAAATACCTTGGAGGAAGTTTAAGAAGTATTTCCAAAAAGAATATCTCTCATAAAAATACTATGACAAGAAGATGGAAGAGTTATTTGAACTCAAGTTGGGTAGCATGACTATGGAAGCTTATGAGAAAAGGTTCCTATAACTCATGAAGTATGTTGGATTCATAAAGGATGAGAAAGTGAAGATTCATAGGTTCTTAAGTTGTCTACCAACATTCTATAGATACAATATCCAATAAGGCATACTAAAGACTCTTAAGGATGTCATTTTGAAGGAAAAACATCTGTATGATCTGAATAAGAACAAAGCTCCATATTAGAAATACTAGAGAGATAAGAAAAGGGACAAGCCAGAGAAGAGGAATAAAGGATTTCAACTTACATCATTTAGAAATAGTAATAACTCTTATCAACAAAGACAACTAGACAAAAACAAATCCAAGTGGGGAGAGCATTCAGACAAAGGGCCAAGACCACCTGTCGAATGTCGGGTATGTAAGGGGAATCACTATGCCAAGGGATGTCCTCAGAAGGGAAGCACCATTCACAACATTCAAGAAGCATCAATTGTTGGTGATGTTGGAAGACGTATTCCAAGAATCTATGCATCCCTGGATGGTAGACAAGTTGACCACCAGTCCCGGATGATTGAGGTAGTAGGTAAGATTTATAATAAATCCATAGTTATTTTAATTGAGGAGCTAGCCATAGTTATATTGCACCTAGCATAGTTGAGGTATGTTATTTGAATAAAATTAAGATTGAAACAATAAGTCTAGTGCAGTTGGCTACATGAACCAAGAGGAAGATCACAAAAGCAGTAAGGAAGTGTCCTTTGGAAATGAATGGTCTAAAAATTTGTGTATACTTTAACATCATACCATTGGATTCATATGATGTATTTATTGTCATGGATTGGTTGGATGCACATCATGCCATGCTTGACTGTCACAACAAGACTTATACTTGTCTGGACGAAGAAGGAAATCTAGTGACAATGAGAGGTATACCTAGATCCATATATATGAGGCAAATCGCATCTCTGTAGTTGAAGAAGTGTTTTATGAAAAGTTCTCAATTGTATGCAACTCATATGGAGGAGACACAAGAAGGAAAAGAGTCGAAGCTGCAAGACTACCCAGTGCTATAAGAGTTTCCATATATATTTCAAGAATTGTCAGGAATGCCACCTAAGAGATACATTGATTTCTCTATTGATTTCGTTCCAAGTACAATTCCCTCATCTAAATCACGTTACAGAATGAGCACTCCATAATTGAAAGAATTGTAGATGCACTTAGAATAATTACTGAAGAAAGGGTACATAAGGCCCAGTGTGTCACCTTGGGGGGATCCAGTGTTGTTTGTAAAGAAGAAAGATGGAACTCTAAGACTCTCTACAGATTACAGACAATTGAACAAAGCCACAATAGAAACAAGTGTCTTTGCCAAGGATTAATGACTTATTTGATTAGCTAAGAGGATCCAAATTATTTTCAAAGATAGATCTATGGTCAGGTTATCACCAAGTCAGATTAAAAGATGAAGACATCAGTAAGATATAATTCAGGACAAGGTACGACCATTATGAGTTTACAATGGTTCCATTTGGATTGACAAATGCACCAACAACATTCATGTTACTAATGAATGGAGTTTTCAGGAAGTATTTGGATAAGTTTGTAAATGTATTCTTGGATGACATCCTTATTGTGATATTTTACAGGATAGATCACACAGCTAGATTAAATCTCACTAATCTCACTCAAGAATTGTAGAGAAGAATAAAGAAGAAGAATTGAATGAGTAATCACTCATAAACTCAGAAATGGAGAAATCTACAGTATAATCATACATCAGTTGTAAGCTGGCACTGTAAAAAGTGAATACAATAACAATACTATCAAGTGAATTCGAATTAGCCAAAGGTGATTCGAATTCTCCTCAATATGTGGCTTGGATAGAATTGGAGACATCACCCAATCAATGGTAGTAGTCACAAATAGTCAAAATTCATTCAAATGAGTCTAACTGAGTCTAACCGAGCCATGTGAGCACAAATCAAGGGATGGAGACTCCAAGGAGGGCGCATGAGGCTGTCAGTAGGTCAAGTGGCACTCCGATATAGACAACTAGAAGCTATAGGCGGTTAAATTGAGCAATAAATGTATCAACTGGTCAATCAATGCTGCAACTGACTATTAGGAATCCAATTAGTGTAGTAGGGTGCATATGTCATCCAAGTGAGGAAAACAAGGTGCACTAGGTAGGTAGGAGGACCACTGTGGGCTAAAAGCATACTCTAGGGGGCTGAAAATAGGCTCCAGGCGCTGGGGAGACTACCATACTGATGACTAGATGCATGCAGTATGCATGCAAATATAAATATGATTCCAAAACATCCCATCAAAACCTTCTGCTCTTATGAATTACTTTCACCAAACTTCAAATGATTTCCGGTGTCTAGCTTTGAAGATTGAGAACCAAGACTTTTTTATGCACTAACGCCCATCCACATGAGCTAGCACTAGTTTTGCAAACTGGAATTTTGAATTCTAACTTATGTAGTGATTATTAATTTATGTGCTTTGACCAAAACAATAATTTAATATGATAAAGTTGGCTCTTATCTTGCTGATTTGTCCACGTGTAGCATTATCAAAGTGAAGCGAGACTCCTTGAATTCAAATTTCCTTCTATCTTCTGCAACATGGCCACGAATAAATTAGTCATAAGACAACAAAATTCATATTAATCCAGCCTGCAAATGTAGAAATTTTAAAAGAATAAATGCCACGGAGACTTCTCATGCTTATCCTGTTTGAGATCTTTAATCAGGTTGAGGATGTAAAAGTTTTGCCAATCAATTTTTCCTATAGTTAAAAGCAAATCAATAAAGCCACTTTATCTTGTTTATTGAGAACATTAAACTAATAGGAAAATAAGAAATCCTATGGCAAATATTATAAAGGAATTAGATTCTACCTCATTAAGTTCAATTGTGATTATGGATAAGTTCCGACTTCACATAATTTGTTTGGTGAATAGGTTTCATGTAGGCACTTAATAATCATTGAAAAAAAAGCCATGTTTTAAATTTGAAATCAATAATCTTTTAAATAATAATAAAATTTAGTTCATTAATTTTTATGTACATTAATAAAGTAATTTCCTTAAATGAATGTGGAGAATACTTTTTAAATAAACTTAATATATATATTGAAAAGAGAATTCATTTTTACAGGTTAGCAGTTTTAAAAGTAGTGGAAAATCCTGTTTATGGCTTTTTAAACCTAATGTTTCAGACTTCAAAGTGAGTCCATTATTAGGGGTGAGTGTAGTACAATTTAGAAACTAGGTTAGGTAAATTTTTAATTAGAGATGTAATTTTTAATGACGTAATCTTGATTCTTAAGCATTTTTTTTTTTTTTTTAATTTTAGAATATAGATGAAATTTAATCTTAATCTTAATTGTGTTTAAAGTATATAAAAATTTTATAATCAAAATTACTTATGTTAATGATTCGAGGGTTTTGTTTATGATGTTATATGAAATGTTAATTGTTCTATCTCTTTAAGATGTTTGTGTTTTTTATTTGTTTGATCACTGGTTTCCATGAGTTGCTTAGAGTTATCCCATCGTCTCGGTTTACGGTGTTGCTGCGTTTTTCTATTTCTATGGCTTCTTTTACCTTTCTTTTTATGTAGTTTTCTTCTTTGTTGATTAAGCGTGCATTTTCTATACATATGTGATGAGAGGAGTTGCATGCATGTTCTGCCAAGGCTGATCTTGAGGCTCTTTCTTTGATTATGTCTGCCGCATGCTCTTTAAGTCTCGTTTTTAAAGATCTTCTTGTTTCTCCTATATACTCTCTTTTGCATGAGCATGGCACCATGTAAACTCCTTTTTATAGATTTGGGTCCAGAATGTCTTTTGCAGAGTCGTCTATCTTTCTAATGGTAGTGAGTGGTGTGAAAGCTACTTGAATGTTTTGTTTCCTAAGGATGTTAGGGATTCGGTCTATTGTGCCTCTTATGTATGGTAAGGAGTTTTTTGGGATAATTTTTGGTTGTTTAGGTTTTCATCGGTTTTGGGCTTGGTGAAGGGTTTTCTTAATCTCATGTTTGTGGTATCCATTGGATATGAAGACTTGTTGGAGGTGGTCTAGTTCTTGTTTTATGTGGTTGGGATCTGATATCCTTGATGCTCTGGTTGCTAGGGTTTTTATGACTCCAATCTTTTGGCTCGGATGGTGGTGGGAGCTAGCGTGAAGGTATTTGTCAGTGTGAGTTTTCTTCCTGAAAACTTGGTGCCCCAGTCTTTTGTCTTTTTTGGTGAGGAGTACGTCCAAGAAGGGTAATTGGTTGTATTTTTCTAGTTCAATGGCGAACTTGATGTGTATAGAAAGGTTGTTTAGATGGGATAAGAATTCCTCAAGCTTCTCCTTTCCATGTCTCCATTTTGGAAATATGTCATCCACATATCTTTTCCATTCTTTGGGGGTTAATGGGAATGAGTTGAGGGCCTTTTGTTCAAAATGCTCCATGTAAATGTTGGCTACTATAGGTGATAATTGGGATCCCATTGCAACGCCATGTGTTTGTTCATAAGTAATGCCCCTATAACCGAAGTACGTGGACTTTAGACATATTTTTATGAGACATGCAGTTTTCAGGGTCTGTGATACTTTCAATTATACTAATGGCTTCATCTACCGGGATGTTAGTGTAGAGTGATACGATGTTGAAGCTTACTAATAGGTCTTTTTCTTTTATTTCTTGGTCCTTCATCCATTGTACAGATGAAGCTGAGTCTTTGACGTTGGAGGATGTGTTGCCTGATAGCGTACGAAGTTTTCTTGCAAGGAATTTTTATAGTAAATAGGTTGGGGATCCTATGGTGTTACTATTTACTATTGGCCTGATAGCGTACGGAGTTTGCTTGCAAGGAATTTTGCTAGTAAATAGGTTGGGGATCCTATGGTTCGAAACGTTGGGTTTAAAAATCCATAAACGGGATTTTCCACTACTTTTAATATATATATGTTTTATAAAAACTATGTTTCATGATGGTATGAATATAATTAAATTATGAATCAAAATTAATGTTATCAAAAGTTTATTTAATAGTAATTTAATGTATTCTCTCGAGTAAACACAAAATAATAACTTTATAAAAATTGTTGTCTTGTTCAACTAAAAACGCAATAGTTTATATTCACTCTTTTAAAGTAAATAGTTTTAAGATATGAACTAAGTTATGTAAGAGTGAGATTGAATTAAAATTTTCTAGATTTTGAAAACAAGTACGAAAAATATCAAGTTACTAACATAAAATTATTTTTAATGAAAAATTGAGGTTTGAAAAACTTTGATAGAGTACTAAAATCAAAACAATGAACTATATTTCATTCTTTGATATATATAATCTCTCAAAATAAAGATCAAAATCGCAAGAATTTAAACATTTAATCAAATTATTTTGATCTACCAAAAAGAATTTGTTCATTCATTGATGAAGTGGAGACAAGGGTGTTAAAAAAAATGATGCCACTTCACCTAAACCAAATTGAAGCATGCAATCAACTCGAGCAAGCTCAAATAAGAGAATGTAAGCATGATTGGGAAACTAGGAAGCCAAGAGAGTTAATCGAAAAACATCACCAAATCGCCTGAAATGAAAACCAAGCCAAAGAACAAGCATCGCAAAGAGTGAAAGATCAAGGAAAGACACCATGAAATCACCTATCAAATAAAGAAAGAAAAACAAAACCAAAAGCTAAGTATTTACACAATTTACATGGGGGGCCCTTGATTTTCCAAAATCAAGGGCGAGTTGTTGGAGGGACAACACTGGCATAGAATTCGAGAAGAAGAAGAACAACACACTCTCTCATATCATTGACACAAAAATCAAGTTTGTATGATAATAAATGAGTCCATACAACTACAATTCATACAACATTTCCTGTAGTAGAGGGCGTGAATTTGAAGGATGAGATAGCATGAATTTTGAGGAAGTTATTTACTATTGTTGTTGGAACAAAAACAAAGAAGGATGAAGACTGTACTGTGCACAAATTTTGTGGCTAAAATCAGAACTATGAGAAATAGTCCCTGTCTAAGGTTGAGAACGAATTTCGAGGCAATGATGTGCACAAAATTTGAGACAATTTCAACACTGTTTCGAGGCAATTTTTTTGTCTTTGGGGGTTGAGATAAGTGGGTTTTTATTGCTGATTAGACTATTGTACATTTATTTTGAAGAAAAATAAAAGACTAACTATTTCTCATAGGTTTTCCCCCTAGGGGGTTTTCCCTGAGGATTTTGCCTAAAATACTATGTCTGGATTTTTTTTATGTGTGTGCATTTATTCTACTTAGTATTTGGTAATTGTCTTCATGTGTTCAATTTCTGAATTTGTTTATGAGTAAAAATTCATTTCAACGGCCAATGATGAATGGGTTTGGGAATTAAACAATGGCACTTAGTGAGACTTGAAACCGAGTTAGGGAAAATAGATATTTTTACACGAAATAATACTAGGGGTGCCTCCTACACGTGGGTCCATGGCCAATATCTCATCCTGTTTCATGATTTCATAAGCTAGGGTTTGGCTCAGTTAGAGACGTTGCAATTTTTGCACAAGGGGGTTGACTTTGGATATTCGTCGATGGTGAGATCATGGCCAATGTTCCCATGTTGAAATTTCCCTAGCACACTTGCAGAATATTACGAAACTCCATTCTCCTACCTAGATCAAATTCTAATCCCTCGATAGAGATTCAACAAGTGTCCTTGAAATCCTACAAGAGGCGAGTTTAAATAGTCCATAAAACGATGATCGTTGATTGGATCAACAAACCGTCGACTCCGTTGGAATCAGGACATCGGAATATTGCTAGGGGTGCCTCCCTCATGTGGGTCCATGTCCCATATCTCAGTCTGTTTCACTATTTCAGAGGCTAGGGTTTGGCTCAGTGAGAGACATTGCAATTTTTGCACAAGGCAATGCAATTTCATAATATTAGATGTTCTTAGAGATATTTCTCATGTGTGTTGCTAGGGATTTCACTTGTGATGACTAGGGTTTGTGTTGTACATGTAAACCTTACAAATTTGTTTTCCACATGAAAAATTAGCATCCATATAAGTGAATCACAAAATTTCAAATTTGAAGTCTAAGTGATTAAGGGAGAGGAAATCCTTGAACTTTGCTAGTAGATGGTTGCAGGATGACTAAGGGATATGTGGTAACTACTTCCCCACTAACCTTTCTCATTTTGATATAGAAAATGATTATTTTGGTATTTTTGAATTGTATACTGCAATAAACTTTTTGCAATGTGTATTTGAATAATGTATTTTTATATTTTGATTATGAATATTATAAAGAATCATTCACCTTATGTACATTTGAATAGGCACATATTAATAAATGTGCCCTTTCAATTCTGCTTTTAATTAAAACAATAATAATAAGATTTAAATTATTTAGTTGTATTACAAGTCACCCCTCTATGAAAAACTTCATCCACGAAGTATTGGTAAAGATAAGTGACACAAACGAAAAAATATTCATTCTCCCAGGTAGGTTCATATTCTGGTAAGTTTTTCCACTTGACAAGGTATTCATTGGCTCACCTGGAATGGAGTATTCTGGATTTAACTTCTAAAATACACTTGGGCTCCAGTACCAATTTTCCTTCGTAATCTAAAATAGGTAATTATGTTTGTATGTGGGTTGTTGTACCCAATTTTTTCTTTAAACATGACACATGGAAAACATCATGTAGTTTCCCTTTGTTTGGTATGTCTAGAGCATAAGCCACTTGTCCTACTTGCTTTCGTACTTGATAAGGGGCATAGAACTTGGGTGCAAGTTTATGCTTTTTGGGATTTTTTAGTGAAGTTTGTTTGTATGGTTGGAGATGGACAAACACCCAATCACCTACTTCAAATTCACGATTAGTTCTCTTTTCATCCACTTGTTGCTTCATGTGATTCCTTTCTTTCTTGAGATGGTTCTTTAAAATACAAATGAATTCATCATATGTCGCTAGATAGTCTTTCACTGTTGGAACTTTGAAATTGTTAATAACATATTCCTTCATTGTGGGAGGTGGATACCCATATAATGCTTCAAGGGGGGACATTTTTGTCACGATATGATATGTACCATTGTTCCACCATTTTGCAAGGTGTAGCCAATTTATCCATTGTGTCTAGCGATTGTTCATGAAATTCCTAAGGTATCCTTTAAGGAATTTATTTACTTCTTTGATTTGTCCATATGTCTGGGAGTGATAAGAGGTACTCATAGTTAATGAAGTCCCGACTTGGTGGAACAATTCTTTTAAAAAATTGTTGGTAAATTTGGGATCCCTGTCACTAACAATAACTTGGGGAAACCCATGGAGCTTAAATATATTTTTTACAGAACTATCTATGACTTGACTTGCTTTTTCCTTTGATGAAATTCCAATGAAGTGAGAATATTTTGTTAATTGATCTACGATTACGAATATGTTATCTTTCCCTTCCGACATAGGAAAGATGGTAATAAAATCCATGGATATCTCAGATCATTTCTAAGCAAGGATGTGAAGGGGTTGGAGGAGCCCAGGAGGAGCCATTGTTTCAAACTTTTTCTATTGACAAGCATCAAATTCAGCCACATATTTTTCGATATCAGCCTTCATTCCATTCCAAAAGAAGTGTTGACATATATATTATGGTATGTTTTTATAAATCCAACATGGCCGGTTGTCGGAGAATCATGGTTCTCTTTTAAGCCTTGAGTTTTGAATTTTGACGAGTTGGGAAAATATATCCTTTGTTTATACCATAGCATGTCTTTCTCCCATGAGTATTTGGATTGTGCTTCCTTGTTTCCTTCAACTTCCTCAATCAACTTCCTTGTATTTTACATACTCAGTTTTGATTTCTGAAATCTATTAAGGAATAATTATGGAAATGGCACATAGTGAGGCATCACTTTCACACTTTCTCGATAAGCCATCTGCAGCTAGGTTTTCCTTCCCCTTTTATACACAATATCAAAATCGAAAACCTAGATTTTTCTCAGCCATTTTTGTTGTTCTAGCGATATATTTTTCTAGGTTAGAAAATACTTCAGACTGTTGTGATCTGTTTTGACAAGAAATTTAGCACCCAACAAGCCTTTGCTTCCACTTGACCAAGGCATGCACTATTGCAAGCATTTCTTTGTCATAAGTAAATTTTGTTTACTCATTTGGTTTTAAATTCCAAATTTCAAAGGATATGGGATGTTTATCTCGCATGAGCATGGATCCTATTCTTGTCCCTAAAGCATCACATTCCAGGATAAATATTTTTGTGAAATTTGGGGATTCCAAGACCAGGGTGGATGTCATTAATATTTTCAATTTTTCAAAACAAGCTTCAACATCTTTATCCCATATGAAATCATCCTTTTTTAATAGTGATGTTAAAGGTGCCAAAATTTGTGCATATTTATGAACAAATCTATATAGTAACATGCCAAACCTAGGAATCCCCTTAATGGTGTAATTGATTTGGGGGTACACCATTAAGTAATTTCCACAATTTTCTTTGTGCCTACCTTAATGCATTTATATGCAATGATATTTCCCAAAATATCTATTTATTTATATCCAAGACTTCATTTAGATTTATTAGTGTAAAACTTATGTCCTTCAAGGAGCTTCAATACTATCTCTACATGCTTGAGGTGTGAGCTCCAATTTTTGTTGTAAACAAGGATATCATCAATGAAGACTAGCACAAACTTCCTTATATACAAATGGAACAAGTCATTTATAACTGCTTGGAATGTTGCAGGAGCATTGGATAGTCCATATGACATGACTCGAAATTCATACAATCCTTCCTGGGTGCAAAAAGAAGTTTTGGGAATATCTTCTTCTTGAATTTTGATTTGGTAATATCCTGATTTTATGTCTAATTTAGAAAAATACTTCACACCATGAAGCTCATCCAATAGTTCGTCGACAAAGGGAGTGGGAATTTATCCTATATAGTAACTTTGTTTAATGCTCAATAATCAATACAAAATCTATATGATATTTCCTTCTTCTTGACAAGTATAACTAGGGATGAGAAGGGACTCCTACTATGTGTAATCACGCCAAAGTCTAATAATTATTGCAGCAACCATTCAATCTCTGATTTTTTTTTGTGATGTTGTCTGTACAATTTTTTTCTAATTGGAGATGAACCTAGAACCAATCCTATGACATGATCCCTAGAATGTGGTGGGGGGATTCCATAGGGCCGTTTTTGGAAGATGTTACTATGTTTTCCCAAGAGTTTCTTTAATCCCCTTGGATAAGTATTTGGAATTTCATCACCCATTCCTTCCATAGTATAGCAATGTAAGAAAAATGCATGAGCTCCCTTTTTAATCATTTTTTCCATTTTATTGGATGAAACAATTTGCGGCGGAGGGTAGTTGATATCGTGAAGTTTGTACTTCTTCCCATTTTCATAGAACCTTATAAACTGTTCTTGTAAATTTAATCCTATTGTGCCTAGTGTTTCCAACCATTGCCCCCCTAAGACAATGTTGACACCTCCAATTGCCATAACATACATAGGTGATTTTAACCTGTAGCCCCTTATAGCTAGCTCTACCTTATGGTGTTTCCCATCACACGAGGTAGTCTTGTTCCCTGGTATTGATACTTGAAAGCTAGAAGTAGGATAGATGAAAACGTTTAATTTTTTTGCTACCCCGGAATCTATAGAATTGTGTGCACTTCCACCATTAACCAACACTGTCACTTTAGTGTTTTTTATGTATTCAAACATTTTAAGAGTTTGCGGTTGAGAGATACCAGTCATCGCAACCACTGAGAGTGTTGTAGTGACGTTAGCTTCGTCTGTGTTGGATTTGGCATCATCTATATCTAAGTTTGAAGAAGATACTTCACCAGTCTCTCCATCATTATCATCATCATTATCCTTTTTTTTGCATAGAAATAAATTTTTTCTTTTAAATTTATGCCTTGGGCGCCAATTAGGAGCATTTCACGTATGGCATGGATTATCGTCCTTCATTGGATTTGTTCTTAAGTGGGGAGGTATATAAGTAGGTGGTCGATGTGATTTTTGTTCTTCTTCAATTAGTTTCAGTTTTTGGCATGATTGTTCAACATCCTTCACCTCTATAATTTAATCTTGTTTTGGATACTTGGTTTCATCCCACCAACGGAAATTTGGATAAGGCATTCGTTAGCTACGCCATTGACGCGAGTAGCATTGTTAAAATACTTGTCCACTATCCCATTTTGTTTTAAATGAGTGAGTTTGGTGTAGATTCCTTCATCTTCCATATCTTGAAACCGTTTGAAAAAAAAAAATCTTGAACGTGTCCCAGTCTCATTGTCTCATTTGTGAAACCCACCATAGGAACCAATTGCATGTTGATTTGTCTAGATACATTACCGCAATGTTTATTTTGTTGTTGTCATCATAAATTTTGTGCATCACGAAATATTTTTTCGATTTTACTGATCCATCGTGTGCCATCATGGTTGTCTTCGTCGTCGAACTTTGGTATGTCGATTTTGACTTTGTATATGATGTTGCTATATTGAATTGTATTTGATTAAAAAAATAGTCATGATGAATAATGGGAGTTTCTCATACCATTATTGGTGTTTCTGGAGGCCTCAAATTCATCCTTAAATGATAGGACTTCTTTCAATGTATTGTTGACTACTAACAATTCTTGACAAAAACCTTCTATTACGGCGAGCATTCTGGCATTGGATTAGTCTTCATTTGTTTTTGTTGAGTCTTTGTGACGTTGCTTCTCAGTATTTCATGTATTCATCTTAAAATGAGTTTAAAAAGTGTTTTGAAGATACTAACTATTAAAATTAATAACTATAATAATAATTTGTTATTAAGTAATAATTATATATATATATATATTGAAGTGTTAGGATTAGGATTTCAAACCCTAGGCGTGGGAGTGGGAATGGAGGAAGGACCTAGGAGTGGAGGAATGGCGGGAAGTTGAAGGGAGGAAGGATGGCATGGAGCGCAGGGAGGGAGCTGGGGCGAAAGGAGGGAGCTGGAGCAGAGCGATATGGTAGAAGGGAGCGCGAGGTAGATAGGGCATTGTATCATCAAGCGAGAGGGAGAAGTGATGGGAGGTTTAGAGGCACGTGAATGTGGAGAAGGGAAGACGTTGGTGTGATGGAGTATGTAGAAGGTGAGGGTGCGTGGACTGTGGAGTGCAGCAAGAGGAATGGAGTGAGGAGGAGGGGTGCATGTGGAGGGTGCGCAGTTATGTTGGAGGGATGTTTCACAACGAAGGCACGTAAGGAAAGGGAGTAGGAGGAACGAGAATTGTGGGCAGAAGTTGGGAGGGTGTGGGGAAAATGATATTTTTATATTTTGATGATGAATATTACAAAGAATCATGCAGATTATATACATTTGAATATGCACATATTAATAAATGTATACTTTCAATGTCAATTTTAATTAAAACAATAATAATAATATTTAAATTATTTACTTATATTACATATACCAAGTACATGTCTTCATGTCAATGATTTAAATAAACTATAATGGCCAAGGCATTGGCGATAAGGCCAAGGGATTAAAGACCTCATTGTTTCTAGCATTTCTAGGGCTATATTAGGTTTCTAGGGTTAGATTAGTGTTTATAGGGCTAGGTTAGGTTTCTAAAGTTAGATTAGTGTTTCTAGGGGTAGATTAGGTTTCGAGGGTTTCTAGGGCTAGATTAGGTTTCTAGGGTTAGATTGGTGTTTCTAGGGCTAGATTTGGTTTATAGGGTTTCTAGGGCTAGATTAGATTTCTAGGATTCTAGACTAGTTTCCTAGGGTTAGATTCTAGTGTTTTTAGGGCTAGTTTAGGTTTCTAGGGCTAGATTAGGTTTCTAGGATTCTATATTAGTTTTCTCGTGTTACATTAGTGTTTATAGGGCTAGTTTAGGTTTCTAGGGTTTCTAGGGATAAATTAGGTTTCTAGGGTTATATTAGTGCTTCTAGGGATAGACTAAGTTTCTAGGGCTAGGTTAGGTTTCTAAATATGGTTTTGAGGGAAAGATTAAGTTGTAAATGTATGCATGTATAATTGTACTTTTATATGGTTATTAATGACATTTCAATAGCTTAGCCCTGATCTTATGGGTGTGAAACTTAGATTTGTTTTGTCTTTCCATTATCTTGTAGGCTCATAATTTAAAATTAGGTGAGGCTAGTGTCGTATAATCAACACCTCCTTCTCATTGTAAACAACTTCAGTGACTTCAAAACAAGAAAATTTAATCACATTGGAAAGGGAATTCACATAGTTGCTTTAGATTTTATGTATGGTTGTTTTCTTTGGAATTTTCTAATTATTGCATTGGGGATGCATAGTGTTGTATGCACTACTATTTCTTGAGATGTGGAATCCAAGCAAGGAGATAAGCGAGCAAGGTTTTGAACGCTAAAGTTCAATAGATAGATGAGGACAACCTATCAAAAAGGAAAAATATGAGAAATTGTGCAATAGTGCAAGGCATTGCAAAAGTAATTTACACTTACAACAATGGGCAATGGTACCCCCCCTCAATAGGGTAAGAAACATATTATGGTGTTAAAGTAGAACATTAGGAATTGCAACTTTATTCACCTACATAATTTCAATCTAGTCTTACGTAGCAATTTATATCTAGAGATGTTTTTAAAAACATGCAAGTAATTTTGATCCAACCTTAAGAAGAAATTTTAATATAGATTAGGTTTCTAGGGCTAGATTTAATTTCTAGGGTTAGATTGGTGTTTCTAGGGTTAGATAAGTGTTTATAGGGATAGATTAGGTTTCTAGCCATTGCTTTTTGTTTCTAGGGCTATATTAGGTTTCTAGTGTTAGATTAATTTTTCGAGGGCTAGATTAGATTTGTAGGGTTTTTAGGGCTAGATTAGGTTTCTAAGGTTATATTAGTGTTTCTAGGGCTAGATTAGGTTTCTAGGGTTTCTAAATTTAGTTTCTAGGGCTAGAATAGGATGGAAAGGTCTGAATGTCTAATTGCACTTTTACATGGTTATTTATGACATTTTAGTGGCTTAGACCCGAGATTGTGGGTGTGCAAATGAAGTTTGTTTTGTTTTTCCATTAGCTTGTAGGCTCACACTAGTACAAAATGAGAGATACGTGACTAGGTGACTAAAAAAGTTAGTCACCACTGTTTTTTCAAGGGATAAATGACTAAAATTGAGCAATTTTAAATAAGCCAACTAAAAATGACTAAGATAAACGACTAATTTAGTCACGGGATAAAATATATGACTAGATAACAAGTGACTAAAATAAAAATGACTAACATAAATGACTAATTTAGTCACAGGAATATAAATATGACTATCTAATATATGACTAATTTAGTCACGGGATAAAATATATGACTAGATAACAAGTGACTAAAATAAAAATGACTAACATAAATGACTAATTTAGTCACGGGAATATAAATATGACTATCTAACAACGATTAATGTGAATAAGTCATTTTTAGTTGTGTCACACTAACAATGGAAAATTACAATTTTGATAATGAATTTGTACAATATTTTACTAATGTTTAACAATGCAGATGGATTTATAGATCTTACTATGGGGGTCATGGTCCATCTGTGTGGTCCCAAACCACCATATTGGCCCTCCATAGGGGATATTTGGCCTGTAAGTGGGATGTGGTGCTCATTTTGAAGTTTAGAACACTAGTTATGGTTTCTAATATTATAAGGTTTTTTATAAGCTATAAATTCATATATTACTTGGCAAAAGATTACATCGGATATCCATTATAGCTCAGGATTAACATTCAACACAGAACTACAGACATGTCGTCCCAAAAATCTATTCCCCATATCCCAACAGCTCCACCTCATTATATGAAGCATTAAGCCATAAAACACTTTCATCCCATATTAGAGAAACGAGACTAAAGACTTCACTATAGTGATGACTGTATAATACTTCTACCCAAGCACTAGGACCGACATGTTGCATATGACAGACTATCAACATTAATTACAACCAAAAGGATCAAATAGAGACACGCTTCCAATTATCGCACTTGAAATCTCGATGAAATGACATCCTGGAAATCCTCCTAAGGATCGGCTGGGGCTCCCACACCATCTGCATCTTGGTAGATAGCTCCCCACTCACCTGCATACATCCCAGCCGAGACACCAACAAGAGGATCTCCCCCCTCCTTCAAGCGAGGAGGAAATGGTATTCCCAAGTGGTGGGTGATGACATCAATTTTCATGTGAATGAGCCATGGATTCAATATTAATAGATGCTCTTCCATAAGTGAGCAAGGATATTATCCCCCAAACTCTTTAGCTCGCGCTCCTGAAGCAGGTGGCCAATTACCCAAAACATGGATACACCCCGTTCATACAACAACAAGTGTGCTTGAGTGGACCAAGGGTCCAAAATCCAATGCTCAAGCATAGAAAATTCCTCAGCTGGCTTCGAAACCTCCAGCTCTACCCATAAATATTTGCCCTAATTTCCTTTGGAATTGTGGCCATGTAGTCCCAAGTGTCTTAGGCCACCCTCAACTTCCCTCAGATCACTCTTTTCTTCCCTCCCTGAGCCTGCCCTAGCTAGCCGCCTGAACATTCTCTGGCTCATACATGTCTTCCTCATGACCGCACTTCCAACCACTATAACTAGTCATTAATGAGCGTAGACTTGCCACCTTCAGCAAATAGGTGATAATGCCAAGCATTGATATAGCACGAGCCGTCAACTTGATGACCTCATAGATGAGGACGAGGGCATCATGCCTGAGGACAATGCATCCACTGTCATAACTATGCCAATACCAGGGATCGTCCTCAAATGGGACATAAAAACACATTCCGGACTTGCATCCAACTTCGCCATAATTAATTTCCATAACTACTATCATACCTCCCTTCTCCCCGCACTTCTGATTCATAGTACCTTCCCATGGGCCTGATATAATTCATTTACATGCAGACTAGAGCTCCGACCATCCTACACGTGACGATCTCAAATGTCCATGTACCATCATAATCTCCTCTTATTAGTTGTCTCCACCCGCATCCACGAATTAATTATTATAAGGTTGATTAACTTAATGATAATGAAATTGCAAGTTTATACCATGGTTGGAGATCTAATTTAACAAAGTTAGGTCATGGCTTATCAACATAGTTGGAGGTCATGGTTTATGACTAACAATATAGTTGGAGGTCATTATAGGTCATCGTTTATGATTAACATGGTTGGAGCCTGGAGGTCATGGTTTAATTGTGGGCTTAAACTTTTAATTATTAATATTTTTAATCCCACTTTAATGTTTTAATTTTCTAAATTTGTAATCTTTTAAAATTATATTTTATCTTATTATATCTTTTAATTTTTAATTTTTAAATTATTAACCTTTTTAATATTATTTTAGTGTTCTAAACTCCTAATTTTTTAATTTATAATATTGTTTTATGTTTATATATATTTATACATATATATATAAACATTAATATAAAAAATAAAGAATAAAAACATAAACATTAGTATAAAAAATAAAAAATAAAAACATAAACATTAATATAAAACTAAACCTTTTTTTTCAATATATAACAAAACTAAACATTAATATAATAAATAAAACAAAACATTAATGTAATAAATAAAAAATAAAAACATAAACATTAATATAATAAAAAAACATAAAACAACAAAAAAAGGAGGGAAAATATAAAACAAATAATATAAAACTAAACATTAATATAATAAATAAAAACATAAAAATACAACAAAAAAAGGAAAAATATAAAACAAATAATATAAGAAGTAAAACAAAACATAATGATATTTCTTGGCCATTTGAACCCCATGCTAGATTAAGCTTGACCTCAATCAGATCGCGGATCGAGATGAGGAGCCTTCACTTGAACTTCTTGAAGAGGAGTAGGGAGTGAGCTCGACAGGGAGCCAATCGAACCCTGCTTGTGGATCCAGTGCACAAGATGTCAAATATGTTTTCTAAGGGAAAAAACCTTGTAAGTACACCATAAACCCCCTCTATGTTATGGGTTTGATTCTAGATCTATGATATGTTTAGGGTTTGATTTTGGATTTGTTTTATATTTTTCAGGCTTTTTAGGTTTTTAATAACATAAGGTTTTTAATAGCATATAAGTGGCAGGAATTTCAAACCCTGGTAAAATTTATGAAATATTAGACAGGGTTTGATACTAGATGTGTGCTATATTTTTTATGTCCTTTAGTTTTTTAATAGCATAAAACGTGCAGGAATTTCAAACCCTGATAAAATTTATGAAATATTATAGAGGTTTTTTAATAGTGTTATAGGTCAAATCTGCACTTCTCCGTCCGTGATCACCTTTAGCTGTCGATCACACAAAAGGAAAACTTGGATTGAAGAGCATGATTGACTTAGATGATAAATGGACTTGACTTACCCCTCTACAGCTGACAAAACTCACTTTTTACCTACTTTTTAAGGAAAAACGCTACCCTACAAGCATGATAGTAGCGTTTGCCTCCAGAAATACTCTACTCCACTTCATTAAAGTAGTGTTTTCCCTCAGAAATACTCTACTTTGCTTCAATTGAGTAGCGTACATCTTCATAAATCTTGCAAACGTTGGTTGTAAAGCAGGGAATTTGCATGTTGAACGCTACTCCACTTAATAAAAGTAGCGTACACCTTAAAAAGTAATAAAAAATATGTTAATTTGATGAATTGGGATTAGTTGAAGTTGGTTTTGCAACTTCCCTAACTTCCCAATCAAACTACCTCTCGATTCAAACTATCTACCTTGTCCCATAAATACAAGGGGGATAGATGAGAGAGGGGGGAGAAACTATACATGAAGGATTGTTATGCTGGAGGAATTCCAAGTGGGTGTGAAGAGCAGGATCCTAGGATCCGGTTGCACAAGCGCTATGAATGATCAGGTATAATTGTATTGATTATTGCTTTTGACAATAAAGGTTGAAATGCCCTTCCTATCCCAATCAAATGTCTAGTGGATTGCATTTTTGTTTGGATTCAATGCTTGATTGTCTTTGATGTTTAAATTGTGTTTAAATTTCATCATTGTTATATCAGTCAAGATATGCTAAGGAAGGTATATTTGTATTGCAGGTTCTCCAAATGAAAGATCAAGCGAAGGATTGAGCGGAAGATCAAGCAAGAGCTAGGATCGAACGTCGTTAATAAGGTATGCCTTCTAAGATCTTGATATCTTTCTTTTTGTAGAAGCCTATGTGATATGATTAATGCATTTACTTGTCACCCCAGAAGTTGGTAGTGTCCCTCTCCTCGCTATAGGGTAGAATTCCCGAACAAGAGATTGGCAACTCCACTGCGGACCGGTTGTTTTATGTTCTAGGAGACGCTTTTGACTTTCCTTCCAGTACTTTTTGATATTTTTGATCCTCTGAGAGGCTCTGTAGGTTATTGTAACATGTTTCCATTGCTTGACTTACCTCATTTTGAAGTTTTGAAGCCTGTTTTAAACTTTCACTGACAAAAACGCTGGTTTTCTATGCATACAATAGCGTTCATCTCCTGAAAAACGCTGGTTTGCTTTTACACAGTAGGGTACACCTCCTAAAAAACATTGGTTTTCCGTTACACATTAGAGTACACCTCCTGAAAAACATAGGGTTCTCTACTACATAGTAGAGTATTTTCCTGTAAATCTATGTTTGTTTTTGGAATTTGATTTTTCCTGTTTGGCTTGATTTCCAGCCTCTGTTTTTGCTTTCCCAACTGATCCTTGAGTACTTTTGAGGTGTCTTGTTTGTTTGTGGTTGTTTTTTGGAAACCGGGCCTCGTTCCTTGTTCAACATAACTGCATGTTCGTACCTTAGTTACTTGTTGCAGGTATGCAAACCTTTGTTTACGACATTTGATGTTTGTTGCAACACTAGTACACTTTGACGGTGTCTTGTCCTTTGATTTAGGGTTTGACCCTTAGTTGGAGTCCTTAGGGTGTTTTCAAAAGTTTTTTGAGTGTGGACACTTCCTAATTACTTTGTCAGTTTTAGTTTCAAGTAAGTTGAAGTCTTTTAGTTTGCTTCCTTTCGAGTCTTTGTTGTAAGGCCATCTTTGGTTTGCTTTCCTACCATTTGCTTGGCTTAGTGCTTTCGTAGGGTTCTTGATGCTTTGGAGCATCCTTTGATGTTTGCCTTTCCATTTTTAAGCGTCTCTCATCCTTCTTTTCTTTCTACTTTGTCTTCCAAGCCCAAGGCTTTTTCCTTTTTAAAAACCTTGTAGGACAAGTCTTTTTTAAGACATCAAGTTGATTGTTGTGAGCCTTAGAGTTTCTTTTCCTTACTTACATTGCTCTTTTAGGTCTTACTTGCTTCCATTTTTTAGTTCTTTTTCTTTTGCGTATATCAGAAAAAGCAAAAAATGAGTTTGGTAGTTTAAAGTAGTAAGGCTTATAATCATCTCGAAGTAGCGTAATTTACTTTGTTTTGAATTTGAAAAGAAAAGAAAAAAGAATTTTGTTTTTGGTTTGCTTAATTTTTCATTTTGGAATGAACATAAACGTAAAAAGAAAAAGAGTCTTTTGTTCCTTTGAAAGTTATTTCTTTTTGCACTTTACTTTCTCAAACCATTTCCACACAATGCACTACCCCATTGAGTAAAAAGTTGCCTTAAAAAGAATTTTAATAAAATCAATTAGAAACATTTTCTTTTTAGGTATACACGACATCAACTAGCTTAGGCTAGAGTTACTAGCTTAAATCACCTTAAACTGCTCGCAATTGGCTTCATTACGCAACAATCGTAGTACGAATTTCATTTAGGTAAATCCATATACATCAAATAGTCTTGGGATGCTCTACTCAAACCAAATTTAAGCACGAGGCTATGGAAGATCAGAATTGTTGAGGATATCCCCTCACTTTCCTTTTGACCATAAACTAGAGTCGATTCGCGTACGGGGGTCCTTTTGGACTTCGGGCTTTGCTACCCTGCCCATGAGTTTTGACAGGCTGACGATTGTCCCCCCAGGTTATTTCGTGTTTATGGTAGCCTTAGTATCAGACCTTTAGGATTCTACACAGGTAGAGTGGGCGGTTATTCCCACTTCACCTCGGACAGGCGTGGAAGGTAACCCTCTAGCAGTAATCCTAGGAAAGCGGTTTGGTGATTCAAGCGCTTGCACCCAGTGGACGCCACGAAACTGACCATCGGTACTTTGTTAGTCTGTTCTGGGCCCTAATCATCCCAGACTTACTTCCGAGAGTATTTGCTATCCGTTTGATTGGTTTGAATACTTAGGAACTTTTTAGTGGTATGTTGTTTGCCCCTTAGTTGTAGTGGCCACTAGGTTGTTTTTTACTTAGGCTATTTTTAGTAATTGTGGAAGACCAACAACTTCGTAGGTCTCCAAGGTTGCAAAACCTTCCCCCACTCATAGTGGAGCCACTACCACCACCACAACGATGGAGAACAGACTCCAGTGGTTCTTTTGAACCTACTGGTGAAATAGAGGTTCTTGGTGAACCACAGCCCAGAACCCCGGATCGACAAGTTTTCGATACCGTCGAGGTTGAGGATATCACTTTAGGTGAATTCAATACTCCTTTCAACCCTCCTTTTACCGAACCCGTGAAACGTACCCACCCATCCATCCAAGGCAAGGAAGGGTACCTGATGGCAATCTCTGGGGCTTTCACATAAAAATTAGACCACTCATTAGATTCATATGATTAAAAGAGATGTGTGTAAATGGAAAACAAGAAAATTATGCACAGCGTAATTAAAACATTCACACACATTACTCATGGATACAGCATATCAACAGTCATTAAATTAATATAGTGCATAAGTAAATATATAGGCATAAAAGCACTTATCTCCATTTTTCAACCGCCCCAAGCAACTAGCTATGTCACTGCAACGTTCCACCCAACCATAGGCTCTTCGACAGCTTATACTGAGTTCGTCCGAAGGCCACCCCCGAGCTGGGCATGATTCTCATAAGGAAAAGGGGACATTCACTCATTCACAACCCATTTCTCATTTCCTCTCAGCCAAGCCAGTGCACAACTGGGTTTATCAGGCTGCATTCGAACCCTGGAGGCTTACACTCAAGATCAAGCCAAAGCAATGGATTTTCCAACAATATGGCCATGGGTTTAGGCTTTCCCAAATTGTTTCCACCCAAAAACGAATTGCGGGATGAGGAAAAACATTCAAAGGGAGAAAAAAACGATTTCTCCCCAACCATCTCAGTATTTAACAACCATAATGGTCTCTATGGAACCCCAATTCGATTTTCCATCTTCCCCACTGGTATACAATACAAAAACACCCTTATCCCGGCTGAGGATCCAGGAGAACACCCAAAAACATGGCTGGAAAACGCCCAGGTAGATCCCCACTCGTGAGGGAGAGCAATTGGTTTATGGATAATGGCTTGGGGAGCAATTCATGGCTCTTTTCTTGCCCAAGAAGCAAAATGTGATTTCCCATGCATGGTGGCTTTCCCATACCCGAATTTGGATAGCCATACCTCCCATTCCCCAAGGCATTAACTACCTCAACCAACTCTTGAGAGAAATCAATGATTGGGTACAAAAGTCAACATGGGTAGTTGAGGGTTTGATGGGTTCTCTCATTGACACTTGGATTGACTTGATTGGCTCAAGGGTTTGAATGTTTTCCCTCCCAATTCCTTGTAAAATCATGCCCCCATCTCTTTGTTGCATTGCATAGCTAGTTGTGGGTATTTTTATTAAAATGCATCTTACATGATATTGAAATTCCAATGTGCCTGGCTAGCACATAAGCCATATGCATCACTAAATCGATGGAGGGGCCTTGGCCTTGAGCTCCTCACCATGATTTCATAACAATATTACATCAATTACATTTGAATGTAATGGGGTCAATAATGGGGACGTTACAACCCGACGATCCGATTTTGATCCCTTTAGGTTTTCAGCAGCCCGAGTATAGTGCATATTTTTTCACACCTGGTTATAGTATGACTAACCCAAGAGACGAACAGGGAGTTCCATAGACTCCCACAATGGGTATGAATACAAATATTGTAAATCCTCCTTCCACTGCTACACCGAGTTTGACACAGACAACTTCTGTTTCAACTCCGTCCTTCAGTTTTAACGCTGGTACGTTAGGCATGCCGAGCTCAATAGCTTTGACATCCACCTCATTTACCACACCTACTTTTGGACCCAATAATACAGTGAATGTCACCCCACCTCCCGTGACTCAATCGTCATACCATATACCTAGTACTTGGATTTCCACACCCAATGTAGGGTCGAATGCCTCTGCAACTATGCCTGTCATGAGTACCATGACTGTGCCGTCCACCTCTACTAACCTTGGTTTTAACAACTTTGCAGGTTACAATATGAATCAAGGTAATATACATGCAGCAAACATCCCCTTTTCTTTGTTTTTTGGAGGAGGGGGTAACATCCTTAACCAACAATATGGCGGGGCTAACACCCAGCCACAGTGGACAAACTTACAGAGTACCAACCCACTTTCATTTGGATGGGGGAATTTCAACAACACTTTTACACAACAATAGATGGCTGGGGGAAACCCCTACCAGCAGATGGCTGGGGGAAACCCTAACCAACAATTTATGAGTCAAAATATGGGTGGTTCCCCCTTCATGACTCCAGCTTATCAAATGCCATTTTATAGACCTCGTTTACCATTCCTGGCAACCTTGAATTTGCCATATCTTTCCAAGTTAACGAACGATCCAGTGTGCCATAACGTTATGTGGCCACCAGTTCCTACTAATCTACCTTCGAACATTCCAAAATTCGAAGGTAAAATTGGTGAGGATCCTGGTGATCATGTCACCACTTTTCATCTCTGGTGTTCTTCGAACTCGTTGAATGAAGATTCTGTTAGGTTGAGACTTTTTCAAAGAACCTTGACCGGTGCTGCAGCCAAATGATACATGGAGTTACCTGCAACCACCTTTTTTAATTTTCGGTATCTCGCGACTGTTTTCTTGAACCACTTCCATCTTCCTATTTGGTACGATGCCGAGACAGACCTTTTTTCTACCTTTAGACAAAACAAAGCCACCCATTTATCTAACCATATTTAGTAGTGGCGAAGATAGAAGAGGCTCATTAAAGCCAACATACCCCAGAATTATTATTAGAGTGGTACTTGAAATCACTCCTTCCTTATATTTCTAAGGAAGTAGCTACTTTTGGGGTGTCATCAGAAGAATAAGCCATTCTAAGGACCCAACAACTAGACTTGGTTTATGCTTAGTCTGGGCTCCTTTACGAGATTATACCTGATGCACTGCAATCAAACATTGATCTAGGTAGACCAAAAACTGGACCACATGCTGATGGCATAGTGGGTTCAGTTGATTCTGTATCCTTCAAAGCATTGACAAAACAGGTTCATGCCTTATCGGTCAAACAATCGACTGCAGAAGTGAATCCCGTCACAACCTCTCCTACTACTGAATCTGTACAGTAGGTTCAGACTAATCAAAAGGGTCCTCAGCAACCCAACAATAAAAAGAAGGGCAAGAAAGGAGAGGGGAACCAACAAAAGCCCAAAAAAAAGAATAATGTCGAGGAGGGTAATAGAGAAAAGAAGAAGGTTAAGTTCCCTTGCAAATTTTGCAAGCAGGAACACCTCACTCACCAATGCCCTCTAATTGAAGAAGCCCAGAATCTGCTTCAAGAAAAGAAACCTGTCGTCCTTAAAGATCCATTTCCAAAAGGGCAGGGCTCAACTTCTGGCACCTCCAGAGCTAGGGGAACTACCCATGCTTCAGTTGATCAAACATTCATCAATATGCTTAACTCGGATGCTCTTTTACAAACACAGGCAAGAAATTATACCCCGGATGCGCAGAATAAGGATAAAGTGATTATGAAATCTTCCACTCCTATCCACATACATGTGGATCCACTGCCCAAGATCCCGAAAGGTGTCTTGAAACGGGCATCGGACAATCCCAACGCACGAGCTGCTGCCAACTAGAATGTGGTTGAAGATCTAGCCCATACACCTTGTGCCATGTCCACCTTAGAATTTTTGCAAAGTTGTCCGTTGCAACGAAATTCACTTCTGGCAGCGATTGGAAGTATGGAATCATCCAACATGACTGGACGTTTTGATATGTCTGATATCAAATACTGGTTTCCATACCATGTTTCTCTCCTGATAGAGGTAGTTCATGGTCCTATGACCATTGGATGAGCTATCATAGATGACGGTGCGTCTACGTGTGCAATGTCGATTTCTTGTTGGAAAGCTTTGGGTTCCCCCGAGTTAGCCCCCTCTAACACACTGCTTACTGCATTTGATGGCAGAAATTTCCGTCCACATGGAGTCTTGCCATCATTTGACGTCATGCTGGCCGGTAAGACAGTTGTTGTAGAGATTGAAGTTCTAGACGCTCCGCTTGATTACAATATGTTGTTAGGCAAGAGCTGGACGTACGCCATGCGAGCTATTCCATCGGCAGTTTTCCGAGTTGTAATGTTCCCACACAAAGGTAAGATCGTCACATTCGATCAACTTTCATTCACTCGGTGAAACAACCAGACTTCATCGGAATCCACAGTTCCTCTAGTTGATCAATCTTCCCCAGCAAGCAAGAGCTTAGGAGCAGGGATTTACGGGTCATTAATGGCAACTTTTGACCTACCCTCTCCTGTTCTTTTTATGCGTTCTGATGAAGGTACATCTAATGAAACTTTCACGGTTGGTTTAAGGACTGATCCGTGGATCCTTCCTACTGTATCAGAATCATCAGTTCCCTTATCTGTTGCAGAAGTAGCATACATGGAAGCACAACATGCTACAATGGAACATATCGTGACTCCGCCAGTCTCTGCTGAGTCGGATATGGACTATGCTCCTGCATGGTTCGTAGACTCGACCCACTCTTTTGACTATTTAGACACCATTTTTCCTTCTGACAAAGCCATTTTGGAAGCCATGATGGGCATGGACCATCCTTGGGAACACATGCACCACAGGCCCTACCTTCTTCCAAATCTAGACATGATAGAGAGAGGAGCATTTTCGATGAGACCTGGTGGGAATGTTGATTTGTCCTCTTCCACTTCAAGTAGTATTTATGTTGAAGGGAATATAGCTAATATATCGTGAACCATCCCGATTAACAGTTCCATCAGACCTGAGATCGTGGAAAACATTTATATTGGAGCAGATTGTTCTCCGGAGGAGATTGCTCTGTATACCAGACTTTTTAAAGAATTCTGCGATATTTTTTCCTGGTCTTATGAGGAGATGCTAGGCATCAATCTTGCTATTGTCGAGCATGTCATCACAACGTATCCCAACATGAAACCTGTGAGACAAAAGCTCCATTTAGTAAATCATCTAAAAGCGGCCGCCATTAAGGCGGAGGTTGAAAAATTGCTTAAAGCTCAATTTATCTATCTGATCGTCATGACGGAATGGGTTTCAAATCTTGTTCCAATTGATAAAAAGCAAGGTACCATTCGAGTATGTACCGACTTATGGGATCTGAACAAATCTTGTCCAAAAGATAACTACCCCACACCATTTATTAACCAGATCATAGATGCATGTGTGGGACATGAGATGTTTTCTTTCATGGATGGATTTTCGGGATACAATCAAATTCAAATCAAACCTGAAGATCAACACAAAACAACTTTTATCTACCTGTGGGGAACCTTTTCCTATCGGAAGATGCCATTTGTCTTAAAGAATGTTGGAGCTACATTCCAGCGAGCAATGAATTTCGCTTTTCACGATATCAAAGACATAGTTGAACCCTACTTGGATGACCTCCAGACGTGATCTCGCAAGAGACGGGATCATCCAGCTCATTTGAGACTTGTGTTTGAACGGTGCAGACAATATAAGATTCGATTGAATCTGAATAAGTGTGTATTCTGCGTCGAGTCTGGACGACTACTAGGTTTCATCGTATCCAGTCGTGGCATAATGGTTGACCCGTTAAAAGTTGAGGCGATTGTAAATTTGCCTCCTCCTCGCACCTTGAGACAACTCCAAAGTTTGCAAGGCATATCTAACTTCCTACGACGCTTTATCATAAACTATGCCAAAATCACAAAGGGTTTCATGAGACTGCTTAAAGAAGATACCTACTTTTTGTGGGATGAGGTTGCTCAAGCATCGTTTGAGGCCTTGAAAAAGGCATTACTATCAGCTCCCTTGTTAAGCCCGCCTGATTACACAAAGGACTTGCTCTTATATCTAGTGGCATCACTATACACAATTGGCATAGTACTAGTTCAGGAGGACGACAAGCTCCAAGAGCATGTCGTTTATTATCTATCGCACGCATTGATAGCTCCTCAGATTAAGTATTCACACATTGAGAAGTTAGCGCTAGCTACATTCTATGTGGTGCAGAGGCTTCGTGACTATATTCTTTTACGAACTACTACTGTGATTGTGGAGGTCAATCCTTTCTAATACGTTCTCACTCGATGTATCATCGGTGGAAAATACAATAAATGGATTGTAATCCTGCAGCAGTTTGATTTGGTCTTTCAGTCTGCCAAGTCAAAGAAATCACTAGTGTTCGCTAAATTAATTTCAAAATTTCCGAGTGACCTAGTGCATATTGAGGAAGAGTCATCATTCCCGGATGAACATATTATCCTTATTGCCTCCTCTGACCCATGGTACGGGGATATTTTATTATATCTCCAGAATTTGAGGTGTCCTACCACTTTTTCTAGAGAAGAACGACGCAAACTGAAAAGCCATGTGAAAAACTATCTCATTATCTCTGATACTTTGTACAGACGTGGGATAGACTCCATGTTATGACGTTGTTTGACTTTAGAAGAAGCAGAGTCAATATTGAATGATGCTCACAGTAGAGCTTGTGGGGGTCATCTTTCTGGGTTGGAAACAACTCAGAAAATACTGCGTGCAGGGTATTTTTGGTCTACAATCTTTAAAGATTGTGTGGAAGTTGTGAAATGCTGTCGTCTATGTCAGTTTTTCACCAGAAAAATGAGAGCACACCCATCTCCTCTTCATCCTGTGATCACAGCAGGTCCCTTCACAAAATGGGGGGTTGATTATATGACTTGTAATCCAGTTTCAGCTGGAGGCCATCATTATATTATCGTTTCCATCGACTACTTCACCAAGTGGGTTGAGGCAATGCCTACTGTTAAGGAGGATGGAGAAACCGCCGCTTATTTCGTATTCAATCAGATTATCGCAAAGTTCGGCATACCCAAAGTGATCGTGATAGATCATGGTCATCATTTTCAGAACAACATGATGACCGAGCTCTATACCATGCTAGGTTTTTGTCAAGAGCATTCGTCTTCATTCTATCCACAGGCGAATGGTCAGGTCAAAGCGGTTAACAAAACTTTGAAGACTATTCTACAAAGAACCATTAATGCCAGTAGAAATAATTGGCACATCATGTTGTATCCTGCTCTTTGGGCTTACTGAGCAAATGTAAAGACTGCTACCTATTTCTCTCCCTTCCAACTTGTGCATGGGATAGAAGCAGTCGTTCCGATTGAATGCGAGATTCCCTCATTAAAGTTGGCTTTTCAACTGTTACCAGAAACTTCAGTACTAGAAGAACATTTGCTACATTTAGAGCATCTAGACGAGCAGCGCCGTGATGCACTCACATCAAACGAAGTCCATAAGAAACAAGTCAAAGGACAGTACGATAAGTCTGTCAGACCTGGGGTTTTTCTTGAAGGAGACCTTGTTCTGCTTTGGGATCAAGACATGAAACCTTTAGGGGCTGGCAAGTTCAAGTCCATGTGGCTCGGTCCTTACATAATCTCGAAGGTATTGAAGAAAGGTGCTTATGATCTAACATACTACGAGGGTAATAAGCTTCCCAAGCCTAGAAATGGGCTCTAGCTGAAGAAGTACTATGCTTAGGCATTTGTGCTTTTTCATGTATCATAGTTGTACATTTTGTAGAACTAGTTTTTGCTTATGATCGTTAGTTAACCTTATGTGTGTTTTCTCGCTTCGTGTTTCAGATGTCGACTGAACACTTTTTAGGATTTGCTGATGGCTCCAGTCGCCACACCCAACAGTTGGCTTCAGCATCTTGGGCCATTTACTCGCCAACTGGCTAATTGGTTTCTTCAGGGGGGGTTTGTTTGGGCCCCACAATGAATAACGTAGCTGAGTACAGTGCGGTCATAGAACTTCTCTGGGATTCTCTTGTCCAGGGAATTTCACATTTGGAGGTAAGACTTGATTCGCAACTAGTTGTATTTCAGTTGATGGGTGTTTATCAGATTAGAGATCCTGTTTTGCTATGACAGTTTTTGCGAGTTAAATTATTGGAAAGACAGTTTGATTCCATCATATACCAACATATTCCAATAAATTTGAATGCATTAGCTGATTCATTTGCAAATTATGTTCTAGATTGGCATTTGTATCATACACGTCCATAAATAAACATTGCACATAAAGTAAAACACACACATGTAAATATAAGCCGATACTGTATATATATCTGATACTGTATCAAAAAATAATACGAGTTTGGAACATAAGTGTATCAAGAAGTCATGCCATCAGATACAAAAGTGGGCTCGATGGCCTAAAAATTATACATAAAATATCCTTCTCCTACGGAGAAGGTGGGGCCTCATCAGCATCCACTGCCTCTCGGTAGCATATGACCATCCTGGCTACCTTCCGCAGCAATATAATCTACGCTGGGGGCATACCGACTACATCCTCCTCCATGTCTATGGGAATCCGCTCAATGCGATATGTAGGAATGTCATGAGTCAACCGACTCATCTTCCTCTCTACAGCTCCTAGCGTAGCATCAGCTGCACCCACATCAACGGGCCTCACGAAAGCAGTAGGATGTCCCTTGGGATGAACTAGTCCAACATCTACATATGACACTTTGTTTTAGTATTTTCAAACTCATCATAAAAATAATATACTTTAAATTGAAAAAATTGAATAATTTTCAAAACATAAACATACCTATATCTCCCTAGGCACCACCTGGAGGAAGTACCAGCTCTGGATCATGACGGAATTCTAAACCAACATATGGAAACTGCTCAAATGTTGGCACTTGTCTCTCCCACCATCCCCAGAAATCATTGGTGTGATAACAAAAGTGGCTTTCACCACCACCCTGGCGGAGAAAAATGTCACCCCAACGGCCTAATCTCAGCTCACGAGGAATGACTAGGGGCAAAGGCATGCCCAAACTAAGAGTAGGTACCCTCTCAAAGAAGAAAGTACAAAGAATGCTGCCATATCCAAAGTTCTTCATTCTCCTGGTCTTACACCCCGACAATTGAAGCTTCATGTTTTCTAAGAGACTTGTGCACCAATCATATACATGACCTTGCAAGCATTCGACTCCAATATGCATGTAGTTCTTTGAGGCCAAGTGTTGTGTGACACTCCCTCCCATTCGGTTCAAAATACTGATAACAACCTTCAGAGGGAGGCTTGTAAGAGTAGAAATGAGAATCTGACTTCCACATTTCTCAGTACCTTCCACACAATAGGCATTTACATAATCTTGTACGAACATAGCACCTACACTGCGTGAAGTCCCTTTCATATTTACAGGATCTCCCCTCCTAGAGAGCCCTATAATGAAGTATATGTCGTCAACAGTGAGCTCCAAGGTCTCTCCTTGGATATTAAACACATTTGTATGGGCATCCCAATACTGAATGAGTCTTTGAAGTAAGCGATTGAGTGCCCTCATGTTTACGGTTCGGTAGAATTTCAACAAACCACACCTTCTAAGTGCATGAAGAGTGGTAGGATCTTGCATAGCCACCCTATCCATCTCTTCATGTTCTCTCTCCCTCCAAATAAGTGCCATCCTGTCAAAAGAAAGGTCAATTTTTAGTTCTTGAGCATGTTAAATTTTCAGAATTTACTTCAATCTGATCTAGGCTCTTAACTGAGAGAACAACATGTACAGCATATCTACAGCATATCAATCATGGAGACAATAATGCAAGCACACAAGAGACACAAATATTTACTTGGGGAAAACCATAAAGGTGAAAAACCCCAATAAATTCCTCAAAGATAGATAGAGCAATGATACAACCAACCATAAGAGATAGACACAACCTAGCAGCAGATCCTCCTCCTCCATAAGTGCGCCACTCCTCCTTGAGTGCATGAGTGAGAAGTGAGTGAGTAAATAGAGTGCCTCCCGCACTCTATTTATACTTGACTTGACTTGACTTTTTACCTAACTCATGTAGGCTCGAACTTAACCACATAACATAATGCTGACTGGGCCGACCCCCAATAGGGTGGTCTAATAACCCTTTGACCCACATGACTTATACAGGGACAACCCCAAACAAGGTGGTCTAATAACCCATCAAATATAAGTTACGACACTTACAATATAAATAACAACACTTCCGTATAGAGGAATAATAACATCTCTATAGGAATACAATATACATATATGTGAAATACATTCCGAAGTTACATATACATCAACACTCCCTCTTAACTAGGAAGGTATTTCTCAGCACAATTCTTCTAGCACAAGTCATCTTCTCTGGATCATCGTCACTGGATAATCGTCATCGAGTCATCATCATCGTCACTACTGCTGCTATCTCAATCAATCTCTGAATCTACTCGTCATAGGAAGTTCTACAGAGCCAGTCCTTTTTCATACTGGATGTAGGCCCACCACCTGCAAGTCTTCGTCATCACTGGCCATACTCTGGAATCCTCAGGACTTATTACGTGCGTCACAAAACCTCGAAAGAGCATCCCAGGATGTTACGGGTACACAACTCCAACCTGTAGGATCTCCCAGGGCGCTATTACATGTGACCCCACCACAAAACCTCGAAAGAGCATCTCAGGATGTTACGGGTACACAACTCCGACCTGAAATCTCCGAGGGCACAAATTACATGTGGTCCACCACAAAACCTAGCAAGAGCATCTCAGGATGTTACGGGTACACAACTCCGACCTGAAATCTCCCAGGGCACAAATTACATGTGGTCATGGCAAAACCTCAAAAGAGCATCTCAGGATGTTACGGGTACACAACTCCGACCTGAAATCTCCCAGGGCCCAAATTACATGCCATAGGACAAAACCTCGCAAGAGCATCTCAGGATGTTACGGGTACACAACTCCGACCTGAAATCTCCCAGGGCACAAATTACATGTCCTCCCATAGCAATGTCTCGAAAGAGCATCCCAGGCTGTTACGGGTACACAACTCCGACCTATAGGATCTCCCAGACATGCTCATTTGCACAACCTAATCCACGACCATAGAGTATCAACCTGATACTCACCATACATCATCCTGATGTACTCATGATCATCCTGATCATCATCACTGCAACATCTTGCTGCATATCATCTGGAGCAACATCCTGAAGCTCGTCATCCATGATCATCCTGGTCATCATCACTGCAACATCCTGCTGCATGTCATCTGGAGCAACATCCTGAAGCTCGTCATCCATGATCATCCTAATCATCATCACTGCAACATCCTGCTACATGTCATCTGGAGCAACATCCTGAAGCGCGTCATCCATGATCATCCTGATCATACAATGCATCCATCTGATGCACACCAAGTATCTACCTGATACATACATAGATACATGATCCACACAATGTATCCATCAGCATACATGATCTACCTGATCATACAAAGATACATGATCCAAACAATGTATCCATCAGCATCCAACATGATGCATATACAAAATACATAAACATGATCCAACCGATCATATCCAGCATCCAACATGATGCATACATACATACATATAATGATCCAACTGATCATATCCAAGCAGAAACCAGAACATCATCCTGATGCTCATCATCCAGCGCTTACATCCACATCCATGTGAAGGATCCCCCTTCCAACATGCTTGGAATGGCTTCAGAAAATGTGTCCATCACTTCTTCCTCGAAGTGTCCTCGATCTGAAGCACGCCAAGCCTCTCTCTGAAGTACTCGAACTTCACCCTGGCTAGTGGCTTCGTCAGCACATCTGCAATCTGCTCGTCCGTCGCAACATATAGGAGCTTCACAGCTCCTCTCTGCACCATATCCCTGATATAGTGATATTTGATCTCTATGTGTTTCGACCTGTCATGAAACACTGGGTTCTCGGACAGCTTCACACAACTCTGGTTATCACAGAAGATACCAGTAGCCTCCAACGGGAGATCAAATAACTCAGACAGTAGATTCCATAGCCATACTGCCTCACAACTAGCTGAGCAGGCTGCAACATACTCTGCCTCAGCTGTACTCAGTGCTACGCAGGACTGCTTCCTGCTAAACCAAGAGATCACACCTGATCCCATACTGAAGCAACACCCAGATGTGCTCTTCCTATCTACAGCACTGCCAGCCCAATCTGAATCAACATAACCCCGCAGGTTAAACTTTTGATTCGCCTGATACCTGAGCCCATAATCCACTGTACCCTTCAGGTACCTCAGAATATGCTTCACAGGAACCAGGTGAACACTCCTCGGATCCGTCAGGAACTAGCTCAATGTGTTCACAGCAAAGCAAATGTCTGGTCTCGTGTTCATCAGGTACATCAAGGACCCAATTATCTGGCGATACATAGAGACATCAATCGGCTCAGATGAAGCATCACATAGAATCTTCAAATTTGATGCCATAGGTGTGGCCATGGCCTTGCAATCCATCATCCCGAACCTCTTCGGGATCTCTACTGCATACTTCCCTTGTCCAAGGAAGATTCCATCTACACTCTGCCACACCTCCATGCCAAAAGCAAATAGTGCATCATCCCCAAGTTCTTCATATCGGATTCAGCAGCAAGCTTCCACTGTGTGTTGGAAATCCATCTATCCTCACCTGATACAAACAGGTCATCCACATAGTAGTATCATTGGATTGCCTTCCTCAACCTTGTAGTAAAGGTTGGAACCCGCTTTACTCTTGGTAAAGACCAAACTGGATAGAAGGTTGTCTATCCTACCATACCAAGTTCTGCACACATATATGACTACACCATGATGTCTTGAAATCCATCTGGTGCATCTTCTATTTCATCACTTTTATATTTCTTAATGCTGCCATCCGCAACATGCTTGATCTGATAGTTTCATCTTCCCTTCAGGTCTTGGGACTACATCCCAAACATCGTTCTTCATGATCGACGGATCATGGCATTCCATTTCTTCATCCCAGATCCTGGGAACTTCAATATCTTCAATAGATATCTTTGTTGCTGGAACAAATGTTGTAGACCTTTTGTAGGTGAAGATATATGGTCTTTCCTACAAAACAGGTTAAATTGCATGATTAGAAACATCTCATATTTTTTTAGAACAAATTCTTATACATAAAGAAATATGTCATACAGTCATGCAATTAGCCAATGCTTCAATACAACATTTATCCATGTCCCATAACTTTCTAGATGTCTTCCAATCTCTACCAGAACATTGTTAAGAGTGTGCACAACTCCCAACATGTCAGCAAAGAGGTTTCATTCTAGATAAGTAGCAATGGAATGTTGTACAGTGCCATAGGCCACTTACCCAGGTATATTAGTAGTATAATGTTCATCAATGTGACTATTCTAATATGCACAATACATATCCTAAGTCTAGGAACATGAGTATATACATCATTTGAACAATTTTATTTAAACAAACAAATATGCATGAAATGATAATTACAAATACTTATCTTTGTTTGTTCATTGGGTGGACTCCCTCTGATTCTTCGCTTCCTTGCAGGAGCTGCTGGAGTCCTAATCTGAAGTAGCTTCTTCTACACCTTTCTGTTGTGGGATGTAGAGAGATGGTCAACTCCCTCTGAATATCTGCATCCTTGCATAAACCACTGGAGTGTACTCCCTCTTGATCTTTGCTTCCTGGATTACCTGTTCTTGAATCTCATATTCATCCTTGGTCCCTATGCATGCTTATTAGTATCATGAATGTGTTATCCTTGTGATCTCATTAAAAATCATACATTCATTAGCATACTATTAAAACACAATAATCTCAAGCATGTATAGTCATGATCATTTCAAACAGAAATAATAAGCATTAGCATTCAAGGTTTATGTAGGATTCTTATGGTTAGTCAAATCATAAGAATCATAACATGTCTAAACTTATAATTACTCAAACCTATGACTCTTCGGGTTAGTTGAATTATTAATCAAGATAAGAGATATAATATGCATAAAACCTGTGATTATTCAAACCTATACCTTCATGATTCTTCTGGTTAGTCATATCATCAATTATGGTAAGAAACATAATATGCATACAACCATGATTATTCAAACCTATGACTTCATGAATAATCATTAACAACAACAGTATAAGATACTAACACAAGGTAGGATTCTAGCTTGATATAGGAAAAACATACCTGGATTAGCATGCTAGCTAGTTATGTCTAATATACCCGCATAATGTCTTCTTGTTCTTCTTCAATGACTTGTGCTAGTAACCTGTATATCTCATAGGTTAACCATTATAAAACCAAGTTATACATACCTCGTAAATGGATCTTCTATGAGATCCATGACAATGGATGAATCTTTGTCCTCATGTTATCATGACCATATGTTCTTGGACCATAACATGATTTGTCTTTCTTGGTGTACCTTTCATGTTAGTAGACAACATAAACCTCATACAACACCATAATGCATTAGTACAATCATAAGTGTCAATACCCTAATCAATGAATATTTTCTATCGTGCATTCATAGTTTTATTAAGGTGATATGACAAGACTAAAATCAAGATTGTACTAATCGTAGTAACATGAAGACAAACATACCATAAACTTAATCATGAACAAATCTCAAAACATATCTCGATGAGTCATACCTCTCGATATCGCTTGTAATCTTCTTATGTGAGGCCTTAGCCTCATCTCCCTCTGAAACAGGAACTTCTTCACTTATGCAAGTGACCAATCCATCTTCTTCTAGGATTAATCCAATCCACTTGATTTACAAGAACTGGGACTGGAGCTAGATATGGGTTTGTCAGAGAAACCCCAAAAACTCAAACTTTGAATTTCAAACTTCTGAAAGGATAGAAATATGCGCCTTGATGAGCTGATCAAGCTGCTATATTCAGAATTTGAAAACTGCAAAGTTTCACTCCTCAATTTTGCCTTTGAAACTTCCGTATTCACTCGACGTGACCCTGAACTGGGGTTTGATGAATCCCACTCTTCTACCCAATCAAAAAGTTTGATCCAAATCTCTAAGCTTCTATTTTTCTGAGAAGCTTCCAGCCGTGGTCACAGATTTCAAAAATTCCCATTTTTACGGAAGCCCTAATTTTCCACTTTCCTGATCAAAGTCCCGAACTAGGGTCTGATCAAGCCCGACCTTCTGCCCAACCAAAAATTCTGATCTTGGTCTCTAAATTTTTATTTTGATGAGTAGCATTCAGCCGTGGTCTCTGATTACAAAAATTCCAACTTTCTCCAAAGCCCTAATTTCCGGAAGCCATGAATGAAGGTACCAAAAAATAATTCTGTTTTGACAGAAAGATGTACTTGATTGTTTCTGGTGTAACTCTGAAATTTTTGATCCACAGGGTCTGAAAAAGTTTTCTGAGATAGCCTGACCTATTAGCTTTCCATCCTGACAGGTCTGACCTCAATTGGATTTTCTGAGAGAGAGTTATGCCAAATGTCGCAACGTGACCTGTTTTGGGATAATACAGGAGAGCGAACTTGTACGGCGTGCCACGTGTCACTGTTTCAACTTCAGCCTCTGAAACTCTTTCCTGAGATAGCTCGGCCTGTTATCTTTCCATCCTGATAGGTTTGACATCAATTGGATTCTTCTGAGAGAGAGTTATGCCAAGTGTCGCAACGTGACCTGTTTATGGGATAATACAGGAGAGAAAACTTGTACGGCATGCCACATGTCACTATTTCAACTTCGACCTATGAACAACTTTCCTGAGATAGCTCAGCCTGTTATCTTTCCATCCTGATAGGTCTGACCTCAATTGGATTCTCTGAGAGAGAGTTATGCCAAGTGTCGCAACGTGACCTGTTTATGGGATAATACAGGAGAGCGAACTTGTACGGTGTCCCACGTGTCACTGGTTCACCTTCGGCCTCTGAAAACCTTTTTTGAGATAGTACAGTCTATGTACTACCTGTCACTTTTTACTAAATTTCATTTGGAGCTTCCTAGCCCAAGTTATGACCTTTTTCCCAAGGTCACCTGATTTTGACTCAGATCTGGAAGAGGCAGAAAACCTATATTGCACAGATCATAAATCACAAAGTGCAACGAATTAGAGGTTGTCCTTTGGACACAAGGTACCTGGAGATTTACTCTTCGTCCTGTAACAATTTCAAATCCGAAAATATCGCCAAAACGGATTTATAGCGAAAGTTCTACGATGACTGGTTTTTGCTATATCAAGCCCTAGCATTGTAAGTGCAACAAGTGTCATACATGCCATATCATGCCTTCTTTCAGGCTAGCTCTGATACCATGTTAAATTTTCAGAATTTACTTCGATCTGATCTAGGATCTTAACTGAGAGAACAACATGTATAGCATATCTACAACATATCAATCATGGAGACAATAATGCAAGCACACAAGAGATACAAAGATTTACTTGGGGAAAACCATAAAGGTGAAAAACCCTAATAACTTCCTCAGAGATAGATAGAGAATTGATACAACCAACCATAAGAGATAGACACAACCTAGCAGCAGATCCTCCTCCTCCATAAGTGCGCCACTCCTCCTTGAGTGCATGAGTGAGAAGTGAGTGAGTAAATAGAGTGCCTCCCGCACTCTATTTATACTTGACTTGACTTGCCTTTTTACCTAACTCATGTAGGCTCGAACTTAACCACATAACATAATGTTGACTGGGCCGACCCCCAATAGGGTGGTCTAATAACCCTTTGACCCACATGACTTATACAGGGCCAACCCCAAACAAGGTGGTCTAATAACCCATCAAATATAAGTTACGACACTTACAATATAAATAACGACACTTCTGTATAGAGGAATAATAACATCTCTATAGGAATACAATATACATATATGTGAAATACATTCCGAAGTTACATATACATCAACATAGCACTTTCTAGACATTTTCAGGAAAAAACACTACTCTATAACCATACAGTCACGTTTGGACGCTACTATCCTTGAGGAGCAGTAGAGTTCACCTTCAAAAATGCCCTACTCTATCTCTATACAGTAGCGTACACGAAAATCACGAGTTGAGCATGGCTAGATAAGTGATTTTAAGCATGGAAATTGACAAATGAACCAACAAAATGCAAGTTGGGATGAAAATAACTTACTTGGAAGATGTTTGAGGTTGAATGGTGGCCCGATTTGATCGCCATGAATGGATGAAGACCAAGGGTTTGCTCCAAAACTTGCCCTTCAATTTCCAAATGTGATATTTGAGTTTTCAAAATGAAATTACATATATGAATTTGAATTTGATTTTTACCCACCTTTTTGAAAAGTCTATAGTTTCAAATTTCATAAAAAAGGTTATATTTATTCATTAATACCTATAAATGTTGATGAGATGAATTTAACCTATGTTTCTCAAATTTTCACTAGATGTTCATAGCATCAATCTATTATGACTTAATTTATTTATTGACAGACCTCATTAAGTACTTTATGGTTAAAACTTCATGTCATTAAAGATCTTTTGTCGTTAATACTAACTTGACTGTTGAGATCCTAGTCCTTGGCAGGTCATGAGTCATGATCCTAGAAGCTGTCTTTTAAGTCATTTTAAGCTTTTGTTTGGACTATTGAAACCTAAACAAGATTACCGAGCAAACTTGTCCTCTTCAAGCTCGTTAAAAGGAACTGAAGGCCCATCCTCTTAAGTATAAGTTTAACCCTTTTCTAGACTTTTGCGGATTACTTACGAAAAATGAATACTCTAGTCATTCGTGGCTAGAAGAGTTCTTCTTCCATTGTTTTACACTTTTTTGGGGGAGACTAACTTTATGAAAAAGGACCTTGTTAACACCCAAAAAGTGCTCACTACCTCATCTTCCCCATTACATGGCTCATTTGTCCATTTTCCTACCGTATTTCCCTTAAAAACCCTAAAAATCCCACTAAAAAGCCTCCAAAAGGCCTAAAATGCCTTCAAAAGGCCACAAAACCATCAACAAAAGCCTCAAAAAGGCTAAAAAACCCCTTTTTCCTCCAAAAATATCCAACATTCCTCTTAAATAGCAAAGTCCCTCTAAAAAGGGAATAAAAAATATAAAATAATGAGGAAAAGGAGGAAAAAACCCTATACAGCTGCCCTAAACCATATGGTTCCCAAAACCATGGGTCAGCACTCCACCACCAAAAAACTATAAATAGGTGATGGAGACCCCTTATTCCATATCCACAATCAAGTATACCCTTACTCTGCCAAAATCTCTCTTGAAACCCTAGCTCACCATTGAGCCACTTTCACCTTGAGAGCCCCTTTTGGCCCATTCCCACCATTGGAGAAAGAGAAGGAGCAAGTTGGAGCTTGGAGCAACCCTCTTGGACATTGCAAGAGCTTCACCAACCTTCACATTGGAGGTAAAATTAATACAAAAACCATTATTTACATTTTGTTGTTTATGTTTCATGCACATGTTTTAGAGTAGTTTACATTCCTGTTTTAGCATAATAATTTCCATTTACTGAACTGCTACTATGGAGTCCATTCTCCTTAGTAGGTGCTCATTTGCACAAGCTAGGGGTAAAACCCTAGCTACAGTTTTGGCGACTCCCCTAGGTTTGAATTTTTGGTTACGATTTTTAAATATTTTTTTTGTTCGGCTGTCCCTTTCGGCCGCCGTATACCGCATTTTTCCTCCCCACAGTCGCGCACCGACCGCGTCTTTCAGGCACTTACCTGCGACCCGACCGTGGCTCTTAGACTGTTTCCGGCGACCTGCCGTCCGTTTTCAGTCTGTTACCTGCGATCTGGCCGCGGCTATTAGCCTGTTTCGAACGGTTTGACTGCGGCTATTACCCTCTTTTCTGCGTCCCGCCTGCGGCTTTCGGCCAGTTTCCCGCAACCCGCCGGCGCCTTTCGGCATTTTTCCCGCGTCCTGACTGCGACTTTCAGCCCCTTTGCTGCGTCCTGACTGCGTTTGTCTGCCAAAAACCCGCGTCCTATCTGCGCCTGTTTCCCTCAAACCCGCGGTTCGACTGTTCAGTTTCACCACAGATCCGCGGTCTGATTTCTGCATTTTTTCAGTTTCGAACCCAGAACTTTGCTGCACTATTTTCTGCACCAGCACAACCCTCTGTCATACCTACAGCCACCCTTCCTTACAGCATTTTTCTGCAGTTTTTATTTCTATTTCATTTACAGAACCGTTTTTTCATTTTTAGCATTTTAATTTGGAAAAAGAAAATTGTGCATTTTAAAAGTTAATTTCTGTATTGATATTGCTAGATAGAAAGTTTCCCTCCCTAGTGGCACTTTCTACTTGGGTTCATCATTATCTCACGAGCACACACTCTATCACATAGTTCAAGTGAGCCTTAAAAACTATCTAACTCAACCAGTATTCTAACCCCACTTGGGGAACACAAAAGAATCTTTGTAGTTAGGTAGGATCGGGGGGATAGGCTTCCAATAACACCCCTCGGTTACTTACACTTGAGACATAGCTGTTGTCCAATTAGGGAACCAAAATCCCCTAGTACTTTTTGTCATGGTCACAACCAGTTTACTAGAGGGCCTCTCCCCTAGGAGGGTTGAAGTCGCGAGACTGGTTCCGGAGGCCTGAGTGGAATACCGCACTCCATTCAGTAACCGAAGGGCTACCTTTCGCAGCTCTCGGGATATCCCTGTATTGGGGTATTGCGGTAAAAGGACCAAACGGAAGATTCACCTTTCTGGACGTGTCATGAACGGGGTATCTTAGTTGCCATTCTTCTAGGATTGACTACCTGGTGTGCCTCCCGGTAGGGGGACATCTTAGCCACTTGGCTTTCCTATTCATATTGTCTGACTTGGATTTCATCACCTTGCAGAGGATATGTCTAGTTGAGTCAGAATACTTTTTAGATTAGGTGTTTGCATGCTCCCTTACCTCCTTTTGGTCTAGTGAGTCCACCATTTTTTTTATTTTTAGGAAACCTGTTGCTTGTTGGTATTCTGACCATTTTGTTGGTACTCCACTTATTGTAGCACAACTGTTAGAGTAGGTGTTTTGAGTTGGTTGTTGGCCTGAGTGCCTTGTTTTTTGAGCTCTCCTTCTGCACACTCGGTTGCATTAGGGTTTTTGAGCTATTTTTTACTCACCTCAACCCACAGAGATTTGACACCATCTGTCACCATTGAGTCCCCGAGACATTCTCGGCGCCTCAGGGGCGAGCCCCCACAGCACGGTTCACTTGACACCACCCGTCATAGACTTCGATCATCATCACTTGATACCACTTATCACAGATCTAGAGCCTTGTCACTTGACTCCACTCGTCAGAGACGTAGGACTCCGTCACCAGATATTGACGCCCCTTACTTTACCTCTGATTCTGAAGAAGAGTCTGAGAACCCTATTTACACTGCCCCCACTAGCCCTATGGCTGGTACTACTTCCACCCCTTTCTTGGTAGGGACTATTGGTGGCCCATCCACCACTACACCAGTTACCACTCCCGCTGTGGGTATGCCCTCAATGGGGCCCACATCTACCGTTCCCTTCACGGCACCTATTCCTGCATCTGGAATAGCTATCCCCACTCCATCAGTGGCTCACACTACCCATGGTGGTGCAGGACCATCCTATACCACCTTAGTTCCCCAACTTGGGGGCAACATCCAAAACCTTGTCCCTCCGCTTGGGGGCATTGGCCCCAACTTGGTCCAACCCATTACTGTGTCACATCCTTCTTCCAGTCTGTCATTCATGGCTAGCCTCAACCTACCTGACCTAGCCAGACTGACCAACGACCCTATCTGACACAACCCTGCGTGGCCTCACATGCCCACCAAGCTCCCCTCTAACATCCCTAAGTTCGAGGGCAAGGCAGGTGAGGACCCACAAAACCATATCATGTCCTTCCATCTATGGTGTTCCTCCAACTCCATAGTGGATGACTCTATTCGCCTCCGTCTGTTACAGTGTACCTTCACTGGCTCTGCAGCCAAGTGGTATATCGAGCAACCCCACGGGACCCATGCCACCTTTGCTTCCCTTGCCTCGACCTTCCTGCAGTTCTTCCAGTTACCTGTCCGCTATGACGCGGGCATTGAGATCCTCCTATCTTGCAGACAAAACACGGCTACCCACATCACGGACCACATTCATGAGTGGCGTAGACGCCGTAGCTTATGCAAGATCAAATTAGACGACCGTATCTTCCTAGATTGGTTCCTCAAGTCCCTTCTTCCTGTCATTGCTAAGGATGTAGCTTCCGAAAGACCCCAGTCTGAAGAAGAGGCCATCCTTAAGGCACAGCAGTTCGACCTCATTTATGCCCAGTCGGGTTACCTTTATACCATTATACCTGACGCCCCTCGCGGCGAGTCCTCCCAGCATGATGCGTCGGGGGCATCCCATGCTGCAGATGGCATCATCGACCGTGTTTCTACCCATCCCCAACCCTTTTCCATAGCACGTCCTACCCCGGGCCTCGACCTTTCGCGGGCTACCTCACATTCTGGGGCTACCAACTCGTATGTTCCTATGACACATCACCATCATTCCCATGGACCCACCTGTCCACTTCAGTGCTTCAGTCATGCGGCCCCCTCTTACCCCCCCCGGGTCGCACCTCAGCCTTATTACCACCAGCAGGCTGCACCAGCTCCTGTGCCTTCTCAAGCCCAACCCGCTTATTACCACCAGTAGGATACACCATCCCCTATGCCTTCCTAGGCCCCACCAGCTTATTACGTGCCCCAGGAAGCCCCTGCGGCCAACCCACAACCTGCTCCGCAAACATATTAGCAACCTCCTCAAGGTGCCGCACCTGCGCAGCCTCCACCTACATATCATCCACCGCAGCCTACTCCCGCACCTGCACAACCTCAAAACCCACCTGCTGCCCAAGGGAAAGTGTATGCCCAACAAAATCAGCAGCAAAACCAGAACAGCTAGCACAACCGGGGCCAACAAAACCGCGGCAAGGGCTGTAATCGTGGGAATAACCAACCTACAGACCAAGGTGGTCAACCGCCTAATCCCCCAGACAACAACAATGCGGCCCCCGCTAACCAAAACCCTGATTGCCCGCCCAAGCAAGCTAAAAACCCCAACTTGCGAACAAACCATCCTTGTTCTATTTGCGGGGTCTATGGCCACTACACACATGCTTTCCCACACTTGGAGCGAGCTCGACAACTTTGGGTTGATGATGCCCATCGCTAAGGACATGTAGCTCCTCAAGCGCAGCCCAACCCCCCACAACCTCAGCAACCACCTTTGGTGCTGCAAAACCCCTTACCAACCCAAGGCGTCGTGAACACTCAGCCGTTGGCCGCCCCCCAAGCCAATGCGCCACCCCAACAACAACAGATCACATACACCGCTCCCTATCAACACATGTTCGACTCAGGCACCCACCACTTGTTGATGATGTCATCCGCTGATGTCAACCTCCAAACCCGTCGAAACCAATATGGCTCCACCTTTGAAGCCCCTCCCACTGATAAAACCACTAATGCTCATCCCACTGATCAAGCGTTACGTATACCTCCCCCTCCGATAGATGGCACTTCCAAAACACCTCGTTTCCCACTTCGTCGTATCAACAATAACCCCAATGCGCGTGCCGCATCAAACTACAACATTGTAGACGACTTAGCCCAGTCTCCCACAGCCATGTCTGCTTTAGAAGTCTTGAAGAACTGCCCTTCCCAGCGCAAGACTTTAATCTCAGCCATTGGGGCTATTGACCCAAATGATTCGAACTTGATGGCATTTGATTTGGACCAGTCCAAACTGCGCCTGCCTTACACCTTAGCATTCCAAGTTTTTGTTTCCGTTCGAAATCTTGTCATCCATCGGTGCATCATCGATGAAGGTGCCTGCACATGCATTATGTCCACATTCGTATGGCAGAATTTGGGAGCCCCTACCCTTCAGCAGTCCACCACTGCATTACGCGCCTACGACGGTCGTTCGGCTCAGCCCCAAGGTCTCCTAGCCAATGTCCCCGTCCAGTTAGGTGGTAAAACCGTCCTCATTGACATAGAGGTCATCAATTCCCAGCTTGATTACAACCTCTTACTCGGTCGCAGCTACATGTATGCTATGCAGGCGGTAGCTTCCTTTGTCTTTCGTACCATGATGTTCCCTCATGACGGACATGTGGTCAAGATCGACCAACTCACTTACTATGATCCAAATGCCCCCGCTGCACCCGAAAATGTTCTCCCCATGGTTGAACAACTTGTTAATGGTGCCGCTACCTCGTTTGTTTCCTCCTTGGGACCTAGAGTTTACTCAGACCCGCCGATGACATCCACCTTCCAATCCATTCCTCCGCCATCATCTACACCCGAAGTGTATGACTTATGTACCCTGTCCCACGATAACCAAACACCTAACAATCAACCACCCTTGTTTCCTAAACCACCACTGGTACCTAGCCACATTGGTGTTACACCTATCCATACAATCCCCTTCCTAGTTCCTCCCTCGGGAGTAGTAAGCGCCCTGGTCATGGCTACCCTTAGCCTCCTTGGGTTAACCTTGGGATTACCCGTCTGGTATCTTTCGCCTCCCATTCCCCCGCCGACACCAAGCGTCGTCCTCCAACCGGTGCAACCCATGGCTACTACCACTCAGCCACCCCACGGTGTCACTACCCCTTCGTCCTCCACGAATCCCCCTCCTCCTCCTAAATCCACTGGGGGCAGAGGCCCTCAACCCTACACTGTTGTACCACCTCCTAAGATAGTCAAAAACCCCCCCGTGTTTCGTGCTCCTCCCAAGTGCTTGTTGTGCGATGAGTTAGGCCATGCGACTCACCAATGTCCACAGTTACCGGCATTACAGGAACACATGCAGATGCTTGACGATGACCCCAGTTTCTCGGTTGTCAAACTAGATCCCACTCCTAAGCCTCGCTACAAATCACTGCACACTAACCACCCCTGTGCCATATGCGGTATTTATGGGCATTACTCACATCATTGTCCTGATCTCCCGGATTACAGAGCAACTCTCTATGAGATGAACAATCTGGATCTTGAGACGACACCAACCACCATTGAAGAGATTCACCCCCCGATATCACCCCCATCAGGGGAGGTCAACACCATTTACATGATCTCTTCAACTACCATTCCCTCGTCAACCGATTTGATCACCCAAACTTTCCGTACTGATGAGGAGATTCTTGAAGCACTCACTGCCCCGAAGTATCCCTAGGATGACATGCACCATCGTTCGTATTTCCTCCCAGAAGCATCTTCCTCTAGCACCGCTACACAATTTGCGGTTGAATCCAAATATTTTCTTCCTACCAAGGTCGACTGGTTTAAGGACCCTATTCCTGCTCCGGATGCCTTTGAGGAAGGAAACATGGCCAATATTTCACCTGTCATCCACATAGATATCTCTGACCCACCTGGCGTCAATGAATGCATTGCCTTAGGAGCCTCCTGCAGTGAAGAAGAGATTGAAGAGTACAAAAAACTCTTCCAAGAATTCCGTAATGTCTTTGCCTGGTCCTATACTTAGATGCCCAATCTCGACCCCGCCATTATAGAACACCACATCGACAAATGGCCTGATGTACCCCTCGTTCGTCAGAAACAGCGTCGCATTCATCCCTCAAAGCTCCCAACTATCAAAGCATAGATTGAGAAACTTCGCAAGGTAGGATTCATTTATCCTATTGCCTACACCACCTGGGTTTCAAACCATGTTCCCGTTAACAAAAAACAAGGCACCATTAGAGTATGCACTGACTTCCGCGATTTAAACCGTGCTTGTCCCAAAGACAACTTCCCCACGCCATTTATTGACCAACTCATCGATGCGTTTGCAGGGCATGAAGTCCTCTCTTTCATGGACGGTTTTTCCGGATACAACCAGATTCAGATCCGTAGGGAAGACCAATACAAAACTACCTTTACCACCCCATGGGGCACCTTTTCCTATCGCGTCATGCCTTTTGGCCTCAAAAACGCTGGTGCCACATTCCAGCGGGCCATGACCTATTGCTTTCACGACTTGGTCCATATCTTGCTAGTATACCTTGACGACCTTACAGCTAGTTCCCGGAAACGATCCGACCACCTTAACGACCTTCGGCAAGTTTTTCTGCGTTGTCGCAAATATCAAATCCGCTTGAACCCACACAAGTGTGTCTTTTTTGTTCCGGCAAGCCGATTGTTGGGTTTTATTGTTTCCTAGAAAGGAATTACTGTTGATCCTCTGAAAGTCCAAGCCATCTTAGACCTTCCCTCTCCTTGCACGATCCGGCAGCTCCAAATTCTGCAGGGGCGGTCCAATTTCCGTAGACGCTTCGTCCCTGATTACGCCACTACCGTTCATGGTTTCTTGCGCCTGCTCCGTACCCATGTACCCTTTGTCTGGGATGAGCAAGCAGAAGCTGCATTCGGAGCCCTCAAGAAAGCTCTCACATAAGCCCCCTTGATCTCCCCTCCGGATTTCTCTCAGGAATTCATCTTCTATGTCTCAGCATCTGATCATGCTGTGTCCGGAGTCTTGGTTCAAGAAGACGCTTCTCACCAGGAGCATGTCATTTATTACGTCAGCCAGACCTTGTCTGGACCACCCCTACGTTACCCCTATGAGGAGAGACTAGCCCTAGCTGTGGTCTTTTCCGTCCAGAAACTGCGACACTACATCTTACTTAGTCATACCACAGTCGTTGCCGATTCCAACCCCATGGTCTATCTCCTAAACCGGCGACTACTGCAAGGTCGTGTTGCTAAATGGGTTATTATCCTCCAGGAATATGACCTCACTTTCCGAACCCCTAAGAGCACCAAATCCCTCGCACTTGCTCAGCTCATCACCGATCTCCCCTCCCTTCTCCCGTCCCCACCAATCTCCGATGAGTTACCCGACAACCATTTGTTCACCATCTCGTCTGATGACCCATGGTACGGTGACATCTTGTTATACCTGCGTACGCAGAAGTTCAGACCCAAAGTCACCCGTAATGGACGCCATCGCATCCGTCACCAGGCCTCTCGATATCTCCTCTTAGGTGATGTCCTTTACCGGCGAGGGGTTGACACCATTCTTCGTCGTTGCCTTACACACAAGGAAGCTGAACACGTCCTTAACGACTGTCATAGCGGTGCCTGCGACGGCCATTTCTCTGGGATGGACACTGCCCAAAAGGTCGTCCGCACCGGATACTTCTGGCCCACACTGTTCACCGACTGCATCACTGCAGTCAAGCATTTCCATAACTGCCAATTTTTTGCCCCCAAGGCCCGGACACCACCTGCTCCGTTACGCCCGGTCGTCACCGTTGGTCCCTTTTGTAAGTGGGCCATCGACTTCATGGAGTGTAGACCCTCGTCTTCCAACGGCCACAAATACATCATTGTCGCCATCGATTACTTCACCAAGTGGGCCGAAGTCATGCCTACCTTCAATTGTACCGCTGAAACAGTTGCCCGTTTCTTTTTTAACCATGTTATCACTCGATTCGGGGTTCCTAAACAGTTGGTCTCAGACCATGGTTCACACTTCGAAGATTCTGTTTGGCGCGAGTTATCCACCCTCCTCAAATTCGAACATCAGTTATCCTCTGCTTACTACCCTCAAGGGAACGGCCAAGTAGAGGCCATTAACAAAATTCTCAAAACCATCCTCCAACGCACTGTTGACCGGCATAAGTCCAATTGGCACCATATGCTCTTCCCCACCTTATGGGCTTACCGTACATCCACTAAAACCGCCACTGGTTTTACCCCGTTTCACTTAGTTCACGGCGTAGAGTCTATCCTCCCCATCGAATGTCAGATACATGCCTTACATATCGTCGTTGAGCTTCTCCCCGATACCTCCGCACTTGAGCAATGTCTGCTATCCCTCGAACAAGCCGATGAAGACCATCGTGCCGCTCTCTAGACCATTGAAGCTGCCAAGAACTGCTCCAAAGCTGTTTACGACAAACACGTACATCCTCGAACTTTCCACGAAGGGGACCTTGTCCTCTCCTATGACCAAGCCCATGACAAAACCGGCAAAGGGAAGTTCGAATCCATGTGGCAAGGCCCTTACATCGTACAGACTTGTCTCGGCAAGGGGGCATACATTTTAGCTGACTCCGAAGGTCACCCTTTGCGCAACCCTCGTAATGGGTTGTATCTCAAATGCTTTTATCCTTAAATAACTCGCGGCCTCATTGGTCCGCATTGTACAGTTTGCTCTCTTTTTTGTTTTTCACCTTTTTTACCGCGATCTTACATTCTTCATTTTTGCATGACCACAGATGGACCATCTTCCACCTTATTACACTGGCTTCGCCGATGGAGCAAGCCGCTGGTCTCCCAACCTGGCTTCTGCAGCGTGGGTCCTATATTCCCCTTCCCATGAAATGATTCACCTTGATGGAATCTACATAGGCGCTGCTACCAAAAACCAGGCAGAGTATGATGCCGTGAACGGTCTCCTGACTGCTGCCCTCTAGTTGGACATACATCACGTTCATGTGTTCCCCGACTCCCAGCTGCTTGTCTCCCAGCTCAACAACTGCTACCAGGTGCATGATCCCTGCCTCTTTAGAAAATTCCTGCGCACAAAACAACTCAGCCGATAGTTTGAATCCATAACATTCACCCATGTCCCAAGAGCTCAAAATAGTGTAGCGGACCAAATGGCCAACAACATTCTAGATTGGCACATCAATCACACCATGTAAAACCTCCATCATGCATAGCATCTCATAAAAATATATAAAAACCCAAAAAGATTGCAATGAGCATCCACGTGCCTATCATCACATAAACATTTACATCCATGTGCAATAAAAAATACAAACACATTCATATACAGGGGCATCCACGTGCCTAGTCCTACATACATAGTGTTGCATCCATATGCAATACATCACATAACATACACAAGGGGCATCCACGTGCCTAGTCCTACATACATAGTGTTGCATCCATATGCAATACATCACATAACATACACAAGGGGAATCCACGTGCCCAACATCTTAGACTATTTGCATCCACGTGCAATACAAACATATCACACATCATAAAGCTCATCCACGTGCATACAACTAAAACAATATCACAAAAAGGTGCCTCCACGTGCATATATATATATAAAAAAATACAGTTCTATACATGTCTTGAGTACCCCTGTACTCAGCTATACAAAAAATGGCTATACATCCCTAACGCCTCATAAAATACATGTCGTAGTTACAAAACTCGGGAGGAGTCCCCTGCACTCCCTAGTGAGAGTCATACCCTGCATCACTGCCTACATTGGCTGCCTCTGAGTTCTCCCCTCGCTCCTCCTCCGGCAAGTCCTCATCCCCTACCGGCTCCTGTGCCCATGCCCTGTCCACCAAGATAGCCACCCGGATCACAATGGATCTGAACTCTCGGGGTGCCCTCATGCAATCCTGAACCACGTCCGGATCGACGTCCCGCCACCCCTCGTCGGTCACCCCCACTAGCAAACGGTCTAGTAGGGCCCGTACGGACTCTAGCGTCCCCTCCGCATCTCGGCGACGCACCTCCCCCCTCCCAGGCAGAGCTGGAACGGCCACAATCCCCCACCGTGCCACATGCCCTGGCGGCGGCCTCGGGCCCACATCTGCAGATCACCCATTGGTCAGTAACAATATATCAATCAACTATCATATGTAAAACTTGACATCCATAACATGCAAGCAAAAACATACATACCATCGGGTCCCCATGCCTGTCCTGGTGCCCATGGCGCCTCTGGGTCTCCGGTGTAGTCCATGTCCCTATACGGGTAGTCATCTAGTGTCAATGGTATCTGGAGCCACTGCATGTACAACTCCTGCGTAAAGTATCTACCCACATCGTCGCCGCCACGGCGGTGCATCATCTCGCCCCACCGCACCATCCGCGGCTCCCTCAAACCTCCTGCTCTGATCGGCACCCGCGGCCGCAGTGTGGGCACCCTCTCCATAAAGAAGGCACACAAGAAAGAACCATAGCAAAACCCCTTGCCAGATTCCTTCACTGCTGTCAGCTACCGCTGAACGCAGGTCAGGTACATCTGGCCCCACGCGTAATACACCCCATCCAGTACATGCTCCACCAGCTGCATCTGGCCCCCAGACACCTTCTCCGGTGACTGGGACCCCAAGACGCGAACCACGCATGCCGCCATGGCCTGCACTGCTGGCTCTTGTAAGTCTCTCACCAGGAGTACATTCCTATGCACCCGAGCCTCTGGACCACAGTACCGCTCTAACATGTCCTCCATGTCTATGTCCACGGATACCCGCGGCTGCGTGTCTGCCACCCTCCCCAGAGAGGGCAACCCTGTCAGGAAGTATACATCTGTCAGGATGAGGTCCACCCTCTCATCCTGCACTCTGAAGGCCTGTATGTCCGGCTCCCAGAAACTGATCAATCGGTTCAGTAGCAACGTTGCTGACCGCATCATGGGTACCTAGGCAAACTTTAGTAGTTCGCATAGTCCCAACACCGATCGCACATGGCGCTCCCCTCGGACGACGGTGACGATCTCATCTGGAATCTCCCGCTCTCTCCACAGAACCTGCGGCATCTTGTCAAACACGTAAGGAAAACTCATCAGAATCATGTCAAAGAAATAAACCTTGAACCCCCCCCCCCATGGGGAAGTCCTAACAGCTCGCTCCAAAATGCGTCTTTAGGCCCCCTTGCCGCGGTTTCCGACCGCGGCTGTTTGACCCACAGTCACGGTCCAAAACCGTGACTGTCAGTCCCGAACACGCGGTACCGAACCGCGTGTTTAGCCTCGGAACAGACGGTCCCAGACCGTGTATTCCGCATCGGACCTCGCTGTCTCCACGCGCGTCATTCACCGTGGAACCCGCGGTCTCCGACCGTGACTCCCTCCTGAAAACTCGCGGTCCACCCCACATGGACCATACAAATAATCCCTGGGACACACTACCCACCCCCCGAACCCAAAGAATGTGCAGGTATGAGTTTGACGGAATACCTGTATCTCCCAGATCTGAAATCGGCCGGTCGGATCGTCCAGAAATGCCACCTCACCTCTGGTCCACTCTGATCACTAGTCAAAGTCAAATAGTGCAAATGACACTTGTCATATTGGGCCCACTCACAATTTATAGTCCGTTGACTTTTTCTTTTTTTGGCCATTTTGAACCCATACGAAGTCCATTTTTCGAACCGTTTCCACCATTGGAATCAGCACGACGAGATCGTCCTGATGGTCACCTTTTTGCATTATTTTTTCCCCGTCATTTTTTACACATTTTTCAGATGCCACTAGTCGCCTCGATTTGCGTGCCACATCGGCCGTTCTCCGTTTTTCGCATGTTTTATACCATCGGATTCATTTTTCCGAGCCGGTGATGATGCTTGAGATCATTTTTCGCTCTCACCCCCAGATTGTTCGGGTCTTTTTTCCCAAAATGCCCCCCACCTCGGTTTGCGTGCCACATTGGTCGTTATCCGTTTTTGACACATTTTATATCGCCGGATTCATTTTTCTGAGATCGTGATGATGCTTGAGATCATTTCTCGCTCTCACTCGATACAGTTTCAACATTATGTCCCGACACCTTGTTGCCTCGGTTTGCGTGCCACATCGACCGCCATCGGATTGTTCCACACTTTTACATGAGCCATTCACTCCTGTCATATTGCAAATGTTTCGTTATTTTGCCACCATTTCATTTACCCCGCAAATAGGCCCACTAGTGTTCCCCCCCACCCTCGTTCTTGGTCATTATAAATGTCCCTTGATTGAACACTTCCTCCTTGCCTGCCCATTTCTTTTATTCGGTATAATTTTATCCCTTTTTCGGGCCGAACAAATCCTTTACGAAAAAGGCACTTAGCGAGTTTCCGTTAATCTCTTTTCTGACTCCTAAAACAATGAAAAGATCGTCGAGCAATATTGCTTCCTTTCATGCTCGTTAAAGTACCTAAAAGGACGTCTATCTGGTATAAGTTTAACCCTTTTCCGGACCTGGTAGACTAATTATGAAAAAGGAATACTCTAGTCACACCGGCTAGAAGAGTTCTTCATTGCATCCTTTTATGCTTCTTTGGGCCTTGGAGACTAACACACGAAAAAGAAACCCCTTGGAGTCTTCTTATCGCTTTCAGACTCTCTAAAATTGAAAGCAACCACGAGCATGAACTGTCCTGGGCTCGTAAAATCCTCACGACAGTACCATTCCATCATTTCAGATTCTTCTTATCGCTTTCAGACTCCTTAAAATTGAAAGCAATCACGAGCATGAACTGTCCTGGGCTCGTACAAATCCACACGACAGTACCATTTTACACACACTTCTTCTAGTTCCTTAAACCATGAAGAAGTCCCCCCCCGTGCCTCATGGCACTCTGATCGATCATCTCGGCAGCACCCCCAATCAGGTCGCCTTTGTTCAGAGTATTCTGCAGTCTCCTGCCATTTTACCCCAGCTTGAGTCTCCCTCAGCCCAGTCACCATCCCAGATCCAATACAACTATGATCCCTTTCCCATCAGTTAGTTTCATATGCTGCCCGATCATCCCCGTTATCATACTCTGAACAAAGGAAGTTTGAGTCCACCCATTCTACTTGCCCAGTTGTCCCCCCAGTTTGTCAGTCCTACCATCAGTACTATCACATTTCGGTTCTCCAGCTCGCGCTCCTGTCAAGGAAACATCATTGCCTTGATAGTTGCAGGTCTCCCTCTGTCAACGACAGCCCCTCTATTCCAGAGGATTGACCGAGAGGCCCCTGCGCCTTGGACCCATCACCATTTGTGGTGAGTGCCTACAGACCATTTTGAGAGGAGTCATCATTGCCTTTCCGAATGGTTGTTTCTCACATGCTCGACCTCAGCACCCTGATCGCATCGTTGAGAATCGCGCAGGATTTACATCCATACCATTATTTGTCGAAGACCCCAAATTTCCCCCGACTCTAGCACATTGGTGAGTCACTTCGGAACACCCAGTTATCTGTTCCCGTGAATGTCCGGGCTGCGTTGTCGATTGTATTCGGAAGCCATACAATTACATGCTTCCTTGAGTACCCAGTTCAGTCCCAGATCAGTTTCAGTTCAGTGTACCATTGCGAGTGTACCCCTTGTCACTCTGATCTAGTAGCTGATCAATTCCTTTGGTACCACATTCAGTAGCACTGTTGTCATTCCAATGTATCAGTTCTTCAGCTCCGACATGGTCAGCCCAGCAGTATGTCCAAGATTTGGTGTCCCCTCTGGACTCTTATGATGTACACAGTGGTTCTCTATGTATCCTACAGGTCCCCCTTTTTCGAGCCCTACAGTTATTTTTATGTATATTGATACGAGCATGGGTATGCCCGCCTCGTCCATATATTGAGATTCTTCCTCATTCATTATTTGAGGTTATGTATATTTCAGGTCCCCATATTTTGGACCCCATTGTTATTATATCTTGATACGAGCATGGGAATGCCCGCCTCGTCCATATGATCAGATGATTCCTCATCCATTATTGAGGTTATGTACTTTTAGTTCTTGCAGTTTGTTCGAGATCGTTGTTTCGGGCTTCAGTTTGTTTCTTCTCTTCTCCATAGCCCAGGAAAACCATATATGACTTATGATGTCCATCGGCCATACGATGAGCTCATGCCCTCACACATCAGGGGGCAATCTGTTAACACCCAAAAAGTGCTCACTACCTCATCTACCCCATTACATGGCTCATTTGTCCATTTTCCTACCGTATTTCCCTTAAAAATCCTAAAAATCCCACTAAAAAGCCTCCAAAAGGCCTAAAATGCCTCTAAACGGCCACAAAACCATCAAAAAAAGCCTCAAAAAGGCTAAAAAACCCCTTTTTCCTCCAAAAATATCCAAAATTCCTCTAAAATAGCAAAATCCCTCTAAAAAGGGAATAAAAAATATAAAATAATGAGGAAAAGGAGGAAAAAACCCTATACAGATGCCCTAAACCATATGGTTCCCAAAACCATGGGCCAGCACTCCACCACCAAAAAACTATAAATAGGTGATGGAGACCCCTTATTCCATATCCACAATCAAGTATACCCTTACTCTGCCAAAATCTCTCTTGAAACCCTAGCTCACCATTGAGCCACTTTCACCTTGAGAGCCCCTTTCGGCCCATTCCCACCATTGGAGAAAGAGAATGAGCAAGTTGGAGCTTGGAGAAACCCTCTTGGACATTGCAAGAGATTCACCAACCTTCACATTGGTAGTTAAAATTAATACAAAAACCATTATTTACATTTTGTTGTTTATGTTTCATGCACATGTTTTAGAGTACTTTACATCCCTGTTTTAGCATAATAATTTCCATTTGCTGAACTGCTACTAAGGAGTCCATTCTCCTTAGTAGGTGCTCATTTGCACAAGCTAGGGATAAAACCCTAGCTACAGACCTTTTGGAGCCTTCTTTAGGGTTTTCAGGCTCTCGAAATATGAAAACACCGAGCGAGCACTCACCTACTCGGGCTCGATGTGAAATCCACGAGAAGGTGTATAGAGGATTGTTTAAGTTTTTCAGACTCTATAAACATGAAAACATCGGCGAGCATTAACCTACTTGGGCTCGATATTAAAATCCACGAGTAGGTGAATCGAGTTATTGTTTAAGTTTTTCAGACTCCTTAAAATTGAAAACACCAGCGAGCAAGAACAGATCTCGGCTCGATATTAAAATCCATAGGTCAGTACTATAGAGTATTCTTCTATTTCTTCTTCGAACTCTGTATACAATGAAGAAGGTCCCGAGTCTTCCTCCCATGGGCTCGTTAAACTTTTTACATGGTTGGATATATTGAGTTTTCATTCTTTCTTGGACTCATTAAAACAACAAGAAATGTATTCTTTTATCTAAAAAGAATAAGGGATAAGAAGGGTATATCACATCTTACGGTTTCAAAGGCAGTTCAGTCAGTCCTATCCTTGAACACAACACCTATTTGAGTTTATCATTTCAGTTGGGTTTAGTTTTTGACCTTAGGGTGAACCTGATCTCCGAGTTGTTTACTCCCCCGGTTGGTTATTCTTCCAACCATATGAAATTTCTGCTAATGTCTCCTACATTGCAGGCTTATATCACTTCCCCATCATGTTGAAAACTGCCTAAGTCACTTTGTGTCGTGCTCATTGTTCAAGGATATAGCCTGTGTCGACCATTCTGCAGTTTACCTTGACCTCATGTGTTGGCCATCCTAGTGTCAATATTGTTACTTGTATTACTCCACATTATCTCATACCATTTGAGTGTTCCTTGTGTTGGACGATGGAGGATGCCTTCAGGCCTCCCTTCCAACGGACTTCTTCCCATCGACATCAACTCATTTTTCTCTGGGAATGAGGGAGGTTTAGAGTTTTGGTTAGTACCTTGGGGATTGCAGTCACCAGTGGCAATTTCCCTTGCTCTTGAATCATGAGAATACATCAATGTCTCTTATTCGATAAGTTCCTCAAGTGTTCGACGTCAAGTCCACTCATTCACACTTGTTGAATCGTACTAGGTACCTTGGGCCCCATTATCATTATCGGTGGAAGCCCTCGCGTTTGTTAACGGTATACATCAATGACTGGTAATCAAACGATACCACCCGTGTTTGACTCGAGCTCATTTATTCACATGGTTAGGATTTGTACCTTCGGTTGTTTGGATGAAGGCCTTGGGATTTGATAGCATTACCTCATTATGTTATCACCCAAGCTGCGCAAGACTGAGCCTCACTCATTTTTTGGCTCTCCATGAGATATAGATCCACTTTGTTGTTATGGCTATGATCTCTCATTCTGACATAGATCCACGCTTGTATTTCAGTGGCCATGCTATATATACATCTCCTAGCTATGTATCGGAGATCATGTTGTATCATGTTACACATCTATATGATGTCAATATTATAATTGCTCGCTAACCTTGATCGTTATTTCAGGTACTTTTGTGACTTGGTTCTGTGGTTTCTTGCTCCTCTGCTGACTTGGAATTATAATGCATTTCGGTCATCGTTTCTCTCTAACCTCACACATTAGGGGGCATCTGTTATAGTTCAAATCTGCACTTCTCCATCCGTGATCACCTTTAGCTGTCGATCACACAAAAGGATGAGTTGGATTGAAGAGCATGATTGACTTAGATGATAAATGGACTTGACTTACCCCTCTACAGCTGACAAAACTCACTTTTTACCTACTTTTTAAGAAAAAACGCTACCCTACAAGCATGATAGTAGCGTTTGCCTCCAGAAATACTCTACTCCACTTCATTTAAGTAGTGTTTTCCCTAAAAAATACTCTACTTTGCTTCAATTGAGTAGCGTACATCTTCAAAAATATTGCAAACACTGGTTGTAAAGTAGGGAAGTTGCATGTTGAACGCTGCTCCAGTTAATAAAAGTAGCGTACACCTTAAAAATTAATCAAAAATATATTGATTTGACGAATTGGGATTAGTTGAAGTTGGTTTTGCAACTTCCCCAACTTCCCAATCAAACTACCTCTCGATTCAAATTGCCTACCTTGTCGCATAAATACAAGGGGGATAGATGAGAGAGGGGGGAGAAACTTTACATGAAGGATTGTTATGCTGGAGGAATTCCAAGTGGGTGTGAAGAGTAGGAGCCCAGAATATGGTTGCACAAGCATTCTGAATGATCAGGTATAACTGTACTGATTATTGCTTTTGACAATAAAGGTTGAAATGCCCTTCCCGTCCCAATCAAATGTCTAGTTGATTGCATGTTTGTTTGGATTCAATGCTTGATTGTCTTTGATGTTTAAATTGTGTTTCAATTTCATCATTGTTATATCATTCAAGATACGTTGAGGAAGGTATCTTTGTATTGCAGGTTCTCCAAACGAAAGATCAAGCGAAGGATTGAGCGGAAGATCGAGCAAGAGCTAGGATCGAACGTCGTTAATAAGGTATGCCTTCTAAGATCTTGATCTCTTTCTTTTTGTAGAAGCCTATGTGATATGATTAATAGATTTACTGTCACCCCAGAAGTTGGTAGTGTCCCTCTCCTCACTATAGGGTAGAATTCCCAAACAACAAATATCATATAACGAGCAGGAGTTTCAAACCTTCATAAAATTTATGAAATATTAGAGAGGGTTTGATTTTGGTTTTGGGTTATATTTTTTATGCCCTATAGGTTTTTAATAGCATATAACCATGGTAAAATTTATGAAATATCATACATTTAAACAACATTGCAAGAAAAAAAAAATTAAAAATATTAGACATTTAAACAACATTGCAAGAAAAACCAAAGTTAAAGCGAACATTTGGTTACCTTTGAATTCAGGGTTTGCATGATTACATTTAAACAACATTGCAAGAAAAAAAAAATTAAAAATATTAGACATTTAAACAACATTGCAAGAAAAACCAAAGTCAAAGCGAACATTTGGTTGCCTTTGAATTCAGGGTTTGCATGATTGTTTTTATTGGTCAAGAAGTAAGTGCAAGTGTAAGTGCAAGTATCTCTCTCTTACTGTTTCTCTCATGTTTCCTTTTTTCCATTTATTTTATAATCTCTCTTCTGCCTGATTTATAAAGAAAGACACATGTTTCGTTTTTTCCATTTATTTTATAATCTCTCTTCGGCCTGATTTATAAAGGGAGACACATTTCTTCACATTGTGCCCTTCTTATTAGGTAGAGGCCATTTTATAATCTCTCTTCCGCCTGATTTATAAAGAAAGACACATGTTTCCTTTTTTCCATTTATTTTATAATCTCTCTTCGGCCTGATTTATAAAGGGAGACACATTTCTTCACATTGTGCCCTTCTTATTAGGTAGAGGCCAGACTCACAGTTATTAAAGGAGGGGGTTTCGATGCTACCTCCGAATGTCCATGGTAAGTCCTTGCGATTTATTCCATATACATTGCTCTTCATACTGGTGTAGATAATGAGAGATATTTAAATGCTGTTAAAATGATATTTTAGATAGACATAAGATATTTAAATGGCTAGGAACTTGCTTTTTTTTTTGCTTTTACTCATACATCTGATGCTTAATGGCGGACTATTCTCTGATCAAACATCTCTCTTACCAAAATGGCTTGTTCATTCGGTGGTTGTGCGTCACGTTTCAATAGACAAAGAAAGATGTCTATAGTTAAATTGGACAAAGAAAGATGTCTATAGTTAAATTGGATGATGAGCAGACCCATGAAGGTCTGAGTGGTATTATTGCAAACCTCATGTCCAATGGATTCAAAAATATTCAAGTTCAGGGAAAATATATCCGGCCTTCCCATGAACGGCCCCATATGTCAAAGGTATCTTATTCTCTAAGCATTTCGGTGGTGGATCTGAAAGACCTGGATGGACCAAACAGAACAAGAGTTGTGCAACAAATACAATGTGCATGCGAGGGGTATGGATTTTAGAACAAGAGTTGTGCAAGAAAGACAACGTGCATGCGAGGGATATGGATTTTTCTAAATACACCTTTCAATCTTGATTCCCTATTATATCAATAATTTTACAAGAATACAATTATATGAAAACTAAGTTGTACTAATTAATATATATCCATCTCAAAAAAGATTTATTAATGGCCTACGGGACTAAAACTTCAACATTAGATTTAGATCTTATCTTGTTAATAGTTGTCATGGTTGCTGAGTTCCTTGATTGACTAGAGCCAATTATTTGTCCCCACTTCCATAATTTGAAACATATTCTGATTGGTTTTCCAGATATGCACTTGCCCATAGATTCTCTATATATGTTATGAGTTTGTTACAAATATATCGCAGGCAAGTACGCTGCAGAGATGAGGGCACTATGTTTAAGGCTACTAGCAACTTTTTGAGAAGCTCTAGGGCTGGACTTTGATTATTTGAATAGAAATTTTGGAAAACAATACCAATTGATGTCTCTGAATTATTATCCTCCCTTCCCAAGCCCAGAATTATCGTGTAGCTGTGTGCATTCACTTGAACAGGTTTGCGTAGCAGTGATTCCCTTAACTAGCTTTTGATCTGAACAATAACTCTTTTCTCACCACGATTTGGTCTGCATAGTGGCCATCACCTTGTACATGACTCGGTCTAAGCAGTATGGGCCCAATCCACTCATGGAGTGGTTCGATCTGCCCACATTTCGATCGTATATGAAGTCTTAATTTCCTTCTTAAATCATGAATGCTAGGGATTGCTTGTGTGGTTTCATGCAAGCCATTCTTTATAATGTCATCCTGATAAAATACAATCGTGATGGCAAATTTCAGTTTTGTTGTTAAGAGCTAATTTAAATTAATTTCCTTCTTAAATATGAATAAAGGAGCTTCAAATGATATTTAATTTCCTTCTTAAATCGTGATGGCATATCTGAATAAAATAAGTTGGGCTAATTTAATTTTCTATTGTTGTTAAGAGCTAATTCGAATTGCATTAGAAGGCATATTTCTGTCCTCATGTTCCATGACTATTTATGAATAAAGGAAGCAGATTTTATTGAAGATCTGAGTGGTTTCTGGAAAGAAAAGCTAGAAAGTGGATCTGCTAATAAACAGACAGATAGTGTGCGCAGAGCACAAAGGATAGATAGTGTGCGCATAGCAGCGTGACCTGTAACATCAACCCATGAGGGATTGAAATCAAGCATTATATGCGTCTTCTCGGGAGGGAGAGGGAGATGCGTGTCCACAGCCGAAGCGATTGGATGGATGAGGAAGGCCCGGAATTCAGATTGTAATATGTAATAGGTGAATCGTTCACCAACCAGATTGTTATGAATTCGCTACCCATATCACTCTAACAACAAACTCAAAAATCAACCATTCGAAAGGGATTTAACATTTACAATCAGAACTCAACAAAAATTCAACCTCTACTATTCAAAGCATCCAATACTGATTTACATTGTATATGACAACTCAAGGATATTCCAATGTGATCACGATGCACGGGGCTTGGGAGGAATCTTTTATAATGCTATAATTCTATCTGTATCGGGAATTAGAATTGTGCACAATTCTCCTTGTGTTTCCTTTCCAGAGAAAAGGCATCAGATCATTCGATGGCTTAGGTATTTGCTACTAGTTGTCTAGCTCAAAAGCTCGCTTGATCCAGAACGATTGTACTTTACTTACATTAGTTACATCCAATAGATTTATCCAGCTGTTAGGTTTGAAATTACCCTTGTGGGTGGCGAGATTTAATCAATCTGTTAGGCTTAGAATCACTTACTTGCATAGAGAGATTCAATCTATCTGTATTTATATTGCTGGAACGAATAGTATGGAATATTTGTTTTAGAGAAGAAACCAAGAAATTTCACTAATTTTTTATTTAAAAAAACACTTATTGAAATTTTAATTTTTTAAAATTTTGATTTTTTCGAAATCTGTATACAGTTCAACAACGGTAACTTTATGGTGTCACACATTCCTCATTACAATATTACTTAATAACTTTACAATATTACTTAATAACTGTAATTTCAATGGTTTAAAGAGAATCTCTTTCCTCCCACTTCCTCATTACAATATTACATAATAACTGTAAGATATGCCTCTTCTCGGGAGGGAGCGGGAGCTCCGTGTCGGATCATCCAACCATAGCATTGATCTGAGGGAGTAGGCACAGCGGATGCACTCCATTCCTGCTAACACACAATTCGTATTTTGACATTCAACGGAAAAACACAGCGGCTCACAACAGAATACACCACAGGGCCAAAGTGCCCAGGAACCCATGTCCATTGTATTAACCGATAAAAAGATTTATACATCCTGAACCCTCTAGAAGGCTCGAGAGTTCAAGAGAACGTTTATCAAATCACCTTCACCAAGAAGCTCCATGAGCATTAACTGCTCATTTACACTGCGAACTACTGCCAGGTACATGCATCGAACACATCAAATAACCACACGCTCCAGGTGGACTCTCAAACTCATAGTTCGAGGTGAATGATCACGATGAGGAGAGGTGGCGGTTGGCAATTAATTCCAACAATCTCCCCCTTAATTTCAACAGCCACATTACAACACACAGTTTACAAAAGTCATGGCCTGCTGGTCTAAAGTCTCAGCTAGGCTTCTTACAAATAGACACGAAATACTTCAAAAAAAAATTTCTTCAATGTTGCTGCTGGAAACTTCATTATCAGAAATGCTCTTATGTCTTGGAGAATCTTAAGGCGGATCTGCAAGTCTGCTGCTGCAGATGCTTTCTCAATTGCGTACTGAATACTGAAGGCGGAGGCAAACTCTACGCTCTTCCTTCTCCGCAGGTGGCAAACTTCAGCAAACCACACATACATGGCGGAGGATCGCACAACCAGTACAAGGCAACAGCCTTTCAACAAACGCATACATACTTCAACAGCAAGCAACACGAAATTTCATCTATCAACTCATCTATCATCTCACAGTGGCTTCAGCCAGCATCATTACTTCCAAAAAAAAAAACTTCAAATTACAAAGGCAAACAGCATTGCTACAGCAAATTTGAAACAACAAAAATTACAAAAAAAAATTTGAACATTTTCTTTATTGAAACGCGAGGCCAATGTCTTTTTCATTTTCCAGCGGTGCACAACTTTGAACCAATGATGTGCAAAAGTCTTTATGAATTTCATCTTGACTTTCTTCTTCTTGTTAACGCTGCATGGCAGCTTCAATACCTTAGCTCTTGCAGCTTTAGGACTGCAATCAACACCTGCACAGATAGACAGAGTTAAGACAGTAAATAAACCAGCATTATCTTCATTTTTCATTTTTGTTGACAGAGGTTTCAATTTTGTCTCCTTTTTAACAGCCTTCTTCACGTTGGAACTGTTAACAGTTAGCCCAGTCTTCTTCCCAGTATCCAAAGATTCCTCATCTAAAAAGAAATCGTCAGACTGATTATCCCTTTCTCCACCAGGAGCAGTCCAACAAATATTTGGTACTTTGTTTTGGGTTCCATAATCTTGTTTTTTAACTCCAAGCGTGATAATGTTCATGTCAAAACCTCTCAATATCCCCATCACAAAGTCTACAGGACTTATTCTTATTCTCTCAGACTGCATACTCTCTTTGATACATGTCATCAATGAAGATGTATGGCCAAGAAGTTTCTCTGCATCTGAAATTTGCTCTCGAATATGCGACACATTTTTGGAAACATCTACATGTCCAATAATCTTCTTCAACTCAGTTAGTACCACGTTATCAAGGTGTTCCTCAACATCGATGTCATCAACCACTATTGGTCTTTTTGCTTGTAACCCAAAATTCTGTAACTTCGAGGACTCTCCCATGTCTACATCTTTATCCTCCCTGCCTTCTGAAGGATCCCCAGACTCCAGGAGAAGGGCTCTGTAAATCTCCCTTACGCTTTTCTTCTTGTTCTCACCGTCCTCACCGTCCTCTCCATTTTCTTGACTGCCGTTATCACCATCAGGTACTTCATCATCTGATGCCAAATATGCCTTAAAATCCATTTCATTTAGCTGATCTGGATCAAATTTGCGATGCAGAGTCTTAACACGAAGAGGCTCGTCATCATCCCAGGCTATATTGACTTTACTATGCTGCAATGCACGGGTGTGATAATCTGAAGCTAGATAATTGGTTGGATTCTCTGTTGCAACATCTCGAGGAGGATGATCAAATTTCATATCATCTGGAATGAAACGCAAGTCTAGAACATTTGAAGTCCTCTCAAAATCCACTCCATCACATGCTTTGTAAAGGTAACTCGAGGTTGCAGAACTGTCACATTTAATAACAGCAAAGTAATACCTGAGCCTGTCCTTCTCATATTGACGTAGCTTTTCATTCTCTAACTCATCTTCATCATCTTCCATTACTATGTCGGCGTTAGGCACTGCCTTCGTTCCATTGGGTCTAGGCGGTGACTGCTTCAGCTCTTCAGCTTCGACAGTAACGGCCGGCACTAGCTCGGCCTTTGGCGTTGTCTGCTTGGACTTAGCACCTCCTGAATTCTCCTTCTTGGGAGTAGGGATTCCTGAGGCGGTCTTCTTGGAAACGCAAGGTGCCATCTTGAGATTGCGAGGCTTCGAGATGGAGTTCTCGGTCCTCCTCCTCCTCATGGGTTCTAGGCTTCTGCAGTGCACACGGCCACTTACAAATATTTCAAATTCTTTCTGCTTTCGCCTATCTTCACTGGATTCATCGTCACTTCCAAAGATAGCAGGACCACACACTGCTTCTTCTACCATTCGTTTCAATTCAAATTCTGATGGATAAGCTCCTACTGTCAAGATCTAACCACCTTTAGGAAGAAAGGGATTCATACATACTAGCCAATCAACAGCCTTAATGTGACTTCGAGTCTCAGAATCCAGTGTTGGTACTTCTTCCTGCTGTGGAAATTCGAGCTCTATCTGATCACCGTAGTCATCATCGTTATCAGATGATGAAGATGTTTCACTTTTCTGCTCTCTAACAGCTTGGACAGCTGCACTTGCAACCTCCATAGTTTCATTCTCTTCAACTGCTGCAGGGGCTTCAATGAGCATGGGCTTTTCAAGCCATTCCTGAACAATTCTTAACTCAGCTTCTTCATCAATTGCAATAGCAATTGGAATTTCATTCACCCAGTCTTCATGTCCCAGCAAATTAACATTGCCACTGATCAAACTATTTATCAACCTTATTTCCATCTCAAGTAAAATTAGCTCTTCTGGAGTGAAGTTCTCTTCATCATACTGTGGTTCAGTCTCAATTCCATCTTCACGTTGTAGTGCAGTGTCAACTGAGTTGCTGCTCTCAACATATGCAGGCTTTTCAAGCCAGTCTGCAATCAACTTTAAATCTGCCTCATAGGCATTACATTTTTCAGCATCATCATGGATGCCTACAACAGGTATCAGTTTTTCTTCTGCTGCAACTTCTGTGCAGTTTTCAAATATCTCATCAAATTCTTCAACAAACATTGAGTCTAGAGACTCCATACCTTTTTTTGATCTTGAGTCCCCCTCAGGACGATCTTCTCCAGATTTACGGACAACCTTGTGCCCTAAAAACTGTCTACCACAACAGGGTGACAGACATCAAAGACAAACTCACAACTTCAACTAACGGGTTTGTCTCCCCCTTAAAATATACAAGACTGAGGCCTTTTCAAAATACGCAGCAACAGCTGCCAGCCAGCCACTTTGAGCTTCTGCTCAACTCAACTCAACTCAAAGCTACAGCTTTCACAAATTTCATCCGTGGCTTCACACAAGAATTGTGCCTCTCAACTTTCTTGAGGAGATCTGGCAACTGCTCACGGGATAAACAATAGCTCGACAAATGGGAGCTCAGGCCTTCCTGCTCGACCAATACTCTATAGGAGCAAAAACCTTCAACAGAAACAGAAACAGGAATTTCTTTCTACCTTTGCCAAGGCTGGGGACTCAATCCACCAGAGATGGAACTCAACTGGCCGGCGACAGAGCTTCAACAGCAGTACAAACCTTAACTAGCGTTTTCTCACACCATAGAAACTTTTGAGACGGCGGAATTCAACCTGGACCGCATTTGCCTATTCATAGCTCCTGGGGGATCTCCACAACACCATAAGTGTTCTCCAGTTTACACAGGTCATAGCTAGGTTCAACGGCGTAGGGGAGCCTAGCTCCACGGTCGGCAGCACAAACTAGAACCAAAAAAAATCTTTCGTCTCCCTTTGTAGGATCGTTCCTCTACAAGGGCTAAGCGATTTGACGAACAAGCCGCAGGAGCACTTACTCAACCAGCTGGGGGTCACTCGTTCTGCAAGAGCAGTTCCTTCAGCATCATAACGAAATTTTATTCTGTGGGCTATCCAGCATACAGTGAGCCCACACACAGCGTTGGCTCAGCTTTCTCTCGTGCAAATTGCAACCTACATGACCTCCACGAGCTCTAAAATCTTGATAACAGTGGAGGGGAGAGGATATACATGCAGCTACAGCTGTAAACCCACTCTTAGCTCAACCACACTTGGACAAAGAACCACTGCTACAGCAGTCTGAAACAAGGAAATTTTATCTTTTCACACAGCGGGAGTCAGCGCCTCCTGAGCCGGTCTCTGTCGCTAAGAGCACCCTTCTGAAATTCACACAAACAGCCTTCTGGCTCCAACTCTTCAACAATTCGCCCTCTTCCTCATTCACAGTAATTGCTGTCAACTACACTGAGCTTCTGCTCATATTCAGGCTTCGGCCTTCATAAGATTCATCCGCAAGAGTAAGCGGGATTCACAAGATTGCTCCACCAATAAACCATGGGAGCACACGACCTCCAATCTACTTGACCACTAAACTAAACCATGGGAGAAGTATACCACATAACAGTTCTGAATTGAGGACTGGGGACTTCTTTCTCAACTTCACATCCGCTGGAATTTCTTGTTTTCTTCCACAAGAGCTCATTTCTCGTGGCTCCAACAAACAACAATGTAACCCCTCAAGTTTCGGCTCCTTCCAACTTACAAGCGAGGGGCTTATATTCCTCTTGGAAGCTATATCTTCCACACGACCGTCTTAAATGAAAACGTCCCTTACTGTATCAGTGTCCTCGAACTTCTTGGAAAGTCCTTCACTCAGAGGTTCATTTCCCATGTTCGTGGGTCGCTTCTTAAAATTTATGGGCTCCTCTTCTACCACGGGCAACAGCCCAGCAAAATCAACCTGTCGGTTGCACTCAGCTCAGAGAACTTCAACACGACCCTCTTTCTTCATGCCCAAAGGCCTTCAGTTCTCACGCAATCAGAACAGCGATTTCCACTCAGGATGGACACTATCCACCAATCACACAATGTAGCTGTATGCTTCACAATGGATGCAATGCCAGTGCCACCACATCACCTAAGATTTCCTCAACGTGCAGAGACTTCCCTCCAATTAACACTCCTCCACAGACCCGTCCAATTGTGCCATATTCCCATTCATATGATTCCTCAGAATATGGAGGTGAAGCAGCTCAATCATCCATGTCTTCTGATCTTCCAGGTTTGAGTTTGACAGATATTCAGAATGCTCGAGGTCTCATGGATGTTCTATTGGAGATGCTAAATGCTCTAATACCAATTGAGGGAGTAGGCACAGCGGATGCACTCCATTCCTGCTAACACACAATTCGTATTTTGACATTCAACGGAAAAACACAGCGGCTCACAACAGAATACACCACAGGGCCAAAGTGCCCAGGAACCCATGTCCATTGTATTAACCGATAAAAAGATTTATACATCCTGAACCCTCTAGAAGGCTCGAGAGTTCAAGAGAACGTTTATCAAATCACCTTCACCAAGAAGCTCCATGAGCATTAACTGCTCATTTACACTGCGAACTACTGCCAGGTACATGCATCGAACACATCAAATAACCACACGCTCCAGGTGGACTCTCAAACTCATAGTTCGAGGTGAATGATCACGATGAGGAGAGGTGGCGGTTGGCAATTAATTCCAACAATCTCCCCCTTAATTTCAACAGCCACATTACAACACACAGTTTACAAAAGTCATGGCCTGCTGGTCTAAAGTCTCAGCTAGGCTTCTTACAAATAGACACGAAATACTTCAAAAAAAAATTTCTTCAATGTTGCTGCTGGAAACTTCATTATCAGAAATGCTCTTATGTCTTGGAGAATCTTAAGGCGGATCTGCAAGTCTGCTGCTGCAGATGCTTTCTCAATTGCGTACTGAATACTGAAGGCGGAGGCAAACTCTACGCTCTTCCTTCTCCGCAGGTGGCAGACTTCAGCAAACCACACATACATGGCGGAGGATCGCACAACCAGTACAAGGCAACAGCCTTTCAACAAACGCATACATACTTCAACAGCAAGCAACACGAAATTTCATCTATCAACTCATCTATCATCTCACAGTGGCTTCAGCCAGCATCATTACTTCCAAAAAAAAAAACTTCAAATTACAAAGGCAAACAGCATTGCTACAGCAAATTTGAAACAACAAAAATTACAAAAAAAAATTTGAACATTTTCTTTATTGAAACGCGAGGCCAATGTCTTTTTCATTTTCCAGCGGTGCACAACTTTGAACCAATGATGTGCAAAAGTCTTTATGAATTTCATCTTGACTTTCTTCTTCTTGTTAATGCTGCATGGCAGCTTCAATACCTTAGCTCTTGCAGCTTTAGGACTGCAATCAACACCTGCACAGATAGACAGAGTTAAGACAGTAAATAAACCAGCATTATCTTCATTTTTCATTTTTGTTGACAGAGGTTTCAATTTTGTCTCCTTTTTAACAGCCTTCTTCACGTTGGAACTGTTAACAGTTAGCCCAGTCTTCTTCCCAGTATCCAAAGATTCCTCATCTAAAAAGAAATCGTCAGACTGATTATCCCTTTCTCCACCAGGAGCAGTCCAACAAATATTTGGTACTTTGTTTTGGGTTCCATAATCTTGTTTTTTAACTCCAAGCGTGATAATGTTCATGTCAAAACCTCTCAATATCCCCATCACAAAGTCTACAGGACTTATTCTTATTCTCTCAGACTGCATACTCTCTTTGATACATGTCATCAATGAAGATGTATGGCCAAGAAGTTTCTCTGCATCTGAAATTTGCTCTCGAATATGCGACACATTTTTGGAAACATCTACATGTCCAATAATCTTCTTCAACTCAGTTAGTACCACGTTATCAAGGTGTTCCTCAACATCGATGTCATCAACCACTATTGGTCTTTTTGCTTGTAACCCAAAATTCTGTAACTTCGAGGACTCTCCCATGTCTACATCTTTATCCTCCCTGCCTTCTGAAGGATCCCCAGACTCCAGGAGAAGGGCTCTGTAAATCTCCCTTACGCTTTTCTTCTTGTTCTCACCGTCCTCACCGTCCTCTCCATTTTCTTGACTGCCGTTATCACCATCAGGTACTTCATCATCTGATGCCAAATATGCCTTAAAATCCATTTCATTTAGCTGATCTGGATCAAATTTGCGATGCAGAGTCTTAACACGAAGAGGCTCGTCATCATCCCAGGCTATATTGACTTTACTATGCTGCAATGCACGGGTGTGATAATCTGAAGCTAGATAATTGGTTGGATTCTCTGTTGCAACATCTCGAGGAGGATGATCAAATTTCATATCATCTGGAATGAAACGCAAGTCTAGAACATTTGAAGTCCTCTCAAAATCCACTCCATCACATGCTTTGTAAAGGTAACTCGAGGTTGCAGAACTGTCACATTTAATAACAGCAAAGTAATACCTGAGCCTGTCCTTCTCATATTGACGTAGCTTTTCATTCTCTAACTCATCTTCATCATCTTCCATTACTATGTCGGCGTTAGGCACTGCCTTCGTTCCATTGGGTCTAGGTGGTGACTGCTTCAGCTCTTCAGCTTCGACAGTAACGGCCGGCACTAGCTCGGCCTTTGGCGTTGTCTGCTTGGACTTAGCACCTCCTGCTTTCTCCTTCTTGGGAGTAGGGATTCCTGAGGCGGTCTTCTTGGCAACGCGAGGTGCCATCTTGAGATTGCGAGGCTTCGATATGGAGTTCTCGGTCCTCCTCCTCCTCATGGGTTCTAGGCTTCTGCAGTGCACACGGCCACTTACAAATATTTCAAATTCTTTCTGCTTTCGCCTATCTTCACTGGATTCATCGTCACTTCCAAAGATAGCAGGACCACACACTGCTTCTTCTACCATTCGTTTCAATTCAAATTCTGATGGATAAGCTCCTACTGTCAAGATCTGACCACCTTTAGGAAGAAAGGGATTCATACATACTAGCCAATCAACAGCCTTAATGTGACTTCGAGTCTCAGAATCCAGTGTTGGTACTTCTTCCTGCTGTGGAAATTCGAGCTCTATCTGATCACCGTAGTCATCATCGTTATCAGATGATGAAGATGTTTCACTTTTCTGCTCTCTAACAGCTTGGACAGCTGCACTTGCAACCTCCATAGTTGCATTCTCTTCAACTGCTGCAGGGGCTTCAATGAGCATGGGCTTTTCAAGCCATTCCTGAACAATTCTTAACTCAGCTTCTTCATCAATTGCAATAGCAATTGGAATTTCATTCACCCAGTCTTCATGTCCGAGCAAATTAACATTGCCACTGATCAAACTATTTATCAACCTTATTTCCATCTCAAGTAAAATTAGCTCTTCTGGAGTGAAGTTCTCTTCATCATACCGTGGTTCAGTCTCAATTCCATCTTCACGTTGTAGTGCAGTGTCAACTGAGTTGCTGCTCTCAACATATGCAGGCTTTTCAAGCCAGTCTGCAATCAACTTTAAATCTGCCTCATAGGCATTACATTTTTCAGCATCATCATGGATGCCTACAACAGGTATCAGTTTTTCTTCTGCTGCAACTTCTGTGCAGTTTGCAAATATCTCATCAAATTCTTCAACAAACATTGAGTCTAGAGACTCCATACCTTTTTTTGATCTTGAGTCCCCCTCAGGACGATCTTCTCCAGATTTACGGACAACCTTGTGCCCTAAAAACTGTCTACCACAACAGGGTGACAGACATCAAAGACAAACTCACAACTTCAACTAACGGGTTTGTCTCCCCCTTAAAATATACAAGACTGAGGCCTTTTCAAAATACGCAGCAACAGCTGCCAGCCAGCCACTTTGAGCTTCTGCTCAACTCAACTCAACTCAAAGCTACAGCTTTCACAAATTTCATCCGTGGCTTCACACAAGAATTGTGCCTCTCAACTTTCTTGAGGAGATCTGGCAACTGCTCACGGGATAAACAATAGCTCGACAAATGGGAGCTCAGGCCTTCCTGCTCGACCAATACTCTATAGGAGAAAAAACCTTCAACAGAAACAGAAACAGGAATTTCTTTCTACCTTTGCCAAGGCTGGGGACTCAATCCACCAGAGATGGAACTCAACTGGCCGGCGACAGAGCTTCAACAGCAGTACAAACCTTAACTAGCGTTTTCTCACACCATAGAAACTTTTGAGACGGCGGAATTCAACCTGGACCGCATTTGCCTATTCATAGCTCCTGGGGGATCTCCACAACACCATAAGTGTTCTCCAGTTTACACAGGTCATAGCCAGGTTCAACGGCGTAGGGGAGCCTAGCTCCACGGTCGGCAGCACAAACTAGAACCAAAAAAAATCTTTCGTCTCCCTTTGTAGGATCGTTCCTCTACAAGGGCTAAGCGATTTGACGAACAAGCCGCAGGAGCACTTACTCAACTAGCTGGGGGTCACTCGTTCTGCAAGAGCAGTTCCTTCAGCATCATAACGAAATTTTATTCTGTGGGCTATCCAGCATACAGTGAGCCCACACACAGCGTTGGCTCAGCTTTCTCTCGTGCAAATTGCAACCTACATGACCTCCACGAGCTCTAAAATCTTGATAACAGTGGAGGGGAGAGGATATACATGCAGCTACAGCTGTAAACCCACTCTTAGCTCAACCACACTTGGACAAAGAACCACTGCTACAGCAGTCTGAAACAAGGAAATTTTATCTTTTCACACAGCGGGAGTCAGCGCCTCCTGAGCCGGTCTCTGTCGCTAAGAGCACCCTTCTGAAATTCACACAAACAGCCTTCTGGCTCCAACTCTTCAACAATTCGCCCTCTTCCTCATTCACAGTAATTGCTGTCAACTACACTGAGCTTCTGCTCATATTCAGGCTTCGGCCTTCATAAGATTCATCCGCAAGAGTAAGCGGGATTCACAAGATTGCTCCACCAATAAACCATGGGAGCACACGACCTCCAATCTACTTGACCACTAAACTAAACCATGGGAGAAGTATACCACATAACAGTTCTGAATTGAGGACTGGGGACTTCTTTCTCAACTTCACATCCGCTGGAATTTCTTGTTTTCTTCCACAAGAGCTCATTTCTCGTGGCTCCAACAAACAACAATGTAACCCCTCAAGTTTCGGCTCCTTCCAACTTACAAGCGAGGGGCTTATATTCCTCTTGGAAGCTATATCTTCCACACGACCGTCTTAAATGACAACGTCCCTTACTGTATCAGTGTCCTCGAACTTCTTGGAAAGTCCTTCACTCAGAGGTTCATTTCCCATGTTCGTGGGTCGCTTCTTAAAATTTATGGGCTCCTCTTCTACCACGGGCAACAGCCCAGCAAAATCAACCTGTCGGTTGCACTCAGCTCAAAGAACTTCAACACGACCCTCTTTCTTCATGCCCAAAGGCCTTCAGTTCTCACGCAATCAGAACAACGATTTCCACTCAGGATGGACACTATCCACCAATCACACAATGTAGCTGTATGCTTCACAATGGATGCAATGCCAGTGCCACCACATCACCTAAGATTTCCTCAACGTGCAGAGACTTCCCTCCAATTAACACTCCTCCACAGACCCGTCCAATTGTGCCATATTCCCATTCATATGATTCCTCAGAATATGGAGGTGAAGCAGCTCAATCATCCATGTCTTCTGATCTTCCAGGTTTGAGTTTGACAGATATTCAGAATGCTCGAGGTCTCATGGATGTTCTATTGGAGATGCTAAATGCTCTGATACCAATTGAGGGAGTAGGCACTGCGGATGCACTCCATTCCTGCTAACACACAATTCGTATTTTGACATTCAACGGAAAAACACAGCGGCTCACAACAGAATACACCACAGGGCCAAAGTGCCCAGGAACCCATGTCCATTGTATTAACCGATAAAAAGATTTATACATCCTGAACCCTCTAGAAGGCTCGAGAGTTCAAGAGAACGTTTATCAAATCACCTTCACCAAGAAGCTCCATGAGCATTAACTGCTCATTTACACTGCGAACTACTGCCAGGTACATGCATCGAACACATCAAATAACCACACGCTCCAGGTGGACTCTCAAACTCATAGTTCGAGGTGAATGATCACGATGAGGAGAGGTGGCGGTTGGCAATTAATTCCAACATGATCGGCACTGCTTGCAAAACCTTCTCCTTGCACTACTCACCTGCATGAATCTCACTTACATATTTAACAATATATTCTATTGTAACAGGATGATGTTTCCCAACTAAAACCCTAAAACCTGAGACTTTTCAGCTGGAAACTGTAAAATCATTGCCAACTAAAACCCTAAAAACCTGATACTTTTCTGCTGGGAACTGTAAATTCAAACGATTGAACTAACCCACTAGGTTTTAAATTTTATGCTTTCAAACATCCATCCATCATATTATCTAATGCCCGGATTATCTAATACCAGGTATCCAGCCAGGGAGAAAAATCCTGAAACCTATTCAACTAACCCACTATGATCATTTTTAAAATATAAGAATATGATGTATCGATCTATCAATCAAATACCAGGCACCCACCCTGGGAGAAGAGTCCTCTAGATTTTGTATGGTGGCCTGATAAACAGTGATGTTTTCTTTGTCGGTGACACTTAGTGTATTGGCCTCCCATGCCAGGTTAATGGCGTACCCTCCACCCCCGACCGTCTTCCGGCACACTCCGCAATAGCACAACTGATCATCATCATAATACAAAATTATCACATGAAAATTAATGAAAATCACAGTGATAAGGAACATTATATACCTGATAAGGCACATGGTGCTTGGATTTTCAAACAAATTTAACTGCTCCACAGTGGCAAGATCCCTCCAACTTCATGCTTGCTTATGCTTCCTTTTGTTTTTTTAAATTAATCAATGAGCAACATCACATGTGATTGCAAGCGAAACAACAGAACATGCTTCTTATTTGAAAATTGACATGAGCTTGAAGATCCACGTAGTCTTCCCATGTGGCGGATGCATGGTAAACCATATCTCATGTAACCACGTTTCCCACAATATGAGGACTATTTTCCAATTGGCTGCGTCCTTGCATAAAATATATTTTCAATTAAAAATAAGAGATTAAAATTGATAGTACACTTTCTCTTTAATCCCCAATTTCCCACACACAATGCTCTCAAAAGAATAAAATGTGCGATGAAATCACCTGGAATTTCTACTGAACATGGACTAACTGGATTGACGTCTTCAGAATGTGAAAGTCTACATTTTCCTGTTGAGACTGGTGGCTTACTAGCTGGCAAATAAAACCTATAAGAAGTCCCAAGAAAACTGCTGGCCTGCACCCAACCACAGCGGAACCTCTTGAGACAATGACTCTTGTTGATAATGCCATGGATGAGTTGTAATACAAGTTGGTAGTTGAGAGATTTTGGATAATCTATGATATATGGAAAACATATATCAATGTTTTATTGATGCAGAATTTTGTAAATCTCTTATTTCAAATATATGTATATAAATTAGTACTTAAAAACATTATTTTAGTTTATATATACCCTAAAATAAAATTCTAAGACTACAGTGATTTCCAATTTTCATCACGTGCAGTTTACAGATTTATGAGTATAGATAAAGCAATAACATGCACAGATGGTGCACACGGCTACAAGCTTTGAGATTGAGTGCCTTTTTTCATTTTCATTAAGATGAGCATATTAGTCGACATGTATCATAATATTAGATGGAAGGATTTTTTTGAGAGAAAGGGTTAATGAAAAATTGCGTAGAGAAAGAGGAAAACAAATAGAACAGGCCTTTTCATTATAACCGAAAGACAGATTACAAAAAAATTTATATAAAGCCTCACAGGGCAAAGGCAATAAATGCCTGTTACAGATTCAAATTTGGAATTTAAGAGGATCCGCACAGCTTTCAGCTCCCCTAATTTAAATGATTGAAAAAGGGGGAAATAAATATGCCCATCCTTGAACGGCGGGAGCCCATCCCTGTCCTACACAAATACAAAAAATAGCATGGCTGTCGTGTACCATGAACCGTCTCGTCATCAATCAGCTGCCAAGCTGCCAAGAGTCTGGGACAAAATTGCTATACACCAGCACTGGGGTTGTTGGAGAAGTAATTAGCTCCAACAATCGCCCTCTTAATTAATTCTCCAACAGATATTTATTGAGAGGATGCTGCTACAGCCTGCAGTGTGCAAACTCCCAAGTTCGTTCTATGAAATTTAAACAAGTCACATGCTAAAGGTTTTGTTAAAATGTCTGCCAACTGATCTTCAGGCCTCCAAAACTCCACTGAGATTTCATTTGCATTGACCAATTCTATGATGAAGTGATACGTGGTGTCTATATGTTTACTCCTTTTGTGAAATACATGATTTCGTGACATAGCTATGGTGGATTTATTGTCACACAACACTTTTGTAGGTCCTTCCTGTCCATACAACAGATCTTGAAGAATTATCCTCATCCATACTAGCTGACAAGCAGCCCTGTAGCTGCCACATACTCTGCTTCAGCTGAAGACAGAGTTACTATAGGTTGTTTCTTTGATTCCCAAGCTATAGCCCCTGATCCACAGTTAAACACATACCCAGACGTGCTTTTCCTATCATCATAAGTTCCAGCAAAATCACTGTCACAGTAACCTATCAAATTCAAATTTGAACCAGCAGCATAAAAGATACCAAACTCAGTTGTCCCTGAAATATATCTTATGATTTTTTTTCCAGCGTGCCAATGGCTGTTCTTGGGTGACTCCATAAACCTAGAAATCAAACTAACTGCATACATAATGTCAGGTCTAGTTGCAGTCAAATACATAAGTTTGTGGTCTTATGTTTGTTGACTTGGCTTGTAGATTCTTTTTTTTATTAATCTCAAGGGTTAGTTTTTTTTGTCACTTTTCAGTCTACATTTTTCTTGACATGATTTGTGTATTTTGTTCTTCAAGGCATTTGCTGATGAGATTGGCATTCCATTTTTGGAGACAAGTGCGAAGAATGCAACAAATGTGGAGCAGGGTTTCATGACCATGGCTGGTGAGATAAAGAACAAGTGCACTTTTTTTTTATGATGTTTTCCAACCTTTAACAAGAGCCTACATTATACAATTGTGATGTTCGATGTTTGTTTGACTCCCTAATTTTAATTGTGCCTAATGGTGTAAACCTGTGCCGGTAAATCCTAACGAATCTGATTGAGATTCTACTTTTTCTATGATCGTGTTGTTTTATGATAAAGTTAAGTGGTGATAAAGTAATCTACAGGAAGCCACTTATTGAACCTTCATCTCTGTCAGCAAAATAAAGAGTGTTTGATGTCATGATAATTGATTTTAGCCTCATTTGAAGCAAACATGACCTACAAATATTTGTGGAAATATTTCATGCACCTAGTTGTTGCTGCGTTTTTCCATAGGAGACAATTTCCTACAGGAAGAGGGTTACTACAAGATTGTATTTGACTTCTTCAGACTATTGAAAGACTGAAATACCTTCAATGTTTCTTAGCCTAAATATCTAAACTAGTGGTGTCTTCTACAACACTCAAGGGATTACTTATTTGAGACAAGAGGTGTGCAAAAAGAACTTACATTTGCTTCTTAGGTTCATCCAAATCTTGTTTGAAGAAGTAGCAACGATTTACATCAGTTGGAAGGCTGTTAGCATCAACATCTTCTATAAAGGGACAAGTCTACTTATCTCAGTAAAAAGAAACACTTCGAGGCATGTAATACAGTGAATTCTTATTATATATCAGTCCTTGTATTGTTGCTTCTCATTTTCTGTTTCAGTTTGTGTATTTGTGTTTTCTTGTTAAGATATGAATATTTAAATGATCTCTATATCATACATGGCCCTAACCTTGAAACCACAAGTTACTATGCCTTGAAAACACAATTGGAAGCTTTAAAGGAGAGTGCAAGAATCATATTTGTATTAAGTTGTGAAGAAGTTAGTGGGTAGAGGAAGTGTTTAACGAAATATCAAAACCAAAATATTCCATACAATATATCTTCAAACCTCTAGAATCCAACAGTATGCTACAATAGATGGAAAGTGAGGTGTTTGACAAAATCAAGATTTAAATAACCCTTACAATAAGCCTAACCATTATCAGTTGGCAAGAGAAAACAAAGTAGCAGTAGTTTAAAGGAGGAGTAGTGGTATAAACAAGTCTTCGCTAACAACAATTGAGTTAAAAGTCCAGGGTAGTATTGGCAAGGGTTATTACAAAATCAAGAATAGAAATTTGTGTTTTGAAAAAAATTTAGAGTGTTGCTGTATTGGTCTCTTGCTATGGCTTTCGTCGTTCTATTATTTTGAGAAAGCATAGATTTTATAAGATATAGATCATTGAATATGATTTTCTAATCTATTATGTTGAGGAGGTTCAGTCCTAAGGCATTGAGATTCACTTCTAAAAGGGTCTCCTTGGTTGGTTGGCTTAGTTAATTTTTTTTTTTTTTTTTTTATGTTTTTCATTATATACACTTGGTGGTGGAGAATATCCAATTTTAGACATCATTGCATATGGGGTATATTATTTTTTAGGCATATCTCTTTCTGTTTTGGCATGGATTCTCTAGAGTTATTCATACTATGCCAGGATGCCTTAGACGTGCCTGTGCATGGGAATTTTCATAGCAATTTTGGTTAGGCTCCAGGATTCCAAGCTATAAAATCTTGCAAGCATATTGAGCATATCTACCAATATGCTCAAGATATTCTTGCCAAAGTGAATTGTATCTAGAAGTTTGCATGCTGCAAGCATATAAAATTATAAATACTCATTCCCATCATTTATTTATTTGAAATTTTTGTTGCATATGGATTGAACCTTCAACCATATTCTATTATTATTTTCCTCTTTACATGTGGCGACATTACCATATGACTTACCATATGACTTGTCCCTATTTGAGTCACTAAGATATTTTAACATCAAAAATTTAAATATCAAATTTGATTAACCTCTCATTGATTGCATTTGATCCACGACATCAAAGAACTATATCCCACACTTTATTTGTTGTTTCTAAACAATTTCTTAGAGTCAACAGTGCCCATGATAATTCCATTTTCAGTTAATCTTTTTCCTGGGCCTGGACATTTGTAATTTCTGGGTTGCATGCATTCGCATCACTAACCCATCTTCGTAACAATTTTGTTGAGGCTCCAGGCTTTAAAATATTGCCAGCATCTTAAGCATATTTATCAAGCAAAGCCTTGTTTTCACGAAATTGTTGAACCACAGAGAGACTGATATGTTTCTCTTTTTACATGGAATTCTTTCCAAAGATGCAGCATAGCCTTGACAGAGGGTTTTCGACAAAATGAATTCCCCTATACTCCATAATAGAGCATCCTAGATAGAGTCCTCATTGTGACATCTTGCTTTTAAGGAGATTATATTTTCTATTTTCTATGAAATACTATTGACTTAACTCCATTTATTTTGTATTGTAGGATGGCAAGTCAGCTTGCCATGAATAACAGCAGACCTGCTACTGTACAAATGAAAGGGCAGCCTGTTGTTCAAAAAAGTGGTTGTTGCTCATAAGACAATTCCTAGAATAAGTTTTACTGCAACTGGTTTTGAAGAAGTGAAGTTGAAGATAATTGTATGTATTTTGGATCTCAGACATGAAAACGTCTCTAGCTGTCGAGAGATCAATAATTGATAGACAATTAAAACAAATTTATTGCAAGTTGGATCTTGTATTCTTTTATGTCTGTGAAGGGCAGCAGCTTGCTTTTGTTCCTGATAATTTGTACAACCATGGATTATTGTACTCATGCGTAGTTTGTAAGATCATTCTTCTTTGAATTTTCATCATTGTCACAGTTGAACTGCTATATCTTAGAATTCTCTTAGTACTTGAAGCATTATTCTTGAATAATATGTTTGACATTCATTTTGTTCCTATGCAAAATTTGTTTGAATATCATCATTGTCAAGCAATAACAACTTCTTAAAGGGTGCTAGCTCAATGGTAGAGCACCTGCCTAATTATAGGCAAAAGATTGGTGGTTCGATTCCTCCGTACCCTATCATAAATTAGTGACTAAGAAAATGACTAAATTTGCATATATACGAGTATTAGTAGCTAATTTCCAGTATCTTATAGCGCGACTAATGTTTAGTCGGATTTAGCTTAGTCATTAATATGTTATTATCTAGTAGTTTATTTTATTTGGTCACTAATTGTGACAATCAATGACTAAATCAATGACTAAATTAGTGACTAAATCAGTGAGTATCAATGACTAAATCAGTGAGTATCAATGGCTAAATCAATGAATTAATCAGTTACTATCAATGACTAATAAGTCAACCAATTAATGACTAGTGAAATATGACTAGAGATAAGATAGTGGAAATCGGATACTATTAGTCACCGACTCAAAAATAGTCGTTTATAGTCGAATTTTAGTTATTTTTTTAGTCATTAATTTCTCATTTTGTACTAGTGTCATAACTTAGAATTAGGTGAGGCTAGTGCATCTAATCAACACCTCACTGTCATTGTAAAAACACAACAAGACAAGGGTTCATTATGTCATCTTTTCTATTTCTCTTAGTTTATTGGAGATCTTGATGCAATGCGCACTTCTCTTTGGATGATCATTCTCTCTTTAAGGTTGATTTGAGCAAGTTTTAGGGTTTCTTTTGCACATTCTATTGGTCGTTTCTAAATATTGTTGTGATAGCTTGAAAGCACAAAGGTGACCTAAGGAACTATATTGCTCATCCTTGTTGAATAGATTGAAAATTTTGCTTGTTGGGTTATATTGGATTTCAACAAGGGAGGGGAGGCTACTACACATTTATCCTACTAAAGACAACAATATGTGTTGGTTTAAAGCACTAGTAAGGAGCATAGTTATGGAATATTGCTACAAGTATAGCCTACTCCATGCAATGACATGTACTAGTAAACACTCTTAAGTATGGAAGCCATATTGTGGGTTTACATGATCCATGTTCCTTCCCCCTCCAATTATTACATTGCAAAAACCCTCTAATTTATTTTGTGAAGAACTTGAAACACTCATAAACTTTGGCCTAATTAAGCATGGCTATAATTTATTTTATTTTTTCTTTTCCCTATTTTTTTCTTGAAAAAAAAGAAATAGTGCACAACACAAATGAATCTTGAGTTAAGATTGAATACCACATTTTGTGTTACACTCACTATGGTTGTCTAGGGCCTTCTATACTATAATAATGAAGAAATATATCTTGGTGGAATAACAACATCAAATTGATTGTGGTAATGCTAAAGTGTAACAAAATGCATAAAATTAGGGGAAATACCTATTAATTATAAAAATAAAGTTTAGGACACATGTGTATCCTTTTATTATATAAATATGGAATATGTACACATATACGACCTTATTATAAATATAACACCTCTTAAAGATGTTGTAATTAGTTATTTAGTTAATATTGTATTTGTATTATTTTTGCAATATTGCATATTTCTTCATTTTGTTCTCAATCCAATTCAATTTGTATATGTATGAACATGGACTAATGATGGGTTCCTACTTATCATGATGTTAAAAGACCACTAAAGAGAAAACCAGTTAATGATTTTATCATCGAGTATTGAAACAAAGTGTTGTCAAAATTTTGGAGAATTTGGCATAGTGTGGATAATGAAGTGTTTTGATAGATCGGGGATGTTTATTTCACCAACACTAACTTTTGACTTGAGTGTGTGTAAGAAAATCCTTAGGCCCTGCCACAATAGATGTTGTAGGAAAATTGTGTTGAGTATGTTTTGGTCATCTCTAACTTATTGGCATCATTCCTTCATATGTGATATTACAACACTGCATCAATTTTTTTCCAACAATTACAACTGTGTAATAATGGACATGCACCATCCATATATGTTTTCTTTTGGATGATTGTTCAAGAGTCTAGATATTGGCATGTGATATGCACGATATGCTTAGATATGTGCTCATATATGACAAAATGCAATAATCCATTCTAAGAAATAAACTGTTCCAATGCACATTTTATTCTCATTGACTTTTCCAATGTTCATTCTCTTTTTTATAATAAAACAGAGTTCGATCAAGGAACACTTCGTAGCAATAATTTTAAAAATGATTCCACTTACATTTAAAAATTTTAAGCTCAACTATTGAATGTTACATCTAAGTCTGCATATATGTATTTCAAGCAGTTTTGCACTCAATGGCTCCAAAAAGACAAGTGTTAGAAGCAATTCAAAAGACACAATGACAATGATGCATCACTTGGACAATGCAGTACAATTGAGCTCTATGAGCTCTATTGAGACCAATGGTAGTGGATCATCAAGTAGGGTAATTAGAATTAGGGTTAGATTGAGGCATATTCAAATTTATACAAGCACTTGTGTAAAAGTTGATGTGAGAACAAAGAAAACCATAGCAGTAGTTGCATACTTGCGCTTCTTCTTGAAGGTAATATAGTAGCTATGAGCTTTCCTTCCAATACAATAATAAGTGTATAGTCAATTCCAATAATAGAGTTAAATGCCCCAATCCAATAAGACAAATCGTACAAAGGTATAACACTAACTATGGTGATTTTTAAGATAAATTCACCTCTGTAGCATTGATTACATCCTTGTGTTTCTACTAAAATGAAAAGTAACAACCATTATCTTTCCTTCTAGCATAAGTACAAGCCCATTCTTAACAATAATATCAAAAAACTAAAGTTTTTTATGGTGAAAGTGCCTCGCATTTTCTAGAGATGAACAATCATGGATCATCATGCAATAGAACTAGATGTCGGTTTAAGGTGAAACATGTTCATATTTCCACATGGGTTTATGATAAAAATGAATTTGATGATAAAGGAAACCCTAAGCAATGAATCCATACTAGTTCTTTTTTTTGAAGATAATCTAGTGGCCTATAAATTTCAATGTATGGTATGAACAAATGTATAGATCCCACAACAACATTATATTTGAATACATTTCTTGTTTCAAAATCATGTATCTTTTAGCTTGTTCCAGTGCCAATAAATGGACACATAAAGAAGAACATTAACCATGGTTATTTTTAGGACAAAGAAACCCCCAAATCATTAATCGCATCAACTTCGAGTGAGAGAGAATTTGGACTAATTGAATCCAAATAAGGTATATTATGGATATCACTTCCAAATAAAACCTAACAATTCATAAACATTGAAATTGGATATGGATCCCTCTATTATACCTGGCTCAAAACCACATGGTTGGATCATTTTGTTTTTGCATAAAATAAAGATTAAGGCTTCTCATTTTCCTTCTAGCATAAGAGAAAGTGAAAATCCAACAACAATATTCACGCAAGCAATAGGATTTATATTCATGCCATTCATACTCAAGCACGTTTACTAAAAAAATAAGATTAAATAAAATATATGTGTATTGAAAAATGACACATCGTTCCCATAGTACATAATGGAATAGTGTGGCCAAAGTAGCCAAATGAGTGTACAATTGAGTCACATACTTCAAAAATAATACAAGTGTCATGAAACAACTATAAATATCCATCTGTTTCAAATTGATTTATCCCTTCTTTCATCAACACTTCCAAAATCCTATGCAAAATCAATCTTCCTCTTCCCTAAGATCGAGGAAGATAGTCGAATCCTTTGCCGAGGATCAGTGCTCATCTCAAGACCTTGCACACAAAAGGCCATTTAAATTTTTTTTAACGTTTTATTAACAAATAAGTTCATGTACACTTATTAAAATTGCAATAAAATATAACATTTATACTCACCAAATGCAAATAAGTGTATGTCACAATAGGTGTCACACAAGGTGAACCTATGGATTGTGCATCCTTCAACTAATGAATATGCTACAAGTCATCCAAGTGCGAGGCATCTGACTACGAGGTAGTCATAAGAGACTCACCAATAGTCTGTGATGCCTGGGTCTCTAGAAGCACATGTTCATCCACGGGATATATGAGATACCAATAAACAAGAGTCCATCAAACAACTTACATACTGAATATTGAAAAATAAATAATTATGCACTCAAAGGTTGGTCAAACCTTACCGACACATCCTGTTGAGTCTCTACAAAACAATCGAGTGCGGATTGCACAACAATTTCTGTATCCCCACGCATAAAACATATTACATCAACAATTTAATATATTACACCAACAATTAAATATATTTTTCCTTCCATTAATATAAATATGGTAAATGATGGTAAATTAAAAATATGTACATTACTTGCAATGGTGATAAACCAAAATTGTATGCAACATTTACTGTTGCATTTACTTCAATCTCTTGAGCAATAACCAACTGTTGTGGAGGATTTTGCTTTGATACTAGCTGCACATGTGATTATAATATGTCAACAAATTAATAAAATACTATTTTTTTAAACAAATCAAATTTTTAATATAAAATATCATAAAGTATTTGAATAATAATGAACTTACACATTCTATAAATCCACTGGAGTGAATCTACGATGAAGGCCCATAGAAAATTCTACCACAAGATGAGCATGGATGAGGCATCATATGTCACTCTGTAATGTGTGCATGTGCTCTGTTGGGTGTATCTGAATTCTCATGATCACCACCAGATTATTTCTCATCACCATGACTCCCACTATGTGCCTCCTCACCAACACTAGATGAAGATGATTCCCCCCTAGATGAGCCCCCATTTGTCTGGATCTCAACAAAAGTGCCATGGCGAACCAACATCTTGGCCAACTGTAGCAATGCCCCTTGTGTCTCATCCAACACGCTAGGTGCGGGATAATATAAATTGGGGGGTGGTGTTGATGTATATGTAACTTTGGAATGTATTTCACATATATGTATATTGTATTCCTATAGAGATGTTATTATTCCTCTATACGGAAGTGTCTGTATTTCTATAGAGATGTTATTATTCCTCTATACGGAAGTGTCGTTATTTATATTGTAAGTGTCGTAACTTATACTTGATGGGTTATTAGACCACCTTGTTGGGGTCGGCCCTGTATAAGTCATGTGGGTCGAAGGGTTATTAGACCACCCTATTGGGGGTCGGCCATGTGGGTCAAAGGGTTATTAGACCACCCTATTGGGTGTCGGCCTAGTCAGCATTATGTTATGTGGTTAAGTTAAGGCCGACCTATTAAAGGTTATTAGGCAAGTCAAGTCAAGTATAAATAGAGTGCGGGAGGCACTCTATTTGATCATTCTATTCTCTCTCACACTCTTTGGAGAGTGGAGCACTTGTGGAGGAGGAGAAGCTGCTTCTAGGAGATGTCTATCTCTTATGCTTGGGTTGTATCATTGCTCTATCTATCTCTGAGGAAGTTATTGGGGTTTTTCACCTTTATGGTTTTCCCCAAGTAAACTATGTGTCTCTTGTGTGCTTGCATTATTGTCCATGATTGATATGCTGTAGATATGTTGTACATGTTGTTCTCTCAGTTAAGATCCTAGATCAGATTGAATTAAATTCTGAAAAATTAACATGGTATCAGAGCTAGCCTGAAAGAAGGCATGGTATGGCATGTATGACACTTGTTGCACTTGCGATGCTAGGGCTTGATATAGCAAAAACCAATCATCGTAGCGCTTTCACTATAAATCCATTTTGGCGAAGTTTTTGGATATGAAAATTTTACAGGTCGAATATCAGATCCCCATGTACCTTGTATCCAAAGGAAAACTTCTAATTCATTGTACTTTGTGTTTTATGATCTGTAAAATCTAGGCTTTCTGCCTCTTCCAAATTTGAGTCATAAACAGGTGACCTAGGAAAAAAGGTCATAACTTGGGATAGGAAGCTCCACATAAAATTTCGTAAGATGTGACAGGTAGTGCATGGACTGTACTTTCTCAGGTAACTTTTTCAGAGGCCGAAACTGAACCAGTGACACGTCGCACGCCATACACGTTCGCTCTCCTGTTTTATCCCATAAACAGGTCACGTTGTGACACTTGGCATAACTCTCCCTCAAAGAATCCAATTGAGGTCAGACCTGTGGGGTTGGAAAGATGACAGGTCGGGATACCACAGATAGAAGTTTTAGACCCTGTGGATCGAAAATTTCGGAGTTAAACCAGAAACAATCAGGTACATATTTCTGTCAAAACAAAATTATTTTTTAGCACCTTCATTCATGGCTTCGGGAATTTAGGGTTTCGGAGAAAGTTGTAATTTTTGTAATCGGAGACCATGGTTGAATGATACTCATAAAAATAGAAATTTAGAGACCAAGATCAGAATTTTTGGTTGGGCAGAAGGTCGGGCTTGATCAGACCCTAGTTCGAGACTTTGATCGGAAAAGTGGAAGATTAGGGCTTCTGCAAAAATGGGAATTTTTGAAATATGTGACCACGGTTGGAAGCTCCTCAGAAAAATTGAAGTTTAGAGCTTTGGATCAAACCTTTTGGTTGGGCAGAAGGGTGGGATTTATCAAACCCTAGTTCGGGATCCTGTCCAGAAGATCCAGAATTTTAAAAGGCAATTTTGAGGGGTGAAACTTTGCAGTTTTCAAATTTTGAATATACCGGCTTGAACAGCTCATCAAGGCGCATCTTTCTATCCTTTCAGAAGTTTGAAATTCAAAGTTTGAATTTTTAGGGTTTCTCTGACAAACCCTAATCCAACTCCAGATCCAGTTCCTGCAAATCAAGTGGATTGGGTTAATCCTAGAAGAGAATGGATTGGTCACCTGCATAAGTGAAGAAGTTCCTGTTTCAGAGGGAGATGAGGCTGAAGCCTTACATAAGAAGATTACAAGCAATCTCGACAGGTATGACTCATATAGGTATGTTTTGAATTTTGTTCATGATTAAGTTTATAGTATATTTGTCTTCATATTATTACGGTTAGTACAATCTTGATTAAATTTAGACTTGTCGTATCACCTTAATAAAATTATGAATGCATGATAGAAGATATTCATTGATTAGGGTGTTCACACTTCTTATTGTACTAATGCATTATGGTGTTGTATGAGGTTTATGTTGTCCACTAACATGAAAGGTACATCAAGAAAGACAAATCATGTTCTAGTTCAAGAACATATGACCATGGTGACATGAAGACAAAGATTCATCCATTGTCATGGATCACATAGAAGATCTATTTACGAGGTATGTATAAATTGGTTCTATAATGGTTAACTTATGAGATATGTAGGTTACTAGCACAAGTCATTAAAGAGAACAAGAAGACATCATGTGGGTATGTTAGACATAACTAGCTAACATACTAATCCAGGTATGTTTTTCCTATATCAAGTTAGAATTCTACCATGTGATAGGATCTCTTATATAAGTATACATGGCATGATTGATAATGATTATTCATAGTTTTGAGTAATCACGGGTTTAGGCATATTATGTTTCTTACTTTAATTTATGATATGACTAACCATAAGAGTCCTTGAATACTAATGCTTATTATTTCTGTTTGAAATGATCATGACTATACATGATTAAGATTATTGTGTTTTGATAGTATTGAGAATATACTAATAAATGTATGATTATGTATGAGATCTCGAGGATATCACAATAATGACACTTGTAAGCATGCATAGTGATCGAGGATGGATATAAGTTCAAGGACAGGTAATCCAGGAAGCAAAGGTCAAGAGGGAGCACACTCCTGTAGTTTATGCAAGGATGTAGATATTCAGAGGGAGTCGACCACTTCTCACAATCCACATCAGAATGGAGTTGCAAAGATTCAGAGGGAGTCCACCCAACAATCAAACAAAGATAAGTATTTGAATTGTCATTTCCTACATATTTGTTTGTTTAAATAATGTTGTTCAATGATGTATATGCTTATGTTCCTAGACTTAGGTTGTGTATTCTGCATATTAGAATAATTGCATTAATGAACAGTATACTATTGATATGCATGTGATGGGTAAGTGACCTATGGCATTGTACAACATTCCATTGCTACTTATCTAGAATGAAACCTCTTTGTTGACATGTTGGGAGTAGTGCAAACACTTAACAATGCTCTGGTAGAGATTGGAAGGCATCTAGAAAGTTACATAAATGTTGCTCCAGATATCATGCATCAGGACGATGTAGTGATGATGATCAGGATGATCATGTGTACACTAGGATGATGTATGGTGAGTATCAGGTTGATACTCTGTGGCCATGGAACAGGTTGTGCAGATGGGCATGTAAGTAGACCTGGGAGATTTGGACAGGATGAAAAAGGCCTCAGATGCTCTTTCGAGGCATTGCCATGACCACATGTAATAAGTCCTGGAGATATGGACAGGATGAAAAAGGCCTCAGAAGCTCTTTAGGGTTCTTGCTTGGCAAGACACTCTTTTAAGGTTTTGTGGTGACCACATGTAATAAGTCCTGGAGATCTGGATAGGATGAAAAAGGCCTCAGATGCTCTTTAGGGTTCTTGCTTGGAAAGACACTCTTTTAAGGTTTTGTGGTGGGGGGGGTCACATGTAATAAGTCCTGGAGATATGGACAGGATGAAAAAGGCCTCAGATGCTCTTTAGGGTTCTTACTAGTCAAGAGACTCTTTTAAGGTTTTGTGACAGTCACACGTAATAAGTCCTGGAGATCTAGACAGGATGAAAAAGGCCTCAAATGCTCTTTAGGGTTCTTGCTAGTCAAGAGACTCTTTTAAGGTTTTGTGACGCATTTAATAAGTCCCGAGGATTCCACAGTATGGCCAGTGATGATGAAGACCTATAGGTGGTGGGCCTACATCGAGTATGAAAAAGGACTAGCTCTGTAGAACTTCCTATGACGAGTAGATTCAGAGATTGATTGAGATAGCAGCAGCAATGACGATGACAATGATTCGAGGACGATGATTCACTGATGATGATCCAGAGAAGAAGACTTGTGCTAGCAGATCTGTGTCTAGAAATACCTTCCTAATTAAGAGGAAGTGTTGATGTATATGTAACTTTAGAATGTATTTCACATATATGTATATTGTATTCCTATAGAGATGTTATTATTCCTCTATACGGAAGTGTCTGTATTTCTATAGAGATGTTATTATTCCTCTATACAAAAGTGTCGTTATTTATATTGTAAGTGTCGTAACTTATACTTGATGGGTTATTAGACCACCTTGTTGGGGTCGGCCCTGTATAAGTCATGTGGTTCAAAGGGTTATTAGACCACCCTATTGGGTGTCAGCACAGTTAGCATTATGTTATGTGGTTAAGTTAAGGCCGACCTAGTAAAGGTTATTAGGCAAGTCAAGTCAAGTATAAATAGAGTGCGGGAGGCACTCTATTTGATCATTTTATTCTCTCTCACACTCTTTGGAGAGTGGCACACTTATGGAGGAGGAGAAGCTGCTGCTAGGAGATGTCTATCTCTTATACTTGGGTTGTATCATTGCTCTATCTATCTCTAAGGAAGTTATTGGGTTTTTTCACCTTTATGGTTTTCCCCAAGTAAACTCTGTGTCTCTTGTGTGCTTGCATTATTGTCCATGATTGATATGTTGTAGATATGATGTACATGTTGTTCTCTCAGTTAAGATCCTAGATTAGATTGAAGTAAATTCTGAAAAACTAACAGGTGGGGGGGGGGGGGTTCAAGGGAGAGGAGGGTGATGTGCATGGTTGGGATCATCCTTGGCACTCTCTATACTAGGGTATCCCTCCTCCCACCCCCTGGAACTCTAAAATGTGAAGTATAAATTCCGCATACAACTTCTACAGGAAATACAAAGGTATTTCTCTATTTCCATGAGGGTCTTCATCAAATACCATATACCATCTGTCCATCCAATTTTCTTTGATACTTTGTTCTACGCACCAGTCAATGGACATATGTGCTATGTTGGTCAGAGGAACATGGCCAGTGTGAGGGCTTCAAAAGAGGGAGTAAATTTCATCTTTAGTTATTTTCAATTTTTTATGTCTTGGTAACTAAGACCATTTGCATAAAATTGCCTCCTGGACTCTCTATAAGAAGTAATGTTGTATAATTCTCCTTGGACATTGGCAATTGTGTTAGTGATGGTATCAATGGCTATCCCATGAGAATAACTTAGTTGGTCTCCTCCCTTAAAGGTAGCACTAGGGCGCCTCAAAAACCCCAATTGTGATAGTATCTCCACATTTATATCATTCATTTGTTGTCGTGGTGGGATTCAATGCTCTTCTTGCAGTGGAGGGTTTTCTTGTTCTTATTGTGGAGGGATTTGGTGTTCTTATTCAATAATTACTTGGTTTCCTTGTTGAGGTCTTTCTTCTTCTTCTTCAACATTTATTAGGGTTTCAAGATGAATGCTTTTAGGGTTTGGGTTTTGTGCATGAATGGTTTCTTCAATATTGTGTGGATCCATGAAGAATATGTTGTTTTTTACACAATAATTTTTTTAAATTAGATCCAATATCTAAAAACATCCATAGAAATTGAATTTTTTTATATGGAATTTAACAACGAATTGGACAAGAACCATACCTTGAATGATGCCCAAATGAGGTGTATAGGCCACCAATCCCTCCCAAATAAAGCTGATAGTTTGAAGATTCCCATAACGCTCTTTTGTTATAGCTCGCCTCCATTATTTCACTCTCATGATTCGCAAATGCATACTGGAACAATAGTTCGGGCCTTCTTTTTATCAGTACATAACGCTGTAAAAATTTCACATTCCCAATCCCGGTTTCAAGTTTTCAACAATGCATAAAGTTTAATGCCCAAACCCCATTCAATATTGACTACTACAAATGAAGCTTTAAACAATAAATAGTATTTTAGTTGAAACACCAGGAAAATTACAAAATTTTCATGAACAGTAAGAAAACTCAGTAACCCAAACACAAATTTTTTGACTCGGTATTTTTTCCATTGGCCCAGGAAAAACCCCCATAGGGGAAAACCTGTGAGAGAGACGATTTTAATACTTTATTTTTTATTATTTTCTTCTTGAAAATAAATGTACATCAGTAAGTTAGAACATACACAACTTATCTCAACCACTTGAAGGAAAATTTCAATGCCTCGAAATATGTGTTGTAGATGCCTCGATTTATATGCATTTAACATTATGAAAATACGTGCCCTTCTAAAGAAGATTTGAACTACTTCTCACAGTATTTTTGCTTCTCAAATTTTGTGTTAACTGATTTCTTATGCATCCGTTAGTGTGCCCTCAGTTACAATAGCAAAGTACCTTGAATTTCAAGGCAGTGCAACCTTGAAATTCATGCCTAGATAGTCCATAAAATGTTGTAGGATGCTTGTATAGATTGCAATAAATGTCCAGTTAATCACCTCAGAAATTGATCCCAGGTTCCTCTTCAAATTCTGTGCCCTTTCTCGATTTTTGATCCACTAAAATACTATTGTAACACTCTTGATTTTTGTGCAAGTTATCATGGAAAATTGTTCCCTTATTTTCTGTTGTACAACGTTGTAATTCGTTCCTGCTATCTCAGCCTTGGAATTCATGCAATTTCCAGCTATCTCATCCAGTCTCTCTCTCTATCAAACTCGACCTCTCTTCTTCTCATGGAAAAATTAATGAGATGCCTATTTGGTTTTCCTTGCCTTTTTGTGTTTCTCATGGGATATCTAAAAGGTTTCCAATTCCAAGGGCCCACATTGGCTTTGGTGATCTAAGATCAATGGACGAGAATAAATGCACTTTTCTCTCCATAAAAAAAATATCTCAATCGTCACTTCAATTTATCAAAAAATCACTTTATAACTCTAAAGTAAATTAATTACACATCTCATGTAATTAATGCAAGGGTCATGTCATTTTTCCTCTTTTAGTGACTTAGGCACAAAGTCACTAGGGAAACACTTTCCTAGGTACAAAATCAACACTCCCTCTTACCAAAGAAGGTATTTTGTACTACTCCCAACTTATCTCTGAAGAAGACGAACTTGCCCCTCCCCAAATATTTAGTCAAAATGTATGCCACCTGCTAATCAGTGGAAATGTACTACAACTCTACAGCTCCTCTCTTAACATAGTCATAGATGAAGTTGTACCTGATCTCAATGTGCTTCAACCTATCATGGAATATTTCATTATCAGAGAGTTTGATGCAACTCGAATTGTCACAGTAGATAGTCGTAAGCCTCATATCTTGTGCAGATAAACCCACCAACAAATTGAAAAGACACAAGGCCTCACAATTGGCCTAATTGGATACCATGTACTCAACCTATGTAGAACTCAAATAAATAGACCTTTGCTTCTGACCACTACACTTCTGTTGAGCCCAACTGAAACAACATCTAGAAGTTCTCTTCCAATCCATCACACATCCTGCCCAATCTAAATCTTTGAATCCAACCAACCTGATCCCATGTGCCTTCCTATAATCCATACCATAATCCATTGTCCCAGCAAGATATCTCAAGACATGTTTTGCAGCTACCCAATGCACTCTCCTAGGCTCTACCATAAATTGATTGAGAGTGTTCACCGCAAAACACAGATCTAGCCTAGTGTTGACCAGATACATCAAGGATCCAATGAGCTGATGATATAAGGTTGGATCTACTAAATCTACCTCAGAAGCATGAATCTAATTCCAGTTGGTAATCATCGGTGTGGCCATCAACCTACAATTCTCTATCCTAAATATCCTCAAGATGTCCACTAAATACTTTTCCTGCCCCATGAAAATATTTCCATGCTCTTTCAAAACCTCTAATCCAAGAAAATAGTGCACCATCCCAATGTCCTTCATCCCATACTCTGAAGCAAGATCTTTCTTGCATGCTACAATGAGCCTCTCCTCACTTGTAATGAACAAGTCATCCACATAAACTATAAGAATGGGTAGATCATCACCAACCACAATGTAGTAAAGGTTAGGATCAACCTCACTCTTTTGAAATCCCATCCACAAAAAGTAAGCATCTATCCTTGAGTACCAATCTCTAGGAGCTTGCTTTATCCCATACAAGTATTTCTTCATCTTGAAAACATGAGACTCTCTCCCATGAATCTAAAATTCCTATGGATGCTCAAAATACACCTCCCCTTGTATAAGCCCATTAATAGATGCGGTCTTTACATCCATCTAGTGGATCTTCCAACCCATATCCATTACAATAGAGATCACTACTCGTATCGAAGAGTAGCGAGAAACCAATGCAATTGTCTCGTCATAATCAACTCCCTATACTTGTGAGAACCCTTGCGCCACAAAATGAGATTTATACTTCTCCATGTTGCCATCTACAACATGTTTTATCTTGTAAAGCCATCAAGAAGTCACCATTCAATTCCCCTTAGATCTCGGTATAATCTCCCAAACATCATTCTTCATGATGGAATAGTGCTCTTACATCATGGCATCTCTCCACATGTGATGTTGGGATGCCTCCTCAAAAGTGGAAGGATCCTAATCATGAAGACTAGTCACCAAGGCCATGCCATACCTATCTAGCATCCTAATCTCTTGTACAGGCCTCTTGAGATATCCAAATGACTTAGCTTCCTTCAGGGTGTCCTTAAGCCACTTGGGATTCCTCTTCCCTGAAGACTAGGACTCAAGAGTAGTACTACCTGTATCTGGTGACCTAGAAACCTATAAACTAGAAGCTGGTGACCCGTGTGAATTAGAAGTTAGAACTGGTGAACATGTAACCCAAGAACCTGAACCTGTACCAGGTGAACTTGTAGACTATATCCGTGAAACTCAATCACTTGAAACATGTGGACCCGTCATCACTAATACTAATGACCCTACACTATGAATTTGGAATCTATTTTCTCACCTGAGGTGTGGAAGCCTACTACTCCCCTCGCTTTGACTCCTGAGACTTCCTGAATACCCTCTCCTCATCAAATCTCACCTCCCTCCTCCCAACAATTTTCCTTTACAAGGGAAGAAATATGCGGAAGGCCTTCAAGTCCTCATTAGACCCCACAAATATATCCTTTTCTGTCATGGGCTCCAAATTTGTCTTCTTCTCTAAAGGGACGTGAGAGTAATTTAGACAACCAAATATACAAAAAAATGGCCAACCTCAAGCCTCTTACTTATGAATGCCTTCTTAGGAATCATGCACCCCAAGGCTATGTGGGGACTTTTGTTCTAAATCTAAGCAATTGTACTATAATCCTTGGCCCAAATAAAGAGTGGATGACACTAATCATGAAGCATCAATCACGCTATTACCATAATGGCCCTATTCTAATTTCCCTCCACAACCCCATTCTGCTCTTGGGTGTATGGAACCAACAACTGTCTCTTGATGCATAAAATGTATTGAATGCATTGGAGGTATATTCACCCTGATTATCTAATCTCAGCACCTAAATCCTCCTCCCTATATGGTTCTCCACAAGAGCTTTGAACTCTTGGAACCTCTACAAGACTTATTTTGACTTCTTTCTTTTCAAAAAGTAGATCCAAGTCTTCCTGGAATATTCATTAATAAATGAAACATAGTACTCAAAACTGGTCAATGAAACAAAATATAGAGGACCACATCAATCAGAGTGTATCAAGTCAAGTAATCCTGTTGATTTGTTGTCACTGCTTGGAAAAGAATCCATGGTGTGCTTTCCCAAATAACACCCATTTCATCACTATGCTTTGTGCAGAACTCAAGAAAACCAGTCACTGTATCTCTCAACATACTCAAATTTGGATGATGTAAGTGATCCATCCTCCTATGCCATAGCTTACATAGATCACTGTTACTGCTGCGTGTTAAACCATGAAAAGGTTGAAATAAGAGCTTGTACAGTTTCCCACATCTGACTCCAATTGCAAAAGAAGTGTATGGACATGATCCCTTAGGAAAATCATGCACACGTTGATCAAGGAAGTACATTCCAAATCCCCTATCATCAATTGTGGAAACTAAAATCAAGTTCTTCTTTATCCCAAGGACATACAAGAAATCCCTTAAAATCATGGGTTCCATGGACCCCATCTGAAAGGTGATGGTCCCCCTCCCAACTTCTCGTAAAATCATGTCATCTCCCAACACCACCTCCAAATCCAAACCTATCTATGTAAACTATGAAAACATATCCCGCACACCTTCATATGGCTTGAAGCTCCACTAGAAATGTACCAAGTACATGTGGTGGTGGATGCAGTCAAGGAATGGCCAACCAATAGTGAATAATCCCTCTCATCCTATACATCTACACTAGTAATGGATTCTCTCTCTGACTGAACAACACAAAGAGAAAACTCTCTCAAATCTAGTTGCATACTTATCAATGTCCACTGAAGTTGCTATCTGCTTCTTCTTCTTCTTCTTTTTCAAGCATTTTCTAGCATAGTTCTCAAACCCCTAAAAATAAAAGAACTTTAATTTACTTAAATATTTCTTATGATCACCACCCTTCTGCTTAAACCCACCCTTGGGACCCTTCTTGGAATGATTCTTCTTCCCTTTCGTTGTCAACACCACATTCTCCTCATTATCCTTTGACATTAACTACCTTGCACATATCCTCTCCAAGTATCCCCTTGAATGACCTCATCCCAAAAACGATACAAAGAAGGCATATTCTCTCTAGCAACAATGGCCTCCACAAATACATCCCATGGCTCAGCCATGCCATTTAAGGTTTTCTACACTAGTTGCATTTCCTACAACCTTCTCTCCAACTACTCCAATCTCATCTCTCACCTGTGTGATCCTAGTAAGTTAGGAAGTCACATTTTTAGATTTATCCATTTTGAGGATTTTCAACTTCTCTCTCAGTACCATATTCCAATTTTCATTGGAACTCTGGTACAAAATAGCTCAGGCATCCCACATTTGATAAACATAGTCCTTACTAGGCATGTGTGGGATCACATGGTCCTTCAATGCATTGAGGATAATTCTCTTAGCATTGATATCCTTCGTGTCAAAGGAGGCCTTAGTTGCTACATCTATAGCTACGAGTACCACCATTAGATTAGCTGTAGTGTTGTTCACAATACTCCACAACTCATTCTCCTGCAAAATCAACACAATCCTTTCTTTCTAAGGAATGAAATTGGATTCCCCGTCCAACCTACCATCTATCCTCAACCTTGTGGCCATCTCACTGAAAATGAAAGTCCAACAATTCTACGTATTGAACAAAAGATAAGTATCCCTCAAGTTTGAAAATCACTGTCAATAATTTTGTTCCTCCTATTTTTAAATGAACCCTGATACCATGTAAAAATTTCACATTCCCAATCCCGATTTCAAGTTTTCAACAGTGCATAAAGTTTAATGCCCAAAACCCATTCAAAATCGATTTCTACAAATGAAGTATTAACTCATAAACGATATTGTACTTGAAACACTAGGAAAATTAAAAACTTTTCATGAAAAGTAAGAAAACTAAGGAACACAAATAAAATTTCTAGACTCAATATTTCTGGCCAATGGCCCGGGAAAAACCATTGGAGGGGAAAACATATGAGAGGGATGATTTTATTATTTTCTTCTAGAAACAAAATGTACATCAGTAATTCAGAACAAACACAAGTTATGTCAACCACTTGAAGACAAATTTCAATGCCTCGAAATCTGTGTTGTAGATGTCTTGCTTTCTGTGCATTTAACAGTCTAAGAATTCATGTCCTTCTTAGGCAGACTTGAACTACTTCTCAGAGTCTTTTTTCTTATTGAATTTTGTGTTAACTAATGTCTTCTACCTCAGTTAGTGTGCCCTCAGGTACAACAAAAAAGTACCTTGAATTTACATCCAATACAACCTTGAAATTCACGCCCAGGCAGTCCAAAAAACATTGTACAGATGCTTGTATGGACTGCAATAAATGTGTAGTCAGTCTCCTAAAAATTTTTGCCCAAGTTACTCCTAGAACTCTATTCCCTTTCTCGATTTTCGATCCACTAAAACAATATTGTAACACCCTCGATTTTTTTTCCGTGCCCTTATTTTCTTCTAGACAACCTTGGAATTTGTGCCTACTATCTTAGCATTGGAATTCATGCAATTTCTAGCTATCTCATCTAGTCTCTCTCTCTATCAAACTTAACCTCTCTTCTTCTCAAGGAAAGTCGACCTTCTCCAATGCTCACGGAAAACTTAATGAGATGTTTCTTTGGTTTTCCTTGCCTTTTTTTGTTTCTCATGGGGTAGTTGAAAGGTCACCAAATCCAAGAGCCCACATTAGCTTTGGTGATCTAAGATCAATGTACGAGAATAAATGTACATTTCTCTCCATAAAAAAAATAATTTCTCTCAACCACCACTTAAATTGATCAAAATTTCATTTTATAACTCTAAAGTGAATTAATTACACATCTGATGTAATTAATGCAAGGATCATTGTTTGCGGACAATTCATCAGTGCGGACACTAATTGATCTCCCTAGTCTGAATGGTTCGGATCCAGAACAAAATAAGTACACAATACAAACTACTTTCCTAGATTGATCAAATTGTAAAGAGTATCAGAAGATAACTCACCTTACGAATGCAGTGTTAGGATATTTCAATATTTGAGTATTGAAATATCCTAAAAATAAATAGTTGGAGCAGTTAATAAAGAAGCAGCAGCCTGAAAGCTACAGGAACATCGTTGATGAGGTGAAAAGTGGAAAGGACGCACCAGGGTATAGTCAACGTCGCACAATCAGAGAAAGTGGCTGTCAGAAGAGCGTCAGAGCCAAGGAAGCATAGCAAAGAATGACCAAGGACAATCGTAGTAGCTGAGAAGTTATGGAAAAGTATGGTTAGCGAGGTAACCATGCTGATTTGGGGGCTTTAAGGGTATTATGAGGTTTTACCCATAACTATTGTAAAGATGTGACCTTCGAGAACAATCTATAAAAGGGTCAATTTTGTATAGGGAAGGGTTGGATTTTGGGTTGGTTGTTAGATTTTGGTTGAATATTGTAAGAGATCAAAGAGAGAAAGAGGCTCTACAGTTGTGTGCACAGAGACCCATTGTAGAGAAGAGTCTGCAGCTTTGTGTGCAGAATGGAACTGTTAACTCTTCCCATTAATATAAACAACAGTTCCCACGGACGTAGCTCCTATCTAGGGGGTGAACCACATAAATACTTGTGTTTTGCAATTACATCTGTGAGATTGTTTCATGTTTATGTAGGTTTATGCTTTTATATGTATTTTCACATGTATGTTGATGAGAATAATATGCTAAGTGGTGAAACACACATAACTAAATATGCAAGTTTCAATGAATGTGATGAATGCTTAGTTGTATAGATAACACTAAATCAATGAAGTTTGTATTGTGGTAACTACGAAGTGTGCAGTCACATATATGCACAGTAGTATTTGAAGTATATGAAAAGTAGGGATAATTTTTCCAGAGCCAGATCCATATCCACGCATCACCTGATTAGAGAAACCTGCTTCTGTAATCCCCCATAACTTCTCCTTGGGTGAGACCTAAACCTGCTTGTAGGTTGTTGCTGAAAGGGTTGGTGAAAAGGGGTTTTGTTGGGTATCTAACTACATAGAACCTGGGTTAGCCTAAGAAAGATATAGTGAGCCAACAAATGGTTCTATTTCCGTTCTTGAATTGGTGATGTGATCTAATAACTAGAATCCCAAGAGGACAGAGATACATAACTAGGTGATCAAGATAGAAAAGGAGTTTGTGAACAAGGAAAAAAGACATCCACACTTATCTATGGAAGAGTGGTTACATAAATACCTATTTTCTGACATACACAAAGTCTTCTTCTCATTTTTCGATAACGAGCTACATGAATGGATATCAAGACTTGGAGAACAAAAAAACTGTTTTCAGGGTGGATAACCTACAGTTTGGACTCCAGAGCTGATTCAGAGACTTTAAGAGGTTGAAAACCCAATTTCAAGAGCAGTAGATGTTTGGATGGATAGCGTACTAGAGAGCTATGTTACTGAATTTGTTGTGGACACTCTGAAGTCTTACATTGAAATAGAAGGAGACTTCTTCAAAGGATTTAGAGGTAAGTACCTGAAAAATATCAGTTCATACATTAAAATGTTGCAGAAAAAAGGTGTTTTGAGAATGCAGTCAGATTCCTAGGGTGTGAGTCTGTAATGTTCAGTAACACAGATAGTGACACAGACAAAAATATTCACATTTTAAGAAGTGGCAAAAGATATAAACCTATCACTAGGAAGAGGTATCATGAATCCGAACCTCGCACATTCCTAGAAACTGAGTTAGGAAGTGATAGAAACTTATATCAGGGTGAGTCTGAGAGTGAAACAAAGCCTAGATAGATTGGCAATCAGCCTATCACTCCGCAGAAACCTCCAGTTGATGAGAGAAATATTGCTAGTTCGCAGAACACTAGTAGCAGTAACACCGAAGGAGCAAATAATCAGAACTTTCCAAGTAGTAGCATACCTAATCCATCTCAGAATAATACACCTCCTAGAGGAAGAATGACAGATGACATTAACCTTCCAATTTTGAAAGGAAATGGTCTAGAAGACCCAGAGCAACATTGGTTTCTCCGTGAAGTAGTGTGGAATGTTAAGAAAGTACAGGATGATGCCGTAAGACAAGCTCAGTTAGTTACTACATTCAGAGATAGAGCTTTGACATGGTTCATGAAATATTCTAGGGGACATAATAAAACATTAGTAGAGATCAAAACTGCATTGATAAGAGAGTTTAAGAAACCTAAGTCAGAATCTCATTGTATCACAGAGATAAAAGAAATCAAACAAAAGCCTAATGAGACTATATGGGAATTTGATAAGAAATTTAAAGCACTGTTAGATCAAGTAAGTTTTAATATAGCACCACAACAACACCAGGAATGGTTCATAGTTGCGTTATTGCCACACATTAGATTACCACTAATGCAACAAGAGGTTACGTCCTAGACAAAGGATTTAGAAATTGTGATGAAACTAGAGGCTTATCCTATTGGAGAAACTAGCGCAGGAATGGTTCAAATACAGACACATCTAGCAAACTTGACATTGCAATTGCAAGATATAAAAAAGGGTAAAGAAACACGAGAAGAGGTTTGGTGTACTAAATGTAAAGGAGAAGGAAATTCTAAGGAACACTTCCCTGTATTCAGATATTACATTGCTAGTGGAGCACCAAATCCATTGAAGCAACATGGCCCATGGTGTGAGATTTGTCGATGTGGAGTACATTGCTCATAATACTATTACCTACTTCAGAAATATGTGCAAACACCAAAGAATTTGTACTGTACATTATGTAAGTCAGTTGGCCATGATGATCGATACTATAGAGAATATGATCTCATGATAGAAATAAAACATGATGTCTACATAGTTCAAGGAGAAACAAAAAATATTAATGAAAATGCACAGTATGATCAAGGCACCTATAGAGGACATGGTGGATTCATAGGAAGAGGACAAAACACTGGCCAAGGACGAGAAAGGGGTTAGATTGTATGTTATAACTGTGCTCAACGTAGACATATAGCCAGAGATTGTCATAACCCTTGTACTACCTGTAAATACTAAAAGTTATTTGACCATATCATTGAGGTATGCCCTATTTTGCAAGGGAAAATGCAAGAGAGAAGACCCGAAGCACAGAATTAGAACATACAGATGATCGTGGCTGAAGAAAATAAAGATCGCAACATCCATGTTGTGACATGAAGCAGAGCTATGACAGGTAGAGTTAAGAGAACTGAAGCTTCGACTTCTAAGGACCACACCGCGAAACAAAATCCTACTAAAGGGGATTAGATAAGAAAAGAGACCGGAAAAATGCCTTCCTTCAACCTTAACAAAGAAAAATAATCCTTCATGGAGACCAGAAAATCCTTATAGAGATCAAAACCTGTGACCCCAAGAATCTAGTTGCGAAGTGAACCAATGCCTGTAATGGATATGCCAATTTCATATGATGGATCACGTACTAGGATAGAACCCATAAGTCCTATTGCGTAGTTCCTATAGAGCTGCATGAAGTTGTTAAAACATGGAAATGCCTTAGCAGAGTTACAAATCCTATTCGATCATTATGATCAGCGTAATGTCATAAGCAAAGTACATGGCGCGCGGTTCACCATATCAAGAGCCATAGAAGGACTGCAAGAGAGATGAGACTAAGTGCGCAGATTGGAGACTTTGAAATGGAACAGATCATTCTTGACTTAAGATCAGAGGTGAATGTCTTGACAAAGAAGACTTGGGAACAGATGGGAAAGCCGAAGTTATCATGGTCACCAATATAGTTGAGACTAGCTTATCAACAAAAGGTTATACCATTTGGGAGATTATCAAATGTCCTTATTGACATTGATGGTGTGCGAAGTAAAGCAGACTTCGAGGTTATTGAAATCATAGATGATAGCAATCCATATCCTACACTATTGGGGATAGGTTGGCAAATCGATAACCTCGCGATTATCAATTTGAAGAAAAATTAGATGATATTTGAAGGACCAGATATCAGGGTCATCGCACAGTTGGATCCTTTACAGGGACCTAGATATATTGAACCAGTAAGAGAAGAATGTAGAGCTCAATATATTGATCGCATATACAAGATTACAGTGAATCAAGCAGACTACATCAGTCCTACTAATGATGGGACATTGAGCTGGAGATGTGACAGTTCTTTCCTATCGGAGTTAGACACATGATTGGAGAATTAGAAGAGTTGAATGCATGAAGTATCAGCAAGATGAATGAACAGAGGTAAGACCAATCCCTACTTATGATGGCTTAAGTGATATCCACACATTCCTTCAAGAATATCTTGTATTAGTCTCGAATGAACATAAGTTAGAAGTGTTAGATACAACACTACGCGCTACACCTGCTAGATGGTGGGATGCACATAAGCAAAATCTGAACACATGGGACGAGTGTAAGCATGTGATGGAGATCATATTTACAAAACAAACTAAGATTGTACAAGTAAAATATAATGGACATACTGGTCCTAGAGATCACATAGATATTTGTTTGAAATCATGGATACATAGACCGCAAGCAGAGTGGGTTAATCTGTTTGTGCACACATTGGAGCAAATTCCAAAGTATTGGTGCACAGAGACAAAACTTCGCAGAGGAGCGATAGAATGGTCCAGTATTACAAGAAAATTCCAAGCGACTTTCAGTTTTGAGGATGATTGTCCAAGCATTCACGAGGCTTTGTAGATAATCAAAGAGAAGGTATTCAATGATGCATAGTTACCTATGTATGAACAACCTGATTGGGAAATACAGTTGGAGAATGCAATGGAATGTTACAACGTCGCATTAGATGAAGAGGAAGAGGAAGATCCACGCGATGTAAAAATATCTGAGTCTAAAGGAAAGTGAGAAGTAGAAGGACCTGATTTGGAGATTCCAGACTTGATTAATCCTATAAAAACCCGAAAAGTCAATATTGGTACCAGTGAAGAACCGAAGTTCACTTCTATAGGGGATTATTGGGATGAAGAAATAGTGGAACAGATAGCAGACCTACTGCATGAATATCAAGACTTGTTTCTCACCAAGTTCTCTAAAATGAAAGGAATTTTAGGTGACTTGGGAGTTATGAAAATACCTCTCAAGCCTGATGTGAAGCCTATCAAGCAAAGACCCTACATACTGAATCCCAGATACAAAGAAAGAGTAAAGGCAGAGCTTGATAATATTCTTTATGTAGGAATTATTGAGCTAGTAGAAGAATCAGAATGGGTAAGTCCCATGGTTATCCAGGATAAGAAATCTAAAGGTGAGATCAGTATCTATGTAGATCTCAGGAAGTTAAATGACACCTCGTTGCATGACCCAATTCCTTCTCCATTCACAGACGAAGTGCTAGATAATGTTGGAGGAAATGAAGCATACTCATTCAATGATGGATTTTTTGCATATCATCAGATCAGAAGTGCTATAGAAGAAAGACATAAGACCACTTTTGCTACTGAATGGGGATCTTTTCAATACATAGTTATTCCCTTTGGTTTGAAAAATTCACCTGCTATCTTTTCCAGAGTAGTTGTTGCTGCATTTAAGGATTTTATCCATAAATTATTAGAAGTGTATTTTGATGATTGGACAGTATTTGGTTTACTGAAGAACCATTATGTGAACTTAAGAATGATGTTACCAAAGTGTAGATAACATCAGATCTCCCTGAACCTGAAGAAGAGTATTTTATGTGTTCCTTATGGTACAATATTGGGCCACATTGTGTGTAAACATGGACTGATGGTTGATCCAACGAAGATCGCATTCATAGTGAACCTACCAGCACCTAATTCAGTAAAACAATTGCGTACTACATTATGACACACAGGGTACTATAGGAACTTCACCAAGGGATATGCGCAGATCACTGCGCCTATGGAGAAATTATTGAAGAAAGAAGCAAAGTATACTAGGACTGAAGACTATAAAAAAGTATTGGATACATTAAAAGAGAGAATGGTTGCTACGTCGATTCTAGTTTTTCCATACTAGAGTAAACCATTCCATGTAAATGTAGATGCTTCATCCATAGCACTGGGCATTATGCTAGCTCAACTAGGTGAGGGAGGCATCAATCACCCCATCACATTTCAAGCAGGAAGCTATCTTCAGCAGAAAATATCTATACTACGACAGAAAGAGAAGGCTTATATATGGTATTCGCATTGCAGAAGTTCCAACACTATCGGCTAGATTCACATTTCTATATGTTTACTGACCATTCAGCTTTGAAGTACCTAGTCAATAAACCAGTGTTAGGGGGAAGAATATGCATATGGATATTACTCTTTCAGGAGTATGAATTTGAAATCATTGTTAATCCAGGAAGATTGAATTCAGGACCTGACCACCTCTCCATAATCAAATCAGGCGAAGAACCTAGTAACTTGGAAGACAGTCTACCAGAAGTGTAGTTTCTTTCTATTCATATAGCAAATGACTACTACAAGGATATTATCGAATTCTTAACTACATTCCTAGCACCCACAGTTTTTACTACGCAACAGAAGAAACAATTGGTTGTAAAAGAAACTAATTTCACTATAATTACAGGCCAATTATACAAGCTAGGACCGGATGAAGTACTGCGTAGATATGTACTAGAACATGATAAACCGACGATAATTGCTGAAGCACATTTAGGGGTATCTAGGGGCCACTACGCAGAAAATTTTAAGAGTAGGACTATGGTGGCCTACATTACACAAGGATTAAAAGGAACATAGCCAAAGCTGCGATGTTTGCCAAAGGATAGGGAAGCCATTTCGTAGAGATGAAATGTCGTTGATGCCACAAATGAACTTGCAAGCATTTGATAAGTTGGATATTGACTTTGTGGGACCTATTAACCCACCAGGAAAGTGAACTGGTTCTAGATATATTATCACAGCTACAGATCATCTAACCAGATGGGCAGAATCAAAACCAGTGAAGGACTACAGCGCAGTTACTGTCGTGCAGTTCATTTTTTAGAACATATTAACAAGGTTTGGATGTCCGAGGATCCTAATGAGCGATCAGGGAACTCATTTCTTGAACAAAAATATTGCAACCCTAACAGAAGAATTTTATATCTACCATCAGAAGAGCACACCATATCATCCACAAGTTAATGGCACTGTTGAAGCTTTTAACAAAGTATTGGAAAATGCATTGACCAAGGTATGCAATATAAATAGGTATGATTGGGATCTACGAATACCAGCAGTGTTATGGGAATATGGGACAACTTGCAAGATGTTGATAGGTCACACACCTTTAAGATTAGGATATGGACAGGAAGTTGTTATTCCCATGGAATACATAGTCTTGAGATTGAGGATTGCAGCATTCATAGATATGGATGATGAAGAGACAATATATGAAAGGATACTACACTTAGTTGGGCTGGAGGAAGATCGCTTTATCACAGGATTTCACCAACAAGTGCAGAAAGACATGGAAAAAGCATGGCATGATAGGCATATCAAGTACATATTCTTCTAGGTAGGATACCTTGTCCTCCTCTATGATAGTAAATTCATGAAATTTCCTGGAAAATTCAAAATGCACTGGCTAGGACCGTATGTTATTAAACATGTTACTAATGGTGGCGCAGTTCAGTTAGATACATTACTGGGATAAAACCTACTAGGAATTATTAATGGAAGTAGACTAAAGCCTTACAGGGATAATCCTACTCCTCTAGGCATCAGTTAATCGACAAGGAGAAAATTTCTAAGTGTCATATGCAGTTGAAATTGGACACTAAGAATAAAAGAATAAAGAGTCTGCATACAGTTTTGGTAAAATGTGAAGTTTTCACAAAAATGGAAGTTGTACTGCGAAGCACACATAGCAAGCTGAGTTGCGAAAAAAGAAAAGGTTCGCACTGCGAAGTTGACACCAAAGAAAGGGAAAATGCGCAGTGAACCTTGCAATTCACATATCCGCTAGCAGAGAGGGCTCACGCTGCAAAGTTAAAATTTAGAAAGGGAAAATGCGCAGTGAAACTCGCACTTTACATGATCGCTATCGAAGTAAAGGAAAACTAGCCGTTACAGTTTTGGTTGAAAAACTAGCCATTATACAGTGTTTTCGGGAACCAGTCGGTTCGAAATTTAAGGAAAATTTGTCCGTTCAGGCATATTCAATGAAGGAAATAACCAATATCTCAGTGAGAATTGGCCAATGGACATGGCATTTAATTCTTGGTTAGTCGTTTTTGGGCACCCCTCAGGTCAGCTACGCCTATAAATAGAACTAAGCGCATACTTACCGACTTTACCATGATTTTTTATTTTTACTTCCTGTAAATTCTGAGTTTTTACCATCACAAGCACGTAGAGTGGTTTGCAAGTGATGTTTGAGCAGTCAACTCTAAACGCGATTTTGAGAGACTATAACCAGTCCGGGCTCAATGGATTCATGAAAATGTCCTCGAAGAAAGTTGTTCCGGAAAGGGGTGCCTCATCAAGAATCTCACTACGCCACATAGCATAAATAAAGCAAAAGGATAAGTAGCTGGCCAAAAAACTAGAGAAGCCGAAGGCAGGGGGAATACCGAAGGAACCTCCACAGGAACCACCTCGTGACAGGACAATCTATCTTACGCTTGAGTACATTCCTCCACTAAGAGGTGATGCAGCACCTATTCAGCTCCTAAAGAATGCCTAGTACGATATTCCACTGCCACCAATCTCAAGCCATGTGCACATCCATGAGAATATGCTAGGCAAGATCCTAGATTGTAAGTTTTCAGATCATGATTTGCTAGAGGAGAAGGACCCTCAAGCACCAAAGTATCCCTAGTTTGATCCCGACCAATACATGTGCCGACGGCTTGATGAGCGCACAAAGCAACCATCTCTTCACGCGCAGGAATGGATTACATCGCTAGTGCCATCCGAGTTGTTGAGCCTTCTGCGCATCCCACAATTTGACCGAAGTGTTGAGCTCACTGCAATGGTGTGCACTTTGCTGTTGTGCACGCACTAGGGATACTTGTGGCTAGACCGCAAGGTTGACATAAACATCAACCTAATCTACCAGATCACACATCTCAGTAAGCGAGGTGTTGATCCCGCAGTGGATTTCATGGGAAAAACTAAGGATAAAGAGCTCGTGAAGCAAATGAAATAAGAGTTCGGCTTGTAGAAGGGGATCCGCAGGTATATCACAGTTGGAATCAAGGACCAAGCTACGCGCTTCACAATCCCGTTGTTGGAAGGAAATTTTTTGAGGAAGTGCAGACCGACAGAGGTGCTGGCCTCTCCAGTCTCCTTATATGCGAAGGCTAAGGATGAAACTCTGTACAATTGGTCCAGTTATCTGTTGATTGAGTTCTTGGACGATGTCCACGAGACTTAGGAAAGTGGAAGCTCTTTCCACTATAGTTGGTTGTTGGTGTTGATCGCATTTGTGGGATGGAGAGAGCCACTTTACTAGCAGAATGTATCAGTTATTATAGGATATTTTCGAGGAACTAGATTTCCAAACATGTGGGAAAATGCGAGGCTAGAAATACAACGGGCGAATAATGAGCAGATGTACACTTACTATGAGAAGTTGTGCGAAGTGATTCAGCGCACTCCGTGCATTTCTAAGGAGCTGACAACTATGTATATCCATAGGCTCGTATTCAAAGCCAACCTCAATTTCATATACATTCAGCCAAGAGTTGAGAAGCAGAACCCAAAATGGTTCGAAGGGTTTTACCAGCTATATACAACGGAGATTGAATTGATAATGGAAGACCAGCCGCTGGAGTGGAAGGTTTATTCACCAGTAATGATCAACACAACATCATAGCAAAGTGAAGCTGGTGATCCACAAAATGGGGAAGAAACAATCGTTGCGCACAATAAAGAAACAAGCCAAGAAGGAGTTCAACAAGACACTACTGAGGCATATTTAGGAGAGAACAGGAAGGACCCTGACAGCGTAGTGTTGGAAAAAGGGAAAAGGAAGAAGCACGAAGCGACTAAATCATGACTGAAGTGCAGTTACACGCAGATGACTATGAAATCATAGGAGTGTGAGTCAGTGAGCACCTGGAAGAGGCACTCACTCTGAAGGAAAGCAAAAGAGAATAAGTCCAAGCGAATCTGATTCAGAACCTCACAGAGCTTAAAAGCGTGGTCACGAAGATAGAACAAGTCCAACAGGACTTGGTGCGTGAATTTGAATCTGATGGCAAGTCAGGTAATTCAAGCCAAAGGAAGAGAAATATGCCTGCCTTGACGATGAGACCTCGCTTAGTCAGGATTGAGACAATGAATGTTATCTGCCCAAATGATGAACTAGCTGAAGGTGTGAAGCGATTGGCGCACCTGGATATTAATGTCGACATGTTACCTCTTGAAGAATTACATAATATGCATCTGCAGGTTGTGGAAGAAATTTAGGATAGAGACATTATTTCTCATAACTAGCATCTACAGTTAGAGGAAAGCTATAAGGAGCTGAAGGATGAATCCGTGGAAAAGAGCGGAGAGCTAATCAATGTTCAAGAGAAACATTGCAGACTCAAAGAAACGGTCGCAACAGTCTGCGCGAAGATACCTGAGTGCGAAGAGGAACCTGAGGTAGAAGCCACAATACTTAATATTAGTGCTGCAGTGGACAATCTTAAGGCATATATGGTGGATATGGAGATTGTGTATAAAGAGAAGATTTCTACTTTAGAATCTTAGCAGCAAGCTGACACTCCTCAGGATGAAAAAGAAGCCAGAAGTGAAAAGTTGAGGATGTTAACATAAAACATCTCAGTAGAAGTGGTGAGATGTCATGACTTGCTCGACGAATCCACTAGAGTATGGGCTATGCTATAGGAATATCTTGAGTTGCAGAAGATACAAGATGAGCTGCAGTAGTGACAACAAGAGATTGATTATGTGAACATGGCTATGACGACTTTGCCGCCAAGGCAGAAGATCCAGAAGTTCGTAGAGACCAAGGAGTTGCAAAAGGAGTTGAAAGTGTTGAGAGAAAAGGAGGATAACACTTCAACAAAGTTACAACCCATGCAAAAAGAAGCGCTCACTCTTTCGGAACAGATTGAAGATAAGTTACAACAACTTCGCACAACAAAGTATATATTCAAGAAGCCATCTCATAGGAGATGTTGGAAACTATTAAGGAGTTTGAGCAGGAAAAAAAGGAAAAAGTGGCGAGGCTAAGTGTAACTCTTCAGGACTTCACTGCGAAGTTGAGTACCCCAGGGGACGTGCAGTCGAAGCCGCCTAGCAGAATTGGATCGGGGATGACCCACGAATGATTTTTAGGGGGCTGAGGCCCAAGTTGGCGTAGTTTTGGTGAAGCAAAGTCCAAGTTAGCGCAGTTTTGTTGAAGCGTAGCTCAAGCATAACATTTTTGAGGCAAAAGTACGAATTCGGTGAGGCCTAGTACTGGCCTATTTTGGGGAGAAACGACTCTGCGATTCCCGGGAGTAGGGTATGGAGCGAAGCGAAGATGGTGGATAGGGGCCTGCTTCCTTAGTAAAGGCAAGGGTACAAAGGATGACCAGGGTAGTTCGAGCAGTTAACAAAGAAGTGGCAGCCTGACAACTATAGGAATAGCATTGATGAGGAGAAAAGTGCAAAGGATGCACCAGGGTACAATCAGCGTCGCGCAGTTAGAGCAAGGAGATGTCAAAAGAGCGTTAGAGCCAAGGAAGCGGCACAAAGAACGACTAAGGATAGGCGTAGTAGCTGAGAAGTTATGGAAAAGTATGGTTAGTGGGGTAACCGTGCCGTTTTGGGGGGTTTACAGGTATTATGGGATTTTGGCCCATAATTGTTGTAAAAATGTGAGCTTCGGGCACAATCTATAAAGGGGAAATTTTGTATAAGGAAGGGTTGGATTTTTGGTTGGTTGTTAGATTTTGGTTGAATATTGTAAGAGGTCAAAGAGAGAAAGTGTTACAGCGTAATTTTCCACCTTGTGAGTATCAACACTCATTGACCTTCAGTATCCATTTTATTGACTCAGATCCACATTTTATCGTCTACGAACCCATTGTTCCCTATTTTTGTTCCTCTACGCTAGTTGTTCCACTATACCTAGCGTATACGTAGGATGCACCAATATAGCCCACGTACATTGAGTTAAATGGTTAAAAACAATAGAAAATTACTTTTCACTCCAAAAAGAAATCTTAGGGTGACCTTTGGCCCTCCATGTACCCCATAAACGACTCGATTCAAACTTTCACCTACCTTTGGAGGGTTATATATTGAGCTCTTATGGTGCATGGAAGGAGGAGGAAAGAGAGAGCATAGAAACTCTATTGGATTTTTTCTGCGACTTGAGTCTACATCCATTAATCCTTGTTGTTGTGAACCTATTATGTTCACCTACCAAACTCCTTCATAGTTTGAGTTTTCTATTGCATGGGGGATTGAAGTGGTGGAGGCACAAGTGGAGGGTCCTAGTTCTTGGTTCAAATGAGTTGCCGGCAAGAGGTTGTATCATGTACTTCTTGTTTTCATTAATAGAAATACTCATTTTATCGTCCAATTATCTTGTAAATATTTGTTTAATTACATTGGGTTATAATTGCTTATTATATCATGGACCATGCTATTGTTTATGCTAATATATTTCACATATTATATGCACTTGCTTGTATTAGTTGTTGAGACTAAGCTGTAGGTTCAAGTGTAGATATTGGAAAGCTCAACGGGGATCTTCTTCGAACATCCGGTTGAAGGTTGGTCATTCATCCGCGTCTTAGCATTTATATTTATAATAACATTGTATTGGGAATTGAGTTAATTTCTGGTAGTCATTTGTCTGTTGTGGTCTACCCCAAGCCATAGGAAGTTTTTCTCCGTAACAGAAATGGCAACTCCTCGGGGGAGAACCTCCATGTTGTGGATTTTTAGGAATTTTTCCTTATTTTGAGTTTTTGTTTGTTGAGCTTCCATGTCATTGACTGGCCGTTGGGATCTGCATTAGAAAACTTACTTTTTCTGGGTTATTTGATTCATTTTTGGTCCACTTGTCTTTCCCTGTACGTGGGTCAGACTTGGTTATCCCGCGTCTACCCGCTACTGTTAGTACAGTAGCCAGCGTACAAACGCTACTATTCTATGAACAGTCGCGTACAACTACAGGATTGTCTTGTTTATGATCTTTGGTTGTTGCTGGGTTGATTTTGACTGTTCCTAAGTCTTAGTAGACCTATTTTTTTACTGTTCCATGCTCTTTTATTGACCATAAAATCTTTTCTTTAGTTTTTGAGCTTTTGGTTTCGAACCATTTTTGCATTTTTATAGCTCATTAGCTTGGTTGAATCTCACTGTTTGGGATTTGTTGGGTTGTCTGCTTGATATGCTCTGCATTTTTACTAAATAGTTCTAATTTCGCTTGCATTTTTTCATTCATTATATTGAAAACATAAAAAAACATTTGCATTTTCATTTCATTTATACTTGAAAATACAAAAACATTTTGCTTTATGTTATTGCATTTTGCATTAGAGTGCTTTTGCTTTCACTAGGACTTGCTTGAGCATGAAAATATAAAGAGTGTGAAGAACCTGCAATAATTAATTAATGAAAACACATGAGATAGCAGAAATAACAGAACTCAGAATCACTTTTATATTGATCGCATGCCACTTCGAGGGGGCAACCTCCTTTGAGCAAGCTCAATACAAATAACTTCACGGTACCTTCATTGGTCTCAACACAAATTTATATACTAAGTCTCGGACACAAACTTATATACTAAGTCTAGGCACCAATACCATGTGTCAATACAAACCATGGGCCAATACAAAATATGGATCAACAATTACTACGGGACACCTTACAAAGCATATGCATCCAACAACAATAATACAAACTATGGATCAACAAATATTATGGGATGAATTACAAAGTATATGCGTCCAACAACAATATACTAACAAAGTAAATAGAAGGGTTGACATGGGTTCCTAACATCCCCTCTCCCTTAGAAAAACCTTTGACCTCAAAGCTTTAGATGTGGAAATTGATGCAGAATCTGAAGGAGTGGTTCCCCTGTAGCATCCTCGGGTTGCATTCCGGCCCACTGACGCCTTTTGAGTTTCAGGTATGATTGCTTGGAAGGCTGTAGACGAAGAAGAACCAAATCAGCTATGTGAAAAGTGCACTCAGAACGGTGTTGATCGGCTTGTTGTTTCAGTCAAATTCTTGCCATGTGAAGATTGTCCTGCAGAATGAGAAGAATATGATCACGGTTTTGAAGAACCAAGTCAATTGCCTCGATTGGGGAGCTGCTAAGTGTGTATGGAAAAAGAACTGGCGGTTCCTGTTGTAATGTTCCCTTCCATCAATCCGGTGCAAGGGAGGAAACGTGACCAACTTACCGGGCTTATTTAACAATCTTAGCCCCATACATTACTCATAAAATCATAAAAATTAAAATCTTCTGTGTGCAGAATCGTACTTAATATAAACACAGCAGAAATAAACATATTTGCAAGCACACAAACAGTAATGCATCGTCATATCTAACATAGGCATATGATGAATCAAGAGACAGCGAATCAATCCCATTCTTATGCTAAGCACAAGCTTCATATCAACCATATTAAGACATTCATTTCATCTCATTAACATGAACAGTTAACACTCAGAATTAACACATTGCAGAACACACAATGCATATAAATTAATTCACAGAGAATACTTATCTTGAAATGCAAACGTCCAAACAACTGTCTATGTGAGAGCAATGTTCCACCCAACCATAGATATCTATCCAACCTATATTCTTTTAGCTGAGAGATCACCCCCGAGCTGGGATGTGTATCCACTAAGGAGGAACTAGACAGGCTCACTCATAGCCATGGATTCACTCAAACGGTCATGCTAAGCCAGCATGCAGCTGGGTTTATTAAGCATGCAATAAGAAAAGGAGGAGGATGCTAATCCAGTGAGCTCAACCACAGAGCTACAGACATCTCAAGCTAAATTCAAGCAATCCAATCCTCTATTCAAACATTCACTCTTCAAATTCATTGAACCATGACTCTATCTGTTTGAGGCTATTTCAACGCACCCTCACGGGGGCAAGGACGAAATCGTATGTTGAGTTTCCTGGGGGAACATATAGAGGTTTAAACGATTTAGCTTTGGTTTTCCTGGACCACTTTCAGTTGCTGGTCCGTTATGATATTGGCACTGAACTTTTGTCCACCTTCTATCAGGATAAAGCCACGCACATCTCTGACCATATTCAGGAGTGGCGTCGGCAGAAGTGGCTAGTGAAAGCCAACATTCCTCCATAGTTTCTGTTGGAGTGGTTCCTTAAGTCTTTACTCCCTTATGTTTCAAAAGACGTTTCATTGTCTAGTATTATGATTGAGGAACAAGCTATCTTCAAATCCCAGCAGGTAGACCTAGTCTATCCTCAGTTTGGCATCTTATGCTATGTTATACCTAATGTATTGCGATCACGACATGAGCCCAAGCCTGTTCTTGGAACATGTGCTGATGGTATTGTTGGATCCACGAGTACTTGTCCTGTAGATTTGGTTATGAACCAAATGCAGAATCTTTCCATTAGCCAATATACCCCCAGACAGGCTCACGCTTCATCCGGTCCCACCCAATTATTGAATGTTCACTCTATACAATCGACGAACCCATCATGTAAACAGCAACCTGGTGGAAAGAAAAAGGGAAGAATAATTGTAGAGGTGGGAATAATAGGAATAACAAAAATCATAAGAAAGAGAACGCCAACCCTCCTCGGGGCGACGAAAATGTTGGTGGGGAACAAAAACCTAGACGTAAAGTGAAATTCCCTTGTAAACTTTGCATGGAAGATCACCTTACACATTTGTGTCCTCGTCTTGAAGAATCCACTAAGCACATAGCACAGGGCCTAGCTGTGTTGAAGGATCCCCTTCCTCACCACCAAAATATGTCTTCGGGTGCTTTGATCATCGGTAGAGGAACTTATGAAAATTCGACGTCCTCTACACCAGGCTGGTGGTTACAGATGCATTAATATGGTCAAAGAGGAAGTTAGTGTTGCTACTCGCTCTCATGGTTATGGAGCTCCATAACCTTCATTAGGGAATGAGCCCCCTCCTCCTAATACTCCATTGCATATCGAGAATCCAAACTCTATGCCGTGGATACCAAAAGGTGTTCTTAAGTGCTCGATGCACAATCCCAATGCTCGAGCCTCCCAAAACTACTCCATTGTAGAAGATTTGGGTCAGACTCTGTGTGCCATGTCCGCTCTCGAGGTTCTCCAGGCTTGTCCTTCTCAGAGGACTACCCTTTTATGTGCTTTGGGTGTCCAGGATCATTGTATCCCGAATATTATCAAGTTCGACACTACGGATGTCCAGCCTCGGTTTCCATACCACGTGGCTTTCCAAGTCCACGTTAGGTGCCTAGATAAAATCGTTAAACATACTGTGGTTGATAAAGGTGCTTCTACATTAGTTATGTCGTTAGCTTGTTAGAAGGCTATGGGTTCTCCCCCTTTGTCGAAGTCTATGACCATGTTGTCTGCATTCAATGGTCATTCTTTCCGGTCGCATGGTATTATTCCCTCCCTTGAGTTCCACTTGGGTGGGAAGACTATGCCAATTGAAGTTGAGGTGGTTGATGCACCCATCGACTACAACCTTTTGCTGGGTAGGAATTGGATCTACTCTACGCGAGTGATCGTGTCCTCTGTGTTTAGATTTATCTGCTTTCCACATGAAGGCAATATTGTGACGGTCAATCATCTCAATTACACGATTTCCAATACCATTGCATCACCAGGAACAAAAGTTCCTCAGATCAAAAATTCTCGGCCGGAAACTGGGAATATTGGTGTAGGATTGTATTCCTCTTTGATGGGATCTTTCAACTTTGTTGCACCAATCTCCTCTATACGAACCATTTTTGATAGTGCCCCATCCTCATTACAGAGTGTACCATTCAGGAAGTCACATTTTAACGATTCATGGAATTTACCTTCCACGAACTCTTCATCTCAAAATATTGTGCACATCGTGCTGGCCATGCCATTATCTGCAGGTGAGCTTTCCTACCATGAGATTCAACAAGCCATTGCAGAGCCGGATCCCTCCTCTTCACAGATAGGAGAGGAAGATCTCGTTACACTGCCCACGTGGGAAGTCAACTCCTCTTGCTCGCATGATTTCCTTGATGGTACTTTTCCTTCGGATGAACCCATCATTGAGTCCATGTATGGTAATGATACGCCTTGGGAATATTTACATCATCGATCGTATTTTCTTCCCAATCTTGACCTTATTGAGCAGGAAGAGTTTCGATTGACTCTAGTAGAGAAGTTTGGTCACCCTGTGGCTCCTTTGTATTCACATGGAATTTAAGCGGAGGGAAATATGGCTAACATTTCCCCAACCATTCCGTTCAACATCTCTTGCAATCCCAGAAAGATTGAGAATGTTTATATCGGTGTCGATTGTTCCCCCGAGGAAATCCGCATTTACACCAAAATTTTCAAAGAATATCGGGATGTTTTCACCTGGTCTTATGAGGAGATGCCAGGAATAGACCCTAGCATTGTCGAACATGAAATTAATACTTATCCTAATGTTAAGTCGGTTCGACAATGTCTTCGTTTTGTGAATCCTAGAAAGGAAGCCGCGATCAAGGAAGAGGTGGAGAAACTGCTCAAAGCTGGTTTCATCTACCCGGTTCCCCTTACCGAATGGGTGTCCAATCTCATTCCTGTGGATAAGAAGCAAGGAACCATCTGTGTATGTATTGATTTCAGAGATCTGAACCAAGCATGTCCGAAGGATAACTTTCCCACTCCATTCATAGATTAGATCTTGCATGCGTGGACATGAATCGAACTATTTTCTTTCATGGATGGTTTTTCAGGTTATAATCAGATCCAGATTAAACTCGAGGATCAACATAAGACAACTTTTATATGTCCTTGGGGTACGTTTGCATACCGAAAGATTCCCTTCGGCCTTAAAAATGTCGGAGCTACTTTTCAGCGGGATATGACATATGCTTTTCATGACCTTAAGCGCATAGTGGAGGCATACTTGGATGATCTTGCAGGACATTCTCATAAGAGAGTGGACCACCCCAAGCACCTCCACCTCATTTTTGAAAGATGTCAATGTTATAAGATCAGGTTAAATCCTAACAAGTTCATCTTTGTTGTGAAAACGGGTCGCTTTCTAGGGTTCGTAGTTTCAAAAGAGGGTATAAGAGTCGATTCTCTTAAGGTTGAGGCAATACTTTAGTTGTTTGGATATCCACATCATCTTTTTCAGGATCTTGCATGCAATTAGGGTTTGCATGCAAATTCTAGGGGTTGCATGCAATTTGCATGCATCCCAGTCACCAGGTTGATGCCTCCAGCACCTTAGCCACCTTATTCTAGCACCCGGGAGCCACTTACTTCAGATTTTTATCCCTCCTAGTCTAGAAGGCACCCACTTCTCACCTACTGCTGGAGAAGGGCGCACTTCTTCACCTACCACTGCAGTTCCACTTCAGTTACATTCAGTTAGCTCCGATTCTCCCTGATTTGAGGCTAGTTTCACTCCCGACTGACTGTTTCACTTCCGTTGGACCTCCAGATTGACTAGATGACTTGTTCTGACTTCAGTTAGCCTCCCATGCGCCCCCCACTGAGCCTCCTTCCCTTAATCAGTGCTACACACTTCAGTTACACTTGTTACACTCAGTTAGACTCAGATTGACACCTGGATGACTGGTTCTTGTGCATTGATGAGCACCACCAATTGATGATGAGGACTCCTAGTTGGAGTCAAGCTACTCCATTCAGTGATTCAAATGACCTTCTTAGGCAATTCGAATTGCTCACTCACATTGTCAGATTGTATTGTAAGTATTCACCCTTATTGGGATATTGAGCACTGCTGCATGTTTTGCACAGTTTTACACCATATTTTCTATATTCATCTGTTTTGATTGATTTACTTGTTCATTAGATCTGCTGTGACTAATTTTACATGGTATCAGAGCCATTGCAGGGACAAGATCTCTTTTCTACAGGTGGTTCTACAAGAAGATTTGAGTGAATTGCTCAAAAATTGCAAAAAGTTTTGGCATGAAATATCTCAAGGGCATTCGCTCCTGTGCATGCAAAGCTTGAAAATACTTCCAATACCACTCCAGAAGCTTGAGTTTCCACATAATTCCTGGATCTAATACATTGGACCCATTCAACATTGTTTGATCTCCAATCCCAGGTGTGATGCAACTCTAAAAGGGTGGATTGTTTGACCTCATTGTTCTTGGTTTATTGTGATTTGCAGGTTTATTGTCTCCATCAATTGCATTCGCTACACTGTGCATGCAAGCTCCTCTACATCAGTGTGCACTCGCTCCTAGCAATGGAATACTCTTCTTCAAATCCTATCCTCACCCCATTCAATTATTTTGATTGGAAAGATGATATGGAGATCATATTACGTTCAAAAGGTTACTACCGAGTCACTCTTGGTCTTGAATTGGAGCCAAACAATCTGTCAGATAGAACCAAACACTACAACAAGCTTGATGAAGCTTATGGTATTCTTTGTCTCTCCATCTCCAAAGGTATTCACTTCCATCTCAGCGGATTGAAGACTCCAAAAGCTATATGGGAGCAACTTGAAACACTATTCGGCAAGCAAGATGAGCTTAGGGCTTTTCAATTAGAGAATGGATTGATTGCCCTTAGTCTTGAGAATTTCGAGACCATCAATGAATTCTTCACAAAATTCAAGAACTTGAACTTGCAGTTGAAGAAAAGTGGAGTTATCAAAGAGGACAAACAATTGATCCTCTCCATTCTAAGCAAGCTTGGTAAAGATTATTCAGTATTTGTCTCTACTTTCGATTCCGGTTGGCTAACTACCCCGAATTGGAAGATGCCTACCTTGAATGCCTTCATTGAGTCTGTCGCAAAAGAGCATGACAAGTTGATTCAAATGGGGTCCATAAGCTCCAAAGATTCAGCCCTATATGTTCAAGGACCCAAGATCCCGAATGGTAAAGGAAAGCAAAAGAAGGAGAAGCCCAAATTCGAGCCTCACAAGCAAAGAGAGAAAGGAAAACAAACGGATGCACCATCCAGTTCGAAGTTCAAACAAAAGGGCAAAGAAGGTAGCCAAAAATCTAAATGTACTTATTGTAACCGTGGCTTTCATCCCGAAAGTTCATGTATGAAGAAGACTATAGATCAAATGGCCTTCCTTTTGGAAAAGAACAACATAACCCTTCCTGACGGTGCAAGGAAGAAGGATAGGAATGATGATCATGAAAGAGGACAAGCACTCATGGCAACTGTTTCGAATACCACTACTCTCTTGATAGATTCGGGTGCATCGAATCATATGGCTGCAAATATTGATTCTTTTTCTTCATTCGATCCAAACAGATCCATCCCCATCCATTTGGGAGATGACTCAAAAATTTCTTCAAAGGGCAAAGGTACGATTCATGCAGATCATGGAAGCTTTCAGAATGTTCTCTATGTGCCTTCCTTGGCTTCAAATCTTCTTTTTGTGTATCAAATGAAACACACTAGTGAACGGAAGCAAGCTACATTCAGCCCAAATATAGTTGAAATTTATGATATCAAAAGTGGAAGACTCGTTGCAGTCGGAAGGGCAAACCACACTGCAAAATGCTATGAGTTTTCACACTTTATTCCGCTTGCAAAGCCCACTGCTCTTCGCACACATGGTAATGAGGTTAGTAGGCTTTGGCATGAAATATTTGGACATCTTAATTATAAGTATTTTCTGCTGCTATCAAACAAATCCATGGTAGATGGTCTTCCACAACTCCGTTCCTCGAAGGGAATATGTACTGGTTGCATCATTGGGAAGCACCCCGAGCACAGATTCGACCGCGGCAAAGCTAGTAGAGATTCTACAGTTTTGGGGTTGATCCATTTTGATATCAGTGGTCCACTGCCCCATATGTCATTAAATATTTCAAGGTATGTTTTGACATTTATTGATGATTTTTCCCGCTTTACATGGGTATTCTTTCTCAAAAACAAGTCAGAAATGCTTGGAAAATTCAAGGATTTTAAGGCTTCTGTTGAGACCGCCACTGAGAGCAAGATCAAAGCTCTTAGATATGATAATGGTGGAGAATATATTAATTCCAAGTTGCTGCAACCTTGTTCCCAAAGCGGAATTCAGATCCAACATACAGTTCCCTACACACCCCAGCAGAACGGTGTAGCGGAAAGAAAAACCGGTCACTGAAAGAGATGGCTACATGCATGATTGAATCAAAAGGTTTGGCTGAAAATATTTGGGCTGAAGAAATCAATGTTGCTGCATACATACAGAACCATGTTCCACACTCATCCGTGAAAGGTATGACTCATTTCGAAGCATTCTTTGGTCACAAACCGAATGTGTCAAATTTGAGAGTTTTTGGCTCTACTGCATGGGCTAGAATTCCTTCCAAGAAGAGACAAGATTTGGATCCACAAAGCATCGAGTGCATACTGATAGGATATGGGGAAGAATCAAAAGCATATAAACTCATGGATATCAGATCTAAAAAGATATTCATAGAGCATAGTGTGCAATTTGAAGAACCGCTCCAAGAATTGCAACTAGTCAAGGAAGAGACTGCCGATTCACCGCCTTCACCAGAAGAAGATCTGTGCAGCGATAATGAAGGTATGAGTTCTGATATTTCTGATATTTCAGCAGCATATGATGATCATGACATATCAGGTTCGGAATCCGACCATTATGATCCTCCTCAATTACCAAAGTGGTCCCAAAACACTCTCCAATCTGCTGGTTCGAACCTTGGAAATCCTGCTGATCCGAGACGAACAAGAGAAGACTTTCAAAGAGCAGGTATGGCACTTTCTATTGCTGATCCATTACTTCCTGAGATTTTTTATTTGATGGCTGGTTCAGATCCCACATCATACTATTCTGCTCACCAAGATCCGAGATGGCAAAGTGCCATGGATGAAGAGTACAGTTCTCTTCAAAAGAACAACACATGGGAGCTAGTTTCTCTTCCACCTGGAAGAAAATTAGTGAAGTGTAAATGGGTCTACCGCACGAAAGTTGCTGCTGATGGCTCTATCAGAAAATACAAATCAAGGTTGGTGGCAAAATTTTTCTCCCAAGTCCAAGGAGTGGACTACACTGAGACCTTTGCACCAATTGCAAAGATGGATTCCATCCGCCTTGTTTTGGCTATTTCCGCATCCAAGCACTGGGAAGTGCACCACATGGATGTGAAGAGTGCATTTCTACATGGAGACCTTGATAAAGAGGTATATATGCAGCAGCCAGAGGGATACACATCAGATCATCATTAGTTTGTAGATTGAAGAAATCTTTGTACGGGTTAAAACAGGCCCCAAGAGCTTGGTACGCAAAGATGGACTCCTTCCTTCTTTCTCAGAATTTCTAACGGTGCAAATCTGATCCGAATGTGTATCTTCAGCGAGTTAAAGGTAATTTGTTGGTTATTGTACTTTATGTTGATGATCTTATCATTATTGGTAGCACTCTTACTTCAATAAACAAGCTAAAAACTGCCTTAAATCTAGCTTTTGACATGAGCGATTTGGGCTTGCTGAGTCATTTTTTGGGCTTGGAGATAGCTCAAAATTTTGATGGGATCACTATATCTCAGAAAAAATATGCTTCCGACCTGTTATTGAAGTTTAATATGGCTGAATGTAAGGCAGCCCCTTTCCCATTCCTCTCAGGAATCAGTCTTGAGGAGGGAGATTCTACACCGCTTGCAGATTGCAATATGTATCGACAGTTGATTGGTTCACTACTTTATTTGACACACTCAAGGCCTGATATTTCATATGCCATGAGTGCCGTGTCAAGATATGTGCATAGCCACATGAGATTCATTGGCGAGCAGCCAAGCGGATCTTGCAGTATGTGCAAGGTATGAGACAGTTTGGCATACATTATGCTGCAGATTCTGAGCTTGATTTCATTGGTTTTACTGATTCAGATTGGGCAGGTGATAGCATTGATCGGAAGTCAACTTCTGGTTATGTTTTCATGATTGGTCATGGTGCTATTTGCTGGTCCAGCAAAAAGCAAGCAGCCATTGCACTTTCTTCAGCAGAGGCAGAGTATCGAGGGGAAGTCAATGCCTGCATTCAGGCAGTTTGGTTGCAGGGTATTCTTTCCGAGTTTGGTTTTGGTGGCACTAGTTCGACTGTCCTATTTTGTGACAATCAAAGTGCTATCAAGATCTCCATAGATCTAGTTCAGTGGCAGAGGACCAAACACATTGAGATTCATATGCATTACATTCGACAGTTGGTGCATGACCGCACCATCATTCTGCAATATTGCCCTACTGATGAGCAAATTGCAGACATCTTCACCAAGAGCTTCACTGAGAAGAAGTTCTGTTACCTCCATTCATTGTTGGGGGTGAGTTCCATCATGGTGGAGATAGATTGATCCATTATTATGCTTTAGCTTGAGGGGGGGCTTTCTTCCCACTGGGTTTTCCCTCTTTCCTCACTTAGTTTATTTTCAGCATTTTTTGGATTATTGTATTGGGGTGACCTTTGGTCTTAGTTACCAGGGCCCCACATTATTTTTTGCACATCATAGTCTAGCTTGAGGGGGGGTGTTCGTATATCCACATCATCTTTTTCAGGATCTTGCATGCAATTAGGGTTTGCATGCAAATTCTAGGGTTTGCATGCAATTTGCATGCATCCCAGTCACCAGGTTGATGCCTCCAGCACCTTAGCCACCTTATTCTAGCACCCGAGAGCCACTTACTTCATAGTTTTAGCCCTCCTAGTCTGGAAGGCACCCACTTCTCACCTACTGCCAGAGAAGGGCGCACTTCTTCACCTACCACTGTAGTTCCACTTCAGTTACATTCAGTTAGCTCCGATTCTCCCTGATTTGAGGCTAGTTTCACTCCCGACTGACTGTTTCACTTCCGTTGGACCTCCAGATTGACTAGATGACTTGTTCTGACTTCAGTTAGCCTCCCATGCACCCCCCACTGAGCCTCCTTCCCTTAATTAATGCTACACACTTCAGTTACACTTGTTACACTTAGTTAGACTCAGATTGACACCTGGATGACTGGTTCTTGTGCATTGATGAGCACCACCGATTGATGATGAGGACTCCTAGTTGGAGTCAAGCTACTCCATTCAGTGATTCGAATGACCTTCTTAGGCAATTCGAATTGCTCACTCACATTGTCAGATTGTATTGTAATTATTCACCCTTATTGGGATATTGAGCACTGCTGCATGTTTTGCACAGTTTTACACCATATTTTCTATATTCATCTGTTGTGATTGATTTACTTGTTCATTAGATCTGCTGTGACTAATTTTACATCAGTTTCCTCCCTCGCGTAACTTGATTCAAATTCAGAGCTTCCAAGGGAGGCCAATTTCTTACGATGCTTTATCGTGAATTATGCCAATATTACCAAAGGTTTCATGCGACTTTTGAATAAGGACACTCCATTTATCTAGGATGAGTGAGCCCAACAGTCTTTTGACGCTTTGAAGAAAGATTTGGTATCGGCCCCTCTTCTTAGTCCACCCGACTTTTCTAGAGATGTTTTGCTTTATGTGGCCCCGTCTCAAGAGACAATTGGTATGGTCTTATTTCAGGTGGATGATGTGCTCCAAGAGCATGTTGTTTATTACCTTAGTCGAAATTTAGTAGACGTTGAGCTGAGATACTCTCACGTTGATAAATTGGAACTTGCGACTGTTCATGCAGTCCAACGGTTATGGCATTATATTTTGCTTATGAAAACCACCGTTATAACACATGTCAATCCATTTCAGTTCGTGCTCTCACGATGCTTAATTGGGGGGAAGTATAATAAATGGATTGTCATCCTTTAGGAGTTTGATCTCGATTTTGCTTCGGTGAAGTCGGTGAAATCCTTGGTTTTTGCGGAATTGATGTCAGACTTCCCAAGACTTGATGAGGAAGTAGTCCATGAATATTTGTTTGTGGATGAACATTTATTTCTTATGTTGTGAACAGACCCTTGGTATGGGGATATCATTATATATCTCCAAACTCTGAAGGTCCCTGCGCACTATTCACGAGATGAGCGACAGCATGTGCGACATCACACTAAAGATTATGTCATCATCAATGAAACTTTGTATCGTTGGGGAAAGGACTCTATCCTTCGTCGTTGCTTAACTCATGAAGAAGCGGAACTAGTTCTTAATGATTTCCATAGCGGAGTATGTGGTGGCCACTTATCAAAGGTTGTGACAGCCCAACGTATCTTGCGAACGGGCTATTTTTGGCCTACAATATTCAAATATTGTGTAAATGTTGTGAAGAGATGTCACCCTTGCCAGGTGTTTGCTCGGAACATGCACTCACTCCCTGCTCCTTTACATCCGGTCGTCACTGTCGGTCCCTTCACCAAATGGGGGGTATATTTCATGGATTGCAACCCAACCTCGATTGGGGGGCATCACCATATCATTGTGTCCATTGATTATTTTAGCAAATGGGTTGAGGCCATGCCAACCGTTAAACCCGATAGTGCTTCAACAACCCACTTCATTTTCAATTAGATTATAACTCGATTTGGTATCCCGAAAGAGATCATCATTGACCATGCCAGTCACTTCCAAAACCATATGATGGCAGATTTGTCACTCAAGCTTGGGTTTAAGCAAGATCACTCATATTCTTACTACCCCCAGGTGAATGGTCAGGTCAAGGCAGTCAATAAGTCCTTAAAGACCATTCTCCAACGAACCATCCGACAAAGCAAGAGTAATTGGCATATCATGTTATATCTTGCTTTGTGGGCATATCGAACCACATTCAAGACTTCTACTGGGTTCTCACAATTTCAGTTAGTACATGGTGTGGATTTTATCTTGCCGATTGAATGTGAGATCCCTTCATTGAAACTAGCTATAGAGATCCTGCCTGACACATCAGATGTTGAGCAAAGTTTGATCCACCTTGAACAGCTTGACGAGTAGTGTCGAGATGCTGTTGTGGCTATAGATGCCAACAAATGTTGTGTTAAGGTTCAGTATGATAGGTCTGTTTGTCCCCAGCAATATTCTTAAGGTGACTTGGTCCTCCTTTATGACCAAGCTAAGGAACCCCGGGGGCGGGAAAATTTAACCCCATGTGGCACGGTCCTTACATTGTGAGGCATGTCCTTGAGAAAGGAGACTACGAGTTGTAATACTATGAGGGTAACGCCTTGAAGGAGCCTAGAAATGGGCTCTACCTCAAGCAGTATTATGCTTGAGCTTCTAGCTCGAGCTAATACTTTTGTATACTATTGTATAGTTGTTTCTGTACATAGTTTAGATTTCTTTTGGTTTTCAGGTCTATTGATTTGCTTCCATTTGGTTGACAGATGTTAGCGGAATCTCCAGTTTTCTTAGGATTCGCGGATGGGGCTAGCCATCATATGCAAAGACTTGCCTCTGCTGCATGGGTTATTTACTCGCCTGATCATCAGATTGTGTCTTCAAGAGGTGCTTGTCTTAGTCCTACATCCAACAATGTGGCTAAGTACAATGTCATTGTTGAGCTACTTCTCAATGCCATTTTGCATGGTATCCAGTCTTTAGAAGTACACCTGGATTCACAACTGGTCGTGTCTCAATTGAATGGCCAGTACCATGTGAGGGATCCTACGTTACTATGGATATTCTTAAGGGAAAGACTCTTGGAGCGTCAATTTGTTTTTATTACATACATTCATGTTCTAATACGTTTTAATCATGTACTTGATGCATATGCTAATTATGTCCTAGTTTGGAATTTGTCACATCAATGAAAGAAGCATACAAATCACATTCATCCATACATTTGTACATACACAAGTTGTAGAACTGAATAATCAAAGTTTATATATATATATAAAAGGTGGTGTCATGATACAAAACTGGAGCTCGTAGCTCTCAAAAATATACAATCCGATACAAAATAGTGAGACCCCATGGCATCTAAGCCTTGCGAGGAGGTCTCGTCACCTCGGCGGGATGAGTCTAACCATAATAGTGTACGGCATTGGCTATACATCGCAGTAGCCACACCCATACACCTGGTACCCCAACCACATGTCGTTGCATCACCTCAGGGAGATGCTCTACCTTTATCAGTGGTACCCGAGCAGTCATACGAGAGAGGTTAACCCGTATCGTCTCTAGTTTGTGCTCTTCCGCTGCACATACGATCTCACCTCCCCTACCCCTATGGCGGTGCCATGCGAATCCTTGAGGTCTTAGTGGACCCTGATATGCGAGCAAATAGTCAAACATCAACATATGATACCACACCAAAAATATTTTTGCATTTCACTTATAATCAAAAATCCAAAAAATTAAAATACACAAAACTTAAAAGAGTAGTCATACCTACGTCTCCAAATGCGGCCCCTAGTGGGAGTGGCATGTCTCTATCTCCACTGAATTCTATGTCACCATACGGATAGTCATCTATGGCGATGATCTGTCGCACCCACCAGTGAAAGAAATCCTCTGAATATGGTGATTCATGTTGGCCAACACCCTGTTGTGTCAGCACCTCTTCCCACCGGGTCTGGGCGGGATCTCGGCGACTGTGCAAAGGGACTTCAACCCTTGGACTCAAGCCCAGAACCCTCTCAAAGAAGAAACTGTAGAGTATGCTGCCAAAACCAAAGTTCTTTTCCCTACCTAGCTTGCACTCTGTTAGCTGGCTCTTCATGGTAACTAGCAACGTTGTGCACCAGTCATACACAGTTGGTCTCATACATTCTACCGCATAGAATATCATTGGCCTTGAAGCATGATGTAGAGCAGCTAAACCTAATATCCTCCCGAGTGTAATAACTATAATCTTCATAATCAAACTCGTGATGGAATCAATAGGAATCTAGATGCCCACCTTTTGGGTGACAGGTAGGCAATACTTGTCTATGTAATCAGTAATTGTGATTCCACCTCCTACATTGAGGGACCTAAGGCTTGCCACATCCCCTCGGCGAGACAAACCTGTGATGAAATAGATATCCTCCACCTCCAACGGAAGTGGTTGACCAACCAGATCGAAGTTCTGTGCATCTGCATCCTAGTAATCGACCAACTTGTGGAGCAATTGGTTTTGGGCCCTTAAACCTCCAATGCTCCAAAACTTATATAGACTGCATGCTTGTAATGCTTATTGGGAGGGTAAATCTTGCCGCACATGCTCATCAACAATGTCATGTTCCCTTTCTCTCCACTCTAGGACCATCCTGGAGGCAAAAACAAGGACATTTTTTAGTTTCCATGTGTTAAAAACCACCCTCATGGCCCTGTATGTGGTCAAACTTGTATATAGTCACGTTCCGACATGGTCAACGTTTTCCTTGACTGCGTCCAGGAAGCCCTATACGTGACCCGTGAAGATATAGCCCGCGTACAGCGCCGAGTAGGTGTATATCTTAGCAAAGATAAAAAAATTAACCATTAAAAAATGAAAGAAAATCCATGGAAAGAAAGAGGGGGTTGAGACTACCAACTTGATCTAGACGGCTCGAAGATCCAACGCCTGTAGCTCCTAGAATCAGCAACAAAAGATCGAGGTGAAAACTAACCAAAAACACTATTTTGGGTGAAAAGTGAAAATGAAATAGTAAAAGTAATTTTTTATTACTATATAGTTTTTTAAACCCACTTTCCTATAGTTTTTTTCATTTTGAACTATTTTGGACTAATATGTCATCTTGGAGCACCATTTTGAATATATTTTTCCGATGAGAGTGATTTTTTGACCGTTTCGTGCCTTCGGCAGGTATATTTTATACCCATCTTATAGGTTAGATGTCATTTTCGCCTGCATTTTGCATTTGACCTTATGACCATGATCATTAACCCTAGGTGCGACCCCACTTTTTAACCGGCACGAAACCTTCACATTGTTATAGAAGTGTCATTATTTGGCGGTAGAGCTTGTCTGAACATGGGTTCCCTAGTTAGAGCCTTTTTATGTCTTTTGGCGACCATGCCGTTGTTCCTCCTTAGGATTGGGATTCCTTTGTAGTCACGCCATGACTTTGTGACGAAGACTCATACTCTACTTTGTCTTATTCTGGCCATCTCCCATAAGGACTCCCCCATTTATGTCAAGTTGTGATTGCATTGCATCATCCTGCTTACCACTTGAGCCTTGTGTCGGCTCCCGCTTACTCAATTATTAGCCATGTGCCTAAGCACTTTCCCTTTCGATCCAAGCAAAGCTATTATTTTCCTTTTGCAATTTTATGACCCTTTACCGTGAGGGAACACCCCCCGAGTGTCTACATATTGCACATGCTTCCTTGCATCGATCATAGGTATGTTCCACTGCTTGGGACTAGTTTGCTGGCCATTTGACACTCGTTTCCTCACTTGTTGTACTATAAGCAATTTTATTCTTTTTCAAGATTTCATAATATGAAAAAGACCAAAAAATAAAATAACTGAAAAAACCGGATGGGAAAATATTTACTACTTCTTGTTGGCAGCTATCGTGTCGCCTTTGAACAGATAATTCACTCCACTCCATTCATTATGAGTTGGGACTATAGTAGGACCTTAGGAGCTGTACTCATTTCTCCACCGGCTCGTTAAGCTTCCAGTCATTATGGAGCCCTTTGTCAATGCCTCCTATGTCCCAAAGTGTCGTTGTTATCTAGTTCTTGAGTCTATGATTCCTGAGTCTATCTATCTTCTCATGCTCTTGTTCAAAGGAAGTTCTGAAACCAGAGTTGACCACTCCTCATATCTCTTGAGTATTGAATATCAGCCATCCCTTTTGAGTCAATCCGATATGTTTGTCCGAGTTCTTCCAAATCTTTCAACGTAGTTGTTACCTTGTGATGGTTGATGGGGGATGCATTAATTCCCTCCTTCCATCAAGTTTCGTTCTGTCGACTTCAACCCATTTATTCTGGAATTGAGACTTAGAGTCGGTTGATTACCTTGAGACTTACAGTCATTAGTGGTAGGTTCTCTCGCCATCGATAGTTGGGGATTCATCAATGCCTCTTGATCGATGGATTCATCATAGTGTTTGATCTCAACACCTTTATTCACACTTTGATGAATGTACTCTGTTCCTTGATGCCCATTTTCATTATCGGTGGGTTATCTTGCGTATGTTAATGGTATACATCAATGACCGGTAATCAGATGATGCCACATCAGGTTCGACATCAGCACCTTTATTCGCTTGATAAGGCATGCACTATTGGTGATTTGTGTATAAGACCTCCAGAATTTAGTGGCATTCAGTATGCTACTCATGATCATGATTGTACTTATGATATGTCGTTATCATACATCAGCAGCTTGTACCTTCAGTTTGCACCAGGGGTTTCCTTTTCAGCAGGAGACCGTATCTTACTGTATATGGGTCATGGCTATGACCGCCTATGACATGTATTCACTATATATTGCCTATTCATGGCCATTGTATCAGATTGTTCTATTGTACCGAAATGTATTCAGAGATATCATTGTATTATGACGAGTGGGCTACTCCTTCCATTTGTGTCTCCATTACTCCACTTCTGATATTTATAAAGTATTTCAGTCATCGTAGTACCTTCTCTGACCTCACACATTAGGGGGCATCTGTTACAGCGTAATTTTCCACCTTGTGAGCATCAACACTCATTGACCTTCAGTATCCATTTTATTGACTCAAATCCACATTTTATCCTCCAGGAACCCATTGTTCCATATATTTGTTCATGTACACTAGTTGTTCCACTATACCTAGCGTATACGCAGGCTGCACCAATATAGCCCGCGTACATCGAGTTAAATGGTAAAAAAAATAGAAAATTACTTTTCACTCCAAAAAGAGGTCTTAGGGTGACCTTTGGCCCTCCATGTACCCCAGAAATGACTCGATTCAACCTTTCACCTACCTTTGAAGGGTTATATATTGAGCACTTATGGTGCATGGAAGGAGGAGGAAAGAGAGAGGATAGAAACTCTATTGGATTTTTGCCGCGACTTGATTCTACATCCATTAATCCTTGTTGTTGTGAACCTCTTATGTTCACCTACCAAACTCCTTCATAGTTTGAGTTTTCCATTGCATGGGGGATTGAAGTGGTGGAGGCACAAGTGGAGGGACCTAGTTCTTGGTTCAGATGAGTTGCCGTTAAGAGGTTGTATCATGTACTTCTTGTTTTCATTAATAGAAATACTCATTTTCTCGTCCAATCAATCCTGTAAATGTTTGTTTAATTACATTGGGTTAGATTTTCTTATTATATCATGGACCATGCTATTTTTTATGCTAATATCTTTCACATATTATATGCACTTGCTTGTATTTTTTGTTGAGACTAAGCTGCAGGTTCAAGTGTAGAGATTGGAACTTGCTCAACGGGGATCTTCTTCGAACATCCGGTTGAAGGTTGTCCATTCATCCACATCTTAGAATTTATATTTATAATAGAATTGCATTGGGAATTGAGTTGATTTCTGGTAGTCATCTGTCTGTTGTGGTCTACCCTGAACCAAGGAAGTTTTTCTCCATAACAGAAAGAGGCTCTGCAACTGTGTGCGCAGAGACCCATTGTAGAGAATATTCTGCAGTTGTGTGCATAGACTAGAACTGTTAACCCTTCCCATTAATATAAGCAACAGTTCCTGTGGATGTAGCTCCCATATGGGGGGTGAACCACGTAAATTGTGATGTACCAACTTAGTGTTTGGCACAAAAACTCAAATTTTCTCAATTTTGATCAAAACAAGGGCTAGGGAAGCTAAAACTGCTGTAGATGGAAAAGGTAAAAGGTTAAGGATGGATAAAGGGTTCTGATATGGATTTATACCTCTGCACAATGTATTGAGACCATTTTTGTTTCAAACATCAGCAGGTTGAAGTCTACTCCAATGCTCTTGGGTTTCTCAGCATATGCAGATTAGTATGGGTAGGGAAATTTACAGAGGATTGGAAAAGGTTGTTGTGGGAATAAGAGAGGCTGATAATCATTCATTTACAGTAATTGGTTCATATAATAACATTCCAGAAAGTATTATGCAGATCTGAGCAAGTATAATAACAAAACTAGTAATTTGGCAATTCGGGACAACTCAACTGGGTCGATTTATGGACTTCCAAACAATGCTCAAAGGCACTCTAAATTTTGAACAGATGTTGTATCATGACATTATATGTATTAGCTAACTACAGGAACTGTAATGACTTCAATTGGATCTTTATTCATCAATTTATGAACCATTCATTGGAAGCTAGTCAAAATCTAGCTAAATCTAGCAGGGGTGCATAATTTAGAGAATAATTCAGAGTTATGTAAATTGTATTGAAATGACTGATATCAGAACTTTACATACTTTGTTATTACATCAGTAGTAGTCCAAAATTCCACTCAGAAGATGAAGGAAGAGTCTCTCCTCTTGCACATAAGAAACTAGTTGTAGAATAGGAGGAGGGAGGATTCGATTCCTGTCTTTGGAGAAGATGGTTCAGAACTCCTATTTCGACCTGGGAAGATTTAATACTCTGTTATAAAATCAAGAAAAGGCCAATATGCCTCTCATAAGTTGAAGGAATAATCTCTCCTCTTGCACATAAGAAACTAGCTGTAGAATAGAGAGAGGATGGAGGATTCGATCTCTAACTTGATGAAGATAGCTCTAAACTTCTGATTTCGACCTGGTAAGATTCAATACCTGCAAATAAAATCAGTGACAATGGCTGGATTCCATCATCCTCTCACATAAAGCTGGGACACATCTCCCATGCTTGACTAGGGGCACACCTCCCAAGTCTTGGATGCACAATGCATTCATAAAATTCCTTACACTAGCAAAAGATGTGAAAGGGAGTTGCTTGTATTGTTTTATAGAATTTTGGGTGACCTACTGAGAAAGTTACTTAGCTTGTTGACCTGTGAGAATAGGTCACCTATGAGTGGGTAACCTTCCTTGATTGTTTGCTTGCTTTGCTTGGCTTTTCTTACTTTCCACTTTTCTGACTTTCCTTCCTTTCTAAACTTTCCTTCTTTCAAAACTTTCCTGCTTTTCCAACTTGCCTGTTTTTTCCTGGATTTATGCTGCTTTTCCTGAAATGAACCTCTTTTCACCATTTTAGCAACATTTTTGGACTCTAGTGTTTACTTGACTTCTACCCCAAGTAATTCCTCTAACCTTATCCACCAATTCGAATTAGTGGGTCATGTTCTCCATTTATTCAACATAATAAATAAAAATATTAATTGCATCAATAATTAATAAATGCTCTATTAATTATTTATTCCAAGTGGGTAGAAACTATAGATAAAATTAAATGCACTCTCCTAAATAATTAATTGCCTGGAATACAAAATTTAACCCCATGGTTATGCAGCTGCCTCCTCAACCCAAGGGTTAGGTTGGGTTAGGAACTTGTTCCAATGATCAATTTTGTGGGGACATGACAGTCCTCCCCTCCCAAGATTGCTTTTCCTCAAGCAAAATATCCCAAGAGGTCCATCATGCTTTTGCTGCACTACTCTGATCATAACCATCTCTCCAAGAAAATATTCACCACATGTGTAATTGAACATGCCTACCTCTATCCAAGTGAAGCAACTGGAAAGTGTTCCTGGATCCCATAAAAATATTAGAAATGCAAAGATACCACTATTATGTAAACTATAAGTCCATCCAAGGAGGTGTTCCCCATGTAGGAAACTAAAACCAAGTGCAACGTAGATGAACTAGTGCAAAAGAGGGTTGGTTTGCTCCATCTTGCAACCATGCAACAACTACTCTAAGGAAAAATAATGCCAGCATGTACTATCCCAATGGCTCAACTCTCTGCCACTGATTCCACTCAAGTGGAAAGAACATGTGTTGCATACCTCCATCAAGTATATACTCATCCCATCAGTGGATGAACAAACACTTATCAAATCAGGTCCAAGTAAGAAGCTTGTGCCTTCTCCAAGTGCATGTCTCCAATGGCTCAACAAATTATTTTGTAAGCTTTCTTGCTTAGCTCTCTTCCACCTACCATGAGAAAAACTATTTCTGCTAGGAGACTCCATGTGTGACATGTAATCTTCCACCCAATCCACATGTGGATGAATGGTATCTAATGGTAGGCGAAATATGTACCTATGTTGCTGATCACAAAACATATCAATGTCAAAGGGACTAAAAATCTTACACATAAACATTTTACCTCCTAGAGTCTTCAACTTGGTGGTGCATCTATCCATAGATGGACATAAATCTCTACTACTTAATTCCAAGGATATGAAATCAAGATCATGGTTGTTGGTAGGAATGTGAGCCTTTTCCAAACCCCATGTATTTACCATCAAGTCATCTCGAATTATTGTGGGAGCCTCCTACTCCTCTTGGTGCATTATCAAGAAAAATCCTTTCACCCAATTCTCATTTTCAAGTGATGTGACTGAAACAAAAGTGTGGAGTGAAAGAGAATGGATAAACTCTTTGTAACAGTGATCGACCAAGCATGTGGATCTATGTACCTTCTCATCATGGGTTGATCCCTCAAATGTGATACCATGTGTCTCCTCCAAAATTATGCATCTCTCATCATGTGGTAACTCATAATCTCTGTGGAACAAGGCAAGTTCTTGGTTACCTTCTTGCTTGATTTCAGCCCTTTCAAGCACATTCAAATCAGCATGCACCTCATGTTCCACCATCACATGATATTTCTCTGTAGAAATATGAAAATCATCAACCAAAAGGGAATGGATGATTGGAACATAGGAGGGAATATGAAATCTTAGAAACTCTTGCTGAAGTTGCTCTACTTGCATCTGAGATTCCAAGAGAGTACTTTGAGTACTTCCCAAAGAATCTTGGGTGGATTCCAACTCATATGAGAGATTTTCAAGATCTTCTTCATTCTTCAATAATAAAACATGATACATTCTTGAAATACCAAACAAATAATCTCTGTTAGAAATCAATTGTGAAAATTTAACTTTAATGTTTGTCATTGACTTCTGGATCTCCTCCAAGTCTTCAATGGAGAGTGGATTTTTCCGTGATGCAGCTCTCCAAAAATATTGTGACACTAAAGCATGAGTGAAATGGAGAATTTCAATGGTCTCCTTGATATTCAATGTGTACATCTTTAATGTCCCTTCAAGGAAGGATGGTTTATGACGGTGAATATCCTCTTCTTCAAATTTCCATTGTTTTTGCAGTTATTCTACAACAACTTCCATGAATCTGAAATCAATTCCTCCTCTCTCTCCATTCAACTATGATGAGTGGAAACCAAAGATAATAGCATATCTAAAGAGACAAGGTCTTTTTGACATGTGTATTGGTGTTATGAGATATTTTTCTTCCTATGTAGAAGAGAATGATTGGATAAATGAATGCGATAGATCAATTGGATCAATGTGTATTGCTATGTCTCCTAGTATGCGCTACCTCATTGATACTGCTGAATATCCAAGTGATCTATGGGCCCAACTGGACAAAGAATTTGGCAAGCAGAATGAAGAGATTGGTGTAAATTATTTGGAGAACAAGCCTAGTGATACCTCCTTAATTGTTCTCTCTAATTATGTCTCAACCTCAATCATATCTCATGATGAAGTTGTTCAAGATGAAGAAGAAGCTGCATATTCAACACTTATGTTATAAGTGTCTTCTATTTCAAATTTTGAGCAAGATAATCCAGTTCATGCTCTAGAATCTGAAGAGGTTCTTAAATCCTTTATTTCACATGAGTTTGTTGGCGTGTAGAATGATGATCTATTGAATGATTTGGAGGTTAAATCAGAGTTTGGAGGTGATAGATTCGCCCTCCTTTATCACATGATTCCTATGAACTTCTATTTCATCATTGGCACATGCTCTTAGAGTTTCTCTGAATATGGAGAACACTACCATTCGCTCGGGTTCAAGTCTCAGTCATATTTTGGTGATTTTGATTTTCATCTCACCACTATTGGTTCAAAGGAGATCACAAGAAACTCTCTATCAATTCTTGGAGCTGATTTGAAGTCCAAGCCACCACCATCATGCCATAGTTAATTTGGTTATGATCTCACCTATGTTGGTCCAAAGGAGATATCAAAGAACTATCTACACATTCCTAGAGTTGATCCTACCCCAGCTAGTTTGAATCACAGGTTCCAGGATGATCTTCATATTTTTGGATTTGTTCTCACCATGTTCGGTCTGAAGAGCAAGTTCAAAAATCCTCCATATTCGCTTGCATCCACTGAAGAAGAATACAAGCACATGTTTTTGGAGCATGGTCCACTACTTCCCAAGAGGAAGATACCTCCAGACATAATCAAGCATCACACCTACTTGAGTTTGGAGCAATTAATCTTTTGGTGTGTTTTAGTCCAATTTGAGGAGGGGGGTTTCCCATGAGGTTTTCCCCATTTCCTTGGTTCATGGACTATTCTTTATTTTTATCATTTATTTGACTGTATGGGTTAACTTTGGTCTTAGTAACCAAGGCCCAGGATGAAAAAGTATGGATTAAGGGGGTGTGTTAGGATATTTCAATACTCCATCCTTGTCCTACCTAGCATTATTTATTTTTCCTAGTTGTTGATTATGTCATTTCCCCCCTAGTGGTGTGCAGATGTCATATGGGATCCATATACCACCTTCTGATCCCTACATGCATCATTTTAGGACCACTTCCGTCAGTTCCCTATTTTATAGGAACTTACTGAGTGTTCAAGTTCACTCCACCTGAGTTATCTGACTCTTGTGTGGGGTTAGAGCTCTGGATGCCACTGATTGTGGCCTCATGTGCTCTTTTCTTACTGGCATGCATGACAAACTCACTATTGCGCCCTCCTTATTCATTTAACTAATTGTGACTTCGGTTAACTGAGTCTAGGTTCAGTTCAATTGACTTTGAGTCTTTTGGAGCACTCCAGTGATGATAATCCCTATGCTAGATCAACTGAGGTTCAAATTCTCCTGTGTGATTCGAATTCTCTCCATTGTATTATCATTGTTCATTATACTAATAATTGACTAGTGTGACATTATTCTACTCCTATCTAAGTTCTGTTGCATTATTATTCTGCTTTTTTTACTGCAGTTTTCACTCATATTCATGTTTTCTACGCATTCTTTCTTTATGAGGTATCCTCGGCTCTTTAGATCTGCTGTGACATAGAATTTCATGTGCAATACTATCTCCTTTCTTTATGTAGCTCTTTTATCTCCAAATATCCATATCTCCAGTTAAAAAACAATATACCACAAGGGAAACAAGAAAATAGTAATAGCATATAAACATAAATCAATCTAAACTAGCAGTCAAAGAAGCCAATTCTAAATATCTTATAATAACAAGATGTTTATGGAAAGAATCTACATTAATGTAATAATAAGAAATACATAGAGATAGGTTACAACCAATCTTTGACGTTGTAACTCCTTCCAAATGATCCTAGCCTCAAAGATCCAAGCTCTTTCCTGTTGATGGATGAAAGAGAAGCAATCCTAGAAGAATTTCACCATCATTTTAGTACTCTATATTCCTCCTACTTGAACATGGAGAGGGGGTTTGTATTTATAGGCCTAAAAGGATAGGAGAGGTTGAGTATTTGTAGGAGAAGCTCAAGGGATCATCCCGAAATCCAAGGGAACCGAATGCCTCCTTTCCTAGGTCATAGGGATAATCCCCCACATAACCAAGGATTATAGATGTCAATCGAAGCTTATCTTTTTCCTTTTAAACAAACAACACCACACCTTGCACACAGACAACCTGCATCTTTGAAGGGTGATGCATCTTGTGCAAAGGCAACTAGCATCACTGACCCGCTCTGTCAATGTGCAGAGCACGTCACTAGAGGTTTGACGCGCCTTTCCAATGAGCAGGGTGCATCGGGATGAAAAAAAAAAGTAGAAGGAGCAACAACAATTATTTGGCCCAAGTGCTTTAGGAATTAGGGAAAATAGAGGATACATAACTCATAATTGCGATATTTTGGTGTAACAGTCATGTCACTTTTCCCCCTTTTCCCCTTTTAGTGACTTAGGCACAAAGTCACTAGGAGAACACTTTCCTAGGTACAAAATCAACAAACGCGAGTGCAATATAAAATGAGTGCATTATGAAATGAATCTGTGTTATATCGCACTCACGCTATGTATTTTTACATTTCTATAACGCATATGCAATATATCACATATGTGGTATATTAATTTTGCATTTCTATAACGCATATGTAATATAACGCATATGCGATAACACATATGCGATATAACACATATGTGATATATCGCATATGTGTTATCGCATATGCGTTATAGAAATGCAAAATTAATATTATATTATATTACATATGCATATGCGTTATATTAATTTTGCAATTTCATTACGCATATGCAATATATCGCATATGTGTTATAACACATACATGTTTGTTACACTTAGCTATGGTTACAAGATCGAGTCTCACCAAGCCCAAACGTGATAATGCAAGCACATTTATAAAGTCCGTAATGAGTGAACATTTATGGAATCCATGGTGGCACAAAAAAGTGCAAGACACAACTTCGTGCGACCACCCCTTACTCATTTTCTCCTTTGTAACATGTACATAAGCATCACACCCAAAACTTTCAAATTTTTAAGAGATGGTTTCTTACCATTCCATACCTCATGTGAAGTTTTGTCAACCAATGTTGATGTGAGTGAACGATTTACCATGTAACATGCAATATCCACTGCTTCTACCTAGAATTCCTATCATAACCTAACACCATTGAACATGCTCTTTTCCTTTTCCATCAACATCCTATTAACTCTTTCTGCAACTCCATTCTATTGAGGTGTGTATAGAGTAGTCTTCCACTTTTTCATTTCGCATTTCTTACAAAATTCCTTGAATTCATTTCCACATAACTCTCCACCATTATCTTTCCTCAGCACCTTTATTTTATTTTCTACTTGATTCTTTACAAGATCCTTAAATTCTTTAATTTATCAAATACCTCATATTTCTTTCGGAGGAAATAAATCCATGTGTTTCTTGAGAAATCATCTATAAATGAAACATAATACATAGATTCACCTAATGATGGAACACACACATGTCCAAACACATCATTGTGTATTAACTATAAAATCCTCTTCTCTCTTGTAGAACCATATGTAAATCTTAGTGAATTTTGTTTTCCATATATGCAATGTTCATAGAAATAGAAATCTATTGTGCAATTAGCCATATCTTGAACCATACCTTTACCATGTAATATTCGAAGATCCTTCTCTCTAATATGTCCTATCCTTTGACGCCATGGCATTTTCTTTTCTTTAGGGGTTCTATATTCTTTATTTACACCTTCATGAACAACATAACTGTTATACCCATCGGTAATTGTGTTTCCCAATAGCTTGTACAAAGTTCCATTTTAGACTCCCCTTAATAAGACCATTAATCCTTATGAATTGTGTTGCATGTTTCTTCTATGAACACAAACTATACACCTGCATCACCCATCTTAATTATTAATATCAAGTTTCCAGCCAACTCTGGAATGTGCAAAACCCTAGGGAGAGTTCTACTCCTTACATCCTTGAGTAGCAACTTAATTCTCCCAAGTCCTATGATTCTAGGCATCAATCATGTCCTAAGAAAAAAACACCTCCATTGTACTTCTCATATTTAGAAAACCATTCCCCATAAGGATTCAAATGAAAAGATGCACCTGAGTCAATAAGGCATACATCACAATCTGAATGGGTACTTGTAAATGCTAGGTACAAATCCCTTCCTTCTGAGAAGGTATTTTCCTCTATGGAAGGGGCATCATGAGATCCCTTCCATTTATCATTATTTTTAGATCTATAATCCTTCTTATAATGCCTAGATTTATCACATTTCCAAGATTTTCATGGATATTTAGATCTACCTTTAGATTTAGATCCCCCCCCGAAGGCTTATTGTTTTATTTCTATCAACCTCTTACAAACAAGGCATTTGTGCTTTAACTATCCATGGTTTTTCACCTCATTTCCTATGATAATATAAATATCGATATATCATCAAACTTCAATGTGTTTTAATTAGCATTACCAATTTCTACATTTAGATTGTCCCAAGAATCTGACAAAGAACATAATAATGTAATATATTTATCTTCTTCCTCCATCCTAATGTCAATGGAGACAATATGATTGACTTGATTATTAAATAAATTTACATTTTATGTCATTAACTCTCTATCATCCATCATAATATGATACAACTTCTTTTGAAGAAACAACTTGTTTAACAGGGACTTTGACTGCTACAAACTCCCTGACTTATCCCACAACTTCTTTGTACTCATCTTCTCTAATGAAATTCAACAATACTGAATCTAATAAGAAAATTTGAATCATACTTCTCACCTTTTTTTGCAGCTTCTCCCAATCTTCTTTCTCCATAGCAACCCACTATTCACGATCCACAAGAAGATATTCCATTTTAAGCTTCTATAGCTCAAAACTTCGATAGTTAAATTTCTCAATCTCGATTCTATAACATCTTTCCACTCTTTCAATACACGAATCACCACTAAAAATATCTCAATGGCCTCATATTTATCACAAAAAAGAATAAACTTGTTCTATCAAACAAGCCAAACCCTTATCAACAAAGGCGTCCCCTTGAAGCCAATAATCAAGCTTTGCTACCACTTGTAAGTTTTAAGCCTGTGAAATGAAACAATGCATATAAATTTTTAATCAAAATAGAGATTAAAACAATGGCACACACAATACACACATATTTATCCTTGAAATGCTTAACTGGGAAAACCAACAAAACTTAGAGCCACACATCTTTTTTCTCAATGTATATTCTTAACCATTTGCAATGCAATATTTAAGTATTCCACAACATCAAAAACTCTAATTCGATAGTCTAGATTAGATTACAACTCTAATCCCTTAATTGGGATTAAACTACCCATTTAAAAAAAAAATAGCTCATTATTTTTCGGGGCATTGCCCCAAAATCTCACATCATAGCTTGGCGCTACCCTCATGCAAAGAATATAACACATACTCAACATTTATCAATGTTGATTTTCTTCTTTATGCTAGTTAAAATAGAGAGATAATTTTGAGCATCTAGATTAGAGTTGATCATCTCCTTATAATATATTCATTTTAGTTTATCCTCTAAATATTTATCACACCACAAATTCTCCTTAAATTTAGATTTAATAATACTTTTAATTTTATCATTATTCAACAAAGTGACCACTACTTTGACACCCTAATGTAGCCACGACATGGTATTTTTATGCCAAACTCGCTTAATTCATAAGATGTTTTGAATAGAGTGAGAAGTTATCTTAGGAAGCCTCTTATCTCCCATGTTTTTATCTTGTTCTTTTACATTAAGTACTTAGTCATAGGCATGCTCTCAATGGGGAAAAAACTTGCTTATATGAGGAGGATAGGATAGGGTGTATTGCCTTTAATTTTGATATCATTTGCTATAAAGCACTTTTGGATTTGTTCTATCCTTCTCCATGATTCTCTAGAGATGTCGCAATCCCAAACTTCACTTTCATATAAGATAATAGGAGTGATGAGGGTCTCAAAGATGAGTTTTCTTCTTATCCCAAAGCCAAAGGCGTGTTAGTTTACAAGTGTTTTCAAGTCCATGATAAATTTTCCACTCTCCATTAATCATTTTCTCAATGCTATAGTTCTAGTTAGGCTTGTGATGAAGATTGATTATGAGAAATTTATATGAAGTCACTTCCTCCAATTTGTTGTTGTCATACATGAAATTAGTATAAGTGATATTTTGGGATTTGATTATCATAACCTTTGTTTTGTTAGTGTTAATAGTCATACATGTACTAGAGAAAAAATCCTTTAGAATTTTTAGTTTCTTGTTGAGATCATAAGAACTACTCACCATAAGAATAATACCATCAACGTAAAGAAGAAGGATGATGACTATGCTGGCTAAAGTAATGCCAACACAATTGTCACGCAAACAACACTCTAGATTGTCAATGTATATACCAAAAAGGACAGGGGATAAAGGGCAACAATTTATTTCTTTTGACCATCCCTCATAATTCCTAAACTTGACAAGATCCTTCTAATATAACCTTATTACAACAATCTCAACTTGAAAGGGTCTTTTAGCTCTTCTAATCTATTCCAAATATTAGTTCTAGGCATTGTGTCAAGTGCTTTTCTAACATCAACAAAACAACATAGAATTTTGATTTTATTATTACGACACCTTTTAGAAATGGTCTTGAATGTAACAAGGTGGTCCACATTTGAATGATAACTCCTAAATCTTGCGTAGCCTTTAACTTTTTTTCCATGATTTTCCAGCTATATGTTGATCTTCTTTCCAAAATAATTCCATTTAACCTAGTTAAAAGATAGTTAATCAGAATGGTCGTATAATTAGATTGATTATTTTTATCTCCACTCTTAAAAATAGGAACAATGATGCTTTCTATGCAGGGTTTAGGGAAACTCCACTACATTGTTAAATTGAAGAGCTCATGGATGTGAGGAATGAGGACAGGCCTGCCAATTTAAAGATTTATGGTCGGTATACTTCAATGTCCTTCTCATTTTCTTTTGCAATTACTCAACCTGAAATGCTATCTCTTTTAAAGAAAAAATATATTCCTATGTATAAGGAGTTTGAATGTTTCCATGAAATCAAGGGATTCATAAATATTTTTAAGGTAGGTATTCCAATACCTCAAGGGAATCATATTGTTTTCTTTAGTTTTAAGATTTAGAATTTGCCTCCAAAATTTCTTAAATTCTATCTTACAAAAGTACAAAAGCTTCTCTTATTTTCTATGTATATATTACATTTTCTTCCTTTTAATTATAACAAATATTATCTTTATTTAATTTATTATTTAAATCCCTTAGAAATTCATCAAGTTTATTTTATATAAGATAAATTACTTTTAAATATCATAATTCTCGAATATATTAACATTACACTCTACTTTATACTTATACTTCTCCAATATAACATAACACTATGCTTATACTTCATGTTATAAAATTTCATAAATTATAACACTATACTATACTTATAACATAACATTAAACTTATACAGTTTCATGTTATAAAATTTCATAAAATATATCTCGATGAGTTTAAACCAGCATAGATCCATCTTAAACCTGTATCTATTAAGCACCGAGAGGGATCCAATTTCTTGAGGTGTATTTCTTTTTTTTTTTAATTTAAACTCAAGAAATTTAATCTTTCTTGATTGATAAATCCGAGTTTAGGTTTTAAGTTTTTATTTTATAAACGAACATCTATATTTTAATTACTTTTCATAATATTTTATTTTGTGAACCAACATGGATTTTTTTTTAAAAATACTTTCCATAATTTTTTACTTCATGAGCCAACATGAATTTTTTTAATTATTTTGTTACAAACGTTATTTTGTTACAAACATTACAAAACGTTACATCACGTTACAACTTCTCCCCCATACTGGGCTATAGAGCACCTCGTTTCACTCAAAAACCACAAAACAAAAAACCAAACTAAAATTTTTCACAATTAATATATACAATCACCAAAGTAAAGCAACAAAATAACTGTTTGATTTGATACTTCCTCCACAATGATGACAATCAAGATTTGAGTAACAAAAATATCATGAAATATAACAATCAACAAGAAACCACTACGTAACCAATGGCTGACTTGTCTTCCAGAAATTAGTCACTTTCACAAGATGCAAGTCTTTTTAAAAAGGTGAAGCCCCTTTCAGAGGTTATATCTGCCGAGAATCAGAGTAGATTGCAATAAGCTTTGAGTCCAAATAAACTATTTTTAATCAATGTGCCATGTGCAACAATTTTTTAATTATAAAGTTTATTACAGTTTTGTAAATTATATATTAGAAAATTAAAAAGCACATTTAAAATTTTTAGAATATAATTATTTTTTAATTGATTGACTAATTTTTTTATTATGCTAAATAAAAAGTAATGTTAAAATATATATTTTTTTATAAAATTTATAAATGACAATTTCATGCTTTTTAAAGTATTTTTTTATAATTAATATTTTTTAATATTTTAGTTTAAATGGATGAATCGCAACAATTGTTTTTCTTCACTATGTTATTAGGGTATTTTTTTATAATAACAATTTATTAAATTTTATTGGGTAGAGAGTTTAGAAGGGTTAAATGTGATTTTTTTTATTGTATTACATAAAAATAAAAAGTAATTTTAAATATTAATTAAAATTAAATTTTTATATATGTGGTTGTCAATTAAATAATTGATTTTTTGATTATTCATTTTAAAGAATTGAAAGATTGAAATACTTGCACGAGAGTAGTGGGGTGCTTGACAATCTAGTATGATGTATCATTCCCATAAAATAAAAGAAATAAAATTGAAAATGATGTTAGGTGAAACAAAAAAGAATATATTGATTTCATCTTAAACTTACATAAGTTAGATATATAAAGCACGAGATCAAATATCTTGAGGTGTAACTTTTTTCTTAATGTGTAAAAAAATTAAGACTATATATATATTACACCTCAAAAAATTGGATACCTCTAGGGTTTAAGATGGATCTATGTTGGTTTAAAGTACGATGATGATGTCAACAATTTAAACACCCCTTAAAAAATTTATTTGAAAACAGAATACCTTTCTTGCCTAGCAATTTTTTTCTTTTCTTTTCATTTCAAATATGATGGCATAACCTCTATCCACAATAATATAAAACAAACTATAACTTAGTTTAAATTAATTTGTTACATCCATTCTGTAACACCCCTAGTTTGAACCCCTAGTCTAGCTATGCCAAGATGTAATTGTTGTTTATAATTCCTATAAGGTTGGATGTATTGTATTTTGTAAATATTAATACTAAAAAATCCACAACTAGCTATGTTGAGGCAGTGCGTTGAAAAGATTAGGGACTTGTGTATTCACCGGAGACAGTAAGGGGGTTAAATGACTTAGGTGGGGAAAACCATGCTATAACCCTGTTAAATATTTAAGTCCCTAAAGTTTATCCTAAAACTTAAACCCATTTAAATGACTTTAGTTTATATTTTTTAAATCATAATTATTAATTAATCATGATTAAGTGTGATTTTGTTGTTTTTATGTTTTTACATGAAAATAAAAAAATGGCTGGAAGAGCCCATGTGGGTTCTAGATTGCATGCAAGGAAAAGTGGGTGCACCCCATCGTGTGGAAGGTGTGGAAGAAAATTGAACTCAGAGAAAAATTTCCCATGCCTAGGTGTGTCTGAGAGAATAGAAGGGTAATTATTATCTGAGAACAAAAACTGATATGAATCCCTAAACCTGTGAGCCAAATTGCTGATAATTTTCTGTTGAAATTCTGTCCATTTTGTTTCTGTTCATTCCAGTGAAGTGGAAAATGGTGTAAGCAGCTGTCTTGGTGGATTTATGAGCACAGATGGCAGTGATGTGTCTCATTGTTGTCCAATCAAAAGGAAATCAAGGAGTTTAAGTGCACTGTTTGGCATGGAATTGGATTCAACCCAATTTTCCTAATTGCCAAGTGTTAATTCTGAAAGAGTTTGAGAATTGGAGAGGTGTCTCTTTGGTGAATGCACAAGTCCCACCTTGGGGGTGGTGTTTTGCGGAGAAATTAATGAGCGGAATTACCTACGGTAGGGTGGAGTGTGGAAGCCACACAACCAGTTGCCCACTTCAAGTGTTCAACATATAAGTTTAATTAATGAGAATTGTGTTTTTAATTTTCAATATTAATTCATGATAAAAATTTGCCATGGTTTTCTATTTAAATTTAAGGAATTCATGAGTTGCTTGATTGAATTCATGCACAAATAAATTGTTACAAGTTTAACTCTACAATTTATTTGTTTTTTGTTTTAAATTTATGGGTTTAAATCCCTATTTAATTTTTCTTTTTTATTTTGCCATGAATTTTGTTAAATTTTTATAAATGATTGGAAATTTAAGTGTGGAAAATTATTTTTTATAGATGAACAAATTATAAATTCTGGAAGTGAAGATGAATTCTGGGAATCTAAGTTGTTGGTGTATGCATACACCCATAGGGGCAATTTTGTATACCCATTACTTGTGTTTTTCTTCCATATAACATTTTGGGAATTCCCATCCCATGTGCATTCTCCATTAAAACATTTTTGCTAAACCCATCTATTTTTATACATTGCTAGAAAATGATTTTATGCCCAGTAATTCTAAATCAACCCAAGAATCAATGTTTAGGTGCTATTAAATATCTAGTTTAAATGATAGTATAAATTTTTATACTTAGCTGGAATTACATGTTTCATGAACAATATATATGTCATTAAATGATAGAAGCAAAGATGAAAGTTTATTCCTCAAACTTAGTGAATTTTAATTTCTATCACACTTCATATTTATCATAGTTTGTTTCTCTCACAGTTATTTCTCTCACAATTATCTTTGTCACGGTTCATTTATGTCATAGTTATTTTTGTCACAGTTCATTTTTTGTCACAGTTCATTTCTGTCACAATTATCTCTGTCACAATTCACTTCTGTCATAGTTATTTCGGTCACATTTCATTTCTATATCAATTCATCTCTTCCACAATTCATCTCTGACACATTTCATATATGTCATAGTTCATCTCCTTCGCAGTTTGTATTTGTCGCAGTTCATCTTCGTCACAATTCATTTTTGTCGCGGTTCATCCCTGTTGCAGTTCATCTTTGTCATTGTTCATACTGCACAGTTCCGAGGAAGGAGTATACTGCATAGTTATTTGTGTCATAGTTATTTTGTACCCATTTCACAGTTATTTGCGTCACAGTTATTTCATGTCAGTTACTCTATTTCACAGTTATTTGTGTCACAGTTATTTTGTAAAACAATTCCCCTATGTCACAGTTACTTTGTATATGTGTCACAGTTATCTTGTGTCACAGTACCCCTGTGTCATCATTATTTGTACTTGTGTCACAGTTACTTTGTACCTATGTCATGGTTATTTGTGTCACAATTCCCATGTGTCACAGTTATTTTGTACATGTGTCACAGTTCCTAGTGAAGAAATATATTGTTATACTTAAAATTACAATAAAACAAAATATGTTATGAATTTATGGTTTGGCTTGGTGTAATGTAAGCTTACATGGATCTACTATGTTTCCACTAAAATGTTTATCTTACTAAGCATTTGTGATGCATTTGTTAACCTTTATGTCTGTAGTTTTTTATAAAATAAAATAAAAATTGTGTTTTAAGACTGGTGTAAATGTTGGGTGCGTTACAAATTGGTATCAGAGTTGAGGCAACAATGCTCGAGCCTTTTGGGTATTTTATTATATCCTTGAATTGAATATTGCATGTTTGAAAGATAAAATAAATATGCAAATGATCAATGATGTGAACTAACAATCATGGATGAATTTCAGATTGCTAGTGACAACAAAACTTTTCAGGCCATTGTACTTGCAGATTGCTAGTAAAGTAGGCAAGCAGTATTAAAAACATTGAAGAAGAACCTGCATTATTCAATGCTGAGGAAGTTGGTATGGATGTTCAAAGAACTAAATCCAATGGTTTTCAGACTGATATGGGAACAATGGAAGTTTTCCAAACCTTGATGGACATACAAATTGGGAATGGAAAATTTTTACAGATCCTGGAACAACAAAACCAAATAAATCAGCAAGTGATGCAGAATCTGGTACAGTTACAAAATCAGATGCAACAAGTGTCTTTCATTGTAAGAAGGTAATAAGAAGAATCAATGAACATAGATATTCCTAATAGATATCAACACTCCAAAGATAAAAAAAAATAAAGGAAAAAAGAGGGTTGCATTGCCAATATCAAGCAATTGAAAGTCATCATGGGAATGTGATGCTTGAAATCCAACATGATATTTATTCTAGAAGGCATCAGAAGAGAAAACATGATGAAAATAAATTACAGGGTGAACTTACGAAAATTAAAACTCCCACTTTCGATGGGGAAAAGCCTATAGAAATTGTAGAGATTTGGCTTCTAGAAATGAAGAAATATTTGCAATTACATGATTATTCTGACAAACAAGAAGCTCATATTTCTATATATAATCCTTAGGGAAAATATTACACGTGGTGGAAGCATATGAATAAGGTATAAAATCTGTATGAAAGGAAAATTTCATGGAAGTGTTTTCAAATGTATTTCAAGCACGAATACTTGTCCAAACAATACTATGATAAGAAAATGAAAGAGTACTTTGAAATTGGACTAGGAAGTGTGACTATGAAAGAATATGAGAAAATATTCCTAGAATTACTAAGCTATGTTGAATTTATTCAGGATGAAAATGTTAAGATTCAACAATTTCTCAGTGGTTTACCATCGTTCTATAAGGATCGGGTAGCTTATAGTGAACCTCACACTTTGAAGGAATGCATTAGGAAAGCTAAATGTTTGTATGAGCAAGGTAAAAGAAGACAAGATGTGCATAAAGTTTGGAAGGGTAAACTGAAAAATAAGCAGGACCAAGGGAAAAATGGGTTTAAGCCTCTTGATGTCAAACAAGATCTGTTTAATTCTTTCAAACAGTAAAATCTGAAAGGTGAATCAAGGGTGACTGAGTCTGTAGGACAAAAGAAACCATTCCAAGTTAAATGTTGGAATTGTGGAGGTGACCACTACCTCAATAATTCTCCTAAAAGGAAAAATAAAGGTGCAGGTATGTACAATATGCAAGAAGCTTATACAGTGGGAGATGTTGCTAGAAGTGTTCCTCGTATATATGCAACTTTGGATAATCGTCAAGGAGACCACCGGGCATTAATGATTGAAATTGAAGGTAAAATAAATGATTTTCCAATTTCAATTTTAATTGATTCCAAAGCTTCTTACAATTATGTAAACACTAATTTGGTTGAAAGATGCAATTTAGCAAGCAATAAGCTACCTAAGCATAGAATGGTACAATTGGATACCGAAATGAAAAGGAAAATTACTTCAATGGTTAAATATTTTTGTTTGGAAATGAATGGGTGTCATACCAAAGATGATTTGGATGTCATTCCTCTTGGTTCTTATGATGTGTTGATCATAATGGATTGGATGGATAAGCATTTTGTAGTATTGTATTGTCATAACAAAATCGTTACTTTCCTAGACGAGAACAAGAATATAGTTCAGATAAATGGCATTCCAAAACCAGTTTCCATAAGACAAATTTCAGCCTTGCAGATGACGAAATGTTTTAGGAAGGGGTGCCAGTTGTATTCTATACATGCATAGGAAATGACAACTGAAAAAATAACCAAACCTTAATGAACATCCGTTGTTGAAAGAATTCGAGGATGTGTTCCAATATGTACATGGGTTACCACCAAAGTGTGGCATTGAATTTACAATTGATTTGGTGCTTGGATTTGTGCTACCATCAAAATGTCCTTACAGAATGAGTACCCCACAACTGAGATAATTGCAGATGCATCTGGAAGAGTTATTAAAGAAGGGTTATATATGACCAAGTGTGTCACCATGGGGAGCGCCAGCTCTGTTTGTAAGAAAGAAAGATGGCACACTAAGTTTGTGTGTATATTACGTACAACTAAATAAATCTACAATCAAGAAAAACTATCCACTACCGAGGATTGATGATCTATTTGATCAATTGAGAGGGGAAAAACTATTTTCCAAGATTTATTTGAGATCGGGGTATCACTAGGTGTGCATAAAATATGAGGACATTAGCAAAACTACTTTTAGAATTAGGTACAGGCATTATGAATATACAGTATTTCCTTTCGAATTGACAAATTCCCCAGCTACATTCATGTGTCTGATGAATGGCGTGTTTAAAAAATTCCTAGACAAGTTCATAACAGTATTCCTGGATGATATTTTGGTATATTCCAAATCTGAAGAGATCATGAAGAGAATCTCCGGATTAATTTTCAAATCCTGAGAGAAAATCAACTTTATGCCAAGCTTAACAAATGCTCATTCTATCAAAATAAGCTCTTGTATTTGGGTCACATCATCTCTGAGGAGGGTGTAGTAGTGGGCCCAATGAAAATAAAAGCCATACAAGAATGGCCTATTCTGAAAAATGTCACAGAAGTAAGATCATTTATGGGGCTTGCAGGTTATTACCAAAGGTTTATTGAAGCTTTCTCTCATATTGCAAATATGATTACATCATTACAAAAGAAGGACACGAAGTTCATATGGAACCAAAAGTGTGAATATAGCTTCAGACTCTTGAAATAATTACTCGCATGTGCTCCAATACTAAAAATTCCGGATCCATACAAAGAGTATCTGGTATGTATAGATGCATCTCTAGAAGGATTCAATGAATTTTTGATGCAGTATGGGCATGTTATTTGTTATGAATCATGGAAGATGAAGGAGCATGAAAAGAAATATGCTACTCATGTTTTGGAGTTAACATGGTTCATGCACTCCAGATGTGGAGGCATTATCTCATGGGGAACATGTTTAAGTTAAAAAAAGATCATCATAGTCTGAAATATGTGTTTCATCAACCTCACTTGAATGCCATACAAGCCATATGGATTGAATTTTTGAGTGAATTCAATTTTGAAATCGAGTACATAAAGGGAAAAGAGAACCAAGTGGCAGATGCACTTAGCAAAAGAAGTCAAATAATGCAAATTTCAACTATTAGCAATTGGAAATATGATGTAAACATCATACTACAAAAGGCACTAAAAGAAGATGATCTTTATTTGCAATTTGTGGCAGCATTGCAGGTAGGCAACAGGCCTTTAAAATTTTCCAAATATGCATTGACTAAAGATGGAATTCTTCAATTTAATGACATAATTTATGTACCAATTGAAAGTGAATTGAAGAAAATTATATTACATGAAATGCATAATGTGCCTTATGCAATTCATCCTGGGTACCGAAAGACGTTGACAGCAATTAAGAAAAATATTACTGACTAGGCATGAAGAAAGAAGTGGCCAGATTTATTACTCAATGCTTGGAAGTTCAAAGAGTAAAAGTAGAACATAGACATCTTGCTAATCTACTCAATCCATTTTTGGTACCAGAATGGAAGGGGGATGTGGTAACCATTGATTTCATTACAAAGTTACCTAGAACATTGAAGCAGCACAACTCCATTATGGTAGTGGTTGACAAATTGACAAAGTCATCCCATTTTGTTCTGGTGCAGTCAACATTTAAAGCAGCTAAGATCGCAGAAATCTATATGAGGGAAATTTCCAGGTTGCATGGTATTCTCAAAGCAATAGTTTCAGATCGAGATCCAAATTTCACTTCAAAATTTTGGAAGGGGTTGTTCACAGAATTTGGAACCAAAATCAACCCCATTATAGCTTATCATCTGCATACGGTGTTACAGCATATTTTTCCACCTTGTGAGCATTTATACTCTTTGGCCTCTATTATTCATTTGATTGACTCAGAACCACTTTTTTGTCCTCTAGGAACCCTTGTTTCCCTATTTTTGTTCCTGTACGCAAGCTACTTGACTACAACTCGCGCATATGCAGGTTGTACCACTATAGCCTGCATACATCGAATTAAATGGTAGATGATAGTAAGAACTCTATTTTTTCACTCCAAAAAGAGGCCATTGTGACCTTTGTCCCTCCATGTATCCTGAAACGACTCGATTCGACCTTTCACCTACCTTTGGAGGGTTATATATTGAGCTCTTATGGTGCATGGAAGAGGAGGAAAGAGAGAGCATCGAAACTCTATTGGATTGTTTCCATATCTTGAGTCTACATCCATTGATCTTGGTTGTTGTGAACCTTTTATGTTCACCTACCAAACTCTTCCATATCTTGAGTTTTCCATTACATGGGGGATTGAAGTGGTGGAGACACAAGTGGAGGGACCTAGTTCTCGGTTCATATGAGTTGCTGGCAAGAGGTTGTATTATGTACTTCTTGTTTACATTAATAGAAATACTCATTTTCTCGTCCAATAGATGTTGTGAATGGTTTATTATTATTGGGTACATTTGCTTACGTATAATGGACTATGCTATTGTTTATGCTAACAAATTTCATATATCATATGCACTTGCTTGTATTTATTGTCGAGACTAAGCTGCAGGTTCAAGTGTGGTGATTGGAAATCTCAACGGGGATCTACATCAAACGTCTAGTTGAAGGTTGGTATTTTATTACACTTCTTAGCATTCACATTTATATATCATGCATTGGAAATTGAGTTGATTTCTGGTAGTCATCTGTCTGTTGTGGTCTACCCTGATCCATAGGAAATTTTTCTCCGTAACAGAAATGGTGAGCCCACTAGGGAACAACCTCCATTTTGGGGATTTTGGGCATCTTTCCTTATTTTGAGTCTCTGTTCTGTCGAGTTTCTATGTCGTTGGTTGGATGTTAGGGGATGCATAGAAAATGTTGCTTTTTCTTGGTCTTTGGATTCATTTTTGGTCCACCTACCTTTCCCTGTACGCGAGTCAGCCTTGGTTAGCTCGCGTCGACCCGCTACTGTTAGTACAATATCCAGCGTATATATTCTACTGTTCTATGAACAATTGCGTACAACTCTGGGATTTTCTTTTTTGTGATCTTTGGTTGTTGTTGGGTGAATTCCGGGTGTTCCTAAGTCCCATTAAGCCTATATTCTGACTGTTGCATGCCCTTTTACTAACTAGAAACTCCTCTTTCTTTAGTTTTTTGAGAATTTGGTTTTCAACCATTTTTTATTTTTATAGCTCATTGGCTTAGCTGTCTTACTTTTTGGGGTTTGTTGGGTTGTCTGCATTGCATGCTCTGCATTCTCTTATGATAAGTCTTGATTCCACTTGCATTTTTCATTCATTTATATTGAAAAATACAAAAGCATTGCTTGCATTTTTATTTCATGCATAGTGAAAATACAAAAAAAATGTTTTATGTATCTGCATTTTGCATTAGAGTGCTTGTGCTTTCATTAGGGCTTTCTTGTGCATGAAATTATAAAGAGATTGCACTTTTATTTATGAAAAACGAAACATTGGTTTGATTGTCATATAGTGGCATACTTTTTCTATGGATAGATGAGTCTAGTGTTTTTCGGGTGTGCATATCATTGAGTCTTTTCACATCATTAGTTTCATGACCATATCCTTTGAGTAATCACAGCCATTAAAATTAATGCTTAACTAAAGAATTTATTAGAACATTTTTCTTTGTTAGGGTGCACCAACTAGTATAGGTTTAGAGTCTTGGAATAGATCATTGTGAGTTAACAATCCAAGACTATTAAACAAACATTATGTGTCTGACCAGGGAGTGGTGAAACCCATGGTATACATCAGTGTCCTTAGGACGCTCTACTCAAACCATATTTAAGCACGAGGTCATGGGAGGTTGGTTGCCGAGATAGCCCTCCAATACTGGATGAACGTGGGAGATATTTCTAGGATTTATTCATATCTGGGGATTCTTGGGGGATTTGACACTATTGAGTTTGGGGCTTACTTACCCTGCCCATACGATGGATCCCACCTGCAACTATTCTCCTGAGCATTGGTTAAACGTGGTGGCCATGGTTTATTTACCTAGGTATCACATAGGGTACTTGCAACGGTTATTCTGTGAGTGTCCTGCGTCAGATAGGGGTCGGACAACATAGTTGTTTTCGCACAGTGAAAACTGATGGACCTTATAACTGATTCTGTTACCTCCGGTTATATTTTGGGAGTCTCGAGCCTCTCTTAGGAGAGACATATCGGCTGTAGTGTCGGGAGGTCCCTTGAGCCAGTCCCTTGTTGTGTGCATTTGGATGTAGTTTCTTTTAGGTGTGTTCTTTGTGACGATATAGTAGGACATTAGGAGACGTTTATTTGCTGAATTTTTGAATTCATCATGGATCAAGATCCGCCTCTCCGCCGATATCATCGGTTGGCTAGTTTACCAGCTAGAGATCCTTCACTCTCTCTTCGCAAGAGACGTCGGAGGACTACCGCTAGTCCTTTATTCACATCTCATGAGCTTCAAAGAGCTCCTATTATGAGTTATGCATCTGGCACGACGAGAGTCCCAGTGACTCCATCCAGTAGCACCATGAGGAACTCCCCTCTATCCACTCCTATAGATGGATGGGGAGGAGGTTCATCACACAACACTCCTCCTAGGTCTGGAACATTCCAGCCCACAAGCACGAACCCTTTTTATGAAACATGGTCTTCAGGTTATTTGTATGGTTCATCCTTGGGGATGTCAATTTTTGGTTCTACATCCGTCCCTACAACCTCAAACCCTTTTTCTTTGGGTATTCCCGGTTTTATGCCAACTGTTACTTCCACCATGTCTAGTATTCATGGTATCTCTAGTGTCGGGGTTGGGGGTAACATGCCCCCTTACATCGCCCATCAGTTTGGGAGTGGTCACATCCCTCCATCTTTTCTGAGTGTTGGTAGAGGACCACCTCCTTTGTCAACCCCTAGTGTTAGTATGAACCCATTTTCGAGTGGAGGTTTCATGATAGGTATCGGATCTCGACTTACATTCCATCTTTTAACCTGCACGCCTCTATGTCTGTGTCCTCGAACGCTTATATGATTCTAAATTTTCCTCCTGTCTCTAGTTCTTTGATTCCATTGAGTTGGAACATAAAATTTTCATACGGCTCTCACTCGTCTAGTTTTCCTATCTCGATTGGTTATATGGGACCCCATTCTTATCGAGGTCATTCTTATGGTTTTTCAACTTGTCATAACTATTATCCCACTCCCTCCTATGGAATCCCTGCTACGCACTTGCCTGTGTATTCTAACATGGGCCAGTTTGGAGGAGGTTATCATCCTTATGGTCATGGTCATAATTTCTACCAGAGTTCATCGACACCTCAGGTGTCAAATTCGATGTACACAGTCCTACCATCCGTTTCGTAGAGTCAGTCTCTTTCGGGAGTTTATAATCAAGCTTCAAAACCTCAGCTCCCTTTTCTTGCTAGGTTAAATTTACCTGATCTTTCGAAGCTCACGAATGATTCGGTGTGTCATGACCCTACATGGCCTCCAGTCCCCACCAGGATCCCTTCTGAAATTCCAAAGTTTGAGGGGAAGAAGGGTGAGGATACAGTTGATCACATCACCACTTTCCATTTATTATGATCCTCGAATTCCTTGAACCATGATTCTATTCGTTTGAGGCTATTTCAATGCACCCTCACGGGGGCAGCGACAAAATGGTATGTCGAATTTCCTGGGGGCACATATAGGGGTTTCAATGATTTAGCTTTGGTTTTCCTAGATCACTTTCAATTGCTAGTTTGTTATGATACTGGTACCGAGATCTTATCTACCTTCCATCAGGAAAAAGCCACACATATCTCTGATCATATTCAAGAGTGGTGTTGACTGAAGAGGCTAGTGAAAGCCAACATTCCTCTAGAGTTTTTGTTGGAATGGTTCCTTAAGTCTTTTCTCCCTTACATTTCGAAGGAAGTTTCATTGCCTGGTATTATGACCAAGGAACAAGCTATTTTCAAATCCCAACAGGTGGACCTAGTCTATGCTCAGTCTGGCATTTTGTACGACATTATACCTAATGCACCACGGTCATGACATGAGCCAAAGCCCATTCCTATACCACATGATGATGGCATAGTTGGTTCCACAAGTAATCATCCCATATATTTGGTTATGAATTACATGCACAATCTGTCTATTAACCAATCTACCCCTGGACAAGCTCACGCCTCGTCCATTTCCACCTAGTCATTCAATGTTCATTCTATACAATCGGCAAACCCATATGGTAAGCAGCAACCTGGTGGGAAGAAGAATGGGAAAAATAATTGTAGGGGTGGGAAAAATAGGAACAATAACCCTAAGAAAGAGAACGCTAACCCTCCTCAGGACGATAGAAATGTTGGTGCAGACCGCAAACCTAGACGTAAAGTGAAGTTTCCTTGTAAACTTTACATAGAAGATCACCTTACACATTTGTGTCCTCGTATTGAAGAAGCATCGAAGCACCTTGCACAGATACCAACTATGCTTAAGGATCCCCTTCCTCATCATCAAAATATATCTTTGGGTGCTTCCATCACCAGTGGTGGGACTAATGAAACTTCGACCTTCTCTACCCATGCCGACGGTTTTGGATGCGTTAACATGGTTAAATCAGAGGTTAGTGTTGTTACTCGCTCATGTGATTATGGAGCTCCACAACCTTCTTTGGGAAATGATCCCCCTCCACCTGATACCCCGTTACATATCGAGAAGCCCAACTCTATGCCATAGATACTGAAAGGCGTTCTTAAGCACTCGACGCACAATCCCAATGCTCGAGCCACCATAACTACTCAATTTTAGAAGATCTGCGCCAGACTCCGTGTGCCATGTCATATCTCGAGGTTCTCCAGGATTTTCCTTCACAAAGGACCACCCTTTTATGTTCTTTGGGAGTCCAGGATCATTGTAGCCCGAATATTATCAAGTTCGAAACTACTGACGTTCAACCTCGATTTCCCTATCATGTGGCTTTCCAAGTCCACGTTAGGTTCCTACTAAAGATCGTTAAGTGTAGCGTGGTTGACGAAGGTGCTTCCACTTCAGTAATGTTGTTAGCTTGTTGGAAGGCTCTCATTTCTCCTCCATTGTCAAAATCTATGACCATGCTTACTGCATTTGATGGTCGTGCATGGTATTATCCCCTCCCTTGAGGTCCACTTGGGCGGGAAGGTCATGCCAATTGAATTCGAGGTGGTTGATGCACCCATTGACTACAACCTTTTACTCGGTAGGAATTGGATCTATTCTATGAGAGCGATCGTGTCCTCTTTTTTTAGATTTATCTACTTTCCCCACGAAGGAAATATTGTGACTGTCGATCAGCTAGATTTCACTAGTTCCAGTCCCGCAGCATCACCAAGAACTATTGTTCCTCATATTGAAATTCTCAACCAGCAATTGGGAATATTGGTGTAGGATTGTATTCCTCTTTGATAGGATCTTTCGACTTTGTTGCACCAATCTCCTTCATAGGAACCATTTTTTATAGTGCCCCTTCCTCGTTGCATAATGTATTGTTCCGGACATCTTTTTTTAGTGATCCGTGGAATCTACCTTCCATGACTTCCCCATCTGGAGACGTTGCGCACATTGGAATGGATATGCCATTGTTTGTAGCAGAGCTTCCTTATCATGATATTCAACAAGCCACTACAAAGCCGGATCTCTCCTCTTCACATACAGAAGAAGAAGATCCCGTTATGCTGCCCACATGGGCAGTCGAATCATCTTGCTCACTTGATTTCCTTGATGGTAATTTGCCTTCAGATGAAGCTATTATCAAGGCCATGAACGTAAATGACAAGCCTTGGGAGGACCTCCATCATAGATCTTATTTCCTTCCCAACCTTGATCTTATTGAGCAAGATGAAAGTATTTCTACCACAATGACTTGTATCAGATCTTTCTTTACATATGTTTTAGATATGATATTGGTACTAATGTTTCTTGGAGACAGGATTCTTAGCTGGACTTATGATTGCTTACTATTCCTTTTGCAACACTTTGTTCGATCATGTCGAGTATACGTAGAACCTTGCATATAGGTTTAGGCTTCCCCAATGTTATGATGCATTTGAACCTTTTTCTCTCTGAATTCGCCATAGGGTCGAACCTGTTTTCCATTGGTATGTTAGCCATCTTTATATGCATTGTGCACCAGTCTGATAGCAGAGCCTACCTAACATGGGTCACCCTAGTCAGCAGCCTTATGCCATTTTGGTGCCCATGCTGAATTTTTGTCATAGGCTCCAAAGACTTTTTAGATTTACTATGACTTTAAGAAGAATCCTCATATCTTTCTTTCTCATATATTTATGGCCATCTCTGATAAGGCTCCCATTTTTGTGTTTAAGTCGCATGTGCATTTATTTTTATCCCACTTGCGCTAATGAACCTAATGACAGCTTCCACGCTTTTAGCTCGTTATATAACCCTCCATATCTGATCTCGTTTTCATTAAGCTATGTATCACTTTGCCTTTTTTATTTCACATCCTTTACCTGGAGGAGACACACCCTGAGTGTCCTTATCTTGCTCATATTCCTTGCATTATGCATAGCTTTTTTCCATGCGCTTGGAACTAGTCTCGCATGTCCCTGACACTCGTCTACTCCCATTATGAGCATTCTTCCACCTTTACTTCGAGCTCGTTAAAAAAAGTAAGGAGGTTATGAGCATTCTTCTATCTCTCCTTTGAGCTCGTTAAAAATAGTAAGGAGGTCATGAGTTTAATTTTTTGGGCTTGTTAAACCTTTACGGAAAATATTTTTCTAAAGTATTTTTTAAGCTCTTGTTAGAATTTTTCAAATCAAACAAGATTTCCAAGTATACTTGTCATTTCAAACTCGTTAAATCATTTGAAGCGACATTCATGTAGGTATAAGTTTACCCCTTTTCCGGAACTTTGTGGATTAATTACGAAAAAGGACCCCCCTTTTATGTCGAGTTGTGACTGCATTGAATTATCCTGCATGCCTTTGATCCTCATGTTGGCTCCCACTTTCTTAGTTATTAACCATGTGCCTAAGCACTTCTCCTTTCGAGCCAAGTAGAGCCTCCATTTATCTTTTGCAGTTTGATGACCCTTACGTTGAGGGAACACCCCCCCGAGTGTCCACATCTTGCACATGCTTCCTTGCATTGATCATAGGTATGTTCCACTCTTTGGAACTAGTTTTCTTGCACTTGACACTCATTCCCTAATTTGTTGTACTATAAGCAATTTTATTCGTTTTCAAGCTTTAATAACATGAAAAAGACCAAAAAATTCATATAACTGAAAAAGATGGACGATAAAATATTTACTACCTCTTATTGGAAGTTGTCATGTCTCCTTTGAACAGATCATTCATCTCCACTCCATTCATTATGAGTTGGGACATTAGTAGGGCCTTAGGAGTTGTACTCGTTTCTCAGATCTTACTCCACTGGCTGGTTAAGCTTCCAGTCATTATGGAGCCTTTGTTGATTCCTCCTGCGTCACAAAGTATTATTATCTAGTACTTGAGTCTATGCCTCCCGAGTCTATCCATCTAATCATGCTCTTGTTCAAAGGAAGTATTGAAACCAGAGTCAGCCACTCCTCGTATCTCTTGACTATTACATGTCATCCATCCCATACAGTTCGATCTGTTAGTCTGATTTCTTCCAAATATTTCAGCGTAGCTGTTACCTCGTGTTGGTTGATGGGGGATACATTAATGTCGTCCTTCCAGCAAGTTTCATTCCGTCGACTCCAACTCCTTTATTCTAGAATCAAGACTTAGAGTCCATAGAGTACCTTGACGCTTGCAGTCATTAGTGGTAGGTTCTCTCGCCATTGACATATTGGGAATTCATCAATGTCCCGTGATCGATGGATTCATCAAATGTTCGAACTCAACACCTCTATTCACACTTTGTGAATTTACTATGTGCCTTGATGCCCATTTTCATTATTGGTGGGTTATCTTGCGTATCTTAATGGTACACATCAATGACTGGTAATCAGACGATGCCACATCAGGTTCGACATCAACACCTTTATTCACTTGATAGGGCATGTATCGTAGATGATTTGTGTAGAATACTCCAGACTTCAGTGGCATTCAATATGCTACTGGTGATCGTTATTATTCTTATGAGATATCAGTCTCATACATCAGCAGTTTGTACCTTCAGTTTGCATCAGTTGTTTCCTCTTCAGCAGGAGACCATATCTTACTGTATATCGGGTCATGGTTATGACTACTCATGACATATATTCACTATATACTGCCTATTCATGGCCATTGTATAAGATTGCTATGTATTGTACTGATATGTATTCAAAGATATCATTGTATTATGACGAGTGGGCTACTTCTTCCATTTGTGTCCCCATCACTCCACTTCTGAGATTTATAATGTATTTCGGCCATCGTAGTACCTTCTCTGACCTCACACATTAGGTGGCATTTGTTATAGCGTATTTTTCCACCTTGTGAGAATTTATACGCTTTGGCCTCTATTATTCATTTGATTGACTCAGAACCACGTTTTTTCCTCCAGGAACCCTTGCTTCCCTATTTTTGTTCCTGTACGCGAGCTACTTGACTGCAACTCGCACATACACAAGCTGTACCACTATAGCTCGTGTACATCAATTTAAATGGTAAATGATAGTAAAAAGTCTATTTTCTCACTCCAAAAATCTCCCATTGTGACCTTTGGCTCTCCATGTATCTCAAAACGACTCGATTCAACCTTTCACCTACCTTTGGAGGGTTATATATTGAGAAATTTTTCATTGCAGTTGGGTAACTGCAAGAAGTTGGCCACCAGATTTTGTGGACCATTTGAGATCCTAAGCAGAATTGGATCAGTATCTTATGAGCTAGATCTACCTGCTATGGTTAATGTGCACAATGTTTTTCACGTTTTATTATTGAAAAAGTATGTTTATGATTCTAATCACATACTTGATTTTCTATGGTACAAGTGGAACCCAAAGGGGAAATCTAAGTACATCTAGTTTGCATATTACACAGAAGAGTCAAAATGCTCAGGAACAAGGTCATATGATAGGTAAAAGTCCAATGGACCCATTACAGTCCTGAAGAAGCGAATTGGGAAATGGAAGATGTGATGCGGGAAGAATACCCACATTTATTTTGAAATTTTGTAAAAATGTAATGTAAATAAGTTTTGAAATTTTTTTGTTATATGTTTTGGACAATGAAACACCGAGGATGGTGTAGACTTTAAGGGGGAGGGGAATGTAACACCCCTGGTTTGGGACCCCTAGTCTAGCTATGTGAAGATGTAATTGTTCTTTATAATTCCTATAAGTCTAAACATTTTGTATTTTGTAAATATTAATACTAAAAAATCCACAACTAGCTGTGCTGAGGCAGTACACTGAAAATATCAGGGACTTGTGTATTCACCAAAGCCAGTAAGGGGGTTAAATGACTTAGGTGGGGAAAACCAATGTATAACCCTCTTAAATATTTAAGTCCCTAAAGTTTCTCTTAAGTCTTAAACCCGTTTGAATGACTTTAGTTTATATTTTTAAAATCATAATTGTTAATTAAAGTGGGATTTTGTTGTTTTTATGCTTTTACATGAAAATTAAAAAAAAAGGCTGGGATAGCCCACATGGGTTCCAGATTGCATGCAAGGAAAAGTGGGTGCACTGCATCGTGTGGAAGAAAATTGAACTCTGAGAAAAATTTCCCATGCCTATGTGTGTTTGAGAGAACAAGGGGGTAATTATTATCTGAGAACGAAAACTGATATGAATCCTTGAACCTATGAGCCAAATTGCTGCTAATTTTCTATCCATTTTGTCTCTGGTCATTCCAGTGAAGTGGAAAATGATGTAAGCAACTGACTTGGTGTATTTCTAAGCACATATGGCAGTGATGTGTCTCATTGTTGTGCAGTAAGAAGGAAATCAAGGAGGTTAAGTGCATTGTTTGGCATGGAATTGGATTTAACCCAATTTTCTTGATTGCCAAGTGTTTATTCTGAAAGAGTCTATGAAATGGAGAGGTGTCTCTTTGGTGAATGCACAAGTCCCAGCTTAGGGGTGGTCTTTTTCTAAGAAATTAATGAGCATAATTACCTACGGTAGGGTGGAGTGTGGAAGCCACACAACCAGTTTCCCACTTCAAGTGTTCAACATATAAGTTTAATTCATGATAAAAATTTGCCATGGTTTTCTATTTAAATTTATGGATTTGCATAAAAAGAAGGAATTCATGAGCTGCTTGGTTGAATTCTTGTACAAATAAATTGGTACAACTTTAACTCTGCAATTTATTTGTTTTATGTTTTAAATTTCTAGGTTTAAATCCCTGTTTAAATTTTCTTTTTAATTCTTCCATGAATTTTGTTAAAATTTTATAAATGACTAGAAATATAATTGTGGGAAATTGTTTTCCATAGATGAACAAATTATAAATTATGGAAGTGAAGATAAATTTTGGGAATTTAAGTTTCTACTGTGTGCATACACCCATAGGGTCGATTTTCCATACCCATTACTTGTTTTTTTCTTCCATATAATGTTTTGGGCATGCCTAACACATGTGCATTCTCCATTAAAACATTTTTGCTAAGCTCATCTATTTTTATACATTGCCAGAAAATGATTTTATGCCAAGTAATTGTAAATTAGCCCAAGAATCAATGTTTAAGTGCCATTGAATCTCTGGTTTAAATGACAATATGAATTTGTATACTCAGTTGGAATTGCATGTTTCATGAACAATATATATGTCATTAAATGATAGAAGCAAAGCTGAAATTTTATTCCTCAAACTTAGTGAATTTGAATTTCTTTCCCAGTTTGTTTCTATCACAGTTATTTCTATCATAGTTCATTTCTGTCATTGTTCATTTTTGTCATAGTTATCTTTGCCACAGTTCATTTCTATCACAATTATTTCTGCCACAGTTCATTTTCTGTCCCAATTCACTTATGTCATAGTTATCTCTATCACAATTCATTTATGTCCCAGTTATTTATATCACAGTTCATTTCTGTCATAGTTCATCTCTTCCACAATTCATCTCTAAGACAGTTCATCTCCGTCGCAGTTCGTTTCAATCACAGTTCATCTCCATCGCAGTTCATTTCCGTCCCAATTCCTCCTTGTCGTAGTTCATCTCTATCACAGTTCCTAGGAAGGAGTATACTGCACAATTATTTGTGTCACAGTTATTTTGTATCTGTGTCATAGTTATTTGTGTCAGAGTTATTTCATGTCACAGTTACTCCGTGTCATATTTATTTTGTGTCATAGTTACTTTGTATTAGTTTTTGTAATGTCCCCATCCAAATAAATCACATGAAGGGAAATTTCCACCAATCTACTAGTTCCCTAGGTTGGGGTGGAAACATTTAGACATGGAATAAGGGATCTATAAGACCCCAAATGGACATTAGATTGAAAAATATACATTAAAGGGGATAAATAAATAATAATAATAACAAGAAATTAAGGTGGCACTTGGTCATGAGGGCGCATAGGTGGTGTGGAACCCACACAAGGAAAGATTCTCCATGCCACATGGCATCCTATTCTCACCCATTTGAATCCAAGGTGGAGTCTAACATTCTTGGGGGAGTTAGAGAGGCATTATTCATGGCATGAATCAAGGAGGGTCAAATTAGAGTGGAAGAGTAACTCCCATGGAAGAGGAAGAGGCATCTTATAAGTATTGTGACACTTGGAGCTAGATTCTTTAACTTCTATGACAACAATGATGAAGATTCTATGACACTTTTTTTTTTTTTCCTCGAAAAAAAAGCGTAATTTCATTTCATCCTTAAGAGTACGAAATTACATATAAGGTCTACACTCATAAAGAGTGGAAGTGGTCTTTGAGAACCAGTGGAACTATGTCTGAGCAGAATTGTGATGTTCTCACCATGTGAGCAATAACATCCATTACATCGTATTTGAAAATAACCGCTAATATGGCAATAAAATTTTCATAAAAGTTGCAAACTGTGTGGGTCTTTTTGGTACAAAAAAGGTCAAGTTTATATGTACAACAGTGATAATAGTAACAAAAAAGAAACTCTCAGAAAAAACATAGCAGCCATGCATAGATCAGTCAATGAACGGCCTGTGATAGAGTTCTCTGCTGGCCCCATCCAAAAATTCTGTTAATTTCCAGAGACCGGGAGCAAGTGTTAAGCCATCCTTCGAGGCTTTGTCCGCCTCTGTGTTATTTTCCCGGAAAACATGCCTGCAAGTAAAAGAATCAAAGGAGTAAGTGACATGCTGAATGTGTTCCAAAACCCCAGCAATTTTCCGATTGTTGCACTGATACATTCCATTGACCCAGTTTATCACATTCAATGAATCCCCATAAACAGTAATTTTTTGGATCCTTTGTTCCAATGCAAAGGAGAGTAGGAGCTTGAGGCTGAGAATCTCAGCCCAATTGTTGGTACCTCTCCCGAATCCAAAAGACATCACATAATAGTGTGTGGTAGATAAAAACAGTAGCGCCCCTCCCCCACAAATGTTGTTTTGGCAGGCCCCGTCGAAGAAACCCCAAGGCAGTGTAGTATCAAGGTTCAAGGGTTGAATGTTCCTAAGAGTGGTGGCCAGTTTGCACCAATGAAGTGCAAGATGGATGCCACAACTGTTAGTGGCCACCAAAGCTGGTAAACCAACTTTGTCCGAGAAAAGGCAGTTGTTATGGGATAACCAGGTGCCCCAAATGACAATAGAGGGGAGACCTTTGAAAGGGGCGTACACAGAGTTCTCAATCCAATTCCGCCAGGCTTCAACCAGAGAGTGCCCATTCCATCTGAAATTTACTTTTAGTATCCGAGACACAACTTGCCAGACCTCCTTAATGAAGCTACAGTGGAGAAATAGGTGTAAGACAGTTTCCTCGTCATGTGAACACAGGTAGCACCTGCTAGGTCCCTGTAGGTTTCGTTTTTGCAGGAAATCCCAGGTTGGAATGCGATTTGCAAGGATGCACCACAAGAAAAGGCACGCTTTTAGAGGGCTCTGCAATCTCCAAATAGTTTTCCACCACCACACCTGTTCCCTGTTCCGAAAATTTGCGCAGATCCATTGATACCCATACTTCGGGGTGTAAGAGCCAGAAGGATCCCCATCCCAGACCATGGTGTCATCCTCATCATTGAGAAATATTTGATCCCTGCTGAGAGCTCGCAGGTATGTTCTAAGTTCATCTTCCCATTCCGGTTCAAGTCCAAAAGTATCAGCTCGCTTCCATACGGGTCTTCCCATCCAGAGATTTTCCCCATCCGCCAAGTGATGTAGAACAGTAATATGCCGATGTTGTAATTCCAGGATCAGACCGTCGGATAGGATATGCTGTGCTTCACAGCCGACCCAAGGATCTCTGCCAACCCTCAACCTACGTCCGTTACCTACATCCCAAACAAGGTGCTATTCAATTACATGAAAGGAGGAGACAAGAGCTTTCCAGATGACAGACCCTCCTTTATGTATCTTGTTCGGAGACCGAATCCAGTCCTCCACAGAGTCCGGTGCAATATATTTGAGAGTCATAATACGTGCCCAGTACCCTCCAGATGTGATTAGTCTCCAACCACATTTGGCAGCCAGAGCCTGAGAGAAGTAGAAAATGTTTTTTAAACCCCATCCTCCTAAAGCTTTGGGGGTGGCAATACGTTCCCATTTCACCCAAGGCGTAACATAAGCATCTTCCTTACCATTCCACAAGAAGCGAAAACATATTTTGCGTGCAGCTTCCAGCGTCCCCTTAGGTATCCATGCCAGAGACATCCAGTAAACTGGAATGGCTTCCCGGACCGATTTCACCAAGATCAATCTGCCAGCACGTGAGAGCCACCTGAAGCTCCAGCTCTTGAGTCTCTTTTCCAATTTCTCCAAGAGCCAATCCCAGTCGTGTTTTAGATAGTTGTTAGGCTTTAAATGAAATCCCAGGTAACGAAGCCCCTCTGAGAGGTTAAGGAGCTGAAAGGGGAACAGGTCAGTGAGGGTGTGCAGATCCTCCTCATCCAGAAGAGAAGCCGTAATAGTAGATTTAGCAATGTTGATCTCCATACCCGTTGCACCGGAGAAGAGGTCCAGGATTTCCTTGTATTTAGCTGCCTCCCTTCTAGAGCCAGAGCAGAATATCAGTATGTCGTCCACGAAGAGTAGGTGTGTGAGTGCGGTACCCGGAGCAACAAGGATTCCTGCTATATCTCCGGTTCGCTTAGCTTCCTTAATGGCCCTACTCAGGCTTTCAGCTACCAATAAAAATAACAGAGGGGAAAGGGGGCAACCCTGACGTAGACCATGCCCAGAGTGGAAGAAAGGAGTCGCTGCTCCATTCATAAGAATTGAAAAAGAGACAGTGGTTAAGCAGCTCATGATCCATCGAATGAAACCAATCTCAAACCCCAAATGTGTAAGCATGAGACGGATATACAGCCAACTGACCTTATCAAAGGCTTTAGAAAGATCAATTTTGAGAACTGCACCTTTCTGCTTACTGGATTTGATACTGTGTAGACCCTCCTGCGCTAATCCAATGGCTTCATGAATCTGGCGTCCTTCGAGGAACCCGAACTGCTCCTCAGAGATGTGTGTGGATAGTAAAGGTTTTAGTCGGCTAGCGATCACCTTTGTTACAATTTTATACACACAGTTGCACAGTGAGATGGGTCGAAAATCATTGAGCGTGGAAGGAGAGTCCCCTTTGGGAATAAGAGCAATGAAAGTAGAGTTAATACTGGCCGGGATTCTGCCTTCCCTCCTGGAGTCTTCAATCAGCAGTAAGAGATCTTCGCCAATAATGTCAAGGAGGGCTATAAAGAATTCAATCGTCCATCCATCCGGCCCCGGACTTTTGTCCTTCTGAAAGCTGCTAAGAACCTTCTTCAATTCATCCATAGTAATGATGTCCATAAGCCTCTTGTTGTCCTCCTCCTCAGCAAAGCGGGGAAATAGCTGAGCAACTTTGAGCACCTCTTCGATGTTTACCCTGTTATTTGCTTTGAAAAGTTCCTGAAAGTGATTAACCCCAATCCCAGCCAGTCCATCGAAGGTGGCCTGGGAATTTCCTTCCGCATCTTTCAGGCTCCAGATAGTATTGACTGATCTTCGACCCTTAGCATAAGCATGAAAAAATTTTGAGTTTTCATCACCGCTCTCCAGCCAAATGGCCCTGCTCTTTAGCCTCCAAGCCTCTTCATTGTGTAAGAGTATCCTATTCCTCTTGTCCATCAGAGATACAAGTTGTTCCTTAGTAGTCAGTGAGTCAAACCCTTCACCAGGTCCCCCCAAAATGATGATGATGGCTTCTTCAATGTCTTTAAGCTCTTTGTCCTCCCTTTTCCTCTTAGCTGCTGCCCAAGATTTGATAGGTTCCTTGAGAAGTTTGATGTTCTCCGCAAAATGAAAGGCTGCAGTAAGATTTGATCCCTGGTGGTAAGGAATCCAGTGCTGCTGGATCAAATCAAAGAAGGTGGGATCCTCCAGCCACACCTTGTTGAATTTAATGGGAGCGGGCGGCTTGTTAGGCCCAGCCTTCAGTTCAAGAAAAATCGGATCATGATCAGAGCAACCCCCGGCCCCAATCCATTGCCTTACATAGAAAAAAGTCTCCGCAATATGTTCTGAGATAAGAAAACGATCCAACCTTTTGGCCACTCTATCCATACCAGCCCTCATATTACGCCAGGAGGGTTTCAGTGAAACCGGCTCCACATCAATCCAGTTTCCATCAGAGAGCTTACGAATAAAAAAGTTTGTGAGAGGATCCACTTGAGCATGTGGTCCCCAAATCTCAGCGTGCCCCAGGGAAAAGTTAAGATCCCCACCAAGAATTGTAGAAGTACCTTTAAGCAGATCTTTATCCAACAGAGCATTCCAAAATGGTTCACGTTCACAGTAAGGGCCATAAATGTTTACAATAGTGAAGAGTTCATAAAAATCCAAGGATTTACAGGTCATGCCTAACACAGAGTGCATCCCCCAAAGGGAGGAAACACACACCTTAGCTTCATTCCATCCAATTGCCAGACCACCAGAGCGTCCCCTGGCATCCAAACCTTCAAATCCCCAACCAGGGAACCAAACCTTCAGACGGTTGACAGCATCAATCCCAGAGCACATAGTTTCTTGAAGTAACAAAATATCAGGATGTTCCAGTTGCAGCATCCTACGAAGTACTGGTCTTTTGGAGGGACCAGCAAGACCTCGGCAGTTGTAGGACATGATCTTCATTTCAACCCAACCGAATGGGCATCCACCGCTCTAAGTGCCCTTTCGATAGACAGTTGTTTACCATTCTTAAGGTCCGAGCAAGCTCGGGTCTTGGCATGGGAAAGGAAAGATTTTCTTCCTCGTGGAATGCGGGGCTTAGGATTCACCTTCCCTAACCCCCCCGCAGGAGGACTGGTCAGGGATCGTAGCCAATATCCAGATTTTGAGGAGCCAGGGGGAGAGGAGGGTTCGGGAGAGGATAAAACCGGCTCAGAGATGGCAGAAAGGCTAGATTCCGGAGGGCATTCAAGAAGTGGATGATCCACTTCGAGGATAGGAGCTACAGTGTTATGAGGGGGTGTGAGGGAAGACAGCAACTGAGGGGAAATGTGCAAATTTTTAAAACCATCCACCCAATCCTGACCAGGAAATGAAAAGTTGTTAAGAATAAGACAGAAGGAAGGGTTGAAAAGAGTAACAGAAGGAGCACCTGCAGCCAATTCTGGTGAGCGAAGAATTGGAACCAATGAACCCTCCCGTGTCGAGTCTCAAGAATGTGGAATGTGTGGTTCTTCAACAGCAAACGTGTTACCAGCAACAGGGACCGAGCCATCCACATCATCGTTTTCGGCAACCACCTCGCCACCTGTGGGAACTTCACCATCCGGCTGACTAGCCAACGGTGTTTCCAAAGTGGGAGTAACAAATCCCTGCTGACCGTCAGATTCCTCCGCCGAATCCATTCCAACCTCCTTGGACACCACCCTGCGCTTGTGGGTATTACCAAACCGCACCCGAACAGGAACAGAACACTCGACGGCCGGGTGGCCATATTCATGGCACCGCCTACACCTGAAAGGCACATTCTCATAGTCCAGTGTCTGAACAAAGGTATAGGGCCCCCATGTCAGGTCCATAGTGTCAAATAGTCCATCTCTGACATTAATGCTCACCAGGATGCGAGCAACTTTCTGCATTGCCGATGCCACAAAAGAGAAGTCCGCATCAAGATAGGTTCCCAAGTTGTTCCCAATCCTTCGGAAGTGTTCCTCAGACCAGTAGTGAAGGGGGAGTCCTGGGAGACGAACCCAGAGGGGGATGACATCCAATCTTTCCCTACTGGCATCGAAGAGGGGGTTCCACGGCTTTAACAGAAGAGGGACTTTAAAGATAGACCAATTGAGGCTTAATGCCCAGTGTGCATGAGCATCCGAGGAGAAATGAAAAGCATACCACCCACCTGAGAGCCCAACGATACGGGGCACATAACCGCAATGTCCCAGCCATGCCCCCGTGGCCCACGAGATCACAGTCTTGTGACTGACAGATTTTCCATAAACCCTGTCGACCAAAACCGACTTAACCATCCCTACAATCTGGTGCATGCCAATGTCCTCCCCCAACGCGTAGTTAGGTGCCTTCCCAAAGTTCTTAATCCATTTTCTACGGCTTTTCACGGTGGGTTCCTTAGATGCAACCCCAGATGTACCCGCAGCACGGCCACAAACACGCTGGTCAGAGTCCTCAGAAGGACTAGAGAACCCTCTATGTTCAACGAAGTCCAAATTTGCAGCGACAAATCCACAGGGTTGTAACGGGGATTCAGTCCGCCGCGCCTCAAATCCCTCCACCTCAGCTTGTCGGTCCAGTCCAGTAGAGAGATGATTATCGCTATCCGCGGAGGTAATAAATTCAGGCAGGTCTCCTATGCCTGCACTCAGCGGCTCCGGAGATGGAGAGGTGCAGAAACCCCTGACGCCCCAGATATTCACGGCATGAGTCTCAGGAGATAGGCGAGCATTTGACCCCTCCTAGAACGGCGAGCAGGAAGGAAAGGGTTGGCAGGCATTCACCGGGGGTAACAGAGGTCCATCAGGAGGCCGGTTACCAGTAAAGCCACCAAACCCTAAACCGCCAAGCTCCTCCTGATGCCGGAAAGCGCCAGGTGGCGAACGCCAGATATCATGGTGCCGTAGGTCATCACTACTATAGTCAACATCATCCATAGTAACCCCCAACGGAACACAAAACGGAACAGAAACCTTCGCTGTGAAAGAGGGCCAGAAAGAGAAAAATAATCCGGTGGAGTAAAAACCAAAATGGTTTTACCAAGGTAGAAACCCATCTGGGTTGGCATGCGTCTGTACGTACCTGCTGACGACCTGCATCCGTCTGCAGGGTGCCGCCCACCGCCCTTCACAAACCTCCAAACCCTCGTCGTTCACCATCATAGTTCTCCAAGATTCTATGACACTTATGTCAAAGATCATACCTAATTGCTTAAATATGACCTATATGACATGTTAGGGATAAAAATAGCCTCCAAGAGGGCACCCAAGGGGAGTTATGGTAGCCAATATCCCCCCCCATTCGAATTGATGGAAGAGGAAGGCTAGGAAATGTTGAACAAGTGGCACTCATGGGAATCTCTCCCTAATTCGAGTTGGGATGAAGATATTGGAGGGAATTCGAGCCACGGAGGCCTTGGGAGGTTAATAAAATACAAGAATAAAGAAGGATACCGGATTTTGATAATTTCTTATTTGGAAAAATTTGGAGAGCTTAGCTTATCCTTGCACTGTGGATGTTCATCCTCCTTTCCTTCGAACCAATTTCGAGGGTGAAATATTCCCATCCAACTTGGTTGTTGGAGAGACCATTTAGACCTATCAACAAAGATTCATGGATATTGTTTGATTCAAGTTCAAAACCCAACTAAGTTTGAGTTCATCTTCTTTCATTCTTCTCTATGCCTATTTTGCTATCTTTCTCTCAATGTCATGTAAATGTGCAAGGGCATACTTCTTGTTGCATATAGTTAGTGGATGACTGTTATTTTGAATTCATGTACATGTTAGTTTCTGCATATCTCCGTAATAATCATATCATGAGAGCCACAACTCAAAACACCATGTATTTCAAGTGATATTTCCAATCAAGAAAGATATTCGAGCCATTTTCCCCATAGCATTTGCATAGTGATTTTGGAATGATGCTGTACCTGTTTTATATCTTATTTTGCATATATATTTATCCATGTTATGATATTTATATGAATTTAATTTGATGGCCCAAATTATGTTTGCAGACCCCTGAAGTGACTATCTTTTATGACTAAATTCAAGACTCCTTGTCCACCATTTTCACCACAAATTCTAGACTCTAGAAGTTGTTTTTTGGTTGGATACCTATTTGACCCTCAAACCAAAGGAAGAGTAACTCTTCAGGAAGAGGAAGATGCATCTTAAAATTATTGTGACACTTGGAGCTAGATTCCCTAACTTCTATGACAACAATGATGAAGATTCTATGACACTTATGACAAAGATCAGACCTGATTGCTGAAATATGACCTATATGACATTTCGGCTAAAAATAGCCTGCAAGAGGGCACACAAGGGGATTTATGGCAGCCAATATCCCCCCCCATTCGAATTGATGGGAGAGGAAGGCTAGGAAATGTTGGACAAGTGGTACTCATGGGAATATCTCCCTAATTTGAGTTGGGATGAAGCTCTTGGAGGGAATTCGAGCCATGGGGGAATTGGGAGGTTAATAAAAGACAAGAATAAATAAGGATACCAACTTTTGATCATTTCTCATTTGGAAAAATTTGGAGAGCTTAGCTTGTCCTTGCACGGTGGATGTTCATCCTCCCTGCCTTAGAACTAATTTCAAGGGTGCAAGATTCGCATCCAATTTGGTTGATGGAGATGACATTTAGACTTCTCAATAGAGCTTCATGGATATGTTTTTATGCAATTTCAAACCCCAACTGAGTTCGAGTTAATCTTCTCTCATTCTTCTCTATGCCTATTCTACTATGTTTTTCTCAATGTCATGTAAATGTGCAAGGGAACACTTCTTGTTTCATATAGTTAGTGGATGACTGTTATTTCAACTTCATGGACATGTTACTTGCTGCATATATCTATAATAATCATATCATGAGAGCCACAACTCGAAACACCATGTATTTCAAGTGATATTTCCAATCAAGAAAGAGATTCGAGCCATTTTCCCCATAGCATTTGCATAGTGATTCTGGAATGATGTTGTACCTATTTTATACCAGAGTTTGATAAGATATTTATCCAAGTTATGAGATTTATATGAATTTAATTTGATGTCCCAAATGATGTTTGCAGACCCCTGAATTGTCACTATGGTTTATGACTAAATTCGAGACTCCTTGTCCACCATTTTCACCACAAATTCTAGACTCTAGAAGCTGTTGTTTGGTTGGATACCTATTCGACCGTCAAACCAAATCTAATTCTGCACACATATTGTCCTTAATGTCCTCTAACAAATCCAAGTATCAGACCAATAATTAGTGAAGGATGTACAATGTTTGGAAGAGCATTTAATGGAAGAACTAGGGGGAATTTCCACTTCTCAAATTAACTAGTCTTGTCCCGAAACTTCTTTCCTTGCAAATTGCATACCATGGATGGGTATATCAGTTGTTTGGGTGTTTGATAGATGTGTTAATGTCTCCTATTCCCCATCAATACCTTCCTCTCCAAATTCTAAAGAATTTGGAGGTGTTTGGAACTAGTTGTAAACTACACCCCTAGATTCGAAACAAGGTGAACCCAAACACTTTCCTTTGGAGGGATATTACAGTGTCACAGTTATTTGTGTCACAATTCCCCTGTGTCATATTTATTTGTACTTATGTCACATTTATTTTTGTGTCATAGTTATTTTGTGTCACAGTTCCCCTGTGTCATAGTTACTTTGTATCTGTGTCACAGTTATTTTTGTGTCACGGTTCCCCTATGTCACAGTTATTTGTGTCCCAGTTTTTTTGTGTCATAATTATTTGTGTCACAGTTTTTTTGTGTCATAGTTATTTGTGTCACAGTTATTTTGTGTCACAGTTCCTACCAAAAAAATATATTGTTATACTTAAAATTACACTAAAACAAAATTAATTATGAATTTATGGTTTGGCTTGGTGTAATGTAAGCATTTATATTACATGGATCTACTATGTTTTTGCTGAAATGTTTATCTTACTAAGCATTTGTTAACCATTATGTGTGTAGTTAAAAAAAATTGTGTTTTGAGATTGGTGTAACGTGAGGTGTGTTACACATATAAACTAAATTTAAAGAAAAATATTATATTAAAAAAAATTATAAATTTATTTCAAATTTTAATTACACAAAAATATATTTTATCAATATAATATTATACATTCATAATATACGTAATGATGAGATATAAGAAGAAATTATTTTTATAAATTATTTGGAAAAAATAAATTCATTTTAAATTGAAAGATATAAAAGAAAAATAAATAACTATGAGCACAAAACATTTGAAACTATTAAAACTTTTATAAGAAAAAGCCCAAATGTTTAAACTTTTATAAGCAAAAGCCCAAATTTTACAAGACATAAAGTCGATCATTCACATAACTATACTATAATAAATAAATAAAAGGTTTGAAGATCTGCAAAATTGCTTTTCCTTTAAAATGTTTGAAACCATTTTTTCTGAGATCTAAAATTGTGCATATAAAAAAGGACAAAATAAATAAATTTGAGAAGACATTCAAACACTTGATTTAAGATATGAATTGGATCTCAAGGTACCCTCAATGATTATGAGAACTCATTTTACTACTTTCCCTCTCTAAAATTAATTTTCTAATAGATATGAATGAATCATTTATAAAATTAATTTTCTAATAGATATGAATGAATAATTTATAAATTTTTAATAGTTTGTTTGGTAAAAGAGTGTATGCTTTAGGTCTTTGACATGAGTTAAAAAAGATTTCTCATTATTTTCTTACCTTTTATGAATTGAGTATTATACATAAGTTCCTTACAAATAAATAGTTAGAAAAAATCTAATCAATCAATAAGTTTTGAAGTCTAATCTTATCAAAAATTAAAAACAACACTTTTGCATTGTTTGGGGCAATGCTAATTTATTTATTGGATACAAAACTATAATGCTAGAAAAATGATTTTCATTACTTATATATTTTTTCTAATTGATAAAATAAATATTTAATTAACAATTTAATATATTAAACACCAATTTTAATATATAATTAGTGTTGAAATTTGACACGTAAATAGTCGTCATTTACCATTTTACACGACCACTTCATAAAATTAAACATCGCATGAGGCAAGATATGAGAATTCAATGTTTCATTTAGTTATTATAAATTTTATTTCAAAAGAAAAAATATTATTATGATGGATAAAATTAAGACTTAAACATCAAATTAAAGGTAATGTTAAAATTAAAATATTATATAAACATTTCTGGACATGTTTGGCGTCAAATTTCAACCCTATATAATTATTGATTTGGATATTTCAAATTTAATAATTCCATATTACTATTAAATTATCCATTTAAAACACCAATAATGGATTATAGTCAACATTCTCATTACAATATATTATTCACAATTTATATGCTATTATTTAATTAAAAAATAATAATATATATAATTAAATATATTATATTAATTGTAATATTTAATTGTGATTTCATATTTCAAATTTAATAAATTTTTGATGTGATTCACACATCCTAATTTTCAATGTTTAATTACCAATTTAATAAATTAAAGTAACAATTTAACTTAATTTACATTAGTAATTAAAGTCTACCACTCCCATTACAAAATTACAAAAGTCATTCACAAATATTTTGAGTTGATTTTGCAGCCTTTCAACTTTGTTTATAATTTGCTTTCTTATGTGATGTTTTGGAATTATTTTAAATTAATAGTGATAATTTATTTTTATTTTCTTGGTAATTCCTATATAATCAGTACAATACACCTAAAAAATGTAATTTATATGTCCGAAGATTAAATAGATTAGAACTTTTTTCTTTAGAAAAAAAAAACCATCATATTAAATATAACATTTTTAATGAGTTCTAAATGTCTTTTTTTTCACACACATCTAACATTTGTTTAATATTTAACTATTATTCAATATAACAAATTGAATGAATCCAAAATACCATTTACAGTTTGCCATTTTTAAAATTCACAATATTTAATTATTAATTTAATATATCATGTTTAATAAATTATTCACACATCTTCCAAAATGCCTTGCCCCGATGATTTTGAGTGCTCTCTTCATTCACGAAAAGACAAAATGGCAGCACCGCTAAATACGACATATCCATCACTATTTGGGAATAAAAATTGAATTTATGCTCTAGATAATCACATGGTGAAGAATACCGTCATTTTTTCTTAGAATAAATTCAAAGCAAAGAACATGCAATTGAATTTGAATGCAATAAAGTCTATGTCATATAATTTTATTGATCTTTTCAATTAAAATGATTTGTCTTTATTAATAAATCTGAAAATGATTTATTTTTTATTAATAAATGGAAAGTTAAAATATTTTTTATATTATTAGGTTAATTATCTTTTAATTTTTATTTTTTTTTAAATTTAATTTTTCTCATCATCAGAACCAATAACCTCCTAAACTAATCTTTGAAATTTAACAGTATTCTAAATATTATCTATTATCTTAAAATTTATGAAAAATAAATAAATAATATTATCTATGTTTTTAATTTAATTATCACTATTATATATTAATATCATATTAAAACTTTTATATACAAATAAATAAACATGATATGCAGTAACAATCAACTCAATACACATATAACTTTAAATATGTTCTTTTCAAAGTGGCATTCATTTTTTTTTAAATGTTTAGTTTCAAAAATTAATAGGGTTAAGCGTTTCTATTAGCCTAATACTAGATGTAAGTATAGTTACACAAAAGTAAAGCCCTCCAATAGAAGGTGGACGATTCCAATCAGATTTTGTGCTCGATGCTTTGCATTTAGCGATGAAATGGATTTTGTTAAATATAATGAAAGCATACATCATTATCTGTGTTTTTAAGTGCCTCCTTTAGCTAAAGCATGCATGTGGAGGAGGTGTATAAGAAGACCAAACTTCTACATTGCCTTAGCTACGATAATGCCAAGATAGATCCATCTTAGCTTTGGATCTATCATGTGTTGGGAGGGATCAAACCCATTCAAGGTGAAAACCATTTCTAGAGTGCAAAAATTTGAGGAAAGGTTTGCACCTCGAGGCACTTGATCCCTCAAGGACATCATAGATCCAAATTTCATATAGATCTATGCTTGTGGTTATAAAGTGGGGCTCATCCAAAAGATCGATTGAGTGTTTTGCATGAATGTTTAATTAGATCAATCAAGGGTTTCTATCACTTGACATAATGCTTCATAGAGAAACATAACTCGATTGAATATGGACCTCGATCGATCTACTAAGCTTGATCTACAATTTTTCTTCACTGAGCTAAAGATCTTGATTGAGCTCTTGTAAGCACAAAAAGGTGGGTTATGAAAGAAGATGCCATAAGAAAAACCTTGTTACTAGAAAATGCCAAAGGGTTATATAAAAAAACATAGTCTAGAAAATAAAATTAGTCATATGGTCCTAACTGAGAGAACACAGAGAAAAGAATAAAGTTGAATGCTTCCTAGCAATAATAGATATAGACATTAATACTAAGAAGTAGCAACACAATCCATATCTAAAGGAGAGTTATAGTAATTTAGGTTTGGATGGACAACTATAATTGATGGTTCATCTAAGGGAGGAGGATCCCCTCCTGCATCATTTATGTTGTTGAAGGTGTTTCTCCTTCAAGATATTGCTAGGTACAACTAAGGGAAATGATCATTCTCGGACTATGGAAGAAAGGACTAGTTGTGATCTTTACAAATTTCCCTTTGATGCTCATTGTGCTCTTGAACCAAATAACCTACTTTGTGGTATAGCTTACTATTGGATATGTAAGAGTGAGTTGAATTAAGGGTGAGTGAATATTCGTGGGAACTCAACTCATTCTCCACACCACCACACCCCTCCACCACGAATTTTAGAAACAACTTAAGATGTACTAGATTGATCTCCCCCTTCTGAGCTTACATATTGATATGATAGTGAAGGTTGGCATATATTGGAGCTTAATCATACCATGTAATTTATCAAAATGAACATTTTTGAAAATATTTGCATTTAATTCTTCCATGTCAAAAATAAAATATCTAATCTAACAAGTTTCCAAGCTACATGAAATTCCACTACACATGGAAAAATATCACTAAGGAGAGAATACATCCAAGTTATGGGCACATGAAGGATGTAATACCCCCATTTTGACCCTTAGGATATATTGGCTTTTAATGTAAATATTGTATACATGCGATGTATTTTTTTCTAGAGTGGAGTTGAAGGCCAAGGCCCCGCTAGTGGATGCTCGGATTTTATTTATAAGGAAAGTATTTGATATTATGTTAGCCATGCACTATTAAGCCATGGAACATTGTAAAATGATGTAAATATTAATATTGCAATAAAATACCAAAAACTAGCTATGGAAGCAAATAATAAGAGGGGGCCATGTGTATCCACTAGGGAGAGGTCAGGGGGTTGTGGCATTGAACCATATGCTTCCAAATGTCATCTTGAGAACCCCTTTGACCTTCATTGCTGGAATTTAATTCTGTTTTAACGAAGTGGTTGAAGAAATCAGTCCATGGATTCAATGGAGCATGGGCAGCCCATAAATTTGTATGGCAGAGTATGGGCTCTGTTTACTTGACCCACAAGTCACTCTACCTCATGGGAGGACGTTTTCCATCATCCAAATTCCATTGTTGAACATCTAAGCATCATTTTTCATCCATTACACATGCCCAGCAGTGAGAAAAACTAGAATTCACAACTCTGAATGAAGCCACGTTTTGAAGTGCCAAAAACGCCTAGAAATTTGTGTGAACAGTGGAATTCAATGGGGGATTGTAATACCCCCATTTTGAACCTTAGGATATATTGTATTTTAATGTAAATTCTGTGCATATGTGATGTATGCTTCATAGTGTGGAGCTCAAGGCCAATGCCTCGGTAGTGAATGCGCAGCCTTAAAGGGATGGTATTTTATATTGTGCTATCCATGTGCTAGTAAGCCATGGGGAAATTGTAAAAGCATGTCAATAATTATAATGAAAATAAAATACCAAGGGGTTGGCTATGGACGCAACTAAAATGAGGGGGATATGTGTATCCACTAGGGAGAGGTGAGGGGGTTGTGGGATTGAGCCATGTGCTTCCAAATGTCACCTTGAGAACCCACTTTGACTTTCTTTGTTGTCACTTATTTCTACTGTAAGGAAGTACTTCATGAATCATTCCATAAGTGTTGGCAAGTGGTTTGGATGAGTCAGTTGCGCAACATCGCAGATGTTGCGCAAGGTCAAAAGATGCCGCGCAAGAGGGAAAACAACGCACAAGTCAGAAATAATAATATTTTATGTATTTTTGGGTCATTTTGGACCGCATTGTGTGGGTTAAGGGCCATTTTGTTGTAAATTTTGTTAGAAAGTAGTTAGGCGGTTGGATAAGTGGACAATGGATGTAAAGGCGCAAGCCTAAAAATAGATGTAGCATTGCAAGTGTTGAAAAATCAATCCGAAGATAATTGAGCACGGATGAAAAGAGAGAATTTTGTTTGTTTTTGTCTGTTAATCTGGGTATGCGATGGAAGAACTATATTGTTGTATTTGAGTTTTGTTGCGAAGGTTAATATGAAATGACAAAGTTTTGAGCAGAATCATTGTGTCTTTTATTGTTTTCTATTATGAATGTGATATGCGATATGAAACTATGAATGATGTGATGTTTCTCTATTCCAATTGATGCTTTTTAGTTAGATCTATTGCACGTTAATGGCTTTATTGATAATGAGATCTATGGAATAATGATGCAGTTCTGCTTAAGTGCATCAGTTGAAATGTTAGATCTATTAGATAATGTTGCGATAAGTTGATAGGTAGACACACATTGTCCTCCTTCTTTCAGCGGAAATGTGGTTCCGTCATCTCTCCCTCAAACATCTCGAGTGAGACTTCATCTTCTCTGCAGGTGTTGTTGGATAGGGTAAAACCTGTCTGTGCTGGTGCTCAGGGAGATCGCGGTGGTTTGGATGTCGACAGAGTGAGGAACCCCTGTCAACTGGGTTTGTGTCAACAAGGGGTTCCATTGCCGGGACCATAGCACGAAGTGAAGGACATGTTGAGGCATCCGACAAGACCGGAAATTCAAGATTGGTTTGACCAAAAGTTGCCAGTGTTCGCTGAGAAAGAGAATCAGAACCCTGGACTGACGATGGATTAGTGGCTAGAAAGGTACATACACGACGGTCCACACGAAAAAAAATTCTGTGAATTCCCAATCATCTTGTATGATTGGCTGGTGCAACTGACCTTTCACAAGGTAAATTTCCAAGGCAGTGAGCCAACGTCATGGACCCCATAATTGATCCAAGAGTTACAGGAGGTAGATAACAGAGCATCGCGGGCTGTTGAAATCTGTCTTGACAGCATATTGGAGGGCTATATCACCGAGTTTGCGATCGACACAACGAAATCTTATAGCGAAGATGAAAGGGAATTCTTCAACGGACTGAGAGGCAGGTTCCTGTTATCATTGCAATTGTCCATTAAGATTCTCATCTGTGAAAAGGGAATACTGAGGATGAACCTCGAGTAGAAAAACCCTGGTGGGCGGAGGCTCTGGATACCACGACGGCAGGGGGGGAGGAAAATGGAATGATACGGGGTAGATGGGTGCAAGTTGCGATGAGACTGTGAAGGAAGCTAAGGAAGAAAGTGGTCTTACGAGGGAAGGAGCAAGGTTTCGACAAGAGAAGAGGCAGAGGATAGGAGAAGGTCCTGCTGCAATTAAAACGCAAAACCGTGAAGGAATACCACACTGGACTAAGCGACCTCAAAGTGCCGATAAGGACAACCAAACTACGCCCATGATAGAGGTAGGACCAACCTCCATCAACAACGTACCCACACCTTTGCTCACTATATCACAACCAGGAAGAAACACGAATTTGACACCACCGTGTTTGACGTGTCAACATCACTAAAAAATTAGCAGATCAACGACTGCAGGAAGAAGGCCTAGGATGGAGGGCGAAGATGCGAAGTTACCTCTGTTCCATTGAAATGGAACCGACAACCCAGAACAATACTGGTTCTTATGCGAAGATGTGTGGATTGTTAAACAGATTACGGACGATGAGGCCAAGAAAGGTCAATTGGAGACGACCCTTCGGGGTTGCGCACTGGATTGGTTCATGAAATTTGTACAAGTTCCCACGGGAAGTCTAGAGAAGACATTAGACGAAGTTAGAAAAGGGTTAATTGAAGATTTCAAAAAACTGAAGTCTGAAGTGCAATACATTATGGAACTGAAAGAGATCAAGCAGTATTCGAATGAGATCGTTTGGGATTTTGACCAAAGGTTTAAAACGCTAATGGCAAGAATTAGCTTTGAGATGAGCAACATTCAACATAAGGAATTGTTCATCGCAATGTTACTACCTCATATTAGACTCCCATTGATGCAGCAAAAAATTGCGACATCAAGCGGGGCTCTAGAGATTGCAATGAGGTTAAAAGCTTCCCCTGTTGGTGAGAATGCAACCGGTATATCTCAGATCCAGACGCAACTGTCCAACCTGACAATTTAGTTGCAAGATATCAAGAAGGGTAAAGAGCACCATGAAGAGGTTTGATGTACTCGATGTTCTGCAGAGGGACATACCAGGGATAACTACCCAGATTTCCACAACTACCTAGTATCAGGAGCACCGAACGCATTGAATGACGGAGGTATGCCATGGTGCCACATTTTCCAAGTCTATGGGCATCGACATGAGGAGTGTCAATACATGCAGAGGATGGTCATGAAGCCCGATGAATTTGTACTGTACCTTCTGCAAGTCTATCGGGCATGAAGATAAGGATTGTCACACATATGGCCTACTCCAGGAAGAACGTTTGACTCATACTACGTAAAGGGAGACGACCATCGCGTCATACAACAACTGCAGCTACAACCACAGGTGTCCCAGCCACCACCTCAATTGCAATTTGTACCGCAACCGCAACCACAACAGAATTTTGTGCCAGAACCGGAGTATAATTAGACGCAAATGGCTCCACAACAACCACAATATGTTCAAACAGCACATTATGTTCAACCAAGGAAGTGTGTTCAGCTGCAAATGAACCCTCTATAGCAACAATTTAATCAACTGCAATATCAACAACAGGGAGGATTTTGCGAAGGATTTCAAGGAGGACGAGGTGGAGGCTTTGGTCGAGGAGGAGGACGACATCGCAGAGCTGTGCAATGTTATAACTACAGAGTATTGGGACACTACTAGAGAGATTGCCTGCAGTTGCAAACACATTGTACATATTGTTTTGGTATTAATCACACTGTTGGGAACTGTCCGCAACTGATCGCGAGATGACAGGAAGGAAATGTTCCGTAGTAGCAAAACCAGAACCAAAGCTAGTTTCAGAATCAAAATCAGTTGCAGAATCAACAACCAGTGCAGAATCAAAATCAGATGCATAACCAAAATCAACGTCAAAATCAGAACACAAATCAGAACGTGAATCAACCTGCGAACCCACTGTCGAACCAGAATCATGGGTCAACTGTTGTGACGGTTTCAATAGAACCGAGGACGCAAGATGCTGCCGTTGCAGTTATCACTCGCGGAGCTACGATGACCGGAGAAGATGGTACGCGTCCACTGATTCGGCTGTCTAGGAAGAAGAAGGTGAAGTTTTATATTGATGCTGAGAGAGATACATTCTTTGAAGCACATAATGTGATGGGATGAAATCTTGGTAAGACAATTATTTATGACATGCCCCCTACTTTTGACTCAACTTTCGAAACATGACCATCGCAACAATATGGTACATTGCAAAACTTCTTTGAAAGTTGCTTATCACTGGCATGTGACCCCAATGCTCTTGCCGAGATCGAGAGTTTGTTGCATCGACTGGAAAAGGGACTGAAAGAGTCCATAGTAAACTCTCTACAGAGGAAAAAGACAGGAAAATAGATGCACATGAATGTCCAAATTGAGGACTACGAGGTAGATTCAGTCATTTTGGATCTAGGCTCAGATGTCAATATTCTAACAAAGCAGGCATAGCAGAAAATGGTGATCCCAACGCTGAGCTCATCTCCCGTACAGGTGCGACTGGCTAATCAGGCCAAGGTACCATCAATTGGGAGAGTTTTGCGTCTCATTGTGGACATTCAGGGAATGAAAACCTATGCTAATTTTAATGTTATCGAAGTTGTCGATGGGGGAAGATCCTATCCCGCATTGCTAGGGATTGGATGGGCCAATGACAGTATGGCAGTAATTAATTTCAAGAAGCAGATGATGACCTTCGAAAATCAAGACCTCAGAGTCATAGCTCCGTTGGATTCGACTGAAGGGCGCAGGTATGTTGAACCAGTAAGGGATAAAGTTGTCAGTGGATGGATCACATGTATAATATTTCTAAATACTACATCCATCCGATTGCCGACGGTGAACTCAGTTGTCACAACTTTAGCTCTGCATCTTCCGACTGTGATGATGCTTTAGAGAACTGGAAAAATCACTTGCATGAGGTGTCATTCCACAAGTGTGGGTTGATCACGCAGTCATTGTGCCATGTCGTGAATGAGATTGTTGCATTACCAGTATACCAAGGATTTCCTGGGTTTTCTGATTTTCTAGTTGCATTTGAAGGTAAGGTGTTAGAACCACAGCGATTGCTGGCGTTGGAGGAGGCGTTGAAGGCTGCTTCAACATGTTGGTGGGAGACCCATAAAAAGTTGATTACCGAGTGGTCATAGTGTCGCAGACTGATGATGGCTCGCTTCGGCGACACAGAAATATACCACACTAGAAAGTATGATGGGTGGAATGACCCTGGAGGTCATCTGACTAAATGTCACACTTTGTGGGCCTTGCGACTAAAGGATGAATGGGTCCATGCCTTTGTCCACACTTTGGATGAAATGCCACGATCTTGGTATGCCTCAACTGAGTTGCGCGGGGAGATTACAACTTGGTTAGAGTTGAGGGTTTGCTTTACTCATACCTTTAGTTTCGCAGATGCCAATCCAGATGTTCACAATGCACTGCAGCTCATCTGTGATGTTGTTCTGAAGGTGGTTCAAGTTTCCTACCCCGTGGATTTGCATACACATTGTCAGATGCAGCGGATGATGGGATGCTATAATATTATTGGAGGGATAGAGGATGGTGATGACCCATGGAATATCAATATTCCGGAATCAGAGGGAAGTCGGGATGTCGTAGCACCTGACACATCGAACGATCTAATAAGTTAGGCATTGAAGCTTAGGAAGGTCAACATTGGGACGGAGGAGAATCCTAAGTTTGAGAATGTCGGGGACTACTGGGATGAATAAATGATGGAAAAGGTCATACATCTCTTGCATGAGTTCCAATATTTGTTCCCTATGAATTTTTTCGAGATGAAGGGAATCTTGGGGGATTTAGGAGAGATGAAGATTCCCCTGAAGCCAAATGCAAAACTAATTAGGCATCGACCGTATCAACTCAATCCGCGACATAAGGAAAGGGTCAAAAATGAACATGACAGAATGCTGGATGCTGGCATCATTGAGTTGGTCGAGGAATCAAAATGGATTAGTCCCATGGTGGTGCAAGACAAGAAGACAGGTGAGGTTCGGATTTGTGTCGACCTGAGGAAGTTGAATGATGCATGTAGGCATGATCCATTTCCGATGCCATTTATGGATGAGGTACAAGAGGGAGTGGGCGGTCAAGAGATGTATTCATTCATGGATGTTTTTTCTGGATATCACCAACTCAAGATCGCGAAAGAGGATTGCCACAAGACAACATTTGTGATAGAATGGGGTTGTTTCCAGTATATGGTAATGCCATTTGGGCTAAAGAACGCACCTGCGGTATTCTCCCGTCTCATTGTCACTGCATTCAGAGACTTTATTCAGAATTTTTTGCAAGTCTATATGGATGCTTGAACAGTTTATGGATTTATCAGTGACCATTTGGAAAATCTGTGACTGATGCTAGAGCGATGTTGATGGCATCAGATCTCGCTAAAATTGAAAAAGTGTATTTTTTGTGCACCTTTTGGGATGTTGTTGGGTCACATTGTTTGCAAGAAAGGATTGTTGGTTGACCCAACAAATATTGCGTTGATTTTGAGCTTGACACCGCCTACAAATGTAAAGCAGGTTCGAACGATGCTGGGGCACATAGGGTCCTACTACAAGTTTATCCGTGGGTATGCCGCGATCACAGCACCTATGGAACGGTTGTTGAAGAAGGATGCGGTATTCTCATGGAGCCCAGAATGTCAAGTAAGTTTCGAGATGTTGAAGGCTAAGATGGCTTCTGCACCAATACTAGTATTCCCTGACTGGAGCAAGGAATTCCATGTCCATGTGGATGCATTGTCGATTGCGATGGGGGTAGTGCACGCGCAACCAAGTGAAGGAGATCTAGATCACCCAATTGCTTTCGCGAGTCAGAAGTTGTCATCTGCAGAGAGAAATTATATGACGACCGAGATGAAAGGTATGGTGATGGTATATGCGCTATAGAAGTTTAGGCATTACCTATTGGGGGGTCATTTCAAAATGTTCACAGACCATTCGGCTTTGAAATACCTAGTCAATAATCTCGTGTTGGGGGGGAAGATATGCCTCTTGCTACTTCTCTTTCAGGAGTTTGATTTCGAGGTAATTGTGAAGCCAGGTCGCTTGAATGCGGGGCCAAATCATTTATCGTGAATTGAGATAGGTGAGGAGAAAACAAACATTGAAGATGGGTTTCCAGATGCATAACTATTTAGAGTTGAGGTGGTTGACGACTATTATGAAGAAATAATTCAGTTTTTGGCAACGGGAACCGTACCAGAAGAGTTTACCACAAACTAGAAGAAGTAGTTGGTGGTTAAGGTTGTGGATTTCTAGCTGATTGTCAGAAAGCTTTATAAACTAGGACCAGATGAGCTCTTGAGGCGATGTGTGTTACCTCATGAACAAGGGAAGATATTGTTAGAGGCACATGCAGGAGTGGTGGGTGGACACTATGGAGGTCGAGCTACTGCTAGGAAGGTGCTTCATGCAGGGCTTTGGTGGCCCACTCTGCATAATGATGCGATGTATTATCCGCACACCTGCGACATCTATAAATGAACTAGAAAACCCTCAAGGAGGGACAAGATGCCGCTAATACCTCAAGTGACATTACAACCATTTGATAAATGGGCTGTGTATTTTGTGGGACCTATCAATCCACCTGGAAGCGCATTGGTGCACGGTACATAATCACAGCGATAGATTATTTGACAAGGTGGGAAGAGGCTACACCAGTTGTAGATTGCACTGCTGCAACAACAACGCAATTCTTGTTTGACAATATTGTTACTCGGTTTGGATGCCCGAAGATATTGATGAGTGATCAGGGGAGTCACTTCATCAATCGCACAGTCAGTGCATTAACAACAGCTTCAGATACAACATAAGAAGAGTACCTCGTACCACCCGCAGGAAAATGGCATAGTGGAGGCCTTCAACAAAGTGTTGGAGCATGCGCTTACAAAGGTTTGTAATGCAAATCGCGATGACTGGGATTTGAAGATTCTAGCAGTCTTGTGGGCATTTCGCACCACTTGTAAAAGATTGACAGGACAAACACCATTCAAATTGGTGTATGGGAAAGAGGCAGTCATGCCTATGGAGTACATTGTTCTAAGTTTGTGCATAGCGGCTGCGACCGGCATGGATGACGTAGCCACATTAGAAGAACGACTGGCGCAGTTGGTGCAGCTTGAGGAGGACTGTTTTATCGCAGGTTTTCACCAACGCGTAGAGAAGGATCGGCAAAAAGCTTGGCATGGTCACCATATTAAAAATAAATAGTTTCAACAAGACGACTTGGTGTTATTGTATGACAGCAAGTTCATGAAGCATCCAGGTAAGTTACAGATACATTGGCTTAGTTCATATTGCATCAGTTGCATTACTTCAGGAGCCGCAGTACAGCTGCAGTAGCCAGATGGAGCAATGCTGCCAAAGCTAGTGAATGGTAGTAGGTTGAAGCGCTACAGGACGGGCTCGGAGCCATGCGATTGCTAACAGCATTGCATGGAAAACAAATGCAGGATGCTAGGTAGACGAATGATGCACCAACAGGGATAGGATGCGCAAGTCGGAGAGATGGTATTGCAATTAGGGAGTCGTGCTGCGATACCCGCAGGGTCACAACGCAGTCAAATCAACAATAAATGCAGACAGTTAAATGCAATTAATTAACGACGCTTGGTGAAGTGACTTGTAGTTATGGCAGATCCGACTGTGAGATTGATAGGATCGATGACGGATTTGGACAATTAATGCTAGATTTGGTCATGATGATCGGCTTTATTTGGTCATAATGATGGAGGGATTGATTTGGTGCTATAAAAATGGGTCAAGGCTAGTCGGAAGCCATCCTTTTGCAAAGAGTGAATTGAGCCAAATAGTGTTGTGTTGAATTGTGCAAGGTTGAGTAGAGTTGCAAAGCGGAATTGCATTGTGTCGAGCAAGTTGTCAAGTAGGGTGCTGTTGAGCAACAATTCAGTGTTGAGGGGGACAAGCGCAAAATGCAGAGTCAACCAAACACAGTTGAGATTTCGAGTGAGGTAGAATCACCAGTCATTCCTGTCACCATTGAAAAAGAAATTGCTAGTATGTCGGTCGGGTCCTCATTAGTGGTGCGGAAGAAGAGGGGGGGGAGCAGTGGCCTAGCTTCCCACCGCTAGGGAAGAGGCAGACCTAATCATCAGCACACCTGCCGGAGGAGGTGCTTGCATAGGCGAGTCCGTTGAGCTCAAGCGTTGTGGAATCCGTGGAACGAGAAGGGGTATCCACTGCGGATATCCTTGGGTATATACCTCCCTATCGACCTAGTGCGCAGCCTCGGAAGCTCACCAAGAACTAGCGATACCAAGTCCAGATTCCAGCAATCCCACTAGGCATGGTCTGCACTACAGACGTTGTTCCTACACTGATGCAGATGAAGTATAACGATCACGATATGTTGGCACTGCAGGACATTATGGAGGAACCTTTTTTGCCGGGAACAACAAGTGGAGGCGGCTCGACACCACGCATTCCACACGATTGGGCGCGCAGCTTGGATGAAGCAGGATTGTTGGGTTTGATCAACATGCCACATGTTCGGCAGTTGATAGAGGCAAATGCCTGCGTTAAGCATCTTTTGGCCTATTTTAATGGAGGGAGTTTGTGGTTGGAAAAACCGGTCATAGTCACAGTTGACCTGATTTTCAAGATCACGGGGTTTCCGAAGGATGGGGCAGACCCCTCACAATATTTTCAAGGGAAAAACAATGACAATAAGATCGCATCACGGTTGAGGATGCGCTATGAATTGCAGCGCGACAGATCGTCATACCACCTTGACAACATCAATGATCCAGTGGTTCACATGGGGGAACAGATCTTGGCTACTAAAATAGTCAGGAACAACCGACCCAACCAAAAAAAATTTGGATTCATTGCATGCGCCGAGTTGTGTACGCAAGGGGTGCAGATGAACTGGTCACTCTTTTTGTTGAACCAGTTGATGGAGGATGCGGTGGCGGTCTAGGCGAGAAAACGGTCATTTGCATACAACTGGTTGTTGATTTTAGTCGTGCTCGTCGCTTGGATGGAGCCCGATGATTATCAAGGGATGGATGCAGAAGCGGTCAAAGTTTGTAAGGGAGCACGCTACCATAACCTTTGGTGGGTGTAGGAACCTGAGCGACTGAAGGATTATGCAGTACAATTCTGGTTTTACTGGGAAGCACTGTAGGCAGCGGCTGAGCATGTTCTGCAGTTGTCTCGGGAAGCCATAGAAAAATATAAAGGGATTGTTCAATTTGTTATTATCCCACACAACATTCATGTACAAGTGCGGCATGATCCGTGAAAGCAGTGGTTGTTGACACCGTACAAATTTCCCGATGAAGAGATGGATGCGATTGTCGATGATTGGCCTGTAGAATGGTGAGAACCAGTCAGTTTGGAAGAAGAATCAACAGGGCCACCACTGGACGCACCAGAGATGGAACAACAAGGTAACCAGGATTCGGATCAAGAGTTGTCACAGACACCCACTAATGAGGAGGTAGAGTGCCAGGTTGAGGAGGGAAAAACCAAGGTGCACTATGAGTGAGGTATGACAAGTGGCGCAACCCCAGCGATGGAAGTATAGTTGAACAGGATTATTGCAGCCTTAACAAATGCGACAGCTCAAGCAATGAAGTCGGAGGCAGCAGAAGGTTTCAATGAGGTAAAAGATCGACTTGATTTCTTATTTGATATTGTTTTGAAGAAGGCACCAGAGGTATCAACTGTGCAAGCAGTTGGTGCAATCAGCACTGAGGTGTGGGTTCAGAATGTGCAAATTCCCCCGACTGCTATTGTGACCGACAATGAGGCTCTCCAAGATTCACAGCAACATTTATAATGCTTGTACATCGACATCAACATGTTGTCCTCGCAGATGATCGTGTAGATGTAGGCGATTGTCGTCCAGGAGCTGGCAGACAGGGAGAAGGATATTAGCGGTCAGTTCTTGCGATCACAGGAGCATGAAGAAGTAGCTCGGAAAGAATTCGATGAATTAAAGGAGAAGGCAGTAGTGGTGTGGGAGGTGGTCAAAGAACTGGAGAACACGCTAGAGCAGTTGATTGCCGAGAAGTCTTGCACAATTGAAGAGATGAAAAAGGACCAGGACTAGTTTACAGTGGAGAAATCCAACCTTTGGGATAATAGAGTATAAATGGAGGAGGAAATTGTTGAGACCTGTCAGTGTGTATTGGAGCCCATCGCAGCATTGGAAGTAGCTGAAAGAGCTCAAGGACTTGGGGCTATCATTTCCCAGTTGCAGCGAGACAATGCTGACTTGTGGGCTTTGGTACAACCAAGCACACCGCCGGAGCAAGTGGCAGAATGGAAAATTGAAATGGATGATTTGGAGACCTAGCTCAGAGAGTTGGAGCAAGAAGTGACAAAGGTCACTAAAGTGACTACACAGTTATGGGGCAGCGTTGTCTAGGATGAGCAGTTGGAGCAACTGACCAAGCTGGCGTAGGAGGAAGAAGGGAAGCTTGCAATAATGAAAGCTTCATTGCGAGTGCTTCCATTGGTGGTTCAGGTCACCAAGTCTGCGGAGCTGAAGGAGCTAAAATAGCGAGCCGTGCGGGCCCAGCAGCGTCAGCGAAAGTGCAGCATGCAGTTAGATGAGTTCCAAGATGTTGGAGCATAGCTTTTTGTTAAGGAATTTTCTACACTAAAGATCATGCAGGATGGACAGAAGGCTATTGCTGATAAGTTGGTTGAGTATCCATTAGCGCAGGACATGACAAAGTGTCAGGAGATTTCCACAACAACCAAAGAGCAAGCCAGAGAGATCAATCAACAGTATGAAGATTTCCAATGAAGATCAATGAGTACACCATGTCCAACTAACGTGACTCAAGGGAGAGCCAAGAGATTGTGTTGGGGGCTTGTTGGCAAGCAGTTTGGATGAGTCAGCTTTGCAACATCGCGGATGCTGCACAAGGTCAAAAGATGTCACACAAGAGGGAAAACAATGCACAAGTTGGAAATAATAATATTTTATGTATTTTTGGGTCATTTTGGACCGCATTGTGCGGGTTAAGGGTCATTTTGTTGTAAATCTTGTTAGAAAGTAGTTAGGAGGTTGGATAAGTGGACAATGAATGTAAAGGCGCAAGCCTATAAATAGATGTAGCATTGCACGTGTTGAAAAATCAATCCGAAGAGAATTGAGCATGGATGACAAGAGATAATTTTGTTTGTTTTTGTCTGTTAATCTGGGTATCCGATGGAAGAACTATATTGTTGTATCTGAATTTTGTTGCAAAGGTTAATATGACATGACGGTGTTTTGAGGAGAATCATTGTGTCTTTTACTGTTTTCTGTTATGAATGTGATATGCGATATGAAACTGTGAATAATGCAATGTTTCTCTATTCCAATTAATGCTTTACTGCTAGATCTATTGCACATTAATGGATTTATTGATAATGAGATCTACGGAATAATGATGCGGTTCTGCTTAAGTGCATAAGTTGAAATGTTAGATCTGTTAGGTAATGCTGCGATAAGTTGATAAGTAGACACACATGGTCCTCCTTCTTTCAGCGGAAACGTGGTTCCGTCAGCTCTCCCTCGAACATCTCGGGTGAGACTTCATCTGCTCTGCCAGTGTTGCTGGATAGGGTAAAACCTGTCTGGGCCAGTGCTTAGGGACATCACGGTGGTTTGGATGTTGACAGAGTGAGGAACCCATGTCAAATGGGTTTGTGTAGACAATTAGATTGATGGAGTATGGGCAACCTTGAAATTTGTATGGCGGAGTATGGGCTCTTTTTGCTTGACCCACAAGTCACTCCACCTCATGGGAGGACGTTTTCCCTCATCCCCATTCAATTTTTGATCATCCAAGCATCATTTTTTCATCCATGGTGCATGCCCAACAGTGAGGAAGAACCAGAAATCGTGACTTGGAAAGAAGCCACGTTTGGAAGTGTCAAAAATGCCTAAAAAATCGTGTGGACAGTGAAATCCAATGGGGGATCCATATACCAAAACCTTGGGGCGAGGTTGAGAGTGTGAAGCGTCCCGAAATTCAATGGGACAACCCGAATTTTATAGCTTGAAAGGTCAGCGACAGGACAGATTCATTTGGCCACAACACTGAGGAGATCCAAGAATGGATCATAGTGGGAGAAAGACCAGGGCGTCATATTTCATGGTAGATCTAGTGAAGGCTCATTTGTCCTTGGTTTAGAAGTTGGTACCAACCATACCTTCCTAGGTTAGCACTGAGGGACTGTGTAGCAGAGAAGGGGACCTTACTTGGGATGAGAGTGGAGGTGATGGGGGTTCCTGGACTGTCTGAACCCAATTGGATATGCCTGTGGCTATTTGGTTGATACCATTGACTTAGAAAACTCCTTCCCTGTCTCCCCACTTGCTTGACAGATCCAGTTGTGTACTGGTTGAGCCTAAATGACTGTGCCTAAGGTTGTGAGTGAAGCTGCGTATTTCCTCTTTAGTGGATACATAGCCCCAGCTCGGGGGTGGTATCTGAGTGCTAAAAGAATATAGGTTGGGAAGAGACCTATGGTTGGGTTGGAACATTGCAATCCATAGCCAGTTGCTTGGTGATTTCAATGAAAATATAACTATTCTTTGTGATTTAAATTATGTCCATATTATGTTCTGCAATGTTTTAATTATTGATTGTATTGTGGAATCTGAAAGATGCATGCTAAATGCCTATGCATAGCATGAGAAGAGGATTAAGTCTCTGCATGTTGTTTCATCATTCTTCCTGGGAGAAATATGTTTATGTATTCCGTTATATGTGTGGGGATAATGTTTCATTCGGTTATTTTTATTTGAGTATGCATATGCACACGTGTTTGTATTTATATGAATTTGTTCATTGATGAATAGGGATAATCTTTGTAAAGGCTCAAAATGTTCAGAAGGTTCAGTCATGGCTTTTGGGGGAAAAATAGACACCCCATGTTGTGTTCATGTCCCTTATGTGGGTCAGCTGTAGGGAGGAGCCATGACATAGTAGTATCATATCTCTTTACAGAGTGGTAAAGAGGTATGGATGAGGTTTGGGAAACACTTTGTTGTGAAGAATGACAAAATTAGATTTCTCAGGTGTGGCAGAGGATCATACTTTTGCATAGGGCTGGTCGAGAGCTTCCCAGTGGTACAAGGTTTTCCAAAAATGGACTCAGGATTAGAAATATATCGGCCTTAGGAGTTATGCATTCGAACTTCCGACTTTTCGAACCCGCATTGAGGATTGCATATTAGGGAAGTTGGAGATGTGATTTATTTGGACTTGTGCATTTGGGATTCGGACTTCTGACTCCCGCATTGCAGATTGCAGATTGTGGAAGTCGGAGGTGTGATTTCTTTGAGGTTTTGGTTTTAGTGTTCCGACTTCCGACTCCCGCAATGCAGATTGTGGATTGCAGAAGTCAGAGGCGTGTTTCTTCAAAGCTGTGTATTTGGTGTTTCGACATCCAACTCTCGCATTGCGGATTGCGGAAGTTGGAGATGTGTTTCTTCAAAGCTGTGAATTTGGTGTTTCAAATTTCCAACTCCCACATTGCGGATTGTGGATTGCGGAAGTCGGAGGCCTATTTCTTCGAAGCTGTGAATTTGGTGTTCCAACTTTCTAACTCCCGCATTACGGATTGCGGAAGCTGGAGGCATGTTTGTTAGAAGTAGTTCATTTGGTGTTCCAAATTTTTGACTGGAACATTGCGGATTGTGGAATTTGAAGGTGTTTTTCTTCGAAGCTGTGAATTTGGTGTTCCGACTTTCCGACTCCCACATTGTGTATTGCAGATTGTAGATTGTAGAAGTCAGAGTCTTGTTTCTTCGAATAAATGCATTTGGTGTTTCGATTTTTCAACGCCCGCACTATGAATTGCATCTTTCGGATTACGGACTGGAGTTGTCTTTTTAGGATAAATTGCAGCTGTGTAAAAGTCTGAATTTTGGAAAAATAAATAGTAGGTTGTTTCTAAGGAGCTATGTTAAGATTTAATATGCTAAGATAGAAAATAGCAGCATTGCATTCCATTTCACAATAATAGCATATAGAGGATCACTAAAGAAAAAACAAGCAGAGCATAAACATAAGAGACACAAATTTATCCTGGGAAACCCTCATGGGGTAGAAAACCCAGTAAATCTTCCTCAATATAGATGACCAGCAATATACAAAGATGCAAACCAAAGACATGATCTCCTCCTCCATCATAGCAGACCTCTCCTCCACAAGTGCGCTACTCTCAAGTGAGTGAGTGTGTGTAAAATGAGGAATACACCTCATCTATTTATACACTACTTCGACTTGTCTTTTACACAAATCATGTAGGCTCGTATTTAACCAATGGGTTAAATACCCCACTACAACTGACTAGGCCGACCCCTCTAGAGTGGTCTAATAACCCTTTGACCCATATAACACATACAGGGCCGACCCCCACTAGGGAAGTCTAATAACCCAAGTTACCACATTCCAACGGAGGAATAAACATCTCCGGATATACAATAAGATCTTCATGGAGGAATGAATCATCTCTGGAATAATAAAGTACAAATATAATATTCTTTGAAGTTACAATATCTCAACACTCCCCCTTAACGATAAGGATATTATAATAGCATCTGCACGAGCAAGGAGTCATCAACGTCATACATGATACATCTATAAATCATTGGAAGCTTTCTCAACATCATCAGTAACTCAAGCAGTTACTGGAACATCAACATCTTCAGTAATGAGTCTTCATCTTCTGCAGCACTCGAACAACTATAACAACATCAACATATGGATCCTCATGATCATCAGCATCGTCATCATACGGTCATCAACATCGGGATCATCTCGATCTACAACATCTAGATCATCTCGATCTACAGCATCTGGATCATCACGATCTACAGCATCTGGATCATCTCGATCTGCAGCATTTGGATCATCTCGATCTACAGCATCTCGATCATCTCGATCTACAGCATTTGGATCATCATCATCTAGATCAACACAATCAGCAGTATCGTCATCTAGATCAACACGATCAGCAGCATCATCATCTAGATCAATACGATTAGCAGCATCGTCATCTAGATCAATACGATCAACAGCATCGTCATCTAGATCAACAGTATTAGTATCCACATCAATACAAGTATACACATCATCAATACAAGTATCCACACAATACAAGTATACATCATCAATACAAGTATTCACACAATACGAGTATACACATCATCAATACAAGTATCCACACAATACAAGTATACACATCATCAATACAAGTATCCACACAATACAAGTATACATCATCATCAATACAAGTATCCACACAATACAAGTATACATCATCAATACAAGTATTCACACAATACAAGTATACACATCATCAATACAAGTATCCACACAATAGCAGCATACACTGCAACACACATGATCATATTACAGGATGATCAATCCTGCTCTCTTTAGGACATAGGTCCATGGATGATGCAATCCTGTCATGTACCTTTTGAACCGAGGTCAAGGGATGATCTAGTCCTATCATGTACCTTTTGAACCGAAGTCCAAGGATGATCCAGTCCTATCATGTACCTTTTGAACCGAAGTCCAGGGACGATCCAGTCCTATCATGTACCTTTTGAACCGAATTCCAGGGACGATCCAGTCCTATCATTCCATTCTCGGAGACCTCTTGTCTACGACTCACTTCACAGGACTATAGTCCGAGAATGATACAATCCCCTTACCTATTCATTCAGGATTTTTGTTCTCGGAGACATCTTGTCTATAGTTCACTTCACAGGACTATGGTCCGAGGACGATACAATCCCCTTACCTGTTCATTTAGGATTTTTGTTCTCGGAGACATCTTGTCTACGGTTCACTTCACAGGACTATGGTCCGAGGACGATACAATCCCCTTACCTATTCATTCAGGATTTTTTTCTCGGAGACATCTTGTCTATGGTTCACTTCACAGGACTATGGTCCGAGGACGATACAATCCCCTTACCTGTTCATTCAGGATTTTGTTCTCGGAGACATCTTGTCTACGGTTCACTTCACAGGACTATGGTCCGAGGACGATACAATCCCCTTACCCATTCATTCAGGATTTTTGTTCTCGGAGACATCTTGTCTACGGTTCACTTCACAGGACTATGGTCCGAGGACGATACAATCCCCTTACCTGTTCATTCAGGATTTTGTTCTCAGATACATCTTGTCTACGGTTCACTTCATAGGACTATGGTCCGAGGACGATACAATCCCCTTACTTGTTCACTCAGGATTTTGTTCTCGGAGACATCTTGTCTACGGCTCACTTCACAGGAGTATGGTCCGAGGACGATACAATCCCCTTACCTGTTCATTCAGGATTTTATTCTCGGAGACATCTTGTCTACGGATCCTTTTAGAACATGTGTTCAAGGATGATGCAATCCCCTCGTCAACTTAGACCCTGTCTAAGGACCATCCACCAACCTATCTGTCGGCATCACCAATATAAGTATCCACATCATCGACCTCACTGTCGATGTAGGAAATCTCATCATAAGTGATCACATCACTCCCCCTTTCGAGGAGGGTCCTTCTAAACTATATTAAGTTTGTCTCAGAAAACTTTACTTGAGGTAGAGGTTTGGTTAGTACATCGGCAACTTGTTACAAATTCGAACTTTAATTCCTTTTTGCACCATATCTTGTATATAGAAATGTCAGATCTCTATGTGCTTTGACTTATCATGGAACACTAGATTCTCTACCATTTTGGTACAACTCTGTTTGTCACATAGGATCACAGTTGGGTCTATCTCTAAGTCAAACAATCCTGAAGCTATACTTCTTCACAACTTAGTAGAGCAAGCAGCCATATATTCCACTTGTGCTGAGAGCCACACTAGACTACTTCCTGCTAAACCACAAGATCATGGCTAATCCTAGACAATAACATCTTCTCGATGTGCTCTTCCTGTCTGATACACTTTCTGCTCAATCAACATCTATGTAGCCATCTGAAGTCATGATCTCCAAGATAACATAGATCAAATTCTATCATATCCTTTAGGTACCTCATCACATGCTTTGCAGCTATCAGGTGAACTCGTCTAGGTTCCACTAGATACTGTCTCAAGGTGTTTCACAGCAAAGCATATATCTGACCTAGTATTCGTTAGATACATCAATGACCCAATACATTTTTCTGTACAGAGTTATATCCACTAACTCTGATGAGTCATCCGCTAACAGCTTCAAGTGAAATCCATGAGAGTGGCCATTCCAACATATCAAGTCTTCTCAAGGTTTCTCAGCATACTTTCCCTGGTTGAGAAAGATTCCTTCTGAGCCTTTCCATACTTCTAGACCTAGAAAGTAATGCATCAATCTGAGATCTTTCATTTTCATTTCTGTAGCCATCTATCTGTGCCATATCTCATCAGATGGGTCTACTAATATGAGCCTCAACATCATTCGAACTCTGTGGTGAGTTCCTTCTTGCATCCATGTCATATGTGTATAGAAGCCATATTCAACCTTGTAGCAAAGGTTGAGATCCACATCACCCATGGTGATCATTAAGCTCATCAATTGATTATCGATCCTGGGAACCCATATAGAACCTGATTCACACTTCTTCTTTAATTACACCATTAAGAGAATGGTCTTATCTAGCCACTTGGAGCAAACATCTCATCATGATTCTCTTCCTCTTTCTAAGAGAATCTTCTAGCCACAAGCCTTCTATAGTGTGTTTGATTTGTAAATCCTTTTGTTGAACATCCATCGCTTGTTCAGTGTTCATCATTCATCATGATCTTTCCTACAAATCAAAATTAAGTACATGATTAGTAATACTTCATAATCATCAAATCATATTGACATGATAACCTATTATGCATATAGATATCATTTACATAGTTATGCAACTATTTTGACCAATACTTTGGCACAACACTTTCCCATATCCTGTATGCATACAGTGGCTATCTCTACCGGAACATACTATCGAGAGTGTGCACAGCTCTCAGCATGTCAGCAAAGAGGTTTCATTCTAGACAAGCAACAATGGAATGTTTGTCCAACTTACCAATCATATGCATATTAGTGGTATATTGTTCAATGCTCTATGAATGTTTACACTCAGCATGATATATTCTAGGAATACAAATATGCATACAAGCAATATCATTTATTATTTCAAATAACAACTCAAATACTTATCTTTTATGTTTGTATGGTTGCTTCCCGCTTGATCTTCTATATGTCTTTTGAACTTCTATTCATTCTGTACCACTATGCATGCTCAAGTGTGCACTAGTGTCATCATCATGATCTCATACACAAACATACATTCATTAGTATATTCTCAATATTATCAAAACATTCTAATTCTAAATAATCTTGAATATGTATAGTGATGATGATTAGTATTCAGGGTTTCAAGGAAGTCTTCTTTTACTCATGCATATTCTTGTTTGATCATAGTACTCTTCTGGTTAATTAAATCATCAAGATAAGAGACATAATATGCATAAACCCTTGATTACTAACTTTATGAATAAGCATAACCAATCATACCAAGTATACTTATATAAGGGATCCTAACACAAGGTAAGATTCTAACTTGACATAGGAAAACATACATGGATTAGTATACCTACTTAGTTATGTACAACATACCTAAACAATCTCTTCAATGATTTAGAGATCCTGAGTTAGAACCTGCATGTCTCTTAGGTTAAGCATAATATAACAAAGTCATACATACCTCGTAAGTAGAACAAAGATTATGGATGGGTCTTTGTCTTCATGTTGTCATGGTCATGGAACTTGATTTGTCTTTTGTGATGTACATGTATCTTGTTAGCAGACAACATCAACCTCACACAACACCATAATGCATTAGTACAATCATATAGCCCTAATCAATGAATGTCTTCGATCATTCACATTTATTCAAACTGTTACTAGGGTGATAAGACAATTCTAACATTAATCAAGATTGTACTAATAAATAATATGAAGACAAACACATTATGAACTTAATCAAGAATCAGATTTCAAGACATACCTGAACCTCCTTAAGTCATACCTGTCGAGACTTCTTGCAGTCTTCTTATGTCAGGCCTTAGCCTCAACTCCCCCTGAAGCTTGATCTGGAGCTTGATTAGGGTTTGGTAGAGAAACCCTAAAAATTCAATTTTTGACTTTCACACTTCTGAATGGATGGAAGGATGTGTCTTGCTGAGCTAATCAAACTAGCATACTTCAATTTTGAAATCTCCAAAATTTGACCCATCAAAATTGCCTTCGAAACTTTTGGATCTTCTGGACAGGAACCTGAACTAGGGTTTGATGAATCCCACCCTTCTGTCCAATCAAAAGGTTCGATCCAAGGCTCTAAACTCTTATTTTTCTGAGGAGCTTCCAGCCGTGGTTACAGACTTCAAAAATTCCAACTTTTGCTGAAGCCCTAATTTTCCATCTTTCCGATCAAAATCCCGAACTGGGGTTTGATCAAGCCCGGTCTTCTACCCAACCAAAAAATTCGATCTTGGTCTCTAAATTTTGATTTTCCTGAGTAGCATTCAGCCGTGGATTCCGATTCCAAAAATTCTAACTTTCTCCGAAACCCTAAATTCCGGAAGCCATGAATGAAGGTGCTCCAAAAATAATTCTGTTTTGACAGAAATATGTACCTGATTGTTTCTGCTGTAACTACGAACTTTTCGCTCCACAAGGTCTGAATTTTTTTTTTGTGGTAGCCTGACCTATCATCTTTCCATCCCGACAGGTCTGACCTCAATTGGATTTTCTGAGAGAGAGTTATGCCAAGTGTCGCAACGTGACCTATTTATGTGGCAAAATAAGAGAGCGAACTTGTACGGCATGCCACGCATCATTGGTTCAATTTTGGCCCCTAAAAACATTTTTTGAGATCGTACAGTCTATTTACTACCTGTCACATTTTACGAAATTTCATTTGGAGCTTCCTAGCCCAAGTTATGCCAAGTGTCGCAATGTGACCTGTTTATGGGATAAACCAGGAGAGCAAACTTGTACGGCATGCCACGTGTCACTGGTTCAACTTCGGCCTCTAAAAAAGTTTCTTGAGATAGTACAGTCTGTTTAATACCTGTCACTTTTTATGAAATATCATTTGGAGCTTCCTAGCCCAAGTTATGACCTTTTTTCCTAGGTCACCTGATTTTGACTAAGATCTGGAAGAGGAAAAACCCCTAACTTGTACTGATCATAACTTACAAAGTACAACGAATCTAAGGGTTCCATTTGGACTCAAGATACCTGGAGATGTTATCTACGACCTGTAAAGGTTTCAGATCTTGAACCTTTGCCAAAATGGATTTATGGCGAAAGTTCCACGATGACTGGTTTTTTCTATATAAAACCCTAACCTTCAAATTGTCGTAAGTAAAGCAAGTGTTGTAAGTGCCATACATTGCCTTCCTTCAGGTTAGCTCTGATACCATGTTAAGATTTAATATGCTAAGACAGAAAATAGCAGCATTGCATTCCATTTCACGATAATAGCATATAGAGGATCACTGAAGAAACAACAAGCAGAGCATAAACACAAGAGACACAAATTTATCCTGGGAAACCCTCATGGGGTAGAAAACCCAGTAAAGCTTCCTCAATATAGATGACCAGCAATATACAAAGATGCAAACCAAAGACATTATCTCCTCCTCCATCATAGCAGACCTCTCCTCCACAAGTGCGCTACTCTCAAGTGAGTGAGTGTGTGTAAAATGAGGAATACACCTTCTCTATTTATACACTACTTCGACTTGTCTTTTACACAAATCATGTAGGCTCATATTTAACCAATGGGTTAAATACCCCACTACAACTGACTGGGCCAACCCCTCTAGAGTGGTCTAATAATCGTTTGACCCACATAACACATACAGGGCCGACCCCCACTAGGGAAGTCTAATAACCCAAGTTACCACATTCCGACGGAGGAATAAACATCTCCGGATATACAATAAGATCTTCACGGAGGAATGAATCATCTCTGGAATAATAAAGTACAAATATAATATTCTTTGAAGTTACAATATCTCAACAAGCTCCCCCATAACCTCTAAAGGGAACCGAGGTGACCGGGGACATGACAGGGATCCATAGACCTGAACCTGTTAGAACCCCAACAACTTCCCCTTTATTTTGCAAAATAAAGGGGCCCCCCATAGATTTTGTATATATTTTGTTTTAGTTTTCTTTTATCTTATCTTCTTTGCTTTGGTAGGTGGGTTCTTGGCTTTCTTTCTTCGATCCTTTGCTTTCTGTGGTGCTTGTTCTTTGGCTTGGATTTCATTGTACAAGGATTTGATGATTTGGATATCTTTTTCGTTGGTGTATTTTGGCCCTTTAGTTGATGAACAACACCCACCTAGTCTTACTTAATCTTATTCGAGCTAATAATATCCTTCGATTTGGCTTGGTTGGTTTTATATGATGCTTCGACAATTGTAACAAATTTTAGTTTGTCGGTGCATTTGCGAATTAACGACCATTTTGATAAATCATAATTAATTAACTAAAATCTCAATTGTAATGATTCTTATTTACATCTTGAAAGATTTTATATCAAATAACGGGACCATGATCTTATTTCTGAATTAGAATGATCCATTGACTTTTGCAAATATTTTAACATTTGATTAAAATTCTTACCTTTCATGAAATTGAGATTTGACGTTTTGTTTCATCCTTACCGCATTATTATTTTGGATTCTTGGTGACTTAATCATGGTTACATACTCTTCTTTGACCTTACCTAAGTTGGTTGTATGCTTCACTTTGCAAAAATTGGATTCACCAATGTTTCGACATATTTGTCAATTTTCGATCTACAATACAGAAGTGAATTTTGAACTTTTTAATGGATCACAATAATATGTTTGGAAACTCAATTTAATGGTTTTGGAATCACATCCTAAAAGAGTATATATCAAAGAATGGGATCAAATGGTCACTCTCAAATTCGAATGGTTCATACAATTTTACAAGTCTTACATTTTTATTAAAATTTTGTCTCCTCCAAAAACTTTTATAATTTTTGGGGAAAATTTAAAAATTTAATTAAGGATTATTTGTTAATAATTCATCTACGCCTACAAGTGAATAAAGATATTATATTGGAATCTTGTTTTCATTTAAACGAATTTATATTTCCTTATTTATATGATAAATTGTGAAAGGTTAAATATTTAAAATGTCATATGTCTTATGATCTTAATCCATAGGAATATTTCAACTATATGGCATTTATTTTTGTCTTTTTCACAAACATTTTTGTAGATTCGTGAAATGCTTAAAGATCGAGGAGAAGATTATCTTACCTTTAATCTTCAAGAAGTTGTCAATATTATTATCTATATTTTCTTATATCCTTAAAATATCAATTTTATATACTTTTCAACTTCATCAAATTATTTAATCCCATTTCTCTTTTGGTGAAAGCTTGAATTAACTTCTAATTTTGAGTCATTTTCTAATATAAAGAACGGTAAAAGATTAAACATTAGCAACACATTTTAAATTGTCTTTTATAAGTTCTTTCTTAAAAAAAAATTATTTAACTTCGTTGAAGTTCTTCTATTTTAAAATTAGAAATGACCTCATCTTGTAATAATATTTACCATCGTTATTTGATATGTAACTCCTATTCTATGTGGTGGGAAGGTATTTTTGTATATGGAGTGGATGGCACATTAAAAGAAGACATCAACCAAATCATTAATAGCTTACATGTCATTTCATGAAGGAGTGAAACAGATCGCGCAACAACAAAGAGACATGTTTTTGCGTGGATGATTGTTGGCAAACCACGAGGAATTAGCTCAAACGGTTGAAAACCCACTTCACAAATGGGCCTATTTACTTTCCGTCATGTGCTGTTTGCAAAAAACATGCATGAGATGTGAGATATTTGGGCCTGTTTGAGCCGGATTTTTCCATAATTTTCTGTTGCGTCCAGCTGTAAGAACCATTTTATGGAGTTTGTTATGATCCCTTCCCTCTATTTAAACAGAGACAATTCGGCTTCCAAGAGAGGGGAGGTCTCTGGAGAATGGAAGAACTTTGATTCTTGCTATATCTGTATTCTTCTTGTAATGTTTTTGTTAAAAGGAAGGAAGAGGAGACACCGCTGCAACAGTTGGGGGAGACTCTCTTCAAAACAGAGCATTTTTCTTTTCATGAATTCTATTTTGTTTATGACTTTTCAGTTTGAAGAAGACACAACCAATTATCATCCTAGAATTGGATGAATACTTTGTAACTTTGTTTATGAAGGTTTAATTTTCAAAACCAGAGATCATTGCAACTATCTTCTAATTGATTGTATGTTTGAAAGATTTTTCTTGTTTACACTCTTATTAAGAGATCTAATGGGAAATGTTTTATTCATTTTTGTTTCAAAATATTTATTGTTTTGGTTTCTTGGAAGAAATTGCAGAACATAGTTTGATGTATAACAATGTTTAAGTTTCATTTAAATTGATTCCGAAATGTTGATGTTTTAATTTTATTATTGTCTTCTGAACTTTGTTTCAAGCAGTCAATGATATGATACTCCTTTATACATCATACCCCTTTAAATTGCTCTTAGCCAAGATAGGATTCATTAAATTAGATTAATTTTCAATTCATAGTTTAGTTTTTCTATTTTTTATTTAGTAGTTGTTAAGTAAGTTAGTTTATTTTCCATCTATTAAACAATCTTCAATAAAATCTTTGAAAAATCTAAAACAGAGACTCTCCTTAAGAGAGTAGAACATAGCTTAGATATAGAGCACAAGCTTCATTTTAGTAGTTGTTAAATAGACATTTCTTTTTTAAGTAGATTAGCTTAGCTTGTAGATAAATAGATAATTTTAACTTATTAGTTTCATTAAAATTCAGTTTAGTTTTTACTTTGTTAATTAAGACAAAGTTTTTCTAATTTTAAGTAGTAGGACTCTCCTTAAGAGAGTAAAACTTAGATGCGAGAATTAGCCATTCCAAACACACCGGGGGCTGTATTAAGTGCCTTGTGTGGGTTAGTTCTCCTTAGTTGGCCATAGACAAAAAATCCAGCCAACAAATGGCGCTAGAAGGAGGGCCATGAGGTAAAACAAGTGGTTTTATTTTTAATTATTTTTAATAACCATTTATCCTCTCGGCCTTTGATTTTTCAGCTTTTATATTTTTACTCTTCTTTTTCATTACATATATACGTAAGGGATAGTTAGATGACAGGCTAGCCATTTTAAGATTCAATTTATCTTGATTGTTTATCATTCATGGCTCATGCCTAAATTCCTATTTGGGAATCAGTTTTCAATTTTACATTAGCTAATATTCCCAATGAGACAGACAACCTCTTGTCAAAACTTGAATTTGATGGTGAAGGTGATATATCTGCAAGAAAACACCTCAAGAAGTTTTTGTGTAAATGTAACAAACATAAGATTGTTGATCTTAGTGCTACATGTAGGTTATTTTCCCTTACTCTCAAAGGACAAATCAAATGTTGGTTGGAAACATTTCCACCTAATTTCTTTTTTACATGGTTTCAATTTGCACATGAATTTTTAGATACTTTCAAGGATTATGATTCTAATAAACTATGCAGTAAATTGTAGGCTCTTCGAAGAAAGAAAGATGAGTCTCCACAAGAATTTTCAGTAATACTTTCTCATATTCTTTGCAAATTCCATATGGCTGATTTACCTTCGGAATTTGACCTTTTAAATTTTGTTTTGAACTCTCATTCTTCTCATATTCAACAAAATCAAGACGATCTTCAAAATGATGTTTCAATAGATCATTTACCAACCCTTCAAGAAACTTCCTTCTCTATCATTGATTCAAATATTTCTATAAGTTCTACCCAACCCCAAGGTGAGAAGATTCAAGTAGAAAATATGTCTACTTCTTCCGATCATTATTCTCCATCATTACTTCTCGGAAGAGAAAGGCATACTTCTTTGTCCAAAATATTGAACCTATATATATTAGGAATCAAATACGGAAGAACATATTCATGATTAATTTACTTGTACAGATAGGGAAGTTGATTCTCTTAACGAACAACAATATTATGTTGTTGTTATTATGAAAAATAGATCAAGATGAATTAATTAAAAAAGAAAACTATATCTTCACCATTTTCTGTTTTTTGTACTAATTCTTCTTTCGATTCAATTATCAATGAACATAAATATGTTAATAATAATTTTATGTGTTCTGGTACATCCATAGAACAGGTTGGAGAAGATGACATGAATCTTAATCACTCGACTAGATGTTGTTCAGGTAAAGAGAATGATATTTTTCAAGAGAATGTTAATAAAAGTTTTTATTTACATGAAGGATTATCAATTGATCTTGATCTCAAAACATCACCAAATTGTATTGAAAATGATCAGGTAATAAAACAAAAATTGTTTGGAAATTAAAATATTAATGATCTTTCTAAGTTGAGAGACTCTTTTAATTTCCTCACTTCTAATTCTTACTTTTCTATTTATCCTGATTTATTTTCTGATTTTGATATGCATAAGATTCCATCCAAATTACTTAACTATATGCCTTCAAAATCACATTTTTATGAGATATCTAACATTGATGACTCACTTATTAAGCATGAAGTTGAGGGATTAGGACAGATTTATTTATTAGATCATCATTGATACAATATTTTAAAGAGAAATAGGGTTCATCACAAGATAGTTATAGTCAACCAATTTTTTATGAGATCAACACGCCAATTTTTGTTGAAACTAAAAATGCTTGTTCTCATAAGAATCACTTATATGAGGGATCTAATTTTATTGGTGATAATTGTTAGGATATTCCTATACTCCATCCTAGTCCCACCAGTATTTTGATCATTTACATTTTCAGTCATGCATGCACTTTTAGGGTTTGCATGCATCATTTAGGGTTTGCATGCATTCCAGTCATCAGTCCAGCACCTAGCCCTCAGTTAGCCAGCCCCCAAGAGCTTCTCTCAGATCATGTTTATCCCTCCTAGAGCTTAGTGCACCCTTCCTCCTTGATTTAAGGAAGCCACTCGCCTTTCTCACCTACCAGTCCAGTTACACTTCAGTTATCACTCTGAGTTACCTCCGATTGACCCATAACTGATGTTATCACTCCGATTGACCTCCGATGAGACATGACTACCTTTTCTGACTCCAGTTAGCTCCTCATGCACCCTCCACTGAGCCTCCTTCATTCAGTTAGTGTCTCCATGTGCTAGTTACATTCAGTTACACCTACCACACTCAGTTAGACTTAGTTTGACTGACAGTTGACAGTTACTTGTGCATTGATGACTCCACCGATGATGAGATAGACTACTACTTGTGCTCCGATGACACTCACTACTAAAGATGGCTCAAAATTCCCACGAACGTTTGCCACGAAGCAGTTAAAATTGATGTTTTCATGGAAAAACAGTTTAAATTTTTGGAAAAACTTGAAAATTCCCCCGACGATCGTCTCTATAGCCACGGATGGACTTTTCATCTCTATATCCATGAACTTTCGTGGCTATAGCCATGAACTTTCGTCTTTATAGCCACGAAAGTTCATGGCTATATCCACGCACATTCGTGGCTATAGCCACGAACTTTCGTCGCTATGGATTGCATCTCTATTTAATATAAAAATATCCTTGTTCTGGTCAAACAATTTCAATTTGTTTCATTAAATCATAAAAATAATTATATATATATATATATATATATATATATATTTTGTATTAAATATAAAAAGAGGTTTGAAAAACCTCTAGGCAAAGTGACATAGATAATAATAGTTTTTAATATTAATCTAACAAATAGTGATAACATACTGTAATATTTTAAATCATGAAAACAATTCTACATCAAATTTGATCATTTTGAACAAAAAAATTGTTTCATTAAATCATAAAAATAAATTTTTTATATCAAATTAAAAAAAAAAAGATAAAAATTCTCTAACTAAAGTTATAATGATAAATGTCATTAATATCATTCTTTTAACATGTAGATCTTACAATTAAAAATTATCACAATTCATTGAAGAGCTTGAAGTTCCAAACTAGCTTTTTTTGTTTCAAGATGATGGTTGTAAATGTTAATTTTTCATATCAAACATCATAAATTGAAGAAAACATGTCTTTGGTACTGTATTAACTTTTAGGAATGATTGAAATTTGGTGATAACTAATAAGACCTAAATATACTCATTAAACATGTTTGTGAAATCACCTTGAACTATACTTTTTTCTCTACCATGATTTAGTCCAAACGCTTCTCTAAATAAATGTCATTAAATAACTAGAAAGTTAACATTGTTGGACAATTACGAAAAACTAGAATAAAATGACACATACACAACATAAATGTTGAATAAAAATGTATATATCTCTATCATTGCCACCACCCCAATTATCTTCCCCACTTGGCATGATAACATTGTTTTTCTCAAAATAGATGGCAAGTGTGAGGGGATCTTACATGATCCCAAAGGAATTTAAGTACGATAATGAAGCATAGGTACTTGTTCCATACTAACTTTTATTGCGCAGTCTAGATACGGGAACAAAAAACATCCTTGTTTTGGGGGATTCAATGACAACTATTTATCAATGATGACGACGATGATGTCGATGATCAATATGGTGATGATGATGATTACAATGATGATGTTGATGATAATAACATTGATGATGATGACGATGATGACAACGATTATGATAAGGATGGTGATGATGATTCTACTTATGATGATGATGTTTACGATGATGTTTTTTACAATGATGATGTTGATGATGATAACATTGATGATGATGACGATGATGACAATGATTATGATGGGGATGGTGATGATGATGATGATGATGATGCTATGTATGATGGAGAGGATGGCGATGACGATGGAAATGATGATCATCATGATGACGACGACGATGATGATGATGATGATGACGACGACGACGATGATGATCATGACAACGATGATGATGATGATGATGATGATGATGTCAATGATGGCGATGATGATGATGACGATGAATATGATGACAATGATGATGATGCTTATGATGACAATGATGTTATAGATGATGATGATGTTGATGGTTATCATGATGATGACGACGATGTTGATGATCAATATGGTGATGATGATGATTACGATGATGTTTTTTACAATGATGATGTTGATGATAATGACATTGATGATGATGACGATGATGACAAGGATTATGATAAGGATGGAGATGATGATGATGATGCTACTTATGATGATGATGTTTACAATGATGATGTTGATGATGATAACATCGATGATGATGACGATGATGATAAACATCATTAACAGATTAGATATTTATTTTTTTATAAAATACTTCTTATATTTATAAAAACATATTTACAGTGATAGTCACAAAAAGTTTTGAATCCATGTCTCTATATTTAAATAAGCTCACCGAGCTACTTGCTATTAAACTACACTCTGTATTCTTGAGATCTGTGTATGATGTTGCCTTAACTTAAGAAATGTAAAAGAGGTGTATTCACAAAAATTATGATAGCATCACCACGCTTAAAAATCAGCATATCTCCTTGTAATAAAGCATCTTGTCAGGCTTTCAACTGAACAGCTAATTGGCAGTTAACTTAAGAATATAATAGCATGCCATTGCCATATAATTCTTTGGCACATACTTTGGTTGTTTGTTCCATTTGTGGCAACAAACATCACAAAGAATTTATAGGCATTTCAACATATCTTCTTATATATAGGTGCCTTGTAGTGAAGCATTTGTCAGCCTTCCAACTTATAATTGGCAGTTAACTTATGAAATTCATAGTGACAAAGTGGTTAAATTCACCACTCTTTTGGACTTCATTCTAGCAATGCTATGGCCGTTAGGTTCTCTATCCTCCTGGCCTTGACAGTAGTAAATATGCAAGGCTCTATTAGCTATTGGGATTTCAAGTCTTGGCTCTATCAGCTAATTTTTTTTTTGTGAGAAAAATATGAGGCGCTTTCCATGGCTTTTGCATATAGAATTTCTTCAATGGAATCTTTAATTGATAGTATATTTTTGTTGAAGCAAGAACAATTTTAAACAACAAATTATGGGTATGCTGAAGCAATAAGGCATTCTTTTATTGCACCCTGAGGTATAATTGCTAGTTTTTAAAAAAATAGACATGTCCGTCGCTATAGAGACGACAAGCGCTAGCAAGTTTCGACGAACTTGCTATACTAGGGACGGAAATTTTCGTCGCTAGTATAGCAAGTTTGTCGAAAGTAGCCGGGGCTTGTCGTTTCTATAGCGACGGACATATTTTTTTTAAATATGTGAATCTGTCTCTATAGCCATGAACGTTCATTGCTAGAGCGACGGAGATCGATTCACTTATTTCTTTTAAATATGAACATCTGTCACTATAGCCACATACTTTTGGTGCTATAGCCACAACATTTCGGTGCTATAGCCATGAACTTTCATTGCTTGAGAGACAGAGATCGGTTCACTTATTTATTTTAAATATGAACATCCATCGCTATAGCCACGCACTTTCGGTGCTATAGCCACGAACTTTCGTTGCAAGAGAGACGGAGATCAGATCATTTATTTCTTTTAAATATGAACATCCGTCGATACAACCATGAAATTTCGGTGCTATAGCCACGAAATTTCATTGCTAGAGAGACAGAGATCAGTTCACTTATTTCTTTTAAATATGGCCATTCGTCGCTCGAGCCACGAATTGTCGATGCTATAGGCACGGATGTTTGTGGCTAGAGAGACATAGATCGCTTCCTTTACTCTTTTTTTAAAATATAAACATCCATCGCTATAGCCACGAACATTCGTGGCTATAGCCACAAATGTTGCAAAGTGTTGCTACAGCGACGAAATTAGTGCCATGAAAACAAAGAGTCCTGTTTGTCGCTATAGAAACGGAAAAGTGTTGCAATAGAAACGATTTTTTGTGGGAAAAATGTCCACATGTACTAGTGACTCCAGTGATCCTTTTATCACTCCATGAAGGCTAATTCGAATTGCCACCTTAGGCATTCGAATCCTCATGCATTGTACTACTTATTGTCCATATTGTGATTAATTAATTAGTGTGTGTGAAGTATTTGTGCTTCTATTCGAGTTCTACTGTATTATTATTCTGTTGCTCATTATACTGCATTGACCACTCCTCTTCTATGTTCTTGCTTAATCAATTACTTTCTTGTGAGGTATACATCATCTGTTAGATCTGCTTTGAGGATTTTCACATGGTATCAGAGCACGTTGAGAGTATTGTTTATCTCCATTCTTTAGAGTTTTTTGAAGGTTATTACCAAGATTTTGAGTGCAACAGTTGCAGCAGTTTCTGCATCTTTGCAGCAGTAGCAGTTGCAGATATTCTCTATTGTTTTTGCAGGTCTTCTACAGCTTCCATGTATTCATTAGGAATTACTCCTCTTTCTCCATTCAACTATGATGAATGGAAACCACAAATGATATCACATTTGAAGAGACATGGTCTCTTTTATTATTGTTTTGAAAGAGAGTTTGAATCCTATGATGAAGAGTATGACTGGTTAAGTGAAGGTGAACAAGCTTGTGTAGTCATGTGTTATGCTATGTCTCTATACATGGTATATGACCTCCCTTATATTTCATCTCCAATAAAGATATGGGCTTACCTGGATGAAAGATTTGGCAGACATAATGGAGGAATTGGTCCAAACCTTTTTGAGAACAAGCAAAGTGATGTATTCGCTCCCCTTGATGGTCTCTCAAATCATGAACCAGTATCATCTCATATTGAAGTTTTCCACAAAGAACTTGTAGATTCTACACTCATGCTCCAAATTTCTTCTCTTTCTGTGCCAGCTCACACTCTAGATATTGCAGAAGGTCCTAAATCCTCTCTTGCACTAGAGTTTGTTGGTTTTCATCATGATCACATGATTATTTCAGAGGAAAAATCAGCTATTGGAGGTAATGCATTCACTCTCCTCAAGCAATCACCTCTTATTTACTACTATATGATCATTATTCCATGCTTTCAGAATGTAATTGAAGAATATGGCCATTGTCATTCACTTGGGATAATTTCTCATGCACATCATGGTTTTGATCTCACCCCTATTGGTTCAAAAGAGATCTCAAGAAACCATGGCCATTCGCTTGGGATCATTTCTCATGCACCTACTGGTTTTGATCTCACCTCTCATGGTTCAAAGGAGCTCTCAAGAAACCATGATTCAAGCCTTGGATCTGATTTGGATTCCAAGCAATCACCTCTCATTTACTACTGTAAGATCATTCTTTCATGTTCTCAGAAGTTTATTGAAGATAATGGCCATTGCCATTCGCTTGAGAAAATTTCTCATGCACTTACTAGTTTAGATCTCACCTCAAATAGTTCAAAGGAGATCTTAAGCAACCATTATTCAAGTCTTGAATCTGATTTGGATTCCAAGAAATCTTTATTATTTGATGGTTCTTTTTGGCATAATCTCACCCATGATGGTTTGAAGGAGAAGACAAAAGACTATCTGCATATTCATGTTTTTTTATCATACCTCAACTGATTCGAATCACAGGTTCAAGGATCATCCTCATTATTTTGGATTTGTTCTCATCACATTCGATCTGAAGAGAAAGTACAAGCACATGCTTTTTGAGCATGATCCACTTCTTCCCAAGAAGAAGATACCTCCAAACATATGACCAAGCATCACACCTACTTGAGTTTGGAGCATTTATTTTTTGTGCGTGCCTTCCAGTCTGTTTTAGGGGGGGGGTATTTTTTCCATGAAATTTTCCCCACTTCCTTGGTTTATTGAATGTTATTATTCATTGTATTGGGTGACCTTTGGTCTTAGTTACCAGGGCCCAGGATGGATTAAGCGGGGTGATAGGATATTCCTATACTCCATCCTAGTCCCACCAGTATTTTGATCATTTACATTTTCAGTCATGCATGCACTTTTAGGGTTTGCATGCATTTGCATGCATTTCAGTCAGCAGTCCATCACCTAGCCCTCAGTTAGCCAGCCCCCGAGAGCTTCTTTCAGATCATTTTTAGCCCTCCTAGAGCTTAGTGCGCCCTTCCTCCTTGATTTAAGGAAGCCACTCGCCTTTCTTACATACCAGTCCAGTTACACTTCAGTTATCACTCTAAGTTACCTCTGATTGACCCATAACTGATGTTATCACTCCGATTGACCTCCGATGAGACATGACTACCTGTTCTGACTAAATTTAGCTCCTCATGTCTCCTCCACTGAGCCTCCTTCATTCAGTTAGTGTCTCCATGTGCCAGTTACATTCAGTTACACCTACCACACTCAGTTAGACTCAATTTGACTGACGGTTGACATTTACTTGTTCATTGATGACTCCATCGATGATGAAATAGACTACTAGTTGTGCTTTGATGACACTCCAGTGATCCTTTGATCACTCCATGAAGGATAATTCAAATTGCCACCTTAGGCATTCGAATCCTCATGCATTGTACTACTTATTGTCCATATTGTGATTAATTAATTAGTGTGTGTGAAGTATTTTTTCTTCTATCCGAGTTCTACTGTATTATTATTCTCTTGCTCATTATACTACATTGAATACTCTTCTTCTATTTTCTTTCTTAATCAATTACTTTCTTGTGAGGTATACATCATCTCTTAGATCTGTTGTGAGTATTTTCACAATAATAAAACATTTTTCGAAGGGCTTCCTATAACTTGTGATCACCAAAAACTTGCATCTTTTCCAATTGATTCACCTTTAGTTGTTGACTCTTTTAACGAGATTACTTCTTTCGATATTAGGCCACTATCGATTCATTCACCTATTACATCATTTCATGATCCTACTCAGTATTTGAAACCAATTCTTCGAGTTTTTAGTGTGACTAGTGCTAGTAATTTGATTCTTCAAGTTGATTCTCCTAAGTTATATTTTCCACATATGGATTTCATGTTGTTAGGCCATATTTTGCGTTCTGATTTCCATGACAGGATTGCAGAATTGCTTGAAGATTCTTATCTTAAAAGAATTTCTGAAGTTGGTAAATTTGTCTTATCGTTACATGTAAATAGAATTTCAAATGGTAAGAATGATATATTTCTTTTTAGTTTTCTCTTATTGACATATCATTTTTGGTTGCTAATTCGAAATCTTGTCATTTTTGCAGGATTACAAATGCTTCGATGGTTCCACTGGATATTTCATTTTACTTGATTATGTTGTATATTTGATTTCATTGTACATATGTATAGATTTATTTTTAGAGGTAGTTTTAGATTCCGTTTTGTTTGTTTGTTTTTCGTTGGTACAGGTAGGTTGTTTTCTTTTCAATAATGTACAGTTAATGAGCGATGTATCAATTGTCGACGAGGGCGAGTTGAGTTTTCATTTTAGGGAAGTACTCATTTATATTCCTTATCTCTTTATATTATTTTGTCTTGCTTATAATTTATTGGTTAGACATTTCATTTCAAGTCTTATCTCTAACTGGCGATAAATTATTAAGACCTAAGGATGAAATTTTTACACCTGATTGATTAACTAAAAGCTTTGAAAGAAGGAAAAATCTAAAAAAAAAGGATGGTAAACAATTATTTTCAATTTTTCACTCTCTTCTAAATTGCAACTCTATCACTTTGTAATTATTGTCATAAACTACACTATTCCTTTTGATTTTCCTTTTGTAAATATTGTTGAATAAAGGGTGTGATTTATTCAAACTTTTCATCCATTAATTAAATCAATTTTGTCATGATCCTAAGAAAAGATGAAATTTTTAACAATTGAATGATTTCGCAATATTCAAAATTTTCGAAACTTGACATCAATAATGAACTTATGATGCTTCTTGTAAAATCACTATATTTGTTTCATGATATCTATTCTAACATGCCTATTATATTTTCATCTCTTGTTCCTATTTATATTTGACCTTTTTTATGAAATTTCTAAAAGCTTAATCCTTTATATTACCATATCGTGGTCAAATTAAATATTGGGAGATTTGTCGTCATTCGTTATGCATGTCATGATTTTGTAATTTATACATTATTTTGTATAGCTCGCCTTGTGGAATATGACCATATATCGATTTTCGAACTTTGAATTCATTTACCTTCTTCAACGGTCAGTTTAATTTTCAGAAAAGTACCAATCTTTTTGCTTATCATTCAAGATTTAACATTTTTGTGAATACTTAATTCTTCTTTTCTTTTGATTTGTGATACACACTTTTTGCTTGAAATTTTGATTTGATTAGGTCCTATCTTGTATATAAGTTTTAGGTGTTTTGGTTAAATTAGTGATTTTTATTGATTTCAAGATAGTTTGGTTTTCAATAATAGTTTTGATATTTTTGAGTCTTTTTAAATTTTGTTTTTGTTTTTCTTAGTTGGCTTAAAATTTCGGGGTTGTAAATAAATAACACTATATTGTCACATTACCTTGTTTTTACATGTTTCTCTGGTAAACCTAACAAGTTTAAAAGGGCGATCCTTACAAATACTCTCTTCTTTTGTCAAAATTTTGACCATGGCAAGATTAGCTTTGGCTTTGAAAAATCTATTGTGGATCATACTGATGGATTGGTTGAGTTACCCGACTATTATCTAGAATCTTCATCTTTCAAAATGATGCTATAATGTAGATGAGTTTACTTTCAAAGGAATCATTTTCCGTAGAATGAATTAAGTCAAGAATCATAAGTTATTTTTAGACTTTTTACGCCATCCTTTGCTCTTTAGTGGGCCATTTGGATATGCTCCCCATCCACTAAGTAATCTGTTGAAATATTGTAACTTCTAAGAATATTCTATTTGCAATTTATCCAAAGATATTTCATTCCTCTGTCAGGACTATATTGTATATCCGAAGATGTTTATTCCTCCGTCGAAATGTGGTAACTTGGGTTATTAGACTTCCCTAGTGGGTTCATCCCAGATTCAGTTGTATGGGGTGTTTAAGTCCCCTAGTGGGGTCGGCCCAGTCATCATTATGTTGAGTGGTTAAGTTGGGGCTGAACTAATAGGGTTAAAATTCAAATGAGGTAAAGTATAAATAGAGGATGTGTGATCCTCATTTATCACACACACTCACTTGTGAAACTCACATAAGATAGAGAGAGATCTGCAAAGGAGGAGAAGGATCTCATGTTTGGGGATTACATCTTTGTATTTGTTGGTCATCTATATTGAGGAAGCTTTGTTGGGTTTTCTACCCCATGAGGGTTTCCCAGGATAAATTATGTCTCTTGTGTTTATGTTGTGCTTGTTGTTCTTTCAGTGATCATATATATGCTATTGTTGTGAAATCTAATGGAATACTGATGTTATCTACCTTAGCATATTGAATCTTAACATAATCTCTCTTGATATTAACAATAACCCTAGTATTATTCATTTTACATAACATTAATAAAACCTAAGGGGTTAACTAAGGAACAGAAGGTCTCGTTATGAGCCAATCTATTCATGATAATGGGTCTTATTGGATTTACATTGCCAATATCTGGTCACCAAGCCAGGGTAGTGGCTCTTGGTTTCAAAAATCAAGAGACAGGGAGTCTCATCACGAGCTAGCTTGCTCAATTTTGGATAGTGCTTGTGAATGACATTATTGCCATGCTAGTTACCACGCTAGGACAATGGTCCTTAGTTAATGTCTTTATTTATTTTGAAATCTGAGAAAAAAATGAATTTTTACTTTTAATTATCTATATCTAGTGGATGGGATACAAGCATCTAAGTGAGGTTAAAAGGTTTATCCTGTGATATTGAGGTCATACATGTATACTACGTCTTCTATGACTTGTTTTGGTTAAGAGAAACGGATTCCTTGGAAATTTTTCCTCCTGCATTGAAGAATAAATCATTTATCTTTATAAGCTTTTAGATAAAGTTCAGGATAGTTTGATTGATTTTGAAAGTTGTGGGTTCAATATTTACCTATATAAGCCAATGGCTTGAGCAAGTCATGTGATTAGAAATTTGACATTTGAAGAGGTTTTTATTTTTATTACCCTTGCATCTTTAAAGTTCAGATTTATTATACATAGATAACTGGTTCACCCAGCATGTCACCATTTGTTGGCACCCCAACAACATCCCCTTTATTTTTCAAAATCAAGGGCCCCCCATGTAAATTTTGTATATATTTTGTTTTGATTTTCTTTTATCTTATCTTCCTTTCTTTGGAAGGTGGGTTCTTGGCTTTCTTTCTTTGATCCTTCGCTTTCTTTCTTTCTTTGATCCTTCGCTTTCTGCGGTGCTTGTTCTTTGGCTTGGCTTTCATTGTATAAGGATTTGGTGATTTGGATATCTTTGTCAATGGCGTCTTTTGGCCCTTTAGTTGATGAAAAACCCCCACATAGTCTCACTTGAGCTTATTCGAGCTAATCATATCCTTCGGTTTGGCTTGGTTGGTTTTATATGATGCTTCGACAATTGTAACAAATTTTAGTTTGTCAGTGCATTTGTGAATTGACGACCATTTTGTTAAATCATAATTAATTAACTAGAATCTCAATTGTAATGATTCTGATTTATGTCTTGAAAGAGTTTATATCAAATAAAGGGACCATGCTCTTATTTATGAACTAGAATGATCCGTTGACTTTTTCAAAGATCTTAACATTTGATTAAAATTCTTACCTTTCATGAAATTGAGATTTGACGTTTTGTTTCATCCTTACCGCATTAGTATTTTGGCTTCTTGGTGGATTAATCATGGTTACATACTCTTATTTGACCTTAACCGAGTTGGTTGTATGCTTCACTTTGCAAAAATTGGATTCACACAATGTTTCAACATAGTTGTCAATTTTCGATCTACAATACAGAAGTGAATTTTGAAATTTTTAATGGATCACAATGATATGTTTGGAAATCAATTTAATGTTTTTGGAATCACATCCTAAAAGAGTATCTATCAAAGAATGGGATCAAACAGTCACTCTCAAATTCGAATGGTTCATACAATTTCATAAGTCTTACATTTTTATTAAAATTTGTCTCCTCTAAAAACTTTTATAATTTTTAGGCAAAAATTCAAAATTTAATTAAGGATTATTTGTTAATAATTCATCTACGCCTACAAGAGAATAAAGATATTATATTGGAATCTTGTTTTCATTTAAATGAATTTATATTTCCTTATTTATATGATAAATTGTGAAAGGTTAAATATTTAAAATGCCATATGTCTTATGATCTTAATCCATAGGAATATTACAACTATATGGCGTTTATTTTTGTCTTTTTCACAAACATTTTTGTAGATTCGTGAAATGGTTAAAGATTGAGGAGAATATTATCTTACCTTGAATCTTCATGAAGTTGTCAATATTATTATCTATATTTTCTTATATCCTTAAAATATTAATTTTATATACTTTTCAACTTCATCAAATAATTTAATCCCTTTTCTCTTTTGGTGAAAGATTGAATTAACTTCTAATTTTGAGTCATTTTCTAATATAAAGAACGGTAAAATATTAAACATTAGCAACACATTTTAAATTGTCTTTTATAAGTTCTTTCTTAAAAGAAAAATTAACTTCATTGAAGTTCTTCTATTTTAAAATTAGAAATGACCTCATCTTGTAATAATATTTACCATCGTTATTTGATATGTAACTCCTATTCTATGTGATGGGAAGGTAGTTTTGTATATGGAGTGGCTGGCACATTAAAAGAAGACGTCAATCTAATCATTAATAGCTTACACGCCATTTCATGAAGGAGTGAAACAAATTGTGCAACAACAGAGAGATGTGTTTTTGCGTGGATGATTGTGGGAAAACAGTGAGGAATTAACTCAAACGGTTGAAAACCCACTTCACAAATGGGCCTATTTACCTTTAGAAATGGGCCATTTTCAAAATAAATTCACAAGATGTGAGATATTTGGGCCTAATTGAGCCATAATTTTCCAAAATTGTCTGTTGCGTCCAGCTGTAAGATTCGTTTTATGGAGTTTGTTATGATCCCTTCCCTCTATTTAAACAAAGACAATTCGACTGCCAAGAGAGGGGAGGTCTATGGAGAATGGAAGAACTTTGATTCTTTCCATATCTGTATTCTTCTTGTAATGTTTTTGTTAGCAGGAAGGAAGAGGAGACACTGATGCAACAGTTAGGGGAGACTCTCTTTTGAACAAAGCATTTTTCTTTTCATGAATTCTGTTTTGTTTATAACTTTTCAGTTTGAAGAAGCCACCACCATTTATCACCCTGGAATTGGAGGAAGACTTTGTAACTTTTTTTATGAAGGTTTAATTTTCAAAACCAGAGATCATTGCAATTATCTTCTAATTGATTGTATGTTTGAAAGTTTTTTCTTATTTACAATCTTATTAAGAGATCTAATGGGAAATTTTTTATTCATTTTCATTTCAAAATATTTCTTATTCTGATTTCTTGGAAGAAATTGTAGAACATAGTTTTATGTATAACAATGTTTCAATTTCATTTAAATTGATTCCGAAATGTTGATGTTTTAATTTTATTATTGTCTTCTAAACTTTGTTTCAAGTAGTCAATGATATGATCTTGCTTTATACATCATACCCCTTTAAATTGCTCTTGGCCAAGATAGGATTCATTAAATTAGATTAATTTTCAATTCATAGTTTAATTTTTCTATATTTTATTTAGTATTTGTTAAGTAGGTTAGTTTACTTTTTATCTATTAAACAATCTTGAATAAAATATTTGAAAAATATAAAACAGAGACTCTCTTTAAGAGAGCAGAACATAACTTAGATATAGACCACAAGCTTCAATTTAGTAGTTGTTAAATGGACATTTCTTTTTTAAGTAGATTATCTTAGCTTGTAGATAAATAGATAATTCTAACTTAGTAGTTTCATTAAAATTCAGTTTAGCTTTTACTTTGTTAATTAGGACATACTTTTTCTAAGTTTAAGTATTAGGACTCTCCTTAAGAGAGTGAAACTTAGATGGTAGCAGGATCATAACCTGCGAGAATTAGCCAATCCAAACACACTGAGGGTTGTATTAAACACCTTGTGTGGGTTAGTTCTCCTTAGTTGTCCATAGATAGAAAATCCGGCCAACAGAACCTTGGGGCGAATTTTAGAATGTTAGATGCCCAGAAATCCATAGGAAAATCCATATTTGATAGCCCAAAAATCCAGTTACGGGATGGAGTCATTTGGCCACAAATCTGAGAAAATTCAAGCATGGGTGACAGAGTGGAAGAGAGAACAGAGGTGGGAACTACTTGATAAACCCAAAGAAAAATAAAATCTCAAGGTTGTAGTAGCTTGGACCTTTCTCTTCCCACCTTGAAGAGCATTAGAGGGAAGGGGCGCTTGAGGGACTATGTAGCAGAGAAGGGGACCTTCCTTGTGTTGGGTGTGGTAGGTATTGTGGGTGCCAAGGTTGTTTGAGTTTGGTTTGAGATTCCTGTATATCTGTGGTTGAGCTCACTAGCTTAGCATCCTCCCCCTTTGTCTCTTTGCATGTTTGATAAACCCAGTTTTGTACTGGCTTAGCATTATTTTTTGTGTGAAACCATGGCTGTGAGTGAGCCTATTTAGTTCATCCTTAGTGGATACATAGCCCAGCTCGGGGGTGGTCTCTCAACTGAAATAATATAGGCTGGAGAAAGACCTATGGTTGGGTGGAATGTTGCTCTCACATATCCAATTGCTTGGAAATATTCATCTTAAATATAAGTATTCTCTGTGGTTTAAATTATGTCCATTTTGTGTTCTCCAATGTTTTAATTTGATGACTGTTATTGATATGTTGAATGCATGATAGATAAGTGTGTGGATAATGTTTCATTCTGTTGTGTTTATTTGAGTATGCATATGCACACATGAGTTTTTATTTATATGAATTTGATGAATGGGGATGATGTTTTGGTAAAGATCCCAGACTGTTAGTCATGTTCCCTTCCTTGCTCTGGATCGATGGGAGGGAACATAACAAAGTGGTATTAGAGCTCTTTATGGACTAGTAAATAGGTATTGATGAAGTTTGGGAAACATTTTGGTTGGAAGAATGAAAAAACGGAGTTCTCAGGTGTGGTAGAGGATCACACTGTTGCATAGGGCTCGCCGGGATATTTCCAACGGTACCAAGTTTTCCAAATATGGACTTAGGATGAGAAAGATATCATCCTGAGAAGTTGGAAGTAATAGGAGTATATATCCGACTTCTGAATTTCCGAACCCACATTGCATATTGCGGAAGTCGGAGATGTAATTTCTCGAAGCTGTGCAGTTGGGGTTCTGAATTTCTGACTCCCGCATTTTGGATTGCGGATTGCGGAAGTCGAATGTGTAATTTCTCAAAGCTATGCAGTTGGGGTTCCAACTTTCTGACTCCCGCATTGCGGATGGAGGAAGTCAGAGGTGTAATTTATCAAAGCTGTGCAATTGGGGTTCCGACTTTCCGACTCCCGCATTACGGATTGCGGAAGTCAGAGGTTTAATTTCTCAAAGCTATGCATTTGGGATTCTGACTTTCTAACTTCTGCATTGTGGAAGTCAAAGGTATAATTTTCTCGAAGTTTTGCATTGGGGTGCCGACTTTTTGAACCCGCATTGTGAATTGCGGATTGCGGAAGTCAGGGTAAATCTGATGGAGTCTGCTCGATAGTGATGACTTCTGAATCCCGCATTACGTCTTGCAGGTTGTGGAAGTTGGGAAGAGATCTACTACTTGATTCAAGTTATCGTTCCGACCCCCGACTTGCATCTTGTGGATTGTTGATTGCAAACTGAAGTTGGATTTTCAGAATAAATTGCAATTGTGTAAAATTGCATAATTTTGGTAAAACAATTATCATCTTCTTATTCTAAGGAACTCCCCCATCACCTCTAAATGTCACCGAGGTGACTAGGGACATGACAGAGTGGTATCAAAGCCTAACGTTGTAGCATTGGGGCTACTTGGGAAAAAGTATGATCTTATCCAAAGGAGAATAGTGAATGCATGATCAGAGGAGAAGAATCAATAGTCCAGGATGGATTCCAGAAGACCAAGGCATAGGCTTGTTAGAGCTACAGAACGAAAAGAGATCATAAGGTGGAGATTGAGACCGAGAATGATCAATGGTCCACATAGCATTTCGCTGGGTTAAGTGCATGCAAGTTAGTGGAAGATTGGTCTACGAAATCCCAAAGTGAATGCCCCTCATTGATCACAGATCAACGAATGAGAAAGGCCGCCGAAGTGATCAAGGACTTATACAACATTTCTCCTTTGTAAGTGGTAGCAGGTTAACAAAATGAGCAGACGCGAAATTACAATGGAAAAGGGTTAACACCTTTTGGAACCCGCCTTGAGTGAGTGAAAGCCGACAACCAACATGTACTATCTAATCAGCATAGAAAGGTTTATTTGGATCCAGCTAGACATCTAACCCTTTACCTGGCATCAAAATTGAACAAATTGCAGTGCTGATAGGTGCTAGGAAGTTTAATAAAGGTCAAGTTGAACTTGGCCATAATTTCTTAAAAAAATGTGAGCAGAAAAGTGCCAGTGGATATTTTGACAAAACAAAATTGTTGTCAGTATGGGAAATTTCCAGAATTGCATAAAGGGGGGAAAGACTTGCATAATAGCTCTGTGAATTATTCCATGACTTTAATTCTATTAAATATGGATGTTTTATATTTTTATATGCATTCCTAGGATGTCTAATAAATGTCTCTATAATGCACATTTTTTGCAGATAATAAGTTTTGAACAGTTGTAACAGAGGGCAGCAGGTAGGGGAAAGTAATGTCCCCATTCAAACAAATCTCAAGAAGAGAAAATTCCACCATTCTACTAGTTTCCTAGGTTGGGGTGGAAACATTAAATTTGGAATAAGCGGACTAATAAACCCCAAATGGAATTTATCTTGACATAAATATATTAAAAGTGGATAAATAAATATTTATGATGAGGAAATAAGATGGCACTTGGTCATGGAGACACATTGGTGGTGTGGGACCCACACAATCTAGATTCCCCATGCCACATGGAATTCCACTCTCACCCATTCGAATCCAAGGTGGATTCCAATGTTATTGGGGGATTTGGAAGGGCATAATACTTGGCATGACTCAATGAGGTCGAAATTTAGAGGAAGATTAACTCCCATGGAAGAGGAAGAGGCATTTTGGAGCTAGTGGGACACTTGGGATAGATTCCCTAGATTCTATGACACCAATGATGAAGATTCCTATGAAACTTATGACAAAATCAGACCTGATGACTGACATCTGACATATATGACATGTCAGGGATAAAAATAGCCTCCAAGAGGGCACAAGGGAGTTAGGGAAGCCAAAGAGTCACCCATTTGAATTGAGTGAAGGAGGAGGCTAGAATTGGAGGGACAAGTGGCATACATTGGAATCTCTTCCTAATTTGAGTTGGAATGAATCTCATGGATGGAATTCAAACTAAGGAGGTCTTTGGAAGTTAAAACATTAAAGAAAAAAGGAGAGTGGCTTTTGATCATTTTACATTTTGCATTTGGAGAGGAGAGCTAGTAGACTGTTATTCTACTTGCCTTAGCACCAATTTCGAGGGTGAAAGATTCCCATCCTAATTGGAAATTGGAGACAAAATTCAGACCTTTCATTTGGAGCTAGAATGGATTCATTTGTTGTAGTTTGAAGCTACAAGGAAGCTCGTGATCACATCTCCTTCAGCTTGCTTCTACAACTATTCTTCCATTTCTTGTCATATTCTTGCTCCTTGAGGAGGGGCACACTTCGCGAGATGATGATCTATTTGGGATAGATATCGAGGCCCCATATTTTTTTATTATGATATATATACTCTGTATTTGATGCTCAAAAGACTCTCAGATATAAATACCAAGTGGAACTATGTAAAAATACCAAACAATGCATAAATGGTGCCATTTTCCATATATCTTTGTTGTTTGAGCTTGAAGAAGATTTATTTTGATTTGTATCAGTCAATATATGTGATTTTTTTTATGTATGGAGTGTCATTAATGTTATGAATAAGTTTCATTAACATTTCACAAGTCCTTGGAACGTAAATTTTGAATTTCATAACAAGTGGTGAAGTTTACTATCATTTCCCCCTATGTGAAGACATGTATACAAACCTCTAATTCATGGGAGTTGAAGAAGCCTATAGAAACTAATTAATGATGCATTGGGGAGACCATTGACGTCCTTTATTAGTACCATGTCTCTATTATGAAATTTGGGAAGGTAGTACAGTGTTTGGAAAGTTATCTTTGTCCCCTACCCTTAGGGGGTTTGAACCTCGATTTGACTAGTAAAGTTCCTATTTTTTCCCTGATTATAAATGAATGTTGTAGAATTGTTTTGAGAGAGTACAAGCATACATCAGCCTCATTTATATGTCTGAATACATTCCAAACTCATTCAGGCCCAATTCAGAAGCATTTGAATCCATTTGGAAGCAATTGAGTCATTACTATTCTAAGGGTCGAATTGGCCCAAGACTGCAATTTTTCCTAGTTTTTACAAATTCTTAAAAAGGAACACTACAAGTGGTATCAGAGCATGGTGCTTGCACCTGATTTGGGTGACCATTAATGAGGACAAGAATTCAGGTACCACCCTTAGGAATTGAAACTAAAATCACTTTTGTTGAAGAGGAAGAAATAGGAGAAGAAGAGCATTTTGTTGAAACTATGGCTACTGATGAGAAAGGAACCTCAGAGGAGAATGAGGAGTTTAGAAAATTCATGAAACCATTCTTTGAATACATGACAAAACAGATAATGAAAGGGTTCGAATTGTTGGTTAGTCAACTTGGAAGCAAAGGGGAAATAGGAGGCAACAGTAGTTCTTCTTTCAAGGAAAAGAAGGCCATGGGTGAAAATATTTTCTCAAAGACAGGACCTCATAATCAACCTCATGAATTTCATAGTTTAGTAAGTCCTACTACACCTAAATTTATTGAGGCCAAAGAAGAACCTAACACTCAATATGACATACGGGAAGTTATAACATAATGGAAAAAGTTGAGTGAAGATTGCAGAAAGACTCTAGCATTTGATCAATACTTTAATGTCTCAAACAAACTCAAAATGAGGGAAGGTAATAGGACTCCCTTTCAGAATAAGGAATTGAACTATGCCATAGGTAAAATGTCTCTTCCTACTTTTGATGGTTCATCTCAAAGTTCTGCAAATACTTGGGTACAAAAACTAGATGTGTATTTTCAGCTGAATCCAATGGTTGAAGAGGATGCTCTAAAAATGGCTATTTTTCATCTTGAAGGAGAAGACATTGATTGGTGGTTCCATGGAATTAAAAACTTGGGACATGATCAGGTTACAACTTATGAATATTTTTTTCACAGATTATTGGAAATATTTGAGCAAAAAGACCCAGAATTGTCTTTCAAAGAACTAGCCCAATTGAAGCAAGTTGGAACCCCAGTTGAATATATGTTGGAATTCCAAAAAATATTAGTTAAGGTGGATGATATATCTATGGTAAGGTTAGTATTTCTATTTACTAAAGTTTTGGATGAACCTTTGAAGGGTTTGGTTAAGGCCTACAAACCTACTTCATTGAAAGATGCCATGAACTTGGCAAGAGATCTTCAAAATGTGCTACCTAGGACAAGGTTTCATCCCAAGCCCAACTTCCCTTCCAAGTTCAGATTTGAAAAGAAGCCATGGCAAAGAGATGCATTGGAAAGGATAAGAAAGAGGGAACAAACAAGGAAGAACTCTGAAAAAAGAAATTTTGTTACACATGCTTCCAACCATGGGTACCATGGAATAAATGTGCTAACGGGAAAGCACAATACATTGAAGTATTTTTTGATAATGATGAGTATGAATGGGGTATGGAATAAGAAGGAAATATTTCAGACAAAGAAGAGGGATATGACACAGCAAAAGTAGGGAAACAAGAAGAAACTCATCTTTCACCTGACAAAGGGAGTATGTCAGTGCTTTCAACAATGCCTCGTTTTCACACTATTCGATGCAAGGGAGTGGAACAAAGACAAAGGGTCTCGGTATTGTTAGATGGAGGATACACACATAAATTCATTGATTAAGACATGGTGGAGAGGAGTAAGCTACCTATTTAACTATTCGATGGATTCACAGTCCTCATTCAACGTCACAACACTATGGAGTGCAAAACATGGATTCCAAAGCTAGAACTCACCATAGGTAACTACACTTTTTTTATAGATTTTATGTGGTTGATGTTGTTGATACTAATGTGGTCTTGGGAGTGCAATGGATGTACTCTATAAGGGAAAATACAGTGAACTATCAAATTCCTGAAATGAGATTCAAAGATTCAGAAGGGAAAAAAGGTTGTGAGAGGAAAACACACCTATCCGAATCAAGTAGTGACTTCCCATGGCATGAGGTCCATATTGAGGCATGGATATATTGAATGGGTTGTTGAATGTTAAACCACTTCACCCAAACCAAAAATAAATATTTCATAACATCCCAAGGAGATAAGGCAGCTACTACACAAATATGAAAAGTTTTTTGGAGACCTCCCTCCTGGAAGGCCACCTGATAGAGGAGTTGAGCACAACACTGTTTTGGAGGTAGGAACTTCACCTATAAAAATACCACCATATAGAAATCCCAAAAGGTTTAGAGAGGATATTGAAAAGGCTATTCAAGAACTCTTGGAGTTGGGACTCATTAGACCAAGCTCTAGTCCCTAAGATTCTAAAGTTGTTTTGGTGAAGAAGAAAGATGGGACCTTGAGAATGTGCATTGATTTTAGAGCCATAAACAAGAAGACAATAAAAAATAAATATCCCATCCCAAGAATAGATGGGCTCATGGACGAGCTACATGGAGAAAAATGCTTCTCAAAAATTGATCTTAGATCTGGTTACCATCAAATTCGAATGAAGGAGGAAGATGTGCATAAAACAACTTTCAGATGTCACTATGGCCATTTTGAGTTTCTTGTCATGCCTTTTGGTTTGACCAATGCTCCAACCACATTTCAATCATGCATTAATCAAATATTTTGCAAACAAATTCGTAAGTTTTTTTTGGTTTTCTTTGATGACATTCTAATTTACAGCAAAACATGGGAGGAAAACTTGCACCATCTAGAAGTTGTCTTGAAAATTTTGCATGCACAATATTTGTTTACTAAGATGTCCAAGTGTAAATTTGGGTTGAAAGAAGTTTTATATCTTGGGAACATCATTGGGAAATATGGAGTGAAGGTGCACTTGAAAAAAATAAGATTTATTCTTGAATGGCCATCACCCAAAAACATCACAACATTGAGAGGATTCATTGGAATATGCACTTACTATAGAAAATTTGTGAAAGGGTTCTCTAAATTGACTGCTCCACTTACTGATTTGACCAATAAGGATGCTTTCAAGTGGGATGAAGAGGCTGAGAAGGCTTTCCAAAAAATGAAAGAGGTAATGAGTATTTTTCTAGTACTTGCATTACCTGAATTTTCTAAACCATTTTTCTTGGAATGTGATGCATCGGGAGAAGGGAAAGGGGCGATCCTAAAGAAAAATAAACACCCCATAGCTTTTGAGAGAAGAAAGTTGCAGCCACATGAGAAGATCTACTCTATTTATGACAAAGAAATGTTATCCATCATGCATGCCTTGGCCAAGTTTAGACAATACTTGGTGGGAAACACGTTTGTGGTCAAAACTGATCATAACCGTTTGAAGCATTTCCTCACACAAAAGGACCTCAATGAAAGGAAACAAAAGTGGGTAAGAAAATTCCAAGATTTTTATTTTTACATTGAATATGTTCAGGGGAAGAATAATATTGTAGCAGATGCATTATATAGAATACCATCATTTTCTCTTATGGACATTTCAAAAGATTGGAAAAATATGCTAATAGTTGAATATGCCAAAGATAGTTTTTCTTGTGATGTGTTAGATGGAGTCAAAGGTGATGATAGGTACAAGGTTTTGTATGGTATAATCTACTATAAGGATACAATATACTTGGTTCATGGTTTGAATCTCAAGAACAATATTTTGAAGGAATCTCATGACTCTCCTTTAGCAGGCCATTCTGGTTTTTTCAAAACATATAGGAAACTAAGGGAAAGGTTCTTTTGGAAAGGGATGAAAGAGGATGTTCTAAAATATGTGAATGAATGCAAGTCATGTTAGCAAAACAAATCTGAACATACACATCATGTTGTTCTATTGCAACTATTTCCCATTCCACAACAAAAATGGGAAAGTGTCTCCATGGATTTCATCACAGGCTTTCCCAAGGCTTTGGGTAAGGATTGCATTTATGTTGTGGTGGATAGAACCACTAAATTTGTTCATTTCTTTTTTTTTAAATCATCTTTTAATGCTGCACAAGTGGTTGATCTATTCGTTAGAGAAATTTTCAGATTGCATGGACTTCCCAAGAACATTGTGAGTGATAGAGATAGCAGATTCATGAGTGCCTTTTGGAAAGAAATTTTCAAGTTGGTTGGCACTCAATTGACTCCAATAACAAGCTATCATCCTCAAACTGATGGCCAAACAAAAAGAGTGAATCAATGGTTGGAAGGGTACTTGATGAACTATGTTGGTGAGCAGTAGAAAACATGGGTGAAATGGCTACATTTGGGTGAGTTTTGCTACAACACTACTTTCCATATGTCCATTGGCATGTATCATTTCAAATAAATTTATGGTTATGAAGCACTTACATTTTTTGAGCACATATTTGGTGATAGTAGAGCCCCAAAAGCTAAATATTGGGTGGAGGAAAGTCAGGAGATTTTTAAACTCCTAAAAGACAATTTGCAGGTTGCCCAAAATCAATAGAAACAGTATGTGGATCAACATAGAGTGGAAATAAATTTTCAAGTGAATGATTTGGTCTATTTGAGGCTACATCCATATAAAAAAAATCCTTGAAAGTGAAAGGATCATAAAATCTCAAACCAAGATACTATGGTCCATATGAGATAGTTCGAAAAGTTGGGGAGGTGGATTATGAGTTGGAACTTCCGGAAGGGAGAAAAATCCACAATGTATTTCATGTTTCATGCCTTAATAAGATATCGGTCAGCAAATATATGCTTCAGAAACCCTCCCTCCATTAGATGATGAAGGACAACTCATACTTATCCCATAAAAAATTTTGAAGGCAAGAGAAAGGAAATTGAGGAGCATAACCATAAGGGAGTATTTGGTATAGTGAAAATATTTTCCAAGTGAGGATGCCACATGGGAGGAACATTTTTTGCAGCATCCTAATTTAGAATTTCTTGAGGAAAAACAATCTTGGGTGGGGAGGACTGTAATGTCCTCATTCAAATAAATCTCAAGAAGAGAAAATTCCACCAATATACTAGTTTCCTGGATTGGGGTGGAAACATTAAATTTGCAATAAGGAGAATAATAAACCCCAAATGGACTTTAGCTTGACATAAATATATTAAAACGGGATAAATAAATATTTATGATGAATAAATAAGATGGCACTTGGTCATGGAGACACATTGGTGGTGTGGGACCCACACAAGATAGATTCCCCATGCCACATGACATTCCATTCTCACCCATTCAAATCCAAGGTGGATTCCAATGTTCTTGGGGGATTTGGAAGGGAATAATACTTGGCATGACTCAATGAGGTCAAAATGTAGAGGAAGAGTAACTCCCATGGAAGAGGAAGAGGTATTTTGGAGCTAGTGGGACACTTGGGCTAGATTCCCTAGCTTCTATGACACCAATGATGAAGATTCCTATGAAACTTGTGAAAAAATCAGACCTGATGGATGACATATGACATATATTACATGTTAGGGCTAAAAATAGCCTCCAAGAGGGTGCACAAGGGAGTTAGAGTGGCCAAAGATTCACCCATTCGAATTGAGTGAAGGAGGAGGCTAGAATTGGAGGGACAAGTGGCATACATTGGAATCTCTTCCTAATTTGAGTTGGAATGAATCTCATGGATGGAATTAGAGGTAAGGATGTATTTTGAATTTTATAAAATTCAAGAAAAAAGAAGGAGAGTGGCTTTTGATCATTTTACATTTTGCATTTGGAGAGGAGAGCTAGTAGAGTGTTATTCTACTTGCCTTAGCACCAATTTCGAGGGTGAAATATTCTCATCCTAACTGGAAATTGGAGAGGCCATTCAGACCTTTAATTTGGAGCTACAATGGATTCATTTGTTGTAGGTTGAAGCTATAGGGAAGCTCATGATAAAATATCCTTCAGCTTGCTTCTACAACTATTCTTCCATTTCTTGTCATATTCTTGCTTCTTGAGGAGGGGCACACTTGGTGAGGTGATGATCTGGGATAGTTATTGAGGCCTGATATTTTTGTATTCTGATATATATACTCTGTATTTGATGCTCATAATACTCTCAGGTCAAAATACGAAGTGGAACTATGTAAAAATACCAAACAATGCATAAATGGTGCCATTTTCCCTATATCTTGTTGTTGGAGATTGAAGAGGCTTTATTTCAATTTGTATCAGTCGATATATATGATTTTATTGATGTATGGAGTCTAATTAATGTTCTGAAGAAGTTTAATTAACATTTCACAAGTCCTTGGAACCTAAATTTTGAATTTCATAACAAGTGGTGAAGTTTACTATCATTTCCCCCTATGTGAAGACATGTATACAAACCTCTAATTTATGGGAGTTGAATAATCCTATAGAAACTAATTGATGATGAATTTGTTAAGATTTAATATGTTAAGACAGAAAATAGCAGCATTACATTCCATTTCACAATAATAGCATATACAGGATCATTGAAGAAACAACAAGCATAGCATAAACACAAGAGACACAGATTTATCCTGGGAAACCCTCATGGGGTAGAAAACCCAGTAAAGCTTCATCAATATAGATGACCAGCAATATACAAAGATGCAAACCAAAGATATGATCTCCTCCTCCACCATAGCAGACCTCTCCTCCACAAGTGTGCCTCTCTCTCAAGTGAGTGTGTGTATCAAATGAGGAACACACCTCCTCTATTTATACACTACTCTGACATATCTTTTACACAAGTACATGTAGGCTCGTATTTAACCATAAGGTTAAATACCCTATTATAACTGACTGGGCCGACCCCACTAGGGTGGTCTAACAACCCTTTGACCCACATAACACATACAGGGCCGACCCCCACTAGGGAAGTCTAATAACCCAAGTTACCACATTCCAACGGAGGAATAAACATCTCCGGATATACAATAAGATCTTTATGGAGGAATGAAACATCTCCGGAATAATAAAGTACAAATATAATATTCTTTGAAGTTACAATATTTCAACAGAATTGGGGATACCATTGAATTCCTTTATCAGTACCATGCCTATTTTCTAATTTTTAGGAAGTTCTTATAGTTTTCTGGAAGCCATCTTTGTCCCCTACCCTTGGGGGTTTTGAACCTCGATTTGACTAGTAAAGTTCCCAATTTTTCCCTGATTATAAATGAATGTTGCAAAAGTGTTTTGAGAGTTTCCAAGAATCCATAAGCCTCATTTATATGTATGAGTACCTTCCAAACTCATTTGGACCCAATTCAGAAGCATTTCGATCCATTTGGAAGCAGTTGAGTCATTACTAGTCTAAGGGTCGAAATGACCAAAAATTGCAATTTTTCCTATTTTTTAAAAATTCTTAAAAAGGGACACTACAGGGAAAGAGTTTCAAAGGAAAATGGTGAACATGAATGATGCTCAGGATCCTTATGAGCATGATGAAGATGTGTTAGGAGAAAATGTGCAAGAAGAACATGTTGATACTGAATCCAATGGGAGAATGGAGCAAATAACTCCTCAGAATTTGGTTGACACCATGATAAGCTTTAAGCAAAGATTTATGAAGGCTTAGGAGGAACATAAGAAGATCAATGCTTCTATTTTGTAGAGCCTCACTGATATGCTGCAGATGATAAACCTTGGTTCCAACCCAAGCAATGTAGGTAAAGAAGGAAGAGATGTAGAGAGTCGCTCTAGAGGTCGTTCAAGGAGGAGGACTTCAAGCCCAAGAAAGAGTTCTGTGAGAAAAAATCATAGAACACCCTCCTCAAAATATTCTTCTAGCAGGTCATGTGACTCTCGAGGTTCTCAAATAATTCCAAAGCATACATCTAGCATATTTGAAGGAAGAAATAAATTCAAAGGAATCCCACAAGGAGAATTTAGGTAGGAAAGACCTCCCACATTTGATGGAGAAGGTAAGATTGGCCAAGAGGCAGAGGCATGGATTCTTGGGATGAATAAATATTTCAGGATTCACGATTACTCCGGAAATGAAAATGCTAGAATTTACATTTACAATCTAAATGGTAGAGCTTCAATTTGGTGGGAGCACCTCATGCAAGCAAAAGGGATCAATGAAAGGAGGATCAGCTGGGAGTGATTTAAGAAGTATTTCAAGGAAAAATACATCTCTACTAGGTATTATGACAGCAAGAGGAAATAATTCAATGAACTCAAGTTGGGACAGAAATCGATGGAAGAACATGTCCATAAATTTTTGGAATTGTTGAGGTGTATGGACTATATCAAAGATGAGAGAGTAAAGATCCAATGCTTCCTTGGAAATCTACCTCAAAGTTTCATAGATAGGATTGAGTTTGTTAATCCACTAGGTCTTGATGAAGCCATTAGGATGGAAATGCATTGCTATGAGAATATCAAAGGGAAATCATAGGTTCACCTAGTATGGAAAGGAAATCCAAGAGGGAGGGTTGATCAAAGGAAAAGTAGATTCAATCAACCATTCAAAAATTAGCCAAGAAATTTTCCACAGAGCCAGCAAGCACGAAGCAGGAACAAGCCAACAACAGCAGCAGAAAAAGAATCAAAAGGGCCACTTCAGTGTTGGGGATGTGGAGGAAACCACATGCTTAAATATTGTCCACATCGGAGGGAGAATCCCCGGATCTAGCACGACTTAAAAGGAGAAGCTACAGTGAAGGATATGGCAAGGGAAATGCCTCGAATTTCTGTAGTGTTGGATAATCATCAGGCAAACCATCAATCAACAGTGGTGGAAGTTGAAGGTAATATTGCTAAGCAATATATTTTTGTTTTCATTGATCTAGTATCTACTCATATTTATGTTTCTCCAAAAGTGGTCAAAGGTTTTTCTCTTAGAAAAATGAATCACAACAAGTCCTGGCTAGTTTAGTTAGCCACAGGGACCAAGAGAAAAGTGAGTGAAGTAGTGATGGAGTGCCCCATGGAGTTGAATGGATTCCTTACAAAAGTAAATTTGAATGTCCTACCATTAGGATCTTATGATGCTCTAATTGGTATGGATTGGTTGGAAAGGAACAGAGCCAGGATAGATTTCTATGAAAAGGTACTTGAATGCATTGAAGAAGAGGGAAGACCAAGATTGGTAAGAGGAATTCCCAAGCAAGTATCAGTAAGACAGATTTCAGCCTTACAGTTGAAAAAGTTTTACAAGAAGGGTTGTCAATTATATGCAGTTCATATATCAGATTCATCATAGGACAAGGGACCAAGGATATAAGACTTCCAGTTGTTGAAAGAGTTCAAATATGTGTTTCTGGATGAAGTGTTGGGACTTCCACCAAAGAGAGATATTGATTTTACCATCGATCTTGTTCTAGGGGAAAAGCCAATTTCCAAAGCTCCTTATAGAATAATCACACCATAATTGATAGAGTTAAAGATGCAACTACAAGAATTAATGGAAAAGAAGTGTATCAATCCAAGTGTATCTCCTTGGTGAGCACTCGTGTTATTTGTCAAGAAAAAGGATGGGACTTTAAGGCTATGTATTGATTACAGGCATCTAAATAAAGTAACAGTCAAGAATAAGTACCTATTGCCAAGAAATGATGATTTGTTTGATCAATTGAAAGAAGCTAAATTGTTTTCAAAGATTGACTTGAGGTCTGTCTATAATCAAGTGAGGATAAAAGAATAAGACAATCACAAGACAGCTTTCCAGACAAGATATGGCCATTATGAGTTTATAGTGGTGCCATTTGGTTTTACCAATGCACCTGCTACATTAATGTGTCTCATGAATAGTGTCTTCAACAACTATTTGGATAAGTTTGTGTTAGTATTCTTGGATGACATTCTTGTTTATTCAAAGATTAAAGAAGATCATGATGAACATATAAGAATGGTGTTGCAAGTTCTTAGAGAACACCAATTGTATGCAAAGTTGAACAAGTGTGATTTCTATCAAAGGAAGGTACAGTATTTGGGTCATGTCATTTCAGAAGAAGGAATTGCAGTGGATCCAGAAAAGATTGAATCCATAATAGATTGGCCTACTCCAAAGAATGTTACAGATGTTAGATATTTTATGGGTCTTGCAAGATATTATAGAAGGTTCATTAGAGGATTTTCCAAGATAGCTCATCCAATTACATCATTGCAAAGGAAGAATGTCAAGTTTGTATGGTCTGAAAAATGTGAGAAAAGATTTCAACGGTTAAAGAAGCTACTTACCAACGCTCCTGTATTGAAGATTGCAGATCCAAAGAAGGATTTTGTAGTGTGCACAGATGCTTGCATTGAAGGGCTAGGTGGAGTGCTCATGTAAGAAGCATTTATGATTTTCTATGAGTCAAGGAAATTAAAAGAGCATGAAAAGAATTATGCCACGCATGATTTAGAATTAGCAGCCATAGTACATGCTCTCAAGATGTGGAGACATTATTTGTTGGGAAGGATATTCGAGCTTAGGACAGACCACATGAGCTTGAAGTATTTGTTTGATCAGCCAAACTTGAATGCTAGGAAAGCTAGATGGCTGGAATTTCTTTGTGAATTTGATTTTGAAATTAAGCATGTAAAAGGGAAAGAGAATAAGGTTGCAAATGCTCTTAGCAAAAAATTTCATGTTGCAACATTAAGTATGTGCAAATCAGATTTGAAGACAAGAGTTCTTGAATCCCAAACCAGTGATTAAACTTACCTTCAAATTAAAGAAAAATTGCAGTAGGGAAATATAAAGAAAAATTACAGTAGGGAAATATAGATGAAAAGTGTGCAGGATATCATCTTGGTGAAGATGATATTCTCCTTTATAAAGGTAGACTGTATATTCCAAATTGTGCATAAGTAAAGAAACCAATGATGGATGAAATACATCAAATGCCATACTCTGGACATCCAGGATATCAAAAGACAATAACAGCAACAAGAAATCAATACTTTTGGCATAGGATGAAGAACGACGTATTAGGATACATTTCTAGATTTCAAAACTAGAAATAGGTCAAGGCAGAACATCAACATCCAGCAAGATTATTGTAGCCTTCTCCCATTCCATAATGAAAGTGGGATGTAATTTCTATGGATTTTATAACAGGTTTTCCAATGATAGTGAGGAAGCATGATTCAATTATTGTAGTGGTGGACAAGCTATCAAAGATAGCTCACTTTATTCCAATAAATTCCACTCATAAGACAAGTGACATAGAAAATATTTTCATGAAGGAGATATTTATATTGCATGGATTTCCCAAGGCAATAATTTCAGATCGATATGTAAAGTTCACATCCAATTTTTGAAAGAGATTATTTCAAGAATTGGGAACTCAGCTGAATTTTAGTACATCATATCATCCTCAAACATATGGCCAAACTGAGAGGGTGAATTAGGTTCTTGAAGACATGTGGAGAATGTATGTGATGGATAAACCATCTAAGTGGGAGGATTACCTACACTTGGTATAATTTGCATACAATAACGGACATCAAGCATCATTGGGAATGATTTAGTTTGAGGCATTGTATGGAAAAGGATGTAGGACTCTGGTGAATTGGGAAAGTCCGGTGAATAGGGTAGTGCTTGGGCCAAAATTGATCAAGGAAATGGAATAAGAAATTGTTAAGATCGAGAAGAATTTAAAGGAAGCTCACGATAGGAAAAAGAGTTATGCAGATTTGAAAAGAGTGCATAAGAAATTTAAGATTGGGGATCATGTTTATTTGAGAGTGAAACCAAGTAAAATTTCCCTAAAGTTGGGGAGTTATACGAAACTGGAACCAAGATATTGTGGGCCATTTGAAGTCCTTTATAGGATAGGACCAGTTGCATATATAATTGCATTTCCTTCTAACATGAGAGCTCATAATGTTTTTTATGTTTATTTTCTTAAGAAGTATGTACATGATCCTAATCACATGATTGATTGAAATGTGATCCAGGTGGAACCCAATGGAGAGTTCCAAGTGGAGACTATTCGCATCCTCGACAAGAACGTCACATTGCTCTGGAACCAAGCCATTAGACAAGTAAAGGTGCAATGGAAGCACCTTAGTCCCAATGAGGCTACATGGGAGCTGGAGGATTCCATGAGAGAGGCATTCTCATTTTTGTTTAGTTTTGAGAACACTGAGGACTGTGTTTTTCTTAGGGGGAGGGGATTGTAATACCCCCATTTTGACCCTTAGGATATATTGGATTTTAATGTAAATATTGTAGACATGTGATGTATGTTTTCTAGCATGGAGCTCAAGGCCAAGGCCCCACTAGTGGATGCTCGGATTTTATTTAAAAGAAAATCATTTGATATTATGTTAGCCATGTGCTATTAAGCCATGGAACATTGTAAAATCATGTAAATATTAATATTGTAATAAAATACTAAAAAATGGCTATGGAAGAAACTAATAAGAGGGGGGCATGTGTATCCACTGGGGAGAGGTGAGGGGGTTGTGGGATTGAACCATATGCTGCCAAATGTCATATTGAGAACCCCTTTGACCTTCCTTGCTGAAATTTAATTCTATTGTAAGGAAGTGGTTGAAGAAATCAGTCCATGGATTCAATGGAGCATGGGAAGCCCCGAAATTTGTATGGAAGAGTATGGGCTCTGTTTACTTGACCCACAAGTCACTCCACCTCATGGGAGGACGTTTTCTCTCATCCCCATTTCATTGTTGAACATCTAAGCATCAGTTTTCATCCATTACACATGCTTAGCAGTGAGAAAAAACAAAAATCACAACTCTGAATGAAGCCATGTTTTGAAGTACCAAAAACACCCAAAAAATTGTGTGGACAGTGCAATGCAATAGGGGATCCATATACCTAGACCTTGGGGTGAATTTGAGAGTGTTAGAATCCTAGAAATCCATAGGAAAACTGAGATTTGATAGCTTGAAAAATTCAGTTACGGGATGGAGTCATTTGACCACAAAACTGAGAAAATCCAAGCGTGGATGATAGAGTGGAAGAGAGAACAGAGGTGGTAATCGCTTGATAGACCCAGCGAAGGATAAAGTATCAAGGTTGCAGTAGCTTGTAACTTTTTATGCCCACCCTGAAGAGCACTAGAGGGAAGGGTTTCCTGAGGGACTGTGTAGCAAAGAAGGGGACCTTCCTTGTGTTGGGTGTGGTAGGTATTATGGGTTCCAAGGCTATTTGAGTTTAGTTTGAGATGCTTGTAACTCTGTGGTTGAGATCAATGGCTTAGCATCCTCCCCCTTTGTCTCTTTGCATATTTGATAAACCCAACTGTGTGCTGGATTAGCATGACTGTTTGTGTGAAACCATGGCTATGAGTGAGCCTGTTTAGTTCCTCCTTAGTGGATACATAGCCTAGCTCAGGGGTGGTCTCTCACCTGAAAGAATATAGTCTGGACAGAGACCTATGGTTGGGTGGAATGTTGCTCTCACATAGCCAGTTGCTTGGACAACTTCATCTTAAAGATAAGTATTCTCTGTGGTTTAAATTATGTCCATTATGTGTTCTGCATTGTTTTAATTTGATGATTGTTATTGATATGTTGAATGCATGATAGATAGGTGTGGATAATTTTTCATTCCGCTGTGTTTATTTGAGTATGCATATGCACACATGAGTTTTTATTTATTTGAATTTGATGAATGGGGTTGATTGTTTTGTAAAGAGCCCATACTGTTAGTCATGTTCCCTTCCTTGTGTTGGATCGATGGAAGGGAATGTTATAGAGTGGTATCAGAGCTCTTTACATTGTGGTAAAGAGGTATTGATGAATTTTGGGAAACATTTTGATTGGAAGAATGAAAAAATCAGAGTTGTCAAGTGTGGCATAGGATCACACCGTTGCATAGGTCTCACTGAGAGATTTCCAACAGTACCAAGTTTTCCAAAAATGGACTTAGGATGAGAAAGATACCGACCTAAGAAGTTGGTAGTAACAGGAGTATATGGCCGACTTCCAACTTTTTGAACCCGCATTGCGGATTGTAGATTGCGGAAGTCGAAGGTGTAATTTATCAAAGCTGTGCAGTTAGGGTTCCGACTTTCTGACTTCGGCATTGCGGATTGCAGATTACAGAAGTCAGAGGTGTAATTTCTCGAAGTTGTGCAGTTAGGGTTCTGAATTTTCGACTCTCACATTGTAGATTGTGGATTGTGAAAGTCGGATGTGTAATTTCTCAAAGCTATGCATTTGGGATTCTGACTTTCCAACTCCCTCTTTGCGAAAGTCAGAGGTGTAATTTTCTCAAAGTTGTGCGTTGGGGTGACGACTTTCCAAACCCGCATTGCGGATTGCGAAAGTTGGGGTAAATTTGATGGAGTCCGCTCAACAGCTCCAAATTCAGACTCCCGCATTGTGGCTTGTGGATTGCAGAAGTATGGAAGAGATATGATACTTGATTCAAGTTATCGTTCTGACTCCCAACTTGTGGCTTGCAGACTGAAATTGGCTTTTCAAAATAAATTGCAGCTGTATAAAAGTGCAAAATTTTTGTAAAAAAAGTATCAGCTTCTTATCCCAAGGAGATCCCCCATCACCTCTAAAGGGCATCGAGGTGACTGGGGACATGACAAAGGATATGACAATATTGGTTTGAGTCCCATTCTCATAGTAACTGTAATGTCCCCACCTGCTGACCACTGCGAAGCAAGGAACATACTACCAATCGATGGGGCTCTTAATCAAAATTTAGCCCACTCATTTCATTACAAGAAATAAGATATGAATGTGCAGATGTAGACAATCAATCATGCACAGCGGAAACAACATCCACACAATCATTCGAATACATTCAAGATTTCAGGCATTAGTAAAAGCATTTCATAAATAAATATATAGGCAGAAACACTTATCTTCGTTTCAATTGTCCCAAGCAACTAGCTATGTCGCTGCAACGTTCCACCCAACCGTAGGCTCTTCGACAGCTTATACTGAGTCCGTCCGAAGGCCACCCCCGAGCTGGGCATGATTCTCACAAGGACAAAGGGGGCATTCCAGCTCAACCACTGCCCAATAACCATTTTTATCTCAGCCAAGCCAGAATAATGGATTACCCATCACCCATACCCAACATACTCTTCCTTCTCACAACAAAACGACTATTGACAGGGTTACACATTTACAACAGAGGTGTTCACAAAACAGGGTCCACATTGGTTCCCCCAGCTCGTGGTTCACCCAATGAACTGTGGAATTTCGTTTTCAACCCCAGGGAGCAAAACCGATTTCTCTCCACTGGTTAGGATCCCTTCCAATGGCCTAAACGACCCCCAGGAAGACCCAAAACGTTCTGCTCTCTTTCCCCACGGGTAACCAACACAAAAACGCCCCTTCCCAGCTAAAAGATGAAGGGAGACACAGAAAAACGAGGGAGGAAAATGCCCAGGCAGCTTGAGCTGCGTGAGAGAGCAAGGCCATGGTGAATAATCGCTTAGGCAGCCATTTCGTGGCTCTATTCTTGCCCAAAAAGACCAACACGTTTTTCCATGAAGGGTGGCTTGCCCATACCCGATTTTGGACAGCCATACCTTCCCATTCCCAAGGCAATAACTTCCCCAACCAACTCTTGGGAGAAATCAATGGTTGGGTACAAAAGTCAACATGGGTAGTTGAGGGTTTGATGGGTTTCCTCATTGACACTTGGCTTGACTCTATTGGCTCAAGGGTTTGAATGTTTTCCCTCCCAATTCCTTGTGAAATCATGCCCCCATCTCTTTGTTGCATTGCATAGCTAGTTGTGGGTATTTTTTATTAAAATGCATATTACATGCTATTTGAATTTCCACTGTGCATTGCTAGCACGCAAACCATATGCATCACGAAATCGATGGCGGGGCCTTGGCCTTGAGCTCCTCACCATGATTTCCTAACAATATTACATCATTTATAGTGTTAATGCCATGGGGCCAAACTGGGGACATTACAGTAACTTAGCATAAGGACAAAACTATAAAAAAATGATTAATTCAACTTTGTAACAAAAGGGGAATCTAATTTGGGAAATGATAAGGCACTTCCACAACTTTCTTTAAGAAGAAGTATTCTTAGAATCATGGCTTTATTAGACTCAATAAAATCTCACGATACGAGTTGAAGCTAATGTGAGCAATTAGAAATATGATTAGAAGCTACTCTCCACAACCTATTCGAATTAACATCAAGTAATGGTCTAGGATTGAGCCATTGATACCCATTTTCTAATTTATACTTCTTGGAGCCTTTATAATAACTTCATATCTAGTAATTTTAGCATGCACATAGGGTGGCCATCCCATCCCCAACTTAAGGAAAAGTTAAATAGTGACCATTTCCTAAACTGTCTTACTAATAAGCTTGTATGGCATAGCTAATTGAAACTATATTTTTAGGTTAGTCGAAGGATTCCATTTGTTAGAAAAAACATCAAAGTCCCCTTGCTATTACAATACCTCTCTTTATATATGTATTCTTGAGAACTAAGTAGTTTCTACCAAGAATTTTCCTTCATAGTGCATTAAAGGATACAACTAGATGTAATGATTTCTAAATGAAATGCTTGTATGAAGTGATTCACCTTTCCGAGAATGAAATGCTTAATAGATTCGTAGGGTTTCCATATAGTCTAAACTAGAAAACCCTATTTTTGTACTTTATGAGACATTAATCTTGTCATTTGTAAATTGGCTTTGACCCATCCCTTATTACCTAGTGGTGCTCATCATGATACAAACTTGTGCATAATAATATTCCAAGCCTCTTGATAATATATGACGTGGACCATTGAATTTACACATAATACATGGGATTACTGGAATTCCCTAAATATTTCCAATAACTTCAATCCTTAGGATTGAAACAAAACCTCAAATTCACCTAATGGAATATTTTATTTCCCTATCATTGATTACCTAGAGAAAATACTAAAGGAATCTCTATGGCATCTAATTGTAATAAATATAACACAATATGGCATCTTATACACATTAGAAGCAACCAACACCTTGGATAAAATATGGAACTAGAATGCTAATGATAGAGGCCATGTAATCCACTTTTTATCCTTGTCGTCTATCTAGTGCAACACCACCTCACATAGATATTTGGGAGAGGTTCAAAAATAAAATAAAATCCCCCCAAATTAAAAACTTACCAAGTTGGATCCATGACCATCCCCAATCAACAATCCAATAAGGAATAGTTTCTTGAGCTTGTCGATAACATTGTGTTTTGTAATTTGAAGCTTAGAGCCCAGGGATTCATAAACAAAATTGAATGCATTCCATGGTGTTTTAAACTATCTCTTTTCTCTTTTCTTGTCAACTATCTCTTTTCTTCAACAAAATTTCCATTCATTACTTGACCACCATTATGGCCTTAGAGGGGAATACTTCTTTATGTGCCATTAAGCAGTTTGATGATTGAGTAGGTAGTCCAAGGCCCCATGATGATCACATAAATAGTTTGGGTCAATGGGAAACATTACCTAATTGAATAAAATAGACCTACTTCCTCATAAGTATCTTGATTAATAAATAGACAAAAAGATAAATATAAAAAAGAGTTTTCAATTTCTCTAACTAAAAACCAGTCAAAGGCTGGTTCTTGCAACATAGCCAAAATCAAAGGATAATCAACATGGTTATAAGATGTGTGACAATGTCAAAATTGATGAAAATTAGCTTTATACAAAAGCATGTGGATAACTCCATATCCACCAGACTATCACCACATTGTCTACAATAAAATGTTAGATGATATTTAACCATGATCTTCTCAAGATTAAAAATAAGAGATACGATATATCAAAGCCACAATGCTAGATATTTGGCCCAAAAATTATAGGACACATTAGGAAAGCGATTGGCCTCTAACTTGTAACCAATTCATGGTCACCATCCTTGGGGATAAATATGATGAAGTCTATGTTAATGAAGTCCCCTAATGATTTTTTTGAATTTCTTACTTTTAGAACCTAAGCATCCTTGGGGATAAATATGATGAAGTCTATGTTAATGAAGTCCCCTAATGATTTTTTTGAATTTCTTACTTTTAGACCCTAAGCAAGTTAAGGCCAACAAAATACCATGTCAATCGAGAAAAATCATATGGAAACCATATATCCAGGGAGATTATGATTTTACATTACCAGACACTAGGATGACGTTTTATTTTGGATCGTTTTAACATCATTTTAAGTTCTAATTATTTGTCAAACTTTTGCTATTGTAACAAATAAAACATTTGCTTTGTGATGCTCAAACATCTCTGAAGACACGTTATATAGAGGAATATTGAACATATAATACATGGAAAGAACGTTGCTATAAAACATGCAAGCCACGTTGTAGAGAGAACACAACGTGAGTTCGACGCTTTTTTATCATTTTATAAGGTCAGTTCAACGTTGCTTAGATGTATATTTTTCAATGTTCGTAACGTTGAAACCGTGTCAACATATTTGTTTTCTTGATTGATATACTTCGACCAATATTGATATATTCATGATATATTGTTTTTTATTAATTGACAACAATTAATGACAATAGAAATAGAGATGACTATAAGAAAGGCATGCCACATAGTACCTCATGCCACTATGGCACGCATGTGCACCTCATCCCATCAACAAATCCATTGTACCTCATCTTAGCAAATCCACTATGCATGGGTCTAAATCTCTGCACCTCATCCCATCGGAAAATCCACTATACGTGATGCTTGGGTTGAGATATTTGGAGTATGATGCGAATGGCTTGGGAATTCATGCTCGATGTTATTATGGTTCAAAGCTCCATTATTTTGCTAGAGGAGCACAACCGCAGTGAATGTTTGCACACATTTATGTGTTGATGTATTTGTAACTTCGGAAGATATTCACTTGTATATTGTATTTGTACTTTATTTGTATCCCCAACAGAGATGTATTATTCCTCCAATTGGAAGTATCGTCAGTTGTACTTGCAAGTGTCACAAGTTATATTGTAAGTGTCATAACTTATACTTGATGGGTTATTAGACCACCTTGATGGGGTCGGTCCTATATGAGTCTTGTGGGTTAAAGGGTTATTAGACCACCCTAGTGGGGTCGGCCCAGTTAGTATTATGTTAAGTGGTTAAGTTGAGGCCGACCTAGTTGAGTAAAGGTCAAGTGAAAGTTAGTGTATAAATAGAGAGCGTGTCTCTCTCATTTTACACATTTTATTATTCACACACTTCAAATTAGTGAGAGAGAGGAGGAGTGCGCACAAGTGGAGGAGGAGAATGCTGCTGAAGATATCTATCTCTTGGGTTTGATCATTGTGATCCTTGTATTGATGCTTATTCTATCTCTGAGGAAGTTGCAGGGTTTTTCACCTTCTTGGTTTTCCCTATTGAAATGTTTTGTGTCTCTTGTCTCTTGTCTCTTATGCTTGATATGTTGTACATGTTGTTCTTTCAGTTAAGATCCTAGATCTATTGAATTAAATGATGAAAATATAACATGGTATCAGAGCTATCCTAAAGGAAGGCATGCTATGGCATTTATGAGACTTGTTGCACTTGCGACAAATCAAAAGCTAGGGCTTGATATAGCAAAACCCGATCATCGTAGAACTTTCACTATAAATCCATTTTGACAAAGGTTCAGGATCTAAAACTTTTATAGGTCATATATAACATCCCCATGTACCTTCTGTTCGAAGCACAGCATCTCATTCGTTGTACTTTCTATTTTATGATCAATACAATCTAGGGTTTTTGCCCCTTCCAGATCTTGGTCATAAACAAGTGACCTAGGAAAAAAGGTCACAACTTGGGCTAGGAATCTCCAAATGAAATTTCATTAAAAGTGACCGGTAAAGAATGGACTGTAGTTTCTTAGGTAAGTTTTTCAGAGGCCGAAGTTGAACCAGTGATACGCGGCATGTCGTACAAGTTTGCTCTCCTGTTTTATCCCATAAACAGGTCATGTTGCGACACTTGGCATAAATCTCTCTCATAGAATCCAATTGAGGTCAGACATGTGGGGTTGGAAATATTATAGGTCAGGCTACCATAGGCCAAAGTTTCAAACCCTGTGGATTCATAATTTCAGAGATGCACCAGAAACAATCAGGGGCATATTTCTGTCAAAACAGAATTGGAATTTAAGCACCTTCATTCTTGGCTTGTCACTACTACAGGAATTTAGGGCTTTGAAGAAAGTTGGAATTTGTGGAATCGGAGTCCATGGCTGAATGCTCCTCATCAAAATCAAAATTTAGAGACCAAGATCAAATTTTTTGGTTGGGAAGAAGGTCAGGCTTGATCAAACCCTAGTTCGAGATTTTGATCAGAAAGGTGGAAAATTAGGGCTTCTGCAAAAGTTGGAATTTTTTAAATATGTGACCACGGCTGGAAGCTCCTCAGAAAAATCAAAGTTTAGAACAAAATATTGAACCTTTTGGATGGGAAGAAGATCGGGCTTTGTCAAACCCTAGTTCAGGATCCTGTCTAGAAGATCCAGAAGCTTCAAAGGAAATTTTGAGAGGTCAAATTTTGCAGTTTTGAAAATTGAAGTATACCAGCTTGATCAGCTCAACAAGGCGCAACTTTTCATCCAATCAGAAGTTTGAAACTCAAATTTTGAATTTTTAGGGTTTCTCTAACAAACCTTAATCTAGCTCCAGATCTAGTCTTAGCAAATCAAAGTGGATTGGGTTGATCCTAGAAGAGAATGAATTGGACCCCTGCATAAGTGAAGAAGTTCCAGTTCCAGAGGGAGATAAGACTAAGACCTTACATAAGAATGCTACAAGCAATCTCGACAGGTATGACTTGAGGAGATACATGTATGTTCATGATTAAGTTTATGATATGTTTGTCTTCATACTATTTAGGTTAGTACAATCTAGATTAATGCTAGACTTGTCTTATCATCCTAATAAAAGTATGAATGTATGTGAATGATAGAAGACATTCATTGATTTGGGTTATGACATTTATGATTGTACTAATGCACTGTGGTATTGTATGACGATGATGTTGTCCGCTAACATGAAAGTTACAAATCAAGTTCTAGATCAAGAACATATGACCATGGTGACATGAAGACAAAGACTCATGGATCACATAGAATCTCTACTTACGAGGTATGTATAATTTGGTTCTACAATGGTTAGCTTATGAGTTATGCAGGTTACTAAGCACAAGTCATTGAAGAGAACAAGAAGACATTGTTTGGGTATGTTAGACATAACTAGTAAACATGATAACCAGGTATGTTTTTCCTATATCAAGTTAGAATCCTACCTTGTGTTAGGATCTTATACTTTTGTATGAATGATTATTCTTGCAGTTAAAAGTTTAAGTAATCAACAGTTTATGCATATTATGTTTCTTACCTTGATTGATGATATGACTAACCAGAAGAGTCCTATGGTCAATAAGAATATGCATGAGTAATAGAAGTCCTCCCTAAAACCTTGAATACTAATGCTTGTGATAAATTACCTGTGTGTGAAATGATCATGACCATAGATGTTAAATCATAATGTTTTGATAGTATTGAGCTTATGCTAATGAATGTATGATTATGTATGAGATCTTGAGGATAACACAATCATGACACTAGTGCACACTTAAGCATGCATAGTGATCCAGGATGGATATAAGTTCAAGGACAGGTAATCTAGGAAGCAAAGATCAAGAGGGAGCACACTCCAAAAGTTCCTGCAAGGAAGCAAAGATCAAGAGGGAGTCCACCCAACAACCAAACAAAGCTAAGTATTTGAATTGTCATTTATTATATATATGATTACTTAAATGATGTTTTCCAGTAGTGTACATACTTATGTTCCTAGATTTAGGATATGTATTACGCATATTAGAAAAGTTGCATTAATGAATAAGATACTACTAATATGCAAGTAATGGGTAAGTGGCCTATGGTAATGTACAACATTCCATTGCTACTTATCTAGAATGAAACCTCTTTGCTAACATGTTGGGAGTTGTGCAAACTCTTAACAATGTTCTGGTAGACATGGAAGGCATCTAGAAAGTTACGGGATATGGATAAATGTTGTATTGAAGCATTGGCTAGGATAATTGCATGACTGTATGACATATATTCTTATGTGTAAGATTTTGTTCTGAAAATTATGAGAAGTTTCTAATCATGCAATTGAGTTTGACTTGTAGGAAAGATCGTGGACAATCACCTACAAGGACAACAACATTTGTTCTAGCAACAAAGTTCAAGAAAAATTTCTATTGAAGATATTGAAGAATCTAAAGTTCCCAGGATCTGGGATGCAGTAATGAAAGAATTCCATGATCGAGGAATAGCAGTCAATCATGAAGAATGATATTTGGGATGTGGTCCCAAGACCTGGTGCAGAGAGGAGCAGTGAAGCTCCTGTATGTTGCGACGGATGAGCAGGTTGCATATGTGTTGATGAAACCACTAGCCAGAGTGAAGTTTGAGTACTTCAGAGAGAGGCTTGGTGTTCTTCAGATTGAAGATACTTCGAGGAATAAGTGATGGGACACATTTGAAGGAGCCATTCCAAGCATGGTGAGAGGAGGGTCCTTCCCATGGATGTGGATATAAGCGCTGTGTGATGAGCATCAGGACGATGCTCCAGTTACTGCTCTGGATTTGCATCAGTTAGATGCTTTGTATGATCAGTTGGATCATGTATATGTATATGCATTAGTTGGATGCTTTGTATGATTATTTGGATCATGTATGATGATATGCATCAGGACGATGCAGTGACGATGATCAGGATGATCATGTGTGATGAGTATTAGGACGATGCTCTGGATGACATGCATCAAGACAATGCACTGATGATGATCAGGATGATGTATGGTGAGTATCAAGTTTATACTTTGTGGCCATGGATAGGTTGTGCAAGGGTAGCATGTAATATGTCTTAGAGATCCGGACAGGTTGTGCAAGTCACGTAAAAGGCCTCGGATGCTCTTTAGGGTTCTTGATGGGAAAGACACCCTTTTAAGGTTTTGCTAGACCACATGTAATACATCCTAGAGATCCAGACAGGTTGTGCTAGTCACATAAAAGGCCTTGAATGCTCTTTATGGTTCTTACTGGGAAAGACACCCTTTTAAGGTTTTGTGGGGACCACATGTAATACATCTTGGAGGTCCTAACAGGTTGTGCTAGTCACGTAAAAGGACTCGAATGTTGTTTAGGGTTCTTGCTACGCAAGACACCCTTTTAAGGTTTTGTGGAGATTACATGTAATCAGTCCTAGAGATCCAAACAGGTTTTGTTAGGCACATAAAAGTCCTCGGATGCTCTTTAGAGTTCTTGTTGAGAAAGACACTCTTTTAAGGTTTTGTAAAGGTCACATGTAAAAGATCCTGGGAGATCCGATAGGTTGAGCTGTGTGCTCATAAAAGGCTTGGGATTCTCTTTCGAGATTTTGTTGACGCACGTAATTAGTCTTGGGATCCACAGTATGGCCAGTGTTGATGAAGACCTACAGGTGGTGGGCCTACAACCAACATGAAAAAGGGTTGGCTCTATAGAAATTCCTATGACGAGAAGAATTCATAGATATCCAAGTGATCGATATGTCGAGTACAATAGCAGTGATGATGCTCCATGATCCAGTGATGATGATATAGCTCCAGAATTGAAGACTTGTTCCTATATGTATTGATGACTTGTGTCAAGAGAATAACTTCCTAGTTAAGAGGGAGTGTTGATGTATTTGTAACTTTGAAAGATATTCACTTGTATATTGTATTTGTACTTTATTTGTATCCCCAACGGATATGTATTATTCCTCCGATTGGAAGTATCATCAGTTGTACTTGCAAGTGTCGCAAGTTATATTGTAAGTGTCGTAACTTATACTTGATGGGTTATCAGACCACCTTGATGGGGTCGGCCCTGTATGAGTCTTGTGGGTTACATGGTTATTAGACCACCCTAGTGGGTTCGGCCTAGTTAGTATTATGTTAAGTGGTTAAGTTGAGGCCGACCTAGTTGAGTAAAGGTCAAGTGAAAGTTAGTGTGTAAATAGAGAGTGTGTCTCTCTCATTTTACACATTCTATTATTCACTCACTTCGCATTAGTGAGAGAGAGTAGGAGTGCACACAAGTGGAGGAGGAGAATGCTATTGAAGATATCTATCTCTTGGTTTTCATCATTGTGATCCTTGTATTGATGCTTATTCTATCTCTGAGGAAGTTGCAGGGTTTTTCACCTTCTTGGTTTTCCCCAGTGAAATGTTTTGTGTCTCTTGTCTCTTGTCTCTTATGCTTGATATGTTTTACATGTTGTTCTTTCAGTTAAGATCCTAGATCTATTGAATGAAGTGATGAAAATCTAACATTATGGTGATCCTGGTGAATAGTGGGCATCACACTTGGCTCCATATGCAGAGTGACAATTTGATTCCACCCTATCCTCATTACTTTGAGTGCTTTATCACAAGGGGAATGCTGCATTTCAGAGAAAGTGGAAGACCCCATCAAGGAGTGTGGGATCCCAATAGAGGAAGAGAGATCCTTGGTAATGAGTTGAATCCTCTCGAGGAAAACTCATATAGTGAATACATCCAAGAATATAATCATGATGGGAAGAATTCCTCCATGGAATCAGTTATTTCATACACATAGCGTAAGGAGGAGGATGCTGACAGGAAATTGAATCCTCAGGGAAAAGGGAGCCTCAACCTATAGACTTAGCACATGGTTCCACAAATGAAGCAGAGGTCGATGGGAATTAACACTTCAGTGGTGGAAGAGAACTCGAATATGTGGAGCTGTCAAATCGTCTGGGACAAAACAATAGTGATCGTTCACTTCGATACTACAAATTTACTCACCCTTCCTGACTGGAAGGAAATTCATCAATTTCACTACTCTATTTGTATTTATTTTGAGAACTTCAGGTAATGTTTGAGATGAGGAAAAATATTGTAGATTTGGAGTTCTGCGTGGAATAGATTGCACATAAGCAACAAATTATGTTGGATGTATTCACTCAAGGCCTCGATTTGGGAGGACACTCAATCATAATTCCCATCATTGTTCCCCTAAAACCCACTCAAGAAAGAAACCTTTAGGAGGAACGAAAGAATAATGCTTAAGCCTGGTAGAAAACTATGCAGCTTGTTAGTCTTTTGTTTAAGGACCATCATTTACTAGTTCACTCTTCAGGCCTATAGTGCCATGGTGAAAATCCTAAGTCCTTTAGCCATTTTTATTTTTGTAAAAGCTCTTGTCAAACTGTAAAGGAAGATAGGCTATATGAGCTATTTCCGGGTCCATGACGCATTGTTTTGGATTCCTGGACCTATATCGACTGTAAATATTTTTGTACTTTCTCAGTTTTATGTTAATACAACTTCTTCGAGCCTATAGTGCCATGGTCAAAATTATAAACCTTTGGCATATATGGTGAAAAGTTTTGAAATATGAAGGCATATATGCTATATGAGTGATATTCAGGTCCAAGACATATTGTTTTGGATTCCCAAACTTGTATGGATTATAACTATGTTTGTACATTCTTAGTTTTATGTTAATACAACTTCTTACTTACTAAAAAAAAATATTACTTGATGCAACTGTCAAACAAGATGGAACCTATTTGAGGTTCAAAAAAAAGTATCATTAATAATTATCATGAATATTTACTAATGCAAAAACTTATTTAAATTAACTTATATTAACTGTAAGAACACAAAGGAAAAATCAATAGTGTCATTAAACATAATATCACAAGACACAAGACACAAACATATAAGATTCATGCATATAGACATCAAGAATTCTGATCAAATCAGTGTGCATTAAACCTTTATAGACAATAACCAATTTAGTACATACAGTAAATTGATGTACAACAAAATTTTCCCATCATATAAGATCTTTCATCTCTACTACACTATTTCCTTCTAGCTTTTTTCTTTCTTATAAGATCCATAATTTTGGTGTTGGAACATTGATATTCCCCGTGTTCGTCTTGAGCAAATGATTCCAGTACTAGTTCCTGATTAGTTCACAAACACTTGTCCATGTTGGTGGACGAGTGTAATCCACATAAACTGCTGCAATTAATGAAAACCATTTCTAAATCACCTCAACATTCATACTATTACATAAGCCTAAAAATTATAAGTTTCCAATGGCCTCGTCCATCGCATCTAGTGCAGTAAGGATAACCTCTGGCTAATCAACATTTTCAGTATCTAAAACTAGTTTTTGTGGAATATTTATATCTTCATGTATTGCATGTTCCAGTTACATTTGTATTTATTTCATGTAGTACCAAATAGTCTATTGGAATCGATTTAATACTGAGAGGGGGGGTGAATCAGTATTAACACAGTTATCAGTAGTTTTTAACTTCTTTAATATATTAATCTGAACTTAATATTGATCTTTAATTATGCATCCAATAAAGATAAAACATTCATCCATATATTCACCAGGACAAAGAACACATAACACATAGGATTTTGACATGGAAACCCAAACAGAAAAAACCACAGAATGCTCTTTTGTAATGAAAAGATTACATTCAATGAAGCAACGAATTCCTGTTTTACCAACACCAACTAGAGGGAGGCATTGACCCCCTGTTTTTATAGGCACCGACTTGAAGGAACCACCAACTCCCTGTGTTCTCCAGCACCAACTGGAAGGAGGATACGACCCCTTGTTCCTTGCCCCATCTTGTCTCCCAGATATACAAAATAAGATGTTTCCTTACTGAAATTCCAACATGAGCACACTTATGATCATCTTATGTTCATTTTGTTGTGTACACATTCTATGTGCAATCGTATTGTTGTCACTTCTCTGCATACATCACTTGACTTCTCATTCCACTCAATACTTCAATTATGTTGATGACTCACTTCATATATCATGTGTTACTTCATTCGCTGCAGTCTGCGCCACTAATTAGCTGTGGCATTTTGCTACTGCGCAACTACACTCACTAAATGATATTGTGCTTCAATTGATATCTTGATGTTCTAAGATTGCACAACAGCATCAGATGGAACTGCACACCTACTAAGATGTATCCATTCGGTTTAAGTGCCACAGTCTTTTAGAGAATTTGTGATGTATTGTGCATCATATGATTCTTCCTTTCGATTTAATGCACTTTTCTTAGATCATCTTCATCGTGATGCGCATACTAGACTCTACTGATGTTCTGTCGTCGTGCATCTGATGGAATTTTCTACTCTGCACACTTTACTTCAATCTTCATGCATCGACTGAACTTCTACACATCTTCTGATATACTTTAGTTCTATCTCTAAGCTTCTTTCTTAAAACATATGTGACTATCTACGTGTTTCCTGTGATACTATCATTCAGTCCTCATGCACTTGTGCACCCTCTACATTATGCCTTTCTATCTTTGAGCAACCATCACATGTCTACATAATCATTCTACACACCGTCAACTATATCATTCCTCTTCTTGTGTGCACTTGGATCCTCGCTAGATCATATTGTTATGTTCCTTGAGCCCTTGATGCCCCGAATATAAATTTTTATTTTCCACTTAGAAGTTCTTCATCCTTGCCATCAAGATTACTTCAAATATCCAAAATGCTTCCCTACTTATACATGTCCTGCATGGATTGTATGTCCACAAGCTGGTTGTGGCATTCCTTCTTCCTTGTTTCATGGATTGTTCTTATGCCACATGTCATGTTATGCACAGTTGATGTGTCCTTTCTTTGTAGGTTCTGCACATACATGGTCCTCAACTTGGTGGGAATTTCATCCTTGTTGTACCATCATTTGTGGGTCTTGTGCACTTCTTGTGTCGCGACTGTGGAATTCATGCATATGTTGACTTCAACCGCTACACCCTTCTCGAAACTTGTGTGTGCTTCAACAACTGAAAGATTCTTCTGATTGGTGATGACTTGCGTGATTTCAGGACTTGCATAATTGTTCAACCATTTCTTGTTTCATGCTACTTGCGCATTATGCTTAATTTGTTTGCACACTCTATAATCTTCTTTGGACTTGCTTGTGCACACTAGAGTCTTCTCTAGACTTGCTTTTGCACACTAGAATTTTTCCCATGTATTATTTGCCTTGCTTGTGCACTCTTCAAACTTCTGTCCAACCAACACTTTAGCTTGTGCCTTGGAGGACTGTGACTAGATGGACTTGTGACCAGCTCAAGTACATGTTCCTTATGTACTTCTTCAAACTGCATATGCACGATGTACCCCTGGACACACTTCTTCAGAATGGATGAAACTTCTAGATATACTTCTTCACACTGGCATCCATATCCTTCACTACTTTGCTTGTGCATAAAATTCTTCAATGTGTCTTTTCCATACTTCTTCAAGATGGTATGTGAATAGTGAATCCACATGACTTCAGTTGACATCAATGAATAAAACAAAATCAATTGACATCCTCTTTGAAATTAGTTGACATCAATGAAAACCAAAGTTCAACATAGTGTTTAAAATGTATTGAAGTTATATACCTCCTTGTTGACAACATCTTTATTGCCCTTGGTAATCTATACCAAGGCTTTATACCCTCTTATCAAGGAAAATTTAGGGTCTTTGGAGATGGGCATGATGCCAAAGTATTCTACCTGCATTTCATAACATATCTATTTTTAGTAAGTAGTATCTTAAATTACAATTGTCAAATTAACAACTACAAATTTTAAATCTTGGTTCTTACATATCTTCCTTTTACTTTCACATAGCCCCTTGGGCCAAGTTTGTGTTGGCCAATCTTCTCCAATCGAGCTTGTGTGGCCTTTGCAATGTCTTTCCTCCTATAATAAGTGTGAAGTTAATCATTATGGTCAAATGTGTATAAGTTATAAGTTCATGGAATGTTGTTTTTATCACAATTACATTTTTTGTTCTCCAACACTTGCAGCAAGGATCCCTCTTTTGTCATATTCTTCTCCTTGGAATCCTCGATTAATGCATCCCACTCTTGTACATGAGTTAGTCCAAGAAACTCATAGTTAGGGTGGTGACTAATATTAGTGCAGTGATTGTCCCACACTAATTTCAAGTAGTTCCCTACCATGGTTTCAACTACCTTTTGGTTGAACATAGGAGGACCAAACAATGTGGTCATGTGTTTCAAAAACTATTTTTCAACTCTTTGGGTTGGTATTTATAACATGTTCTAATTGTTGGTGCAAAAAGAGAAAATGATTTTTCTTGCAATGATAGATAGAACAAGTTATTCCCTTCCATTCAAATCATATATTGTGATTAGTAGATAGATAATATTGTCATAAAAATATTATTCATTTTGTAAAATGATAATATGTTGATGGGTAGGTAATTAAAGAAACTCTTTGAATAAAATATTATTCTTCAGAATTTTATTCGATATGTAAAATGATAATATGTTGATGGGCAGGTAATAAAAGAAACTCTTTGAATAAAATATTATTCTTCAGAATTTGTATTCATTGTGTAAAATGATAATTTGTTGATGGGTAGGTAATAAAAGAAACTTGTTGATGCCTCGAATATCGCTGCATCAATCAGCAAGGGATTCTTCCCAGTAAGCAATCCCAATTAGATCGCTCACAGTTTGGTGTGGGGAATCCTTCCGGTTAACGGTTCCGGCTACCGTGGGTTTTAAAGGTTTGTTTGTTTTATCGGTTGCATCCCAATCCACCGGTTATGATTTTGTATTTAAAATGATATGCAAGTGACCTATGTTAAATGCATGTGGGGAAAAAAATCTATGCTAACCCAACTTTAATCTAAATTACCTATCCTTATAAGGAGCAAATTTAAAGAATGGGCAATAAACTGGAAAATACACCCACTAATTCCACAGATAGCTGTTAAATTGAAAGGAGCATTTGCAGCAGAAAAAGAAAGATTATCTAAGATAACTCAAATTACTATAAACATTCAATTACCCATTTAACACATAAATTTTCATAAGAATATGAAACCATCCACAACAAAGAATTAATTCATAAAAGCCAGGAAAGATCTCACAGGAAATGTATGAAAAAATTGCAAAAATAGTTCAGCAGCTTAATCAACAAGACTCCATGTAAAATAACATGCTAGCTTTCACAGGCCAAAACGATTTCCATTGATGTAGCAAAAATAGTTCCTTTACAAAATAGCAAAGAGTTTCACCTGCCAAAATTCCTTCTCTCTTCTTCTTATCAGCTATATATAGCCTTACAAAATATGTCTAGAGCTGACACCTATACCCTAACCGTTTACATTCCCCAATTTGTCTTGTAGTGCTGAATATTACATAAGGGAAATATATAAAATATTTTGCAATAACGGGAGTTAAATATTACAAAACATTAATATTCCAAAGGTATATGCAACAAATAAATGCTCATGAGGTATACTGGTTGCTGGAAGCTATCCCTGAGTTTGCTCCCCTGGGGCCTGAGGCGCTGCTGCATTTTCTTCTTGCACTACTGCAATAGTTGGGCCACTCTCTGATGTGGTAGCTTGGCTGGCTGCTAACACTTTCTCCACCTCTACTATATGAATTCCCCAATGATTTGTGTCCCTTATGATGTTTGTTCTAATCAGGGGACTCATAAATCTGAGATATATCTTTTGCTTGACCAGCTCTTCTTCTAAGGTGGTTACTTCAGCCGTAGTGATCCAGAGGCTTTCCTCCAGTCTTTGTTGATGAACAACAGCTTGGCTGATAAATTGGCGTAGATCTTCTACTGTCAATGTGTCTAGCTTCTGCACATATTCACTTTTTTCCTGGAGCTCTATACTTAGATTAGCTAAATACTGAGCCTTATCCGGGAAGTCTTCTATCTTTTGAGGCATGGCTATTCTGCAGTTTTCCTGTGTGGTCTGGATTCGGGAGTATACAGTCTTGCACTGTTCATAAGTTTCTGAAGTTACGAAGGCCAATTTTACTTCGCAGTCTTTAGAATACTCCAGGGTGCGTATATCTGCCTTTTAATAAACAATATACTTAAGGGGAAGGGTTGCTAGGAACCCTGACTTTCCTTCTCTCCATTCGATATGCCTTCTAATCTCCCCACTTATGCGTGAGTGTTTCCTCCTGATCCTAGTGGCTTCAACATTTACTTCCTTGACTTTGGCCATGACTATTTTTAGTCTGAATATCTCTTCTGCTATGAGTTCTCTGACTCCATAGGTCTCTTTTAGGATTCCACAAGCCTACTCATGGAAGGGTCTGATATCTCCCATTTTTTTGTTTGCTAACTCCAATTGTTGCTCCAGTGAGTCATTCTCTCCTTGCAATTTTTCAATGCTCTCTTTCAGGTCATCTAACTCCTGAAGGTTGTCAAATTTATCCGATTCGAGCTTCAAATTCTTCCCTTTAAGCTCTGCATTTTCATCTTCTAATGTCCTTACCTGTATTGACAGAGCTCTTTCATCTGCCTCTAATCGTTGGAGTGCTCTTTTTAAATATTCCTTTTGAGATGTGAGAGCATCATTCTTCTCAATCATTAGATTTGTTTAGTTCTTCTCCTTGACTAAAGCTTCCTGGAGTTGGTGCACCTTCCCCTTTCTTCATCCAACTTATCTCCCAATATATTAACATTATCTACAGTTGTTGTAACAGCGGCTACAGAGATAGATGCCAGGAGTCTAGAAGCTTCTTTTGTGTTCTGCATGACCGTAGTCTCATGTGTGGTGACAATGTCAGGCCGAAGCGGTCTTTTCAGTTTGGAACCTGCTTCCTTGACAATGGGCTTCCTCTTCTTGTTGTAAGCAAAATTTACCCAATTGGAAACTGTGCTGCTTTTATAAGGTGTGAACGAGACAATGGGTAGATCCCTTATGGGAGAGTCCATATCCAAGTTTTGCAGGTCTGGGCTTTTGGGGTCAATCTCTTCTTGGGATTTCCTTTCTTCCTCTTCCTTCCTCTTTGCCTCTTCTTCTTGCTTATTCTTTCTTTTGTTCTCTTCTTCCTGCTTAGCATTGGTTTCCAGCCTAATTCTTTCTTCCTCTCCTTTTCTCTTTGCCTCCGCTTCATCTTCGGCTACTTGGATCTTCAAATTTTCTTCTTCTCTTAATTTATCTTCTCGGATCTTCTTTGCATGTTCCAAAAGCTTCAGCTCTTCTTCAGAGGGAGCCTGAGAGCTTGAGCTGGCTCCTCCTTTGCTTACCTGACAAATTTGTAGCTCGACCATATTGTTGATTCCCCTATATGGTTCTTCTCGAGGATCATAAAACTGGCATATTCACAGGGAGTAGAGTGCTCTTTGCAATGCTGTGCAACTTTGCCTTGCCGATCGTTCCTGTGGAAAATCCTTTCTCCAAAGTGGAAGCTCTTCAATTCTGTAACAAACTCCTTTACAGTCGTGATTCCTGCAAACTTGTAGGAGCCAACATAAAATGGTAAGGGGGGAAAGGTGGCTTTTTTGGCCTTGTACAGGGTGTTAGCCATTCCATCAATGAAGACTTGCCTAACCATTTCCTTATGGACTATGTAATCTGTAGCATACTTCGGAAGAATATATGGTGCTTTAGAACCTCCATACATTCTTATGTAAGTACCTTCCAGAGAGAAATAGAAATCGCCATACTTTTCCAAGGCTTCCATGGCGTTCTCCGATAGACAATTTGGTTCTTCATGGAATATCATTTCATAAAGAGGCATGATGAACTCCTCGCATATGAGCTTGTAGTCCCTCTTGTAATTCTACGCCCAAAAGATTTTATAGGCAAGGAATACTGGACCTTCTGCCGAACTCCACATGCATCCCAACTTGGGAAAAAGACACTTTGCCACAATACAATCTATGAGATATGAAGCCATATAGAATTTTGCCTTTCTTTCCTCTAGCCCTTCTTTAGCCATTGTTATTGCTGATGTCAGGCTGTCTGAGAGAATGTTAGCCCAATTGAAGATCGTCCCTTTGAACGCAACATAATGGATGATCGAGACCCATTGTAGCCTAAACATTGTCCCGTCAGGCCTCCCAAAGATTCTGCTTAGCATGAGAGCGATTAGTTTGAAGGGAGGCCTCAGATTCTAAACTTCATATTCCTCACTGTCCTTTTTCCTGATTTGCTTGCCCATAATTAACATCCTTCTCGCCATGTCTAGATTATCCATATGGATTTCCTCCAACCATGCGTCATCGAGCCGTTGTTGTGCTTTGGGCAGCCTATAGGATGTTGAGATATAGGATGGGTGAAATGAAGCGAAGGCATTCCCGGTACTATCTGCCACAACTCTAGTTACGGTATTGGCATGCTATAGCACCCACCCGATTACCTCTGAGCACGGGAATATTTCTAGAGGTGTGGCTGCTTTGGATATACATGAATTCCTGATGTTTTGATATAGACATTCTTCTTCAAGGAGAGCTTCAGGGAAGTCTTGATCCCTTATCATGCAGTAGATGTCACCCCAGTTTACTTCTGACGGCACATTCGTAGTGCATTTGGTATCTTGGAATGTTGTTTCCATTCTAGTACTTTCATCGACTGCCTTCGTCCTCCTCTTGCCACCTTTGGCCATAATGGGGTATCTTGCATAGTAATTGACGTGAATAAGCATGCATGACATAGTGTCTTATAAATCTAAACTAATGTCTGTTATATGGTCTTTAAAAGAATATTTTTTGAACATGCTCTCTTTATATAAGTGCATAAACTTAAGAAACATTAATCAAGTTATCCTTGTGGTTTCTGTGCTGGTCAGGAAAACTGATGGCTACAAGATCAAGGTTGTTCTAAGTGCTCAAGTCCTTAGGATACCAACCGGTGTACGAGCGCGGAAGATGTCGAAACATAACAGCCAAGACGCCCATGATTTGGTGTGAAATGAAAGGCGGATAGAATAGACGCAACTTTTAAAACGCGAGAATCTCGAGAAAAGAAACACCTAAGCCAAGCGTATCTTAGCTTGGGAAAAGCTGTTAGCTGGGATTAAGATGAAACTTTGCGCTGTGTGAACGACAGGATTACCGCATTAACGAGGTCGTGGTGGAAGAGGGGAGACTAGGCAACATGATACCTTGCTCTAGGTGCTCAAAAGGGTCGACAGATAGATTCCGGGGAATTCGTTGTGGCGAAAAACAATTAAAATGTAGCACTAAACTGTTTGGTAAATAGGCATATACTTACTTGGAAACTGAACGTGTGATGCCTGCGACTACTAAGCGGACAGTGGATGTAAGCCTCTGGATGACGATGGGTGTTTTGGATGCTCAAACAAAACAGGCATATCTTGGAGTGATAAAAACGAATGAAAATGGTAACGGGGTCTCACCCCTATATATGTGATTGGGCACGTGTGGATCATTAATCTGGTGGTTGAATTCCATTAAATGGGTATTAAGCTTGTGTATGGCTGGGTCATGTCGAAACTATTTTTCCATAAATGTGACTGTCAAAAGCGGAAGGTTTATACCAATGCTTCCGACTCACGCGGGAAGAAAATGAAAACATTCTGCCGTTGCAACATAGTGGTGCGAGTGCTTCCGTGAATGAGCAATGGATCGCGGTGGTTTTAAACGAAATCTTCCGCTCCCATGGGAAAGTTATCCAAAATCTTCCGGAAAATGCCAAGGTTTGTCGTTGTGGACACAATGGGAGTGTCATTCCGAAAGAAAAATTTGTAGCGTTTCCGGCGTACGCGAAAGAGTTACATGAAAGCTTTCGCTGTAGTGGAAAGTTTCAGCAAGTTTGTTCCACCACGAGCTTGTTTGTTTTAAACGTTCCATTCCTTCAAAGTTTTTTAAGTTATCTATTCTGCCGCGGTTCAACTGTGGTTCTTCTTTCGCAGTTCCGAAAGACTTAAGCCAACTCTTCCGCTTTTTCAGGAAGGTTAGCTTAAAGCTTCCGCCAATGTGAGGCAAAAGGATGATTTTTGTTTGGTCAAAAGAAAAGAAAAGAAAACTAAGGTAAACTTAAGATTGAAACTAAGTAACAGGATGCCTAAAAGGTGCAAAAAAAACTTTTAAAGGCAATCATAAAAAAGGAGGGTCCCCAATATTTTTTCAAAATCTAAGGGAGGAAGTTGTTTTAACAACAAAACTCTTTGAATACAGTATTATTCTTCAGATCCGTGGGAGGGAGTAATTATATGGGGATGTGGCACTTGGAAGGCAGAAGTAGATCATGAGTCAGTGAAAAAATATGACCTATAAGAGGGTCGGTTTCTAAAGGATGTGGAAGCAGTTATAAGAAACACTCCTTTGTTGGTTTCGGGTAGTTCTCCCTTGTCGATCAAGCCTCCTTTTCCAATTTCAGGTAGTGCTCCCTCCTCGATCAAGCCTCCTTTATCAGTTTAGGGTAGTGCTCCCTCCTCGATCAAACGTCCTTTTCCAGTTTCGGGTATCGCTCCTTATTCATCGGTCCTAGGAATGGACCATACCAATATTCCACACTTTTCGTGGTATCCATCATGCCAGGTATTAGATAGGTTCCCTTCTGTAGGTGCAGACCCATTTTTGGATGGTTCTAGTCTTCCGAGCGACAAAAAATTTCCTTTCTTTTCTGCTGGTGAACCATCCTTTCCTAATTACTCTATTGATTTTGGGATTTTTTTCTCCTTACCTCCAACCTCAGAAATTCAAGGTGAAGTTCCTTTTGACCCAAACATTTTATTGTCTCTCTCCGGTGGTTATTCTTCGCATACAGGTAGCGGTGTGGTGTCATGCTCTATGGGGGAAATCGAAACTTGCATTCAAATTTTCAAAGGGTAGAGTGTTGGTGCTCACTCATAGAGACAGATCCCAATTTCAAATTCATATTGTATGCCCACAAGTTGGTTGTGGTATTCCTTATTCCTTATTTCACGAATTGTGCTTATGCCACATGTCATGTTATGTGTTGTTGTTGTGTCCTTTCTTTGTGGGTTCTACGCATACATGGTCCTCAACTTGGTGGGACTTTCATCCTTACTGTACCATAATTTATGGGTCTTGCACACTTGCTGTGTCATCGGCTATGGAATTTGTGCATATGTTGACTTCAACCACTACACCCTTTTTTAAACTTGTGTGTGCTTTAACAACTACAAGCTTCTTTTGATTGGTGATGACTTGCGCGCTAATTTCAAGACTTTCATAACTGTTAAACCATTTCTTGTTTCATGCTTCTTCCACACTCTGCTTGATTTTATTGCTCACTCTAGAATATTCTTTGGACTTTCTTGCGCGCACTAGAGTCTTCTCTGGACTTGCTTGCACACACTATAATTTGTCCCATGCATTCTTTGGCTTGCTTGCACACTCTTCAAACTTCTTCCCAACCAACACTTTAGCTTGTCCCTTGAAGTACTATGACTAGATGGACTAGTGACCAGCTCAAGTACATGTTCCTTATGTACTTCTTTAAACTGGATATGCATAATGTACCCCTGGACAAACTTCTCCAGACTGGATGCAACTTCTAGATATACTTCTTGACACTAGAATCCATATCATTCACTACTTTTCTTGCGCATAAACTTCTTCAATCTGTATTTTCCATGCTTCTTCAAGCTGGCATGTGAATGCTGAATCCCCTTGACTTCAATTGACATCAATTAATCAAACTAAATCAATTGACATCCTCTTTGACATTAGTTGACATCAATGACAACCAAATTTCAACAATATCCCCCTTTGGCATTGATGTCAACCCATTATGAAGCTGTGCATAATCATATTCTTGAACTTGTATGCTTCATATGTAATCGTCGCAGTACTCCCCCTGTGTAAATGCTCCCCTTATTTTTTTGCCATGTTGAACCTTTGACATTTGTGCATTCTACTACTAGTGCTTCTTCTGCTTTCTATTACCTTTGCACAGATCACATGCTTTACGATTATTTGCACTGTACTGCTGCATGATTCATGGTTAGCTTCATGTGCTTTAGCTTCATGCATCTTCTCTATATCTTCTTCATGCCATTTCTTCAATGCACTACTTCACGCTCTTTCACGTATTTGTTGGTGCATGATGTTGATTCTTACTATTTCTTCTCAATTGCACTACTTCTCAATCTCATGCATCTTACTTATCAACTTCATGAATCTTCTCCCCCTTTTACATCAATGGGAAAGAGGTTCCATTACTTGTGCAATTACTGGTTCTTCTTTATTTTTTATTTTGTTTGCCTTTACCTATATGTTCACATGGATAAATCCCCTTGTCTTTATGCTTCATTTATTCTGCGTTGATGTTGAGCACGACCCAAGACGAGAAAGTTATGAAGGAAAAGTACAGTTAGGCGAGGCCTAACATTGACCATTTTTGGGATAAAAGAAACTTTGCAAATCCTAGGCAGAGAGTATAGAGCAAATTTTAGTTGAGAAGAAAGGATCTATTCCCTTAATAAAGATAAGTACTAAGGACAGCCAGAGGTGGTTGGTGCAGTTAAGGGTTGAGTGGTGGCCTAACTGCTACAAGAGCAGGAAGTTATGAAGTGAAGTGGTGTAAAGGACACACCACCATAGAAGTCAGAGGTGTGCTATCATAGAAAGCGTTATAGTCAGAGGAAGCGGCACCAAAGGGACAATGAAGTTAAAGCTTAGCATGGTCTACAGGAGAACCACAAGGGTTTTTTGGTTTTTGGTACTATGGGGGTTGGCCCATAATTATTGTAATATGTGACCTTTGGGAACATCTATATATAAGGGTAATTTTGTATGAGGGAGGGTTGTTGAATATAGAACTGTAAGCATAGCTTACTTTCGAGTTAGAAGAATAGTGATAAGAGAGAGAACATACTCTATACTAAGTGCGTAGAGATCTGATTGTAGAGAAGAGTGTGTAGCTGAGTGCGCAAACTGGAACTATTACCCTTCAAAGTTAATATAAGAACAGTTCCTGTGGACGTAATTACCGCCTAGGGGTGAACCACGTAAATCTATGTGTTTATGTATTTGAGCTTATGATGTGCTTTGTCTACGATTTTATGGTGTGTTTATGTATTTGATTTCATGTGTATGTTAATGGTAATTGCATGTTAAGTAAATGGAATACATATGTATAAATGTTATGGAGGAACACTTAGAATGAAGAATGTGTAGCTAACTGGTAAATATAGTAGATATTCAACATAGTTCTTTGTACTGTTCATTAGCTGCGAAGTGATAAGTCATTTGTTCATTCTATTTTTCTAGTTGATGTTCAAGAAGGCTCTTTGTGAGGTTGTTAACCACATCTGCACATCGCCATGGTTACAAAATATTGATTATGTAACCCTCCATATTCGCTTCGGGTGAGACTTCATCCTGTTTATAGGTTGATGCCGAAAGGGCCAGTGAAAGGGGTTTTGTTGTTGTTGCGCTAATTCCGTCGAACCTGGGTCTGCTTAAGCAAGCCAACAAATGGTTTCGTTGTCGACTTTGGACTGATATTATGGTGATGTGTCATGTTGACGTGGAATCCAGAGAAGAGTGAAATACAAAATTGGGTGATTCGGATAGAACACGAGTTTGCGAAGAAAGAAAATAGACATCCTTGGCTTACTACAAAACAATAGCTACAGAGATACATATTTATTGAGTTGCATGAATTTTTCGTCGCACCTTTTGCTAACAAGTTACATGAGTGGATATTGAGGGTAGGAGAAAGAAAAAATGTTTTTAGGGTGGAGAACCTACAGTTTGGAATCCAAAGTTGATATAGAGGCTTAAAGGGATTAATAACCACATTTCAAGAGCAATAGAATTTTGGCTGGGTAGCTTGTTGGAAGGATACATTACAGAGTTTTTTGTGGACACTTTGAAGTCCTACAATGATCCACATCGCAGTTGGAATTCTTTTTGGATGCTAACTTCGACACATCTGTGACAAGTCATCGACGTTGACACAAGTTTGACAAGTTTTGACTTCGACATGGCTTTGACAACTCTGCAACTTCGAAAAGTTCCACGACCTCATAGTTTCGAGACATCGACATGTAGCGTCGATCTTCCACTTGCGACTATCGAACTTTAACAGATTGTCTCTCTGTCTTCCAGTCGACTATAATGGTTGAACTGCCGAACCGTTCTAAATTATCTTGTAATTGAACGTAATGGAAAGCACCCAAGCGTATCAACACTCTCTATATAAGCATGTAAACTATTGTAATATACAACAAGCATAGAATCAAGTCATGAACTTATATCCAGTTGTAATACCCCATTTTGACCCTCATGATATATTGGCTTTTAATGTAAATATTGTATACATGCGATGTATGTTTCCCTAGCGTGGAGCTCAAGGCCAAGGCCCCACTAGTGTATGTTCGTATTTTATTTAAAATGGACAAGAATTTGAAATTTTGTTATCCATGTGCTATTAAGCCATGGAATATTGTAATTTGATGTAAATATTTAATATTTCAATAAAATACCAAAACTGGCTATGGAAGCAACGAATGAGAAGGGGCCATGTGTATTCCACTAGGGAGTGGTGAGGGGGTTGTGGGGATGAACCATATGCTTCCAAATGTCATCTTGTGAACCCATTTGACTTTCCTTGCTAACATTTAATTCTGTTATAAAGAAGTTGTTGAAGAATTCAGTCCATGGCTTCAACGGAGCATGGGTAGCCCAGAAATTCGTATGGCAGGCATGGGCTCTATTTTTCTTGTACCACAAATCACTCTACCTCATGGGAATTGGTTCTTCCTCATTCCCATTCCATTTTGGAAGATCCGAGCATCAGTTTTCATCCATTACGAATGCCCAGCAGTGAGAAAAACCAGAAATCGCAACTTTGCAAGAACCCACGTTTTGAAGTGCCATAAATGCCCAGAATTTGGTATTGACAATGAAATCCAATTAGGGATCCATATATATGAACCTTGGGGTGAATTTGATATTATTAGATACCGAAATACATTGGAAAACCCATTGTTTATAGCCCATAAATCCAGTGACGGGATTGAGTTATTTGATGACAGTATTGTGAGAAATCCAAGTGTGAATGATTGAACATAGGTTGGGTTTGCTTGATAAACCCGGTGAAGGCTAGAGTTTCAAGGAATTAGCAGCTAGACCTTTCTATGCCCACCCTAAATAGCACTGGAGGGAAGGGATGCCTAAGGGACTGTGCAGCAGAGAAGGGGACCTTCCTTGTGTTGGGTGTGGTAGGTATTGTGGGTGCCTTGACTGTTTGAATTATCTTGAGATGCCTGTAGCTCTATGGTTGAGCTCACTGGCTTAGCATTTCCCTCCTTTGTCTTTTGTTGTTGATGTATTTGTAACTTCAGAAGATATTCACTTGTATATTGTATTTGTACTTTATGGTATCCCCAACGGAGATGTATTATTCCTCTGATTGGAAGTGTCATCATGTGTACTTGCAAGTGTCGCAAGTTATAATGTAAGTGTCGTAACTTATACTTGATAGGTTATTAGACCACCTTGATGGGGTCGGCCTTGTATGAGTCATGTGGGTCAAAGGGTTATTAGACCACCCTAGAGGGGTCGTCCCAGTCATCATTATGTTAAATGGTTAAGTTGGGGCCGACCTAGTTAAGTAAAGGTCAAGTGAAAGTAAAAGTATAAATAAAGAGTGTGACTCTCTCATTTGACACATTTTATTATCCACTCACTTCGCATTAGTGAGAGAGAGGAGGAGTGCGCAAAAGTGGAGGAGGATAATGTTGCTGAAGTTATCTATCTCTTGGGTTTGATCATTGTGATCCTTGTATTGATGCTTATTCTATATCTGAGGAAGTTGTGGGGTTTTTCACCTTCTTGGTTTTTCACGGTGAAATGTTTTGTGTCTCTTGTCTCTTGTCTCTTATACTTGATATGATGTACATGTTGTTATTTTAGTTAAGATCCTATATCTATTGAATTAAATGATGAAAAAAATAACATGGTATCAGAGCTAGACTGAAAAAAGGCATGCTATGGCATTTATGAGACTTGTTGCACTTGCGACAAATTGGAAGCTAGGGCTTGATATAGCAAAAACCAGTCATTGTGGCACTTTCGCTATAAATTCATTTTGGAGAAGGTTCTGGATCTGAAAATTCTACAGGTCGAAGGTAACATCCCCATGTACCTTGTGTCCGAAACACAGCATCTGATCCGTTTTACTTTGTGAGATATGATCTGTACAATATAGGGTTCTACCTCTTCCAGATCTCAATCATAAACATGTGACCTAGGAAAAAAGGTCACAACATGGGATAGGAAGCTCCAAATGAAATTTAGTAAAAATTGACAGGTAGGGAACGGACATTACTTCCACGAGTCTGCTTTGCAGAGGCCTATGTGAAAACAGTGACACGTGGCACTCCGTACAAGTTCGCTCTCCTGTTTTACATCATAAACAAGTCACATTGCGACACTTGGAATAACTCTCTCTCGGAGAATCCAATTGAGGTCAGACTTGTGGGGTTGGAAAGAAGATAGGTTAGGATACCATAGGCCGAAGTTTCAAACCCTGTGGATTTGTAATTTCAAATATGCACCATAAACAATAAGGTGCATATTTTTGTCAAAACATAATTGGATTTTGAGCACCTTCATTCTTCGATTGCACTGCTGTGGGAATTTAGGGCTTCGGAGAAAGTTGGAATTTTTTTAATCGGAGACCATGGATAAATGCTCCTCATCAAAGTCTAAATTTAGAGACCAAGATCAAATTTTTTGGTTGGGCAGAAGGTTGGGCTTGATCAACCCCTAGTTCGGGATTTTGATCGGAAAGGTGGAAAATTAGGGGTTCTGCAAAAGTTGGAGTTTTTGAAATCTGTGACCACGGCTGGAAGCTCCTCAGAAAAATCAAAGTTTAGAACACAAGATCGAACCTTTTGGATGGGCAAAAGACCGGGCTTCATCAAACCCTAGTTCAGGATCCTGTCTAGAAGATCCAGAAGTTTCAAAGGCAATTTTGAGGGGTCAAATTTTGGAGATTTCAAAATTGAAGTATACCAGCTTGATCAGCTCAGCAAGCCACATCTTTTCATCCAATCAGAAGTTTGAAATTAAAAGTTTGAATTTTTAGGGTTTCTCTGACAAACCCTAATCCAGCTTCAGATCCAGTTTTAGCAAATTAAAGTGGATTGGGTTAATCCTAGAAGAGAATGAATTGGACACCTGCATAAGTGAAGAAGTTCCAGTTCCAGAGGGAGATAAGGCTAAGGCCTTAAATAAGAAGACTACAAGCAATCTCGATAGGTATGATTTGAGGAAATAAAGATATGTTTTGAAATTTGTTCATGATTAAGTTTATGATATATTTGTCTTCATATTATTGAGGTTAGTACAATCTTGATTAATTTTAGACTTGTCTTATCACCCTAGTAAAAGTATAAATGCATGATAGAAGACATTCACTGATTAGGGTTATGACACTTATGATTGTACTAATGCACTATGGTGTTGTATGAGGTCAATGTTGTCCGCTAACATGAAAGGTACAAATCAAGTTCTAGATCAAGAACATATGACCATGGTGACATGAAGACAAAGACTCATGGATCACACAGAATCTCTACTTACGAGGTATGTATACTTTGGTTCTACAATGGTTAACTTATGAGTTATGCAGGTTACTAAGCACAAGTCATTGAAGAGAACAAGAAGACATTGTTTGGGTATGTTAGACATAACTAGCAAACATGATAACCAGATATGTTTTTCTTATATCAAGTTAGAATCCTACCTTGTGTTAGGATCTTATACTTTTGTATGAATGATAATGATTATTCTTGAAGTTAGAAGTTTAAGTAATCAAGGGTTTATGCATATTATGTTTCTTACTTTGATTGATGATATGACTAACCAAAAGAGTCCTATGATCAAATAAGAATATGAATGAGTGAAAGAAGTCTTCCCTGAAACCTTGAATACTAACGCTTATTACCTATGTATGGAATCATCATGACCATACATAAGAATATTTAAAATCATAATGTTTTGATAATATTGAGATTATACTAATGTATGTATGGTTATGTATGAGATCTTGAGGATAACACAATGGTGACACTAGTGCACACTTCAGCATGCATAGTGATCCAGGATGGATATAAGTTCAAGGACAGATAATCCAAGAAGCAAAGATCAAGAGGGAGCACACTCCAATAGTTCTTGCAAGGAAGCAAAGATTGAGAGGGAGTCCACCCAACAACCAAACAAAGATAAGTATTTGAATTGTCATTTATTATATATTTGACTACTTAAATGATGTTGTCCAGTCATGTACATACTTATGTTCCTAGTTTTAGGATGTGTATTATGCATATTAGAAAAGTTGCATTAATGAAGAAGATACTATTAATATGCAAGTAATGGGTAAGTGGCCTATGGTACTGTACAACATTCCATTGCTACTTATCTAGAATGAAACCTCTTTTCTAACATGTTGGGAGTTTTGCACACTCTTAACAAATGTTCTGGTAGATATGGAAGGCATCTAGAAAGTTATGGGATATGGACAAATGTTGTATTGAAGCATTGGCAAAGATAATTGCATGACTATATGACATATATTTTTATGCGTGAGATTTTGTTATGAAAACTATGATAAGTTTCTAATCATGCAATTGAATTTGACTTGTAGGAAAGATCATGTACAATCACCTACAAAAGAAGGACTACAACATTTGTTCCATCAACGAAGCTATCTATTGAAGATATTGAAGAATATGAAGTTCCCATGATCAGGGATATAGTAATGGAAGGAATCCATGATCAAGGAATACCAGTCGATCATGAAGAATGATTTTTGGGATGTGGTCCCAAGACCTGAAGGGAAGTCTGTTGTGACTTCCAATTGGATCTACAAGATCAAGCATGCTGCAGATGGCAGCATAGAGAAATACAAGGAAAGATTTGTAGCTCGTGGCTTCTCCCAAAAAGAGGGGATAGATTATAAAGAGACTCTTGCTCCTGTAGCCAGATACACTTCCATCAAATCAATACTTGCCCTGGCTGCAATGATGAAGTGGAAGATACACCAGATGGATGTCAACACAGCTTTCTTGAATGGTGTAGTCAAAGATGAAGTGTATGTGGAGCAGCCACTCGGTTTTGAGACACATGACAGGGAGTCATATGTATGAATATTGAAGAAAGCCTTGTACGGTTTGAAACAAGCACCCAAGACATGGGTATGATGCTTTAATTTCTAGGTATGGAGGTGTGGCAGAGTGCAGAAGGAATCTTCCTTGGACAAGGGAAGTATGCAGTAGAGATCCTGAAGCGGTTCGGGATCATGATGGAATGCAAGGCCATGACCACACCTATGGCATCGAACCTGAAGCTATTGAGTGATGCTTCATCAGAGACAGTTGATGTCATGGTGTATCATCAAATGATTGGGTCCTTGATGTACCTGACGAACATGAGACCATATATTTGCTTTGCAGTGAAAACCTTCAGCCAGTTCCTTACGGATCCTAGACATGTTCACCTGATTCCTGTAAAGCATATTATGAGGTACCTGAAGGGTATGGTTGATTATGGGCTCAAATATGATGCGAATCAAAAGTTTAACCTGGAGGGTTATGTTGATTGGGTAGGCAGTGCTGCAGATAGGAAGAGCAGTTCGGGGTGTTGCTTCAGCATGGGATCAGGTGTGATCTCTTGGTTTAGCAGGAATCAGTCCTGCGTAGCACTGAGTACATCCGAAGCAGAGTATGTCGCAGCTTGTTTGGCCAGTTGTGAGGCAGTATGTCTTAGGAAGCTACTATCTGAGTTATTTGATCTCCCGTTGGATGCTACCTATATCTATTGTGACAACCAGAGTTGTTTGAAGTTTTCATAGAACCCGGTGTTCCATGACAGGTTGAAGCACATCGAGATCAAATATCACTATATCAGGGATATGGTGCAGAGAGGAGTAGTGAAGTTCCTGTATGTTGCGACGGATGAGCAGGTTGCATATGTGTTGACTTAACCACTAGCCAAAGTGAAGTTTGAGTACTTCAGAGAGAGGCTTGGTGTTCTTCAGATAGAAGATACTTCGAGGAAGAAGTGATGGGACACATTTGCAGGAGCCATTCCAAGCATGGTGGTAGGAGGATTCTCCCATGGCTATGGATGTAAGCATTGTGTGATGAGCATCAGGACGATGCTTCAAATGACATACATCAGGATGATGTTATGACGATGATCGGGATGATCATGTGTGATGAGTATCAAGAAGATACTTTGGATGATATGCATCAGGACGATGATATGACGATGATAAAGATTATCATGTGTGATGAGTATCAGGAAGATACTCTGGTTGATATGATCAGGACGATGCTATGACGATGATCAATATGATCACGGGTGATGAGTATCAGGAAGATACTCTAGATGATATGCATCATGACGATGCTATGACGATGATCAGGATGATCATGTGATGATGGTGTGCATCAGGTTGATGCACTGTGCGATGATGATCAGTTGGATCATGAGTATCAGGATGATACTTGGAGGTCAGAGATGATATGTGGCAGGTTTTGCAGTAGCATGTAAAAGATCTTGGGAGATCCGATAGGTTGAGCTATGTGCTCGTAATCAGTCCTGGGATGAACTTTCGAGGTTTTGCTAGAGAGGCATGTAATCAGTCCTGGAGACCCGATAGGTTGAGCTGTGTGCTCGTAATAAGTCCTGGGATGCTCTTTAGAGATCTTGTCGGTCGTGCTGCGGCACATAAATGTTCCTGGAATGCTCTTTAAAGGTATTGCCTATTGACATGTAATCAGTCCTGGAGATCCGAGAGGTTGAGCTGTGTGTTCATAATAAGTCTTGGGATGCTCTTTAGAGATCTTGTCGGTCATGCTGCGGCACATAAATGTTCCTAGGATGCTCTTTAAAGGTATTGTGAAGGGATGCATATAATCAGTCCTGAAACATCTTGACGGTCATGCTTAGGCACATAAATGTTCCTGGGATGCTCTGGTCAGGTATTGCATCAGCACATAATTAGTCCTGAGATTCCACCTCTATCAAACCGTTCGTAAAGATGATGAAGACCTAGAGGAGGCTAGGCCTACAACCAGCATGAAAAAGGGCTAGCTATGTAGAACTTCCTATGCCAAATAAGCTCGTTGTGTTTGGCCAAGTTTCCTCCCTTGCACTGGATTGATAGACGGGGATGTGACAGAGTGGTATCAAGGACCATGTTGCAGCACTAGGGCTTCTTGGGCCATACTGTGAGTTACAGGCATATACCAGAGTGTTTTAACGTGGTATTGGTGAAGTTTGGGGCGTCATTTTGATTTGGAAAAATGGTAGAAGCAAAGTTATCAGGTGTTGTAGGGGGTCACACCATTGCATAGATCTCTCCAACATCTTTCCAATGGTACCAGACTTGCCTCATATGGATAAGGGACGAAGGAGATATGAACCCCGCAAGTTGCAGGGATGGAGGTATTCCACAGTTCTGGATTGCGGGAACGAGGATTTCCATTTTTTTGTGTTTTGGATTTCCACAATTTCGCACCCGCAATTGCGGGTTGCGGGTTGCGGAAACACAAAAATTCAAAATTTCCATTTTGGAATTTCCGCAATCTCAGTTCTGTAGTGTGGATTGGAAACGCAAAAATTCAAAATTTGAGTTTTGGAATTTCCACAATTCGGATTTTGCAATCCCGATTCCGCAATATGGATTGCCGGTTGCGAGTTGCGGAAACGCAAAAATTCAAAATTTGCGTTTTGGAATTTCTGCAGTTCCGATTCTGCAATACGGATTGAGCATTGCAGGTTGCGGAAACGCAAAAATTTGAAATTTACGTTTTGGAATTTCCGCAATTCCAGTTCCACAATCCCGGTTCTGCAATACAGATGTGGGTTGTGGGCTGCAAGTTCAGGTTAAAAAAAAGTATATAGCCCGAAAATTGATTTTTGGATTATAGGAGCATGCGGAATCAAAATTGGATGAGTTCAATGGCATTCTGATGCCATTGATGAAGGCCATGAATGAACCAGTGAAGATCTCGAGCCCATTATGCTCCAATTCGACATAAAATTTGAATTAATGGCTTTTATAAATCAGTGTTCTGACGCTTGACAGAAGGTCGGATTGAGATGAAACTGATATGGAGCGGTCATGGAGTAGGCATAGTGTTAAGTTTGGAATTTTGGAGCCAAACTCCAAAGGATGTGGAGTCGGGGTGAGTGTGAAGGCCAAAAAGCACTATTCCAAACCACTTTTTTGGGAATTTTGAAAAGCTTGCAGTGGATGAAAGAGACCTTAGATGAAGGATTCAAGAATTTTACTGAACTCAACATTTCATATTATCATTAAAACAGACAATTGACGTTAGACAGATATTTTCCAGAAATGCACCGTTTGGGAAATAGCCATTTTTGGCCCAAAATTTGAAATTTTGGAGAAATATTAAAAGTGAAAAGTAGTCAAACCCAGAATTTTATAAAAGATGAATGGTGCATCGGAATAGAGATCCGCTAGTTGTTGAGTGTTCCTTGTTGTATGGACTAACTTCACCCGGTAGAAATTTTTCGTTGATTTTTTCTATATTTGCTTCTACAGGTGGCTGAAATTGGCAGTTCAGGATATTTTGCAACTATGTAAAAAGTGCAAAATTGTGGTAAAAATTGTCATTTTTGAAGTGATGTAGTTTCCACACCCGAAGTCGGAATGGAGCACGTGGATAGGAATTGTAAATATTATCCAACAGGTAACAATGGTGCATGACCAAAATTTGAATGAGGTTATCACACCCCATAGATAATTAGAGAAGAAAAGTGTCAGTGACTGTTTTGACATATTGTTGACAATATGGGCAATTTTCATAATTGCATGAATGGGAAAAAGAAATGAAGACATATTAACTCTATAAATGATTCCATGAGTTTGCATATATTAAATATTGATTGTTTATGTTTCTATAAGCTTTCCTAAGATGCCTAACAAATATTTTCATAATGCACAGTGCTTGCAGCTCATAAGATTTAATAGTGTAGCAGAAGTAGCATACAGGGAAGAGAGTCTCCAAAGAAAAATGGTGACCATAAATGATGCCCAGGATCCTTATGAGCATGAAGAAGATGTGCTAGGATAAAATGTGCAAGAAGGGAATGTTGAGACTAAATCCAATGGGAGAAGGGAGCAACTAACTCCTCGAAATTTGGTTGAAACCATGGTGAGCTTCAATGAAAGGTTGATGAAGGCTCAAGAAGACCAAAACCAACTCAATGCTTCTATTTTGCAAAGCCTCACTAATATGCAGCAGAAGATAAACCTTGGGTCCAACCCAAGCAATGTAGGTGAAGAAGGAAGAGATGCAGAGAGTCTCTCTAGAGGTCGTTCAAATAAAAGGACTCCAAGCCCAAGGAAGAGTTCTGTGAACAAGAAGCCTAGAAAACCTTCCTCTAGATATTCTTCTAGCAAATCATGTGACTCCAGATGTTCTCAAAGAAGTCCAAGGAATATTCCCAGGAGATTTGATGGAAGAAAGAAGTTCAAAGGCATCCCATAGGGATAATTCACGAAGGCAAGACCTCCCACACTTGACGGAGAAGGTAAGACATGCCAAGAGGTAGAGGCATGGTTTCTTGGGATGAAGATATATTTCAGGATTCATGATTACTCGGGAAATGAAAAGGCCAGAATTGCCATTTACAATCTAAATGGCAGAGCGTCAATTTGGTGGGACAACCTCTTGGGAGTTAAAGGGATCAATGAAAGGAAGGTCAGTTGGGAAAGATTTAAGAATTATTTCAAGGAAAAATACCTTTCTGCTAGGTATTATGACTGTAAGAGGAAAGAGTTCAATGAACTCAGGTTGGGACAAAAATCTATGGAAGAACATGTCCATAAATTTTTGGAATTATTGAGGTATGTGGATTACATTAAAGATGAGAGGATAAAGATCCAATGTTTCCTTGGAAGTCTACCCCAAAGTTTCAAAGATAGAATTGAGTTTGTTAATCCACCAAGTCTTAATAAAGCCATTAGAATGGCAATGCATTACTATGAGAAAAATAAAGGAAAATCAGAGGTTAACCCAGCATGGAAAAGAAATCCAAGAGGGAGGTTTGATCAAAAGAAAAATGGCTTCAAACCACTATTCAAAAGTCAGCTCAGAACCTTTCCACAGGGGCAACAAGCAAGGAGTGGATTCAAGCCAGCAGTAGCAATAGACAAAGCATCAAAAGTACCACAACAGTGTTGGGGATGTGGATAAAACCACATGCTAAAGGATTGTCCACATCGGAAGGAGAATCCTCGAAGGTTGCACAACTTAAAGGGAGCAGCTATAGTGGAGGACATGGCAAGGGAAACACCTCGAATTTATGCAGCCTTGGGTAATCATCAGACATATCATCAATAATCAGTGGTGGAAGTTGAAGGTAAGATTGCTAAGCAATCTATTTCTGTTTTGATTGATCCAAGATCTACTCATAGTTATGTTTCTCCAAAGGTGGTTGAAGGTTGTTCTCTTAGAAAAGTGAAGCATAATAAGTCTTGGCTAGTTCAATTAGCCACAGGAACCAAGAGAAAAGTAAGTGAAGTAGTGGTGGAGTGCCCCATAGAATTGAATGGACTCCACACACATGCAGAATGAAATGTACTATCATTAGAATCTTATGATGATCTAATTGGCATGGATTGGTTGGAAAAGCATAAGGCCAAGTTGGATTTTTATGAGAAAGCACTTGAATGTATTGATGAAGAGGGAAGACCAAGATTGGTAAGAGGAATTCCCAAACAAGTTTTAGTAAGACAGATTTCAGCCTTACAGTTGAAATTTTTTTATAAGAAAGGTTGTCAATTATATGCAGTTCATATGTCAGATTCATCAGAGGACAAGGGACCAAGGATAGGAGACTTCCCATTGTTGCAGGAGTTCCAAGATGTGTTTCTGGATGAAGTGTCAGGACTACCACCAAAGAGAGATATTGATTTTACCATCGATCTTGTCCCCGGGGCAGCACCAAATTCCAAAGCTCCTTATAGAATGAGCACACAGGAATTGGTAGAGTTAAAGATGCAGCTACAAGATTTAATGGACAAGAGGTATATCAGGCCAAGTGTATCTCCTTGGGGAGCACCCGTGCTATTTGTTAAGAAGAAGGATGGGACTTTAAGGGTGTGTATTGATTACAGGCAGCTTAATAAATTGACAGTCAAGAATAAGTATCCATTGCCAAGGACGGCTTCGCCTGCAACAGAGCCGAAGGCATCGAAGAGACCTTCTTGATGGGATCCGGAGCACGTAGAGAAGCCCCGGCTGGAGAACTATACGATGAATACGAAGGAGTGTGGGCCCATGGTGCTGGACGCCCTGATCAAGATCAAGAACGAGAACCCCTCGCTCACCTTCAGGCATTCCTGCAGGGAGGGCATCTGCGGATCCTGTGCCGAACACGGCTGCAATGGCCTCGCCTGTCACCAAGATCGATGCCATCCTACCGGCTCAAGAGGAATCTGCGCCTGTTGCAGCACGTATCTCGGCCCCGCTGCGCTCCTCCAGCTAACAGAGGTTCCAAGTATCCCGCCCGCCATGGCTCACTCCTCGCCATTGTTCTGAGCACTTTGTTAGCGTTGGCCATTGCTGCATCTGCTGCAAGGTCGATTGAAATGGAGTATATTGATATGGTCACTGATAAGATCCAGGACTTGGAGTCAAATCTCTTTATGATTTTGGGAACCAATCCCAAGGCTCTACAGTTTGCGGAGTTCGTTCTCAGGTTTGGGAAGAGGTACGAAGCTTGTGCACAGATTCAAGATCAAGAAGCCACCGCCTCAGGTGCACAACCGCCGCCGGCTCTCGCTACCGATATGGAATCTGAAGCAACGCCGCCGCAGCACCTCTGGGATCCATCGCTCCGTCGACATCGCCGCCGCTGCCCACACATCTTTACAGAGCTGGGAGAGCGGAAGTCGACGGCGGTCTGCTCCAGCAATTTGGGGTTTGTCTGGCTGCTTCTTCATCAGGAGTTTGCTTGCTGGCTGTTTTCGCCGGTTTGGGAGGTCTACCGTGTCTGATGCTCTGTCCACAGACATGGATCTTCTGCTTCCTCCGATGAGGGTTTTGGTTTTGACGGATCTATTTCTTTCTGTGGAGAGTCTGCTGCATAGTGAGCTGTGGATGGTCATAGCTTCTAGATCTTGTGAGGCTATGGTGGATATGAGCGGGTTTCTGCTCACTCTTCTGTAGTATTTTTTGTATTCTCCATTTATATGTGCAATGAGGGTTTGTTCCCGAGCTCATTTTTTTTTTTTTTTATTTTTTTTTTTTTTTTTGGTTCAGCTCATTATAAGCTGTTGTTTCTGCTTATATGGGACAGAAATATGTGAAAATGTAGGGATCCTTGTTGATTCTACTACATGTGCAATATGTAATTTTAATCATCTTTTTGAAATAAAATTACGGACTTTTTCCAAGGAAAAAAAAAAAGTATCCATTGCCAAGACTTGATGATTTGTTTGATCAAATGAAGGAAGCTAAAGTGTTCTCAAAGATTGACTTAAGGTATGGTTATCATCAAGTGAGGATAAAAGAAGAAGACATTCACAAGATAGCTTTCAGAACTAGATATGGTCATTATGAGTTCACTGTGGTGCCATTTGGTCTTACCAATGCACCCGCTACATTCATGTGTCTCATGAATAGTGCCTTCATAAAATATTTGGATAAGTTTGTGATTGTGTTATTGGATGACATTCTTGTCTATTCAAGGAATGAAGAAGAGCATGAGGAGCATCTAACGATGGTGTTGCAAGTCCTTAGAGAACATCAGTTGTATGCCAAGTTAAGCAAGTGTGAGTTTTACCAAAAGAGGGTGCAGTACTTGGGTCATGCTATTTCTGAAGAAGGTATTACAATGGATCCAGAGAATATTAATGCCATCATGGATTGGTCTACTCCCAAGAATGTTTCAGATGTTAGATATTTTATGGGTCTTGCTAGTTACTACCGAAGGTTTATTGAAGGATTCTCCAAGATAGCTCATCCAATCACTTCATTGCAAAGGAATAATATCAAGTTTGTATGGTCTAAAAAATGTGAGAAAAGTTTTCGGCAATTAAAGGAGTTACTTACCAATGCTCCTGTTTTGAAGATAGCAGATCCAAAGAAGGATTTTGTAGTGTGATGCTTGCATTGAAGGGCTAGGTGGAGTGCTCATGCAAGAAGGAATTGGTATCTTCTATGAGTCAAGAAAATTAAAAGAGCATGAGAAGAATTATGCCACACATGATTTAGAATTAGCAGCCATAGTACATGCCCTCAAGATGTGGAGACATTATTTGTTGGGAAGAAGATTTGAGATTAGAACAGACCACATGAGCTTGAAGTATTTGTTTGACCAACCAAACTTGAATGCTAGGAAAGCTATATGGATGGAGTTTCTTTATGAATTTGATTTTGAAATTAAGCATGTAAAAGGGAAAGAGAATAAGGTTGCAGATGCCCTTAGCAGAAAATTTCATGTTGTAGCAATAAGTATGTGCAAATCAGAGTTGAAGACAAGAGTTCTTGAAGCCCAAAACAGTGATGAAACTTGCCTTCAATTTAAAGAGAAGTTGTAGCAGGGTAATGTGGATGAAAAGTATGCGGGATATCAGCTTGGTGAAGATTATATCCTCATCTACAAAGATAGACTATACATTCCAGATATTGCAGATTTGAAGAAGCTAGTGTGGATAAAATACATCAAATGCCATACTCTGGACACCCAGGATATCAAAAGACTATAACAGTAGCAAGAAAGCAATACTTTTGGCATGGTATGAAGAAAGACATAGTTGAGTACATTGCTAGGTGGTAAAAGTGCCAACAAGTCAAGGTAAAGCACCAACATCTAGCAGGATTGTTGCAACCCTTACCCATTTTGGAGTGGAAGTGGGAAGTGATCTCTATGGATTTTATAACAGGTCTTCCCATGACAGTGAAGAAACATGATTCAATCATGGTTGTGGTGGAAAAGCTATCAAAGGTAGCTCACTTTATTCCATTCAAGTCCACTCACAAGGCTAATGACATTGAAAATATATTCATGAGAGAGATATTCAGATTGCATGGATTTCCCAAGGCAATAATTTCTTATCGTGATACAAAGTTCACTTCCAATTTCTAGAAAGGATTGTTTTAGGAATTGGGAACTAGATTGAATTTCAGTACAGCATATCATCCTCAAACAGATGGTCAAACTGAGAGGGTGAGTCAGGTTCTTGAAGACATGATAAGAATGTATGTGATGGATAAACCATCCAAGTGGGAAGATTTCCTACACTTGGTAGAATTTGCATACAATAATGAACATCATGCATCATTGGGAATGAGCCCATTTGAGGCATTGTATGGAAAAGGATGCAGGACTCCAGTGAATTGGGACAGCCCAATGAACAGGGTAGTACTTGGACCAGAGATTATCAAGGAAATGGAACATGAAGTTGTTAAGATCAGGAAGAATGTAAAGGCAGCTCAGGATAGGAAGAAGAGTTATGCATATTTGAAAAGAGTGCATAAATAATTTCAGATTGGGGATCATGTTTATTTGAGAGTGAAACCAAGGAAAAGTTCTCTCAAGTTGGGGAGTTGTGCCAAGTTGGAACCAAGATATTGTGGGCCATTTGAAGTCCTTGATAGGATAGGGCCAGTTGCATCTAGAATTGCATTACCTGCTAACATAAGAGCTCATAATGTTTTCCATGTATCTTTGATTAAGAAGTATGTACATCATCCTAATCATATGATTGATTGGAATGTGATATAGGTGGAACCTGACGGAGAGTTCCAAGTAGAACCTATGCGCATCCTCAAAAATAAGGTCAATTGCCTTCGAAACAAAGCCATCGGGCAGGTAAAGGTCTAATGGGAGCACCTTAGTCCCAATGAGGCTACATGGGAGCTGGAGGATGCCATGAGAGAGGCGTTCCCATTTTTGTTCAGTTTTTAGAACACCGAGGACGGTTTTGTTCTAAGGGGAAGGGGAATGTAATACCCCATTTTGACCCTTGTGATATATTGGCTTTTAATGTAAATATTATATACATGCGATATATGTTTCCCTAGCATGGAGCTCAAGGCCAAGGCCCCGCTAGTGTATGTTCGTATTTTATTTAAAATGGAAAAGCATTTGACATTTTGTTATCCATGTGCTATTAAGCCATAGAATATTGTAATTTGATGTAAATATTTAATATTTCAATAAAATACCAAAACTGGCTATGGAAGCAACGAATGAGAAAGGGCCAAGTGTATTCCACTAGGGAGTGGTGAGGGGGTTGTGGGGATGAACCATATACTGCCAAATGTCATCTTGTGAACCCATTTGACTTTCCTTGCCGGCATTTAATTCTGTTGTAAGGAAGTTGTTGAAGAATTCAGTCCATGGATTCAATGGAGCATGGGCAGTCCAGAAATTCATATGGTAGGTATGGGATCTTTTTTTCTTTTACCAGAAGTCACTCTACCTCATGGGAATTGGTTCTTCCTCATTCCCATTCCATTGTGGAAGATCCCAGCATTAGTTTTCATCCATTACGAATGCCCAGCAGTGAGAAAAAACAAAAATCGCAACTTTGCAAGAACCCACATTTTGAAGTGCCATAAACACCCAAAATTTGGTATTGACAGTGAAATCCAATGGACGAATTTGAGAGTATTAGATACCGAAATCCATTGGAAAACCCAGTTTTTATAGCCCTGAAATCCAGTGACGTGATTGAGTTATTTGATGACAGTATTGTGAGAAATCCAAGTGTGAATGATTGAATAGAGGTTGGTTTTGCTTGATAAACCCAGTGAAGGCTGGAGTCTTAAGGAATTAGTAGTTGGACCTTTCTATGCCCACCCTAAATAGCACTGAAGGGAAGGGACGCTTGAGGGACTGTGCAGTAGAGAAGGAGACCTTCCTTATGTTGGGTGTGGTAGGTACTGTGGTGCCTTGACTGTTTGAATTATCTTGAGATGCTTGTAGCTCTATGGTTGAAGTCACTGGCTTAGCATTGCCCTCCTTTGTCTTTTGTATGCTTGATAAACCAAACTATGCATTGGCTTAGCATATTTATTGAGTGAAACCATGGATGTGAGTGATCCCATCTAGTTCCTCCTTAGTGGATACACAACCCAGCTCGGGGGTGGTCTCTCAACTGAAAGAATACAGCTGGACAACTTCATCTCAAAGATAAGTGTTCTCTGTTGTTTAAGTTATATGCATTATGTGTACTGCAATGTGTTAATTCTGAAGGATAATTGTTCATGTTGATGAAATGAAAGGAATCTTGTTTTATGCAATGCAATAATTGATGACTGTTATATGCATGATGAAACTGTGTGTATATATATAATGTTTAATTCCGTTGTGTTTGTTGAGTATGAATATGTAAACATAAGTTTTTATTTATCCATGAATTTCTCAATAATGTATGGGGCTGAGATTGCCAAATAAGCTCATTGTGTTTGGTCATGTTTCCTCCCTTGCACTGGATTGATGGAAAGGGACGTGACACTAGTAATAGAAATTAGTTCGCATTCCTGCATATTGTCTGTGTGCATTTGTGTTCTATCTATGTAGTATATTCCTGCTTTGCGCATTTTGTTTCTTAAGCTTCCACATTAAAATTCTTTTAGCTTAAATTTTTTTGTTAAGAATGTAGTCATATTCCTAGGGTTTGATTCTGTAATGTTAAAAAACACAGATAGTGACATAGACGAAGACATTGGCATTCTGCATATTAGTGGAAAATGATATAAAATTAGCACTAAAATGAGGTCTCACGAAGTTGAACCTCGCACATTCCTAGAAACTGAGTTAGAGAGTGATAGAAACTCATCTCAAGCAGAGTCTGATAGTGAGACAGAACCTAGAAATATTGGCTATCAAGCTATCAGTCTGCAGAAACCTATAGTTGTTGAAAGAAATATTACTAGTTTGCATAACACTAGTAGAAGTAATACTATAGGAACAAGTACAAAGAATCATCCAAGTGGTGGTATACCTCCACCATTTCACTCCGCGGGTACTACTATAGTGATTCAAAACATTACACCTCCTAGATTAAAGGAACCGGTCTAAAAGATCCAGAGCAACATTGGTTTCTTTGCAATGTTGTTTGGAACATTAAACAAGTACAAGACGATGATATAAAGAAAGCCCCAACTAGTCACTACATTCATAGATAGAGCTTTAACATTGTTCATGAAATACTTTGTTGGACAGAACAGAACACTAGCTGACATCAAAGTTGCATTAATTAGAGAATTTAAGAATCCTAAATAAGAATCTCAATGAATCACAGAGTTGAAAGAGATAAAACATAAACCTAATGAGACTATGTGGGAATTTGATCAGAAATTCAAAGCCTTGTTGGATCAAGTTAGCTTTGACATTGCACCGCAACAACATCGAGAGTGGTTTATAGTTGCATTGTTTCCCCACATTAGATTACCATTGATGCAACAGAAAGTTGCTTCATAAATAGAAGCATTGGAAATTGCAATGAAGCTATAAGCTTCGCCTGTAGGAGAAACTAGCGCAGGTATGGTACAAATACAGACACAACTAGCAAACCTGAAATTACAACTACAAGATATACAAAAAGGAAAAGAAGTAAGAAAAGAGGTTTGGTGTACTAAATGTAAAGGAGAATGGAATTAGAAGGAACATTGTCCTGTATTTAGAGATTACCTCGCTAGTGGGGCACCAAACCCATTAAATCAACCTCAAGGATCATGGTGCGAGATTGTCGATGTAGAGGACATCGACCAGAGGACTGTTACCTACTCTAGAAGTATGTAAATACACCAAAGAACCTGTATTGTACATTTTTTAAGTCACTTGGCCATGATGACACCAACTATAGAGTATACGACCCCATGATAGAAAGAAAGCATGATGTCTACAGAGTCCAAGGAGAAATACAGAACAACAATTAAAATGCACAATACAATCAGGGTACATACAGAGGACGCGGTGGATTTAGAGGAAGAGGACGTAATACTGGCCCAGAATGAGGTAGAGGTCAGATTGTCTGCTATAATGGTGGTCAACCTTGACATTTAGCAAGAGATTGTCAGAACCCTTGCACTACTTGTAAGTATTGTAAATATTATGACCATATCATTGAAGCATGTTCCATTTTGCTAGGAAAATTGCAAGAAAAAAAACCAGAAGGATAGAATCAAAATATTCAGATGATCGTAGCTGAGAAAAGGAATGAATATCACAACATCCACATTGTGATGTGAAGTGGAGTTTCGACAGGAAACGATAGGACAAATGAAGCTTTGACTTCTGATAATCCCATAAACAGACCAAATCCTACTGATGGACCTTGGGTAAGGAAAGCAGTTGGAAAGATACCTGTATTCAACCCTAACAGAGAAAAAGAAGTATTCATGGAAGCAAGAAAATAATTTCAGGACTTGGGAGCTTCGACTACAACGATCCCTTTGCGAAGTGACCCGACACATGTACTAGGTATGCTAGTCTTGTATGATGAGTTGCGAGCTCGCCAAAACAGACAAGTCCTGTAACACAATTCTACATATTTGCATGAAGATGTTAATGCATGTAATGGGCTATTACCAAGGAGAAATGGGATATTACCAACAACATAGTATAGTAAACGACGCACATAGAGCAGTCCATCACATTAAGAACCATAAAATAATAGGAAGAGAAATGAGGTTAAGCACGTTGATTGGAGATTTTGAAATGAACCAGGTCATTCTCAATATGGGTTCAGAGGTAAACCAACAAACCAATAAGAACAGACTTCAGAAGAGTCATCTTGCCTCCACGAGAGAGAGATCTATAACTCGGCAACCCAATTCCTTTTTCATATTTATTCACCAACTAGTACCAATCATTCGCTTTGTATTTATTGGGATTAATAAAATAACTGAGGTACTTGATACCTTCATCAATGTTGGATATCTGATAAGGAAAGACGGAGGAAAATTGGTCTAAAATATCTTGATCCACCTTATGGCTGAGAAAGGAATATTTTTTAACACTAACCTCCATACTAGAAGCCAAGCAAAAGAGGTCAATAATCTTTGAGAACTGTCTCCACTCATCAGCTGATCCTTTTCCAAAAAGGACCGCATCATCTCCAAATAGTAAGTGTGTAATGATAACGGAGGGAGTCAATTTGATACCTTTCAACTTACCTTCGGATTTTGCATCATTTAACGTCCTTCTTAGACCTTCAATGACCAATAGGAAAACAAGGGGAGATAGCGGATAACCCTGTCTCAATGAGCTTATGAAAAAAGAGGTGGGAGACTCATTAATTAGAACTGAAAACTGTGCAAATGACACGCAATCCATAATCCAATTTGTGACTTGATAGGGGATCCCAATTTGTAAGAGTAGAAGACGAAAATATACCCAATTGACTCTGTTGTATGCTTGGACTAAGTCTATATTCAAAATCATGGCACTTAAATTCTTTGTTTTAATTGAATGGAGATATTCATGAGATACCCCTGCTGCATCCAATATCTGACAGTTTTTCAAGAAACCAAATTGTTCCTTAGAAATCAACTCAAAAAGTTTCGGCTTCAATCTAGTGGCAATGATTTTCGTGATAATCTTGTAAGCAAGGTTGCATAATGCAATAGGCCTAAAATCATTGAAGGAAGAAGGTTTATTAAACTTAGGAATAAGTGTTATAAAGGTGGAATTAAGTCCCCCAAATGCAAACATTCCACTCTAGATTGTGCGATCATATTCAACAAATCCTTGCCCATAATATCAAAGACACACAAAAAAACTTCCATTGTCCAACCATTAGGCCCTGGACTTTTATCTTTGGCAAACAGTTTAAGAAATTTTTCAATTTCACCCAGTGAAATAGGTTTCCCAATATCCATACCCTCCTCCATAGTAAATAATTGAGGGAAATATCTTATGACATTTAACTGATCATCAATTCAATTTGTACCAAGATCAGTGAAATGATTAGAGCAGTGAACCTTTGCAGCTGCTTCCAGATCTTTCTAAGACCTCATCACATGCCCTTCTCCATTTTGAATTTCCTAGATGGAATTAAAGTTCCTTCTGAAGGAAGCAAAGTTGTGAAAGAAATGTGTATTATCATCACCCATAGCTACCCAAGTAGCTATACTTTTTAATCTCCAATAGTTTTCCTCCTGTTTAAGAATAAGGGATTTCCAGATTTTTAATTCCCGCAACTCCACTTTCTCCTCTTTTGAAAATATGCCATCTAGAATTCTATCATACATATTTTTAATTTGAATTTCAATTCTCTTCATATATTCTCCATCCTTTTCCTTTTTGATCTTCTCCCATTTAATCACCTCCTTATTCAATAGTTTGATCTTATAAATCAACGATTCTATCGGGATGAAATCCCTAGGAACAAATATAGAACACCAAGCATTTCTAACTTTAGTGCAAAACTCCACATCCCGAATCCACATGCTATTGAATTTAAATGGATAATACTTCTTAGACTTTAACCCATCAATTTGGAGAATAATGGGATGATGATCAGAAATATTGCAAGTATCAATCCAAGATCTGTATTTTTGCAAAGAGCTTGCTAAATCCTCCCCAATAAAAAATAGGTCTAGTATTTTGCTAATACCTTCCATACCACATCTTTTATTACCCGAGGTAGGGAAAATTTTAACTGGAGTAACATCAATAAGATGTGAACTTTGCAGAAGGTCACATAAATACTCCGATGTCTCATATGGCCGAGCCAAATGACCCCAAATTTGAGTTACTGAGAGTGTGAAGTTGAGGTCTCCTGCAAAAATCAAATTAGGAATACGTAATATGCCACAGTATTTTAAAGATTCCCAAAAGACTTCTCTATCCTTATATGGCCCATAGATATTTAAGACTTCCAGAGCCTGGTCAAATCCTTTAAAAACACCTTCCAATAATAATCCCCCCACAGTTTTGAAGGATTTGAATTATGTTTTTAATGGATTGCATCTAGATAAGAGACCTCCATATTGTCCACAAGAGTCGATAGCACTAAAGTTCCAACCAAGAAATATCCTTGAAAATGACTCAATAGCTTGGTTCGCACTACACTTAGTTTCTTGTAGCATTATAATATCTGGATTAGTAGATTTTAAAAACCGGGATAGAACCCTAATCGTACAAGCCCCCCCTATCCCACTAATATTGAAAGAGAGGAGAGTCATAAATTCAACCCTTTTCTCGAACGGATCGAGAGGATAAGTTTGCAGGATAATTTTGTGGTGTTAACTCAACATCTAAAATTATTTGAAACAAGGGAATATAGGGAAGTTCTGCACTTTCCCCCAAGTCGGTGTTCCTTAAGGGGGGTTTAACTTTCTTTTTTTTCTTCGGAAGTGTGACATTTTGGCAACGAATAGAGGGAATAGGAAGAATATCTTGATTAGGAGCGGGATTCATAGAGTAGAATTCCATAAGGGATTTATAGATACCTACCCTAGAAGAGGATGAAGGAGACTCTAAAGATTGTGGGAAAGGGTTCCGAGGGTGAACAACCGATGAAACAACAACCTCTAAATTATCGGCATTAGGAGGAACACCACCTTGTGTGCAAGCACTTGGTTGTTTGTTGGTCATTGTGGCTTGTGGGGTAAGTGGGTCGATGAGCATCAGGGTTGGAATTTCATTTTATCTTTACACTTCCAACTAAATTTTTTTGACGTTTTGAACTTTTATCTTGCCCTTCACACAAAGCTTTACTGAAAAAATAACCCTTCAACAATGAAGTTTTATTAAAAAAATACCCTTCAACAATAATGTTTTTATTAAAGAATTTAATTTTCAATCAAAAGATATGCTTTTATTAAGGAGTTTAATTTCCAATTAAAAGATAACAATAGATTCATTTACCTATTTTTTTGTTGATCGATGTGCTTTGAAAATCGAGGGTGGAACAAAACAACCTACTAAGAATGGCGTAGACAACTTAAAAATAACACGTGCCATCATCATGCATATGAATTCAATTAAGTGATAAACTTAAGAAACAAACAAAACGTGGAACCTAGAATCCTTTCTGAAGGTTACTGTAGGCCACATGTAATGCAATATACTAAATTTTGCAAGGTTAACATGTTGCGTCAACGGTGTAATTGAATTTGTGAAATTTTAATTTCCAATTAAAAGATATGTTTTTATTAAGGAGTTTGATTTTCAATTAAAATATTACAATAGACCCATTTACCGTTGATTATGTACTCTGAAAACAAGGGTGGGACAAAAAAAATACTAATAGTGACATAGACAACCCAAAAGTAACATGTATTGGCATTATGCATCTCAAGTACATTAAGTGATAAACTTAGAAAACAAACAAAAGGTGGAACCTAGAATCCTTTCCACGGGTTCATGTTAGGCCACATGTGATGCATAATACCAAAATTTTCAAGATTAACATGTTGCATCAATGGAGTAATTGAAATTTTGACATTTTATTCCAAAGGACTTGAGTTAAAAGGCCAAATAAATATAATATGCCATTTATAGAGGCAATTTATTAAAAAAACACATTGCAATTGAGATTGTGCTATGATGTTGTCTCATTCCCTTGTCAAAATACATTTAATGATGTTGTTTTTACAAGGTATGGTTTGTTTTGGATTCCTCAACTATTATTGCATGTGAACTTGCACATACCACGCTACAACAAATCCTTCATGGGAGTGGAGTTGTCTATTTATTATCAATGATGCAAATCTTCTGGTAAAAACTATTTTTTGGGCATAAGTTTCACTAATATAGAGTTAGTGATGTGATACCTTTTTCCATTCAAATTGGAAACCATGGTTTTCAATTTAATTCTAAATGTGTTTTTTTGGTGGAGGGTCAAAATTTGTATCAACTAGTTTATGGTTCTTGTTTTTTTCTTTGGGCCATTCACTTTCCCTTGGCTATAATGGATAAGAAGAAACCACTTTCAACATCAAACTTGTTTAGAAGCTTTTTCTTCCACGAGTAAAAGTAATTGTTTCAACCAATTACTAAGACTATGAGAATAATAAAATGTTACTCAGTTTTAATATATATCAAATAAATCATTGTAAAAAAATGTGAATAGATACATGAAAATATTTTAGCAACAAGACCTATAAATTGTAACTTAGAAGTATTGGAAGTGTACAAAGTAGGATTAGGAGCCTCCCACAACAAAACCATGTTTCCATGCCTTTGTCACAAGTGTTAACCTAGCTCAATATCAAATTAACAATAACAATTTCATGTTTAAGAAAAACCACATAATAGTTTCATTAAAATTTGTTTTTAGATTTTAACAAATTTATAAGAAAAATGAAAATAACAACTTACCAAAATTAGTATCTCCAAGTCCATGGTAGCTAGAGGAGAGCACTTTCAAACTATCTAGAGAAATGGTATATAAATTGAACATGTGCGTGCTTCTAACTTCTAAGGCCCATAACCAAAAACCAAGAGTGTCTGAAATTCCATAGATGATGCTTGGTAAATTTGGCAGTTAATAAATTGTCGATGCTTCGTAAATTCAATAGCTAGTAAATTGTTGGTGCTTCGGGGGGTGGTTGGGTTAATTCCTTCATTAACATAGATTAAAACAACTTCTTCTTCTAAAATGGTACCCACCTTTCTCTCATAGTTTCACTTTTGGACTTGAAAATTGACTTATTCTTTAGGAAGGGAACACAAGCCAGGGAAAGGCACTGAAAGGAAGGGCACAACCCAGTATTGGGACAACACTGGATCAATATAATAAATAAGAAAAAATGGAATGAAAGCAAATCCATCCCCATTGATTGAAAAATCACCCACATACTCTTCAATCAAATGGGAAAGTTTCAATCAAATAGGAAAGTTTCAGTCTCCATTATTACATATATAATAACATGCGAACTACTTGCAAACCACTTGCAAGCCACTTATCTAGAAATATACATATCTTAAGGAGTCTATTAATAACAAGAGCCACTAGGTGGAAATGTCCTTGACATTGCACCTTGCGTTGGCTAGTAGTTTGCAATTGCTAGAAGTTTTATTTGGTAAAAACAATGTTAACTAGTTTAACATTTAGTGTAAATGTTTAACATATTGGAAAACTATTCAAAAAAAATTGTGAATTATACTATAAGTTTGAAGTTTTATTGATTTTATTATTATTATTATTATTATTTTAATCAACAATACGAATATGAAAACCATATTTCCTCTGTGCGCCTTTTCCTTTGTTAAAAGTCTCATTATTCATTTCTATTTAGCAAGCACTAGTAAGTGTTTCTAGAAATCTACTTCAAAATAATTTTACAAAATATAACATTGAAAAAAGATCAATATTCATTTATGCAATGCATTAAAGATACTATAATATGTAATTATAAGGAAATTGTGAAAATGATAAGGAACAGATTAATAAATTTTTGATACTCAACTTTTTGTTTTAAAATATAATGAATAATTAATTCTTATTATTAATAAATATAGAAAAATTATTTACATAAAATATTATTTATAAAGAATCTAATTCCAAAATATCATAAACTTCCTAAAATGTTATTTAAAAAAACTTAACAACTCTCTAAATTTATCTTTTAAGAAAAAGCAATATTCAAATACCAAATCAACTAAAAAGAAGCCTAGCTCGTAGTTTTTATTGATATAACAATCCAAAAACATGGTTTTCTCCAAAATATATTGCATGATACTCATTTGGTAATTGTCAATTGACAAATCATTTTTGCTTAAAACAAACTCATAGGCAATGACAAAGAAAGGCAAGGGGATATTTCACATTTACATAGTAACTACTAGCCATGTGGAACTCATATGGAATGACAAAGAAAGGCAATTGTATGGTAAATTTAAAACGGATAAGCTACAATTTGCAGCCAATCCCAATCTTAACATTATTGTTTGTAAAATCCAAAACCACTGCCAAAGGATAGATACAAGATTTTAACTAACCACATATTTCAATGACATAACTTAACCATAGATTTTAATTACATTGCAAGTGTAATTAGAACGCCCCTCCACTGGTTGGAATCTATTTTGTTTGAAGTCAAATACATATATAAATCTTATAGTTTGTTTCCAGTTAAACGCATATAAAAACAAATCCTAACAGCTATCGCAGCAGAGAGCATCTATGCTATGCAAAAAATACAAGCTAGATATAAAATGTTGGCAATAATACAAGCTGGATATAAAATGTTGGTGCGTGAAAGCTTCACATTTTAAGAGTTGTGACTACATTGTGAAATATCGACATTTGAATGGAGCTATGGTAAAGTGCTGGCGTTGAAGAGCGTTGGTGATATCTACGCATGAAAATTGTGGAAACCGAGTACTATGTTTCATAAAAGAATGCAGATGCAACTTCTTTGTTGATGAGAGTTGTGACTCTCTCCCTCGCGATGGCATAGACAACTTTTGTGCCTTGCATTTTTTTCACTCTTCTTCCTTGAAAAAATGAAGGGATGCATCCACTCTTAGATATCGTGGATATTGTTGCTTAACCAAAATGTTTCGGTGAGTTGAACTCTGAATAGATTGAACTTTGAAGATAGTGAAGTTGATACCTCTCCTCTATGCTCTATGAGTTGCGATCTTATTAAGACTGTTTGAAAGACAATGTTCTGCAAATTCTTTGAAGTATTATGCCAGTGTACATCATGGAGTTCGAGTTCATTGTGGAGCTGGTGATTATTGTTGAACATTGAAGCCTGTAGCATTTACTGCTGACGCGTTGTCATCATGAAGTGTAGACTCCATCCATGTACTCGTGTTGATGGTGTGTGAAGATTTGTAGTTGCATTAAACATTGTGGGAGCTAATTGTTGTTGGCATTAAAACCGTTGGTGAATAGAGAGCAATGAACCCTTGTTCCTAGTGTAATCGTTGAAGTTTGTGTGAAATACGCTCATTTGTAAAGACTATTAAGGTGCCTCCACTCTTTGTGTTCCACACTATCTCAGATTCCACAACATCTGAGATCTGGAGCTGACTGTGTATAAAGAAGACTTGCGTGAAGGTCATTTTGAAGCTAAAGATTGATTGCATCGAGGTGAGCATGGACTTTCTCTCCTCCATGAAAGCTGCACCCACAGCCTATCTGCATTTCCTTTCGATCTTGTGAGCTCCTTCTTACCTCCGGTCTACTACTGCTATACATCGTTCTTGTGAAGAGAAACCCTAAATTGGTGCGTGATAGTTTGTTCTGCCTCTCATCTCTACGGTGAAGAATTTGAGTGCTTAAGAACTGGTGCGTTTGTTGCATTGTATAGACTACCTCTGCATGCACATTAATGCATGTCAGGCACCCATGATTCCCTCCCGCATATCGATTCTTTTAATGCATATCAGGCACCATGACGTCTACCCACCGCCACCCCTAGGGAGGGAAAAACGAGACGGACGTCATTATGTACGCCTCCAATCACATTGAAGATAAATCAAAATTTTAAAACACTTTTTCATTAAAAAATTATGAATCTTGATAAAATCAACTGAAACTAATTCCCTTGACTCAAAAACTACATATCAAGGACATAAAAATTAAGTAGGCATATGCCCCTGAAATTCCAACCTTGGTGACCCTCGGCATGGGCGAACCGCGCCCACAGACTTATCGAGCACAAGAGAACGGCCCCCACAGCCACAGTGTCACCGAGCGAAGAGGGGCTAGGGCGTATTGGATATCCGCGTCGATTCTTACATTTGTTAGGCATTTTCCCTGACTTCGGTCAGGTTAATTACCTTGTTTGGGCTACGGCTACGGCTGCACCATGTTTTGAACGAGAATCCTCATGTGCGCAGACTACCTGTCCGGCCCACAGCTTTTTCCGTATGCATCATGATATTGATGACAGAGCAAAGGACGTCGGGCAACAACTAGACCACTCCAGCTTTGTTGGTACAATGGATATTTCAGTGTTTCACACCCGCCCAGGCCTGGAATTTCAAATTCTAAGTGCCTGTCAATTAGAAATTTGATGACGTCTATGTGTTTTAAGTCCTTGTCATTTTACGTTTTATATAAGTTCATAGAGTGTCAAATTTACTGTATTATAAAAAAATCTGGTCTTTTGCAAATAATTCCAGCTCGTACATCGATGGGCACTCTCTCTATATATCTAAATGTTCAGCATTATCAGCATTTATCCACGAATAAGGAGTAATTTGATTTGTTGTTTGCCTTATTAATTTAGTAGTAAGGGAAGCTCGCCCTTTCCATGATTGGATTCAGAGTATGCATTTATTTATATATTCTTTCAGGGTTGATTCTCTAAAATTTCCTTAAAGTGAAAATGGGTATTGTTATTTTCATGGAAGGTATAAATGCATTAATTATTTTAGTTGGGTAATTTCCACTTTAAATATTAAATACCGAGGGAAATTGATTGCTTAACTCGTTGGGATTCCACCAATCTACCAGTTACCAAATATCAAAATCATAAAAATATCATTAAACTTGAAAAATTCACGCAAATTCAAAAACACAACCATTATAACATTGTCATCTTGCCAAAGGAAAATGTGCTCATAAACCCTATCTGACACATCAATTCTACATGATGCTATTGAAAATGTAATACATTTCAATCATATAATCACTAAACCACATAAAACTACCTAACTGCCAAGATAAGAAACAACCATGAATTCATCAAACCACATAAAACCACCAAACTAAATTCATCTTGGTTAAATTTATCCCTCTCTTCGTCTTGTTCCTTACTCTATATTCGTTTTGTCCCTTCCTCCCCCTCGAAATGTAACATGGAAACCAAACACTCTAAGAAGCTCGTGTCCAGAGTGTACGATGAGAAGAGCTCAAGGTAACTCATCGGAATTGGACGGTGAACAAAACAATAAAGAGCAGTACAGAGGACGGGATCATGTAATTACTAACACTCACACTTGCAAGCTACAAAGGTATTAAATTTTATGACGGGATATGAAAACACATAAACGTCAAATCTACGTTTTAAATTTTTTCATGACCATCAGTGTTGACATGTTTATTTTATATTTACCAGCCAAATACGTTCTCAGACCAAGAAAACGTCCTACAGGACGTCAAATTCCAGGCCTGCACCCGCCAACTTTCCACTGTAACGATACTTCATAACTCCTCGAAGTAATTGGGTGACAAATTACAAGCCCACCCATTGAAAGTTTTCTCAACACCATTAAGAGGCCCACGTGGTTAGCATTGGGAACAACGATTTTCCTTTCAAAAGAAATAATGAGTGAGAAGCATTGGGAAAACAAAATAATAAATAACATTAAACACCATTAAGAGACTCACGTGACTAGCATGGTTTTGAAACAACATTTCTCCTTTATAAAAATACATGTATCGGAGTAGCGTCTCGTAGTTCTAAAATAATTTAAAAAGTGTGTGTTATTTTAATTATATTAGTACAATCATTTAATTTGTGGTTGGTGAATACGGATAGGTCATAAGTTAAGTGCCACCATAAGTTATCTATTACGAATTATCTATACATTCATAGTCAACCATCAGTTATTCTTTATATTCTTTTTTTATCCTTTCATGAGCTACCACTTATTTTTAATTTTTTTTTATAATTGTTTATTTTGAATTTTGAACGGCTTCCATAGAATCAATCTCGACAATACATTTGTCTCATCCTTATACAATCCTAAAAAAGCATAGGCCATAATCCACCCCAAATTCTAAAATAAAAATATCTATGGTCGTAATTATCAATTTATCAATAAAAATTAATAATAATTAAAGTGTGTATCATTTTAATTATATTACTAACACAGTCACTTAACTTGTGGTCAGTGAACATCAATAGGTTACAAGTTAATTGCCACGAACAAGTTATCTATTACGTGTTCTCCATGTTTAGTTGTAATCATCTCTTCTCTATGCCTCAACTACCTATTACCTTCTTTAGTTAAATGGATTGTCTCTCACCACCTGTTATCCATCCATGAGCTAACAGTTATTCATGCATCAACTATCAACTATCAGTTATTTTTTCTATTTCTTTTTTTAATAATTGTTTATTTTGAATTTTGAAATACGATGATAAAATCAATCTGTACAGTACACTTGTCCCATCCTCCTTGAATCTAGGAAAAACATAGATGGTAGTCCACCCCAAATTCTAAAATATAAACACGTTGTAATTAATTTATGTTGGGTGTTTATATCTTAGAATTTGGGGTGGACTACCATCTATGTTTTTCCTATATTAAAGGAGGATGAGACAAGTGTACTATCCTTGATTTTATGGTCATCTTCCAAAATTTGAAATAACAATTATAAAAAATATATATATATAAAATAATTGATAGTTGATGCATGGATAACTAGTACCTCATGCAACTAGTAGCCATTGGTTGTAGCTTGGGTAGTTGGGAGGAAAGATTGTTACCCTCCCCACCTAGGTTTAATTCTTGTAAATGACATTTTTTTTCACAAGAAAATTACGATACTTAATATTAAAGTATGAAAGGTCACCTTCCAAAGCCAATGCAGAAATTACAACAGTCCATCCTGTGAAAGTCTAAATAGTATCCAAGCCCAGCCCCACAGAAAATCAAAGTAGGATCACCGATCACAATCCAAACACGACTAAAATGTTCCAGGATATACCAATCCAGCAATACTGAGAAACCTAGTAAACAAATATTTACACTAAAGGAAAATGTAAGGCCGAGCAATGCAGAAAAGAAGTACACGAAATGATGACTGTGCAAAAATTAACAGCCATCATCAAAATATTCCCATCGGCAGGGATACAAAAAGTATAGATAAGTATCATTTCGATCAGTCCCAAAAAATTGCAAATGGATCAGCCATAAGCAAGACAATCTAGTCAGGGAATAACCACCAATAACCTGCAGTAGGCATGGCCGATCCAGAAGTAATATCAAAATAGATGCGACCCTCAAGTGCCAGAAGACCCCGCCGAGAGAGTGTATCAGCCTCCGAATTATGCTCCCTATATATATGAACAATCTCAGTCAATGGACAGTTGTTCAAGAGACCACGAGTGCAATCCATCCATGAGTTAAGAGCAATGGCATTGATGCAGGCACAGTTATTAGCCCAATTAATGATAGCAAGAGAGTCTCCAGCCACCTGCTCCAAATAGGTATTGGTCGAGGAAGAGAAAAAGAGGACCAGCCACAGAGCCAGTAGCTCACCTTTGGTGTTTGTGCCAACACCACCATTCATCCATAATCTAATCAAATCCCCATTTTGAAGTTCAATGAATCCCCCAGCATCACATTGACCGGTCGAAGGAATAGCGGCTCCATCAAATCTTGCTCGATTCCCAGATCTAAGAAGGAAAGGAGGCTTAGTAACACGTTTATGTATACCCCCATCATGACCCACCGTAGAGGATATTATATATTCAGCCGAGAGTGCTTTAATACGACATGCAACCCTACTGGGTTCAGTAGTGATATTGTCAAAAATGTTATGGTTGCGAGATTTCCATATCTCCCATGCCACAAGACATGCCAAACATCCCAAATCATTATTAACAGAAAATATTTTTTTAAACCAAACCTGTAAGGAGAATGACCCGCCTTGTTGTAGGTGGATATAGGGATCATTCAAATAGGACCATACTTTAACAGTAAATGGGAAAGCTGCAAATAGATGGTAGAATGTTTCAGCCTCAAGATGACAGAGTGCACAAATATTTGGGCCTTGGAAACCCTGCTTCAGTAGGTTGTCCCAAATGAGGATCTTTTCCCCCAATAACAGCCAAGAGAATATTTTCACCCACCACTTCCAATCCCTCTGATTATTAAAGCATATCGCCTCATATGCAGATTGTGCAGTAATCGAACCTTCATTTGAGTTCCACGACCATAGTAATCTATCCTCCTCAGCGGATAGTTGAATATTGGCATGATAAAGATCTAAGATATAAGACTGCCATTCGACAGCCATCGTCCCTGTCAAGCCCAGTTGAGTTGTATTCAGCCAGCTATGGAATGTTTGTGATGGATAATTGCTTACCAAGATATGAAAAAGATAGTAATAACCACGACATCTGAGGTGATATATCAATGAAGATGACAGTTTATAATTGGATGGTCCACCAACAATCGGATCCTCCCCAATCAGAATGTGATGACCATTCCCCGGAACCCATGCCAGCCACTCCACCAGCACCGGAAAGGAAAGTAGTAGTCCAGCCCAAATGTTTGAGATACCTTTTGTAGTCTTACGCCTAGATCGGATCCATTGGATGGTGGACAGCCTGCCAAAGTATTTATCTTTTAAAATATGCCCCCATAAACAATCAGCAGTTAGTGCACACCATAAACTTTTGGCAAGTAAAGCAATGGAGAAGTGAAAAATATTTTTGATGGCCCAACCCCCCTGTGCATATGGACGAGCAATTTTTTGCCAGTCCACTAAATGGATTTTTTGTTTACCATTCCCAGACCAAATAAACCGATGGATTTTATGCCGAATGCTGTTCAGAATAGTTCTAGGAATTTTACAAAGTGAAAACTAGAAAACCCCCATATTTTGTAACACATATTTTGCAAGGATCAAGCGTCCTCCACTTGATAACCATCGCCACTGCCAATGAAAGATTTTCTTGTCAAATTTTTTCAATAGCCAATGCCAGTCAGCAGTTTTATACCCATTTGGTTTAAGAAAATATCCCAAATATCTGGTTCCAAGTGAAAGCTCTTCAACTTTATATGGGAGAAAGGATGACAAAACAGTGAGTTGGCTATCCTCCAGTTTGTGCTTCAATAATTTCGATTTCATATCATTGGTGATCATGCCAGATGAATTACAGAAATTTTTAATGATATATGACACCTGGCGCCACTCCATTAAATCTGCACCCCCATATATCATCACGTCATCTACGAAGAATTGATGTTCTTGTTGAACCCTATTGTAATGATTGTATTTCAAGCTTTCCTTAATTCCTTCGGAATAATAGGAAGGTGATTTTTAAGTGCATATACTAATTTATAGCAATTTTTTATTAATTTATCAAAATAAATAAATAAAATTTATTTGTATTAATTTGTCAATAATTTTTTATTATTTTACCTTAAAAATAATTATATTATCAATTTATTAATAATTTTTTTTTTTTATACATAATAAGAATTATATATTTATAAAAATAAAATTAAAAAATAAATGATTAAAGGCATCTTCATATATGCACTTTCACTTTCACACGCTACCAAACACTTTCCTTTCAAATCACGCTACCAAACATATATCTAGTAACACAACCAAATCTAAATGTTGACTTTCCGTAAATTCATTAAGGATGGGATTTTTAACATCGATGGCTATGAAAGAGATGATAAGGAAAGAGCTACTTAAAGGCCAAAGTGAATGTTAAATGAATATCATCACACTTCAAATTATATTAAATATTTAATGGACAATCAAATGTTTTTCACATTTAAATAATTATCATTTTTATTATATAATTAGTTTTTTAATAAAATTATATGTTTAGTATTATAAATAAATTGTTTTACACAATTAAGTAAATACTCTATTTAAACCTATGGATAACTAAGTATACCCTAATATCCAATAAAGGGTTGACTTTATTGGAGAATTCTTTTCAAAATATAATAGTGTATAATGGTGCAATGCGAGTCTAAAAACTTATTCAGCAAAGAAAGATGCCTTTTTGTCTCTCAGTCTCCTTACAAAGGCATGGCGTGGAGCGGTGGTTTGTGCTCCTTATTACTACGTGTGGTTTGTAGTGGAGTGCCTTATGTTTTTAATTTAAGAGAAATTTATAATTTATAATTTTAATTTACAATGGGTTAATATTGAAAAATCTATAAGTTTTTGTTATTTTGTACTTTGAAGGAGATGGTGATTAGGTGTATATTAGGTCCAGCTACTTTCTTTTTTTTTTAAAAGTCCATTATTGTATTAGTCTTAAAAAAAAGGTCCATTATTGCATTAGTCAAAATATAGTTACATACTTCATTACCTTTGAAAAGGTATGTTGAGTATTTTCAAAAACTTTTAATCATTGGTTCATTCTGTTTTTCTTTCTTTATCAATTTTATTATGCGCTTATACATCTCTTCTTCATCAAGTTGTTATCTCAACTATCTTTTCTTAACATGTATGATATTTTACTATCATCTTCATAAAAAATACAGAGTACAAACATTTATGTTTTTTCTCCAAAAAAAAACATGATTTGTGCTAAGAGCACATTAAAAAAAAATAGTTCAAAAACTGAAAGTGTCCATCATAAACCAAAATATGTGTCCAGACTTTCAAACTGTCTGTTGCAGGGGCAAAGACTGTAGTATGGTGCATTGATCCTATATATGTCTTGATGTCCCTGTCAAACAGATTAGTAGTACCAAAGAATCAGACAAACCAGAAAACCTTTCACAAAGTAAAAAAAATTCTATAGTATTGAAAGGGTCATCATTTGATAACCAAATATTCAACAGATTAGGTATCACATAAAGGAGCATGATAATATCCTTAAGTTTCCCCATTTGAAATTTCATATATGAACCATTCACCTGCCTGCATAGGATCATGTTGTTTCCAATTCATCTGCCTTTGAATTTCGTTCTCTAATATATGCTCAATGGAAACATTTTTCATCAAGGCTTTTAGTATTTTGGTTTCCTGCAAGAGAGACTCCAAATACAAGTTACGTATTTTACTCTTGCCAGTTATCCAATTTACAATTACTTGGGAGTCTCCAAAAATTTGAAGATCCTCTAAGCCTTTTTCCACAACCAATACAAGCAATAATCTTAGAACAATCAACTCTGCAAAATTATTTGTGTCATTGCCAAGGCCTACTTTTAAACTAAAGCAAAGATTCTTAGAAATGAAAAGTAGACCCCCATCTCCACATACCTTTGGCTCGCCTGGTGCAGCTCCATCAAAATATGCCCATGGAATATTTTTATTTATCTCTTCAGTGTCCACCTTTATAATACGGATCTTTCTCTTATCTTGAGGAAAATATTTAAGAATAGCCAAACTCTGTGCAGCACACTAAAAATGAGGTATATATTTGTCTTCAAAGCAACTTTCATTTCTAGCTAGCCAAATACCCCATGATATGCTTAAGGGTAGAGCTCGAATTTCATCATATGCATGATTTGCACACCAATGTTTTAAGCAATTCTCCATCGATTCACCATGCCAATATACTTCTGGAGTCGACATGTAATCGATCTCTTTCTAGACAGTTGTAGGATAAGAGCACTCATTAATAGACAAATGAAAATTTTATTCTTCTTCTTCCTTATAGAGATAACATCTCCTCAGTCCTAATATGTTTTTCCTTTGAAGTTCATCCCACATCAATGCTTTGTTTAATAATAAGAACCACATAAGCAATTTGGATTTAGTAGAACAATTGAACCTCCATAACGCTTTCCACCACCAAAAAGGGACAAGTCTATCTTCTACATTTATCAAAGTAATATATCCCATGTTTGGAGTATAAACTCATGTAGATGAATATATCCACGCTAGGGAGTCTTCATGATTATGAATCCTTATATTACTATTTGAAAATTTTGATAAGAAATTTTTCCAAAGCATACTATTAGCACCCTGAAAACTAATAATATCATCTGATAGCCATCCTTGAGCCAATATCGATGAAGCATAATGATCCACTATAGTGTTCGAGTCACAAACCCTCTTTCGTAGATGTATAATCATATGCTCTAGGATAAGATGTCCATTTTCACTACCCACACAAGAATCCTTACCTAGCCTTAAACTTGAGCCATTCCCTACCTTCCATGATAAACCCGAGCCGTCCAGATTAAAGGTTTTGACAACAACTTTCCAACTTATAGAGAATTTATGCAAAGACTTAATTGGGCTACGTATCCATTCAACCATCGAAACAGGATATATATATTTATGCACAACAATCTTTACCCATAACCCTATACCAAAAATCAATCTCCAAATTTTTTTAGTGGCCAATGCTTTTGCAAATACATCAGGATTTTTAAGACCCCAACCCCCAATTTTTTTGGTAGGGCTAAAGATTTCGAACTGATCCAAACCATGCCTTATTTATCCAAGCTTCCATATGAGAGGAACATGTAACAAAGCTTCTGAATTCTGTCGAGAACCCCTAATGGAATCCAGGTATTCATCCAATAAATCGGTATCGCCTCCAATATTGACTTTACCAAGATCACTATGCCCCCTTTTAAAAGCCACCTATGACTCCAGTTGGATATCCTCAGTTCACATTTAGATATTAACCAGTGCCAATCCTTTCTCAAATACGAACAAGGCTTTAATCTGTATCCCAAATATTTTAATCCATCTTCAAAAAAGAAAGGATTAAAGGGAAACAATGATTTGGAAAATTTAATTTCTTGGTCCTCTATTCTAACTCCAGACATAGAAGATTTTCCATTATTAGTCTTCATCCCTGAAGACAAACATAAAAGTGATAAAATTTCATGGAGTTTCATAATATCTTGCCTTGTTCCATTAGTGAAGATGAGTATATCATCTACGAAAAGTAGATGAGATATACTCACATTCCCTCCAAAACTTATTCCTTTAAACATTCCAGACCTTTTAGCTGAAAGTAAGGCCCTTCTGAAGCCTTCAACTGCAATAAGGAACAAGAGTGGTGCCAATGGACAACCTTGCCTAAATCCTCGACTAGGCCTGAAAAAATCAAAGGCTGATCCATTTATTAAAATTGCAAAAGAGACTGAAGACATACACCCCATTACCTAGGAAATGAAAGAAACAACAAATCCCATATGAGAAAGGATAGTCCATAGATAATTCCAACTGACCCTATCATAAGCTTTTGATAGGTCAAGTTTGATCACAACCGCCTTCATTTTCCTTGAGCTAATGGAATGCAAACCTTCATGTGCAATTCCAATAACCTCTTGGATCTGTCTTCTGGGAGGAAGCCAAAATGTTTTTCTGAAATGGTCTTACTCAAAACAAATTTGATCCTTGTAGAGATAACTTTTGCAATTATTTTATAAATGTAGTTACACAGCGAAATTGGTCTAAAGTCCTCAAAAGAAGTAGGAGAGTCTGACTTTGGTATAAGTGCTAAACGAGTTGAATTAAAAACAACTGAGATTTTTCCACTGCACTTGGATTCTTCTATCACCTTTAATAACTCTTGAGCTAGAACATCATAAAGACCAAGAAAAAATTCCACAGGGAAACCATCAGGTCCCGGACTTTTGTCTTTTTTGAGCAACAAAAGGACGTGAGATAATTCATTTAATGTCACTTATACTTGAGAGTTTTCTTGTTTTTCTACTTGTAAATGTTTTACCTTAAAAGTCAAGATTTTAAAGATTACTTATTAGAAATCTAGTTTGTAGATCATCATTAAAGAAGCAATATGATATACATATATAAAATCAATTAATTATAGATAAATAATGCTAAATTATTAATATTTATATTAAAATATATCAATATTTTTAAGATGTAAACATTTTTTTAAATATAAAATTTGAGGAAAATTTTATAATTAAAAAAATTTATTTTATTAAAATGACTATTTTTTAAATTTTTAGTTTTTTTTTTTAATAAAATCATTTTCTATATATATATATTCACCTCTTTTAAACGTAATTTACTTGTAGACAACTTTACCTTCAATGAAGGTCCCTAGAGTATAAGTTATTTCTAGTGAGTTAGTAGAAAGTATAGAATCATGTTATTTGCAAAGCCCTTTTCTAAGCAATTAATTTTGAAATTGCATCCATAGTTAGTGATGTGTACATTATGATTTACTTGTAGCATAACTCTACCCTTGTGATGAATGTCTCTAAGGTATAAGTTATTTCTAGTGAGTTAGTAGAAAGTGTAGACTCATGTCATTTGCAAAGCCCTTTTCTAGGGAATTGATTTTGAAATTTACATCCGTAGACTTCACATGTTTTAGTTTGTAAGGGTTCTCATGGACTTATTGTTTTTTAAAACCCAATTTTTACACATAATTTATATGGGTGTAGAGTTTGTGAATGGTTAAAATTTAGAATGCATATTTTCTTTCATAAAGACCATTATCCTAAAGGAATGTAAAATTTAAAATGTATGCATGTCTTTTTTATGTGAATGTTGTATAATGTTTTTTGATGTTGTTGGTGTGATTTTGGATTGATGTCTATAATATAAAGGGAGAAGAATAAGAAAGAATGGTTATTAGAGTTATAGTATAAAATAAAATTGTCTAAATAGATTGCACACTATAATGCATAGCGTCCCTTCTTACTTTTCCTTCTTTTATTTCAATGTCTCATTTCTTTTAACATTCAAATCCTAAAAGCTTTTGGACATTGCCATGATGTAGATTTTGTATAGTGTAGGAATTATTAAAATATTTAAATTGATTAGTGGATAATAAACGCATAGCATGCTTAAGATCATTGAAAATGATTACCATGAGGATATTTAATGGTTCGATTTCATTTATATATCAATCCAAAATTATAATTAATTAAAATTATTTAACTAAGTTGACAAAATGTAAAATGTTAAGATATTTAATGAAAAATAAATAATTTAAAACAAATTAAGTACATGTGATTATATATTAAATTATAACAATAAATAATAATAAAATATTGTTTTATTTTTTTAACAAGAATGGTTAAGAGTTTTTATATATAAAAAAGAAAAACAAAGGTTACAAAGTTTTGAAGACAAGCAGATCTCGAGAGAGGACTAGGTCCAAGTCTCCTTGATCATCTACAGCCGGTCTTGACTTATCCTGATACTTTCTTGTTCTATGGAGAATGAAACTTCTAACATACTGCCCAGGGAGAAAATGGGCTACAATTACTACTAGCAAGACAAAATTTATGTTGTCTTACTTCTTACATACAACACGATACAATCCAGAGATTAACGATATGAGTTTTGTTGGCTTCTTGTTTTTCTTGGAGAAGTTAAACTTTCTTTTGGCTTCAAAGAGGTTGAAGCTCCTCTTTTTGTTTTGCAGACTTTGGTCCATTCTGATGGCTCGACCGAGGCTTCGAATATGGGGACTATATTTTCGGATTCATCCCGTGGGGCTGGACTTTTCAGATCCATCTGTTGGATAGCACCATCTTGAGAAGCTAATGATGGATCTTTATCGCTGGCGGGCCTTTGTTCTTCTAGAGTGTCCTATATTTTAACCTGAGGAGATTCCTTAGCTTGAGCTGGAGCCTCTTCGGATAGATATTCATTTCTTCTTACAGTATAATGCTTGGGGTTTGCTCCAACCCACCAAGTGGATTTGCGATGAAGCTTTTTGGATTTGGGGATCTAAGAAGCTTTTGGGCAGTCATTTGCAAGATGTCCGGTTGCAAAACAAGATCTGCATCTAAACATCACATTTTCATAGTCTAGCTTTTGAACCCACACATAATCCTTGCTGATCAAATGGATCTCAGCAGGAAATCCAGTGTTAAATTCCATTTCCACACAGATGCAAGCAAAGGTAGTTTTGATGTAACCCTTAGTTTCTGGACTTCGATTGTAGAAGGAGCCCAACGCATTGAAATAGCTTTAAGAGAGGCCAAGTTCCAGAGATGCAAAGGTAAATTTGGGAGCCGAACCCAAACCGGAGCAGATGAGATATGATCAGTAGTTGGGTCAAAAAGAGGGCTCTAGGGTTTCATAAAGAGCCTTGAGCTTCCCCAAAACCATGGTCCAGAGTCAAGAATGATCTGTTTTTCCTCAGGAGAATCAAAATCCACAACAAAAAAACCCCGAGAAAAAGGGTAAATAGAAATTTCTTCTGAGACAAGGGGTTTCCATACCTTAGAGATCCACTTATGGAGAGCAACCAGGCAAGGCCAAAACCCATTGAAACAAAAAACCAGGGCTGACTCTACTAAATTCTTAGCTTCAATGAGAGATTCTTCTACCACCGCAATGGAGGGCGCCGAAATTTCCTGAACACACATGGGAGGCTGGCCGTAGGTTGCCTTTCCCCCATTGGAGAGCAAGGCATCCCCCGCTGGAGTCGAAGAGACCCGGATTGTGGAGGCATAGCTGGCTGACATGCTGGAATGGGGAGCAAGCACAGGCAAGGAGCACACGCGGTGACCCTGGTTGTTCCAGCTAGGCGAATGGCACGCTTCTGAATGCAGGGGAGGCTGGGCGAGCAGGGCCTTGGACGTTTCGGCTAGGCGACGACATGCTGAACGCAGGGGCCAAGCAGGCTCGCGACGGCGGTGGCCGAACCCTAGCCGTTCAACGAGCGAGAGAAATAGGCAATCCAGATCTGAATGGTTTCTAGCTAATAATAATAAAATATTATTAATAATAAGTAGAAATATTAAAAATGTTATAATTTCAAATGAAAATATTTTTTTAATATTAAGTTTAAAAAAAATTAAAATGAATATATTATTTTTCCCTCATAAAAATAATAATATATTATTATTATCATATTCATTCTTGATTTTTATAAAAATAAATGAGATTTAAATTAATTAAAAAAATATTATAAAATTTATGATAGAAAAGAAGTTACAAATTTTTAATAAATTTTTCATCTTATTTATTAAAATCATAACAAGAAACAAAATCATAACAAGAAACAAGTAAATAATTACCAAATTGCAAAAGAATGGGAATTAATAACAACATGAAAACAATAATTAAGACATTGAATCAATTCCTATGATTACAGTGAAAAGATCTGAAAGGATTTAGGATATCTAGATGTTCTTATGTGTATGTTCATACAACACTTGCATTTTCCAAATACTTGTCTTGAATAAAAGGACATGTCATTGTAACACACAATCCAATAAACTAGCCATGCAAAAAAAATGAAAATGGCAATATATGACATGGCGACAATTCATAAAATAAATTGTCATGCCATGCTAGAAATTAGACTTCAAATAGTTGCTCTGAAAACTAGGAAACTTGCAACAAGATTTGCATAGAACTATTATTACAGGGAAACAAGTGGTAAACTTTCCATAATAATAGTGGAAATTCTAAAGAACAACTAATAAAAAATTCCAGGCATATGTGATTGAAGAATTGCTCCATAGACTAAGAATAGTTGAGCACAAATTTACTCTAAACTAGAAATTCAAAGCATTGGAGTTTCTTGCTACTAAGGGTGGGAGGAACAATACAAATCAAGGGTTTAATAATAAAGAGTATTTGGGCATAAAAACTTCTTAAACACATAGTAACATGAGCAGGTTATGCACATATTTTGCTGCATGAAATACTACTAGTAATTTCACGTGTATTATTGAGTAGATTTGAGCTTGTATGCTGTATGAGTGGAGTATCACTTGAAGCATATGCCTCCATTTGATGTTACCCATTTAAGAGACTTATATCTGTTATGTAATGGACTCAATTCCTAAAAAATGAATAAATGATCTCAGACATTTCATTGTCATAGCACCTGAGAACCTTTCATTTTTCAATGTTGTTATTTGTGTTTGTGAACTCAATATTGCATGTAATGATCAACATCTCAATGAGCCTTGGAATGGACTGTTGTGAATGGTACGGCCATGGATTATCTATCCCTTGAATGATATGTCGAGAGCTAGCATTAGAGGCCAAACCTACAACTTTCACTCTAAACCCACTAAGATTATCTCAATAAGGGGGTGTGAAGCAATCAAAGTCTATGACCCACTTCAAGTGATAGAGAAGTTCTTTGATTCTTAGAAACAATCAAATTCTATGACCCACCTCAAGTGATAGAGAATTATTTGATTATGAAGGCTTAGTGTGGAGCATTTGTGGAGACTCTGCCATGAAGGTTTTTCTTCTACTCCTGTTTTCTCTTTGCTCTTAGGTTTAGGTTTTTGAAGCTCCTCCCTGAATAATAGACATCCTGGTGGCTCCTCGGTTCCTGCACTATGTCGTTATGCATTTCCTCTTGCATTTTATCAACTCTTAAGCTCAACACTAACTTCCTCTGGAATCCAGTGCACCCTTCCTCATGGCTGCACCGTGTTTCCATATTCTGGAACACCTTCACTAAGCTAGTGCGCCATTCCTCATGGTTGCACTGTGTCTCCCTATTTTGGAACGCCTCCACCTCAATGAGTTAGCATGATCCATTGTCTATCCAAACTACCCGATGACATCAAATTTCAAGACGATTTACCTAGTGAACAAAGAGGGGTGATGCACTTGGGTATTGCGCCCTGTCTGGTTTTCTTGTGTAGATCCAACATGTGCATATCTGCTTGAGAAGAGGTTATATATTCTCCTATGGGAGATCAATTGGTATCATAACTTCGAGATCCAAAGGAGAAGCAACAGAAGAGCAAGATCTTCAGTAACGTTTTCAAACATCTTTTTTCTTCTTCTAAGTGTTACATGATTTTCAGTAGATCTCACACCCTTCTCAGGGTTTCCTACAGTTGACGGTGGATTCACAAATATTTCCCAAGGCACTCACAGATCTCCACCATCGAGAGGATATTCATAGATATCCATGCCCACATATCTCTCTCTCTAAGTAAAGCCTTTGTTTCTTAAGCTCACAACCCCTAGTGGATTGCGCCCTCTATACTCAACATAGAGCATAAACCATACTTGTCTCAAACATTTGGCCTCCAATCATTCATAATCCATAAGGTGCCTCCTAGAAGAGATCCATTGGCCACTCATTCTGATTCAAATGCCTCTAATCCAATCCAGGACCTTGCATCCGCTCTGAATGAGTTAATGAAGATGCAACAAAAGACCAACCTAGATCCATTTTGGTTAGATACTCGGTTCCAACTCTCTAAGTTCGCTAGACAAACCAATGGAGAGGCTGTGGATTAATGGATCCACAGCCTTTCCACCTATTTCGGGACTTTCAAAACCCTTACCGAAGAGAGAAAGCTATAGATTGCAGCGTTACAGTTGGAAGGACTTGCTCAAACTTGGTGGGACATAGAGCTCGAAAAGACCACCTTGGTGATAGACATTGGAGCCTCAGCAGAGTCTTCTTCTTCTCAACCGATCAACACTTGGGCTCGAATGTGTGAATCATTGAGAGACCATTTTTATCCACCCGGGTATATTCAGTATTTATGGATCCGATAGCACCAGCTCCGCCAACTACCTACACAAGGGGTACAAGCCTATATCGAATACTTCTCCAAGATTAGACTATTGCTCCACATTCCAGACCCAGAAGAGGTATTAAATTATTAATCCTTAAGTTTAATTCTGTTGTATTGGTTCAATTCCATAGAGAAGTTGATTTATTTGAAAAATCTACATTAGATAAATCTTTTTAAAGAACATTGACAGTTGAAAGGAAGGTGGCTCCTCAGGGTCGTACTCCTCAATCCCATCCCAACCATAATCCCTCTGAAATCCCACACCCAATAATTCATCTCGCTTTCCCTCCACTCACCCCACCACCCCCCTCTCTCTCTCCTATACTCTTTCCTACTCCTACCACTAACCCCCCTCTTTCTAAACCCCTAACCCCACAATCAATATTTCTCTCTCCCCTACTCCCCCTACCATTCAACCCCCTAGTCCCCCCCCTCTCTCTCTCTCTTTCCTACTCCCCCTACCCCTAACCCCCCCTCCTTGTCTCTCCTAATACCCCTCTCCTTATCACTAATCACACCCTTATTTCTCTCTCTCTCTCTCTCTCTCTCTCTCTCTCTACCCTCAACCCCCCCACTCCTCGCCCTCCTACCCCTACCCCCCCCTCTCTCTCTACCACTAACCCCTCCCATCTCTCTCTCTCTCTCTCTCTCTCTCTCTCTCTCTCTTCACACACACACACACACACACCAAAATCAATGCATCTAAACAATATTATTAGATCATATCGCATTTCTCAATGCACAAATTTCAAATTAGAGGGATGTTACATCACAATGCAAATATCCATCTAAAGACATAGATTAATAGATCATAGATGTCTCTCAATGTAATTGAATCAGATTAGGGTTTCAACCATTTAAAAGTGGTGATTCTAGATCTACTTGGATAACTGGGTGAATCCATGAAAACAGGTAACACTTTTTGGCCAAAAGTGACAATTAAAATTCGTTTTTCTATTCATTTATTAAATCGAAGCCCTCAAAACTCATATATGCTTTGTGAATTCCGACACACAACAAAAAAACAAATTGCAGGGAATTATGTTGTCTTTCCACCTATATTTAAAAATTTATTTATTTAATATGTCAAAATTGCATTTAATGATATGTTTGTTCTTGTAAATTTCAGGAAAAGTTAACAAGTGGTTTGTGTGCATGTAAAACAATTTATTGATAAATTTATAATTTTTGAAAAAAATATGCATGAACATAATCCAAAAAATGCACTAGGGAAGACATAGTTTTTTCAATTTCATATTGGAAAATATATTTTTTATTAATTTTCAAAAATAACCATTGAAATTTTTAATTGCATTTTGTACACATGTGTGTGCACGCAAACTTTTTTTTACTGGTTACAAAAAATGAAAAACAAAAAATACCCTTTTGAAGAGAACGCGTTTGTCTGGAGCGTATATATTTCTTAAAAAAAAATTGTTGTGTACTTTTTTGTTATTGATTTTTCTTTTCCCTGCTTCAAAGTTGTGGAAATGGTTTTCTAAGTGTAAGTTTTGAAAGAAAATTTAAAAAAATAGCATATGAACTTAGAAACCTGTAAGTTATATTTCAATGGATAGACAATTCGTTTGGAGAATCTATTGGTGTGAGGTCCATCACCTAAGGTCCATCCTAGGACAAAGTTTAGGCAAGGTAAATAGGTAAGTAAAATTAAAATTGCGGAAAAGAGGACTAAAAGCCTAATTTTTAAGCTCTTGATAAAGCAAATAGCTCGATCGAGGTATTAAAAACCCTCAATCGAGGTTTTGGGAAAATATTTAAATATATCAATCGAGGGTTTAAGTGTGGTTAAACCGAAATCTCTATTTAGAGTTTTAAAACTCTAGATCTTGAGTTTTAAAATTCTAGATCTAGAGTTTTAAAACTCTAGATTTAAACTCTAAATATAGAGTTTTAAAACTCTATTTTAAAACTCTAGATCTAGAGTTTTAAAACTCTATTTTAAAACTCTAGATCTAGAGTTTTAAAACTCTGGATCGAGCTTTTAAAAAAATCTAGATATATCTTTTAAAATCTAGATCGAGGGTTAGGAAAACCCTCGATCGAGCTATTTAGCTCAATTGAGAGTTTTTTAAACCCTCGATCGAGCTTTTAAAAATAGATCGATTGAGCGCTTTGTTAATCCCTTGATCGATCTTTCAAAATCTCGATCAAGGGCTTAATAAAAGCTCGATCGAGCTCGTTTTTATCATTCCCACACCCTTCACTTGCCAAAAAGTGTTACACATATTCATAGGAATTATGCTTTGTGAATTCCAACACACAACAAAAAAACAAATTGCAGGGAATTATGTTGTCTTTCCACCTATATTTAAAAATTTATTTATTTAATATGTCAAAATTGCATTTAATGATATGTTTGTTCTTGTAAATTTCAGGAAAAGTTAACAAGTGGTTTGTGTGCATGTAAAACAATTTATTGATAAATTTATAATTTTTGAAAAAAATATACATGAACATAATCCAAAAAATGCACTAGGGAAGACATAGTTTTTTCAATTTCATATTGGAAAATATATTTTTTATTAATTTTCAAAAATAACCGTTGAAATTTTTAATTGCATTTTGTACACATGCGTGTGCACGCAAACCTTTTTTTTACTGGTTACAAAAAATGAAAAACAAAAAATACCCTTTTGAAGAGAACACGTTTGTCTGGAGCGTATATATTTCTTAAAAAAAAATTGTTGTGTACTTTTTTGTTATTGATTTTTCTTTTCCTTGCTTCAAAGTTGTGGAAATGGTTTTCTAAGTGTAAGTTTTGAAAGAAAATTAAAAAAAATAGCATATGAACTTAGAAACCTGTAAGTTATATTTCAATGGATAGACAATTCGTTTGGAGAATCTATTGGTGTGAGATCCATCACCTAAGGTGCATCCTAGGACAAAGTTTAGGCAAGGTAAATAGGTAAGTAAAATTAAAATTGCGGAAAAGAGGACTAAAAGTCTGTTTTTTAAGCTCTTGATAAAGCAAATAGCTCGATCGAGGTATTAAAAACCCTCAATCGAGGTTTTGGGGAAATATTTAAATATATCGATCGAGGGTTTAAATGTGGTTAAACCGAAATCTCTATCTAGAGTTTTAAAACTCTAGATCTTGAGTTTTAAAATTCTAGATCTAGAGTTTTAAAACTCTAGATTTAAACTCTAAATATAGAGTTTTAAAAATCTAGATCTAGAGTTTTAAAACTCTGGATTGAGCTTTTAAAAAAATCTAGATCAATCTTTTAAAATCTAGATCGAGGGTTAGGAAAACCCTCGATCGAGCTATTTAGCTCAATTGAGAGTTTTTTAAACCCTCGATCGAGCTTTTAAAAATAGATCGATTGAGCGCTTTGTTAATCCCTTGATCGATCTTTCAAAATCTCGATCAAGGGCTTAAGAAAAGCTCGATCGAGCTCATTTTTATCATTCCCACACCCTTCACTTGCCAAAAAGTGTTACACATCTTCATAGGAACACCCAACTGTGGAAACTAAATTAGATTAGGGTTTCGACTATTCAACTGAATGATATCATACAAAATGGCCAAAACTAAATGATATCATACAAAATGGCTAGAACAGATAGATGGAAAGCTTTGGCCAGAACAAATGGATCAATCGTGGGGTTTTTGGCTCCAACAATGACTTGACAATATGTTGAAGTCTTAGATTCTGGTTGTTAGGTGTCATTTCTATTAGTTAGATTTGGTTTTCAACTATTTAATTATGGTGGTCACTATCTACAGTTGCAGGTAGTTATTTAGATTCTTTTTTAATTTGTGTAGGGTGAAGATACAACCACAATTACTTCAAGTAAAATATTTCATATTGTACAAACTTTGACTACTGAATTACCACAATATAATATTAAATGCCAATATATAGTCAAAATAATAACTCAATCATATAAGGGTTTCAAATATTTAACTATGGTGGTTCTATCTATTAGTCTAACTAAGGTAATTAAATTTGATAAGGGTTTTGACTAATTTAACTATGGTGATTCTATCTACTAGTTGTGCTAACTGGATAACATTACGGTTTTGATTATTTAACTGCAGTGATTCAATCTACTTGGATAATTATAGTAACTTAATTTGTTTAGGGTTTCGACTATAATTAACTGAATGATATCATACAAAATGTGATTTCGTTGAAATCAATGTATCTTAAAAATATTATTAAATAATATTTATTTCCCAATGCACTGATTTCAAACTAGAGAGATGTTTGATCATAACACAAATATCCATCTAAAGAAATAGATCAATTGATCATAATGTCCTTCAATGTAAGCAATGCAACTTAACAATACTAAAAAATGTACATTCCTGAAATCAAAACAATGTAGGAATGATATGATACAAAATGTAATATCAATGAAATCAATGTATCTTAACAACACTATTAGATCATATTGCATTTTCCAATACATAGATGTGCAAACTATTTCAATTAGGAATCATATCGTAAATGATAACATATAAATCCTTCAAATGAGCAAAAGTTGCATTAAGTCATTAATTAATTATGAAGTAAAATAGTTATCTACCTAAAACTAATATCTAAGTCTTTGGTCTATTTTGAACTTGAAAATATATGATCCAATATATTTTCCATTCTATTCCAATTTGAAATCGTGTTATAAATGATAACATATAAATCTCACAAATAAGTAAAAATTGCATTCATTGATTAATTATGAAGTTAAATAGTTGCAATTTACCCAATTATTGATTGATTTGAAATGATTAAAAAACTAATATCTAAGTCATTGTTATATTATTAACTTAACAATACTTAATCAAATATATTTATTATAATCCTTGAGGCACCAACTATTCCCATTTGGAATCGTGTTGTAAATGATAACACATAAATCCTACAAATAGGCAAAAGTCACGTTAATTAATTAATTATGAAGTAAAATAGTTATTTACCCTAAACTAATATATAACTCATTTTTTTATCATTAACATAACAAGATATAATCCAATATACTTTTCATTATAATTAGGTGCCAACTATTCCAATTTGGAATCGTGTTGTAAATGACAACACATAAATCCTATAATAGGAAAATCTTTCATAATTTTAGGGCTCTAAAATAGTTATTCTATGCATTCCATAGTTATATAAACTCTCTCTCTCTCTCTCTCTCTCTCTCTCTCTCTCTCTCTCTCCACACACACACACACCTTAATCTATCCATATGCAGTGTTTATGTTTGAATATATGTCTCTCTTGTAGATCAAATCAAGGAGACTAATAGAGATTTAGTATCTAAGGTGCCTCTATCAATCGTAAAGAGATTCACGATGCTTCAATGAAATTTGAAATTGAAATTTGATACATATTTATATAAATGTGTTTTAAAATGTTGCCAATTTAAACTTGGATCCCACATGTGTTTGGTTTTATAATTATTTTTTAATATATTTATTTGTTTGGAGACAACATTTGTCATGTCACTGTTATAGATGTGACACATCTCACCCACTTGGCCTGTACAAAGCACCTCTCGGCCCAAAAATAAGAGGCTAACTTACCATTGAGTCTAACCTCTCACTTTATCTATCTCCACTAATGGGTAATAAATATTGATAAGATTTTTTTTTTAACTTTAACCACCACTTAGCTCCCAAGGATGAGCCAAACTTATGGCTCAAAACATTGAGATAAAACTTAATGGAAAGAAGTATAAAAAAATTGATTTTCATCAATGAGAGAATGTTTAACAAGATATGTGTGTGTGTGTGCGCGCGCGTGTGTGTAAAACATTAGAAGTAGCTCTAATTTGGAAAAAAAACTAAAAATTCTCACGCATTTTTTCTTTAATATGGGTATGGATATTAACATTAAAATAAGAAAGGTTGTGAGAATCAAATCCAAATCCATCACTTACGCTAATTTCATGTATAACAACAATAGCTTGGAGTAAGTGACTTCATACAAATATCTTGTAATTGATCTTCATCATAACCTTAACACAACTATAGTTAAAAGATAAATGGCGTTTGGGAAGCTTATTATGGACTTGAAAAAAATGGTAAATGAGTTGACCTTTGGACCTTTGGCTATTAGATAAGAAAAAACTCCTCTTTCATACTCTAGTCACTATCATTTCCATATATGGTTGTGAATATTGTAGTTGCAACATCTCTAAAGAATCACAGAGAAAGATAGATTGAATCGTTTACAACTTATAATCTCAAAATGAAAGGAAATGCACCCTATTGTATCCTCATCTTAGAAGAAAGTATTTCCCTCGCTTAGAACATTTATCCATATGGCTAGTTAACTAATGTATAAGAGAAAGATAAACAACATGGAAGAAAATAAGTTTTCTTAAATTGCTTCAAACACCAACAAAAACCACTTGCAACTCAAGCATCATGTAATACCCCATAATTCCAACCCCTTGTATTTTGGCTAAGTTTTATGTGAACACTAGAACCTTATGTTTTGTAAGTACTATGCACTTGGATATATTATTATGCTATGTTGAAAACTAAATCCGCTTGGGTTGTGTGAGCAAACCCGATGAATGAGGGGTCCTGGCCTCTATATGAAAAAACAATTATAAACAAAGAAGAATAAAAAGTCTAAACATAAATTTAAATAAACAAAAAAGAATAAGGAAAACAAATCTGAAATATGAAGAGACGCCTCTAGAAAATGTAACTCATGAATAGGTGTCACGACCCAACAGATTGGCTAATAATAGTAAATGCCTCCTCTATAAAAGAGAAGGAAAAATAATGCTAAGGGGTTAATTCTCTTGGATGAGGGTGAATCCATGAAGCTGGTTCACCATTTTTGGCAAGCGGAACCCAAAAAAATTGTTTTTCATACCCTTGATCGAGGTTTTTTCAAGCCCTCGGTCGAGGGTTTTAAAATACCTCGATCAAGGGCTTGGAAATACCTCAATCGAGGGTTTTTAAATACCTCAATCGAGGGTTGAAACAAGACCTTGATCTAGCTTTTCAAAAGCTCGATCTAGCTTTTAAAAGCTCGATCTAGCTTTTAGAAGCTCGATCTAGCTTTCGAAAAGCTCGATCTAGCTTTCGAAAAGCTCGATCTAGCTTTTGAAAAGCTAGATCTAGCTTTTGAAAAAAATGAGAAAAGTCCCGCAACCTTTTTTTAGGCCCTCGATCGAGCAATTTGCTCGATCGAGGGTTTTAAAATACCTCAATCGAGGTCTAGTTAAAACCCTCGATTGAGGTCTAATTAAACCCTCGATCGAGGTATTTTAAAACCCTCGATCGAGCAAATTGCTCAATCGAGGGCTTAAAAAACAAGCTAAGAGCCCTTTTCAATGTAGAATGAAAGTTTTGTCTGCCTTCCACAGAGTTAAACCATGTCATTAAATGCTAATTAATGAGCGGACTTGATACCATTGGATTTGTCAACGAATCCTCTATCCAGATACATAAAATTTATGAATTTGTATCTTCATATGTCTTTTGTTTTTAAATTTCTACTAAAACTTGCCCTTAAAAACCCTGCCGACCACTTCGATTGAGCTCAAAGATAAATCCACAACATTCAAAATACACATCCAAAAAATTTGAAAAAATACACAAGCCCTAGATAAACGTGTCCTCTTTAAAAGGGTATTTTTAGTTTTGCAAATTATGTAAAAAATCAAAAGATTTCGTGCACACACACACACATGTGTGCAAAATGCGACTTAAATATTCATTGGTTAGTTTCGAAAAATAATAATGAATATAATTTTTTGAGAAAAATTAAAAGAAAAATATGTAAGCCCTAGTGCATTGTGTCTAGATCACGTTCACATATTTCATTTATTAAAATTATTACTTTAACATTAAATTATTGTGCACACACACAAACGTCTTGTTAATTGCTCTTCAAATTTTTAAGTACACATGTTTCATTAAATGAAAATTTGACACGATATATAACATTGGTATATTTCAAAAAAAATATCATTGGAAAGCCAACATAATTCTCGACATTTCGTTTTTCAACTGCATGTCAAACTTCATGTGGCAAGTATGAGTTTCGAGGGCTTCAATTTAATACATGGGTAAAATTTCTGTTTTTCACCGTCGTATTTGGCCAAAAAGAGTTACCCATCTTCATGGAATCACCCATGATGAAGAATGTGAATGAACACTGAAAACCGAAAATTAAGATCTAACTCAGAAGAAGAGAAGAAACAAAAATTTAAATGAAGAATAGAAATCAAGCTAAAGAAAAAAGAGCTAAAAATATAAAATCCATAGCTTTCAGAGAATGGAAGGAGGGATGAACTAGCCACTTGTTATATGTGAATAGATGATTAAGGTCCAATTTTAGTCAAGGTTTGAAAATTCTGTATGGCCATAAAGTGTGAGCACTGTAGGGGTTGAGTACCAGCTGGTAGGAGGACTGCTTGGCTACTGTACAACAATATTTCATGTTGGCTAACATGAATATTGGTTGTTGGATTGGCAGGAGTACTGCCATGATTTGTTGGCAGGAGGACTTCCTGTGATGAACCATGGATACTTGTAAAATATTTTCTTGGATAGCTAGGGTCCCTAGGTTGGTGATGCAGATCTGCAATTAAAAAGAACCTAAAATTTAAAAGAATACAAGAACCAATCCCTAGAGAGACCAGGACTCAGATCGAGCTTGATTGTGGGAAACAAAGACTGTAAGTTTCCTATAGATCACAGTTGGGTGGATCAATAAAGGCCCAATAGTAGTTGTAGATTTTCTTATGTAATCTGAACAAATGAGTTTCTATTCTTGATCTTTTCTATTCCAAAGTACTAATGATTTTTGAAATGTAGCTTTTATTGTTATGAAAATGCTTGCATCTTATTTCTAATTATTGGAAGCTAGTTATGGTAAAGTAATGATGATATATGTGACATAGGAAATAATTGTTTTTAAGATTCCCTAGAGTAATCTAACTGTATACTACTCAGCTACTTAAAATGAAGAAATATGAAAATGTGCATGTACTGTACTAAGCTAGAAATAGAAAGAAAATTTGTGATACTGCATGTCAGAAGTAGACAAACAAATGGTTAATGCTACTATTAAATCTAGTACAAGTACATTGATTTTATATGTGCCTAACTACTGCATTGTGAAGCATAATCTAGTACACGTAAAATGATTTTATATGTGCCTAAATATTGCATTGGAAAGCATAAACTAGTACAAGTATATTGATTTTATATATGTTCCTAACTACGACATCATGAAACATAATCTAGTACAATAAATTGTTTATATAAAATTATCCTAGCTACTGCATTAGACAAAAGAGTTTAGTACAACAGTTTTATCAATTGTGTTTCCCTAACGGTTGCATTGAGCAACACATCTAGTACATATCCATTGAGTATGTTGATCCTAATTGTGGCATTGGGCCACATAATCTATTGCATTATGATTATATAAAGTAAATGATGAAAAAGCAAAGACTTATTATAGTAAGAGATAAAATTTGTACTAAATAAACATATATGTATATATCTAATAAATTAAAGAGTTGGTCAAGTTGGATACTATATACTAAACAACTAGATATAACGAGTGAGACGAAAAGCTATTTAAAAAGATCTATGAGATATCATTTGAACTGTCAAATAAATCATATTGTAGATCTACAATATCTATGCTATCTACAACATAAATATAAAGTTCTTTCCTAAGATCTATATTCCTATTATCCTGTCCTAATCACTTCCTAAGGGTGGGTAAGCCAGTGGCCCTTCTCAATTTGTATTAGACTGAACAATATAATCCTGGGTTGCATCCCCCCAGGAAATCGAGAATCACGAAAGGATCTGGAACCACCAGAAAACCCCTGCAGGAGACAAAAGAAAATAAAAAGCTAGCATTTAATATTCTACCTGGATGCATGTGTAAGAGTGATATGCAATTAGAACTATAAATAATTGTAAACATAATACTGGATCTAATGCATGTGTAAACAAGATCTATTACTGCCCTGATCTGGAAAACATGAACACTTAAACAAATAATAAGTAGTCATTTTAAAAGAGTATTTTAAACAATCCAGATACAATATATAAATGCTAAAAATAATATAGAATAATGAGGTCTCAATCCTAAACTAAATTATCTCGGAAAGCCTCTAAAGGCCTGAATAGGCCAAGGACTCAACTTACTTGAGTTCTAGGTAGATAGTCAAGGATACTTAAGTCCAAATCAGCTCCTCGATAGAGTGGAAAAGAACCTGCATTAAGATCTTATCATCAATTTGATAGGAAGATTTATATAAAAGAAATCAACTATTTGCTGATTGTTAAAATACATAAATACCTAGGTTGCTTGGGGTTTCCTATCCGAGATCATCTACATACAAAATGTAAATATGAATTAGCATAAAGAAAAATACCTAGGTTGCATAAAGAAAAACTAAGTACAATAAAAAAAATATTAATGTAATGTCTCAACAAATGCATAAATAATATATAAGAACTAGTTTATCTTATTCATCAATCTTTGGGCTAATAATGTTCCAATGCAACGACTTTGAAAGGCTCTATATTTATGCTATGGATGTTTTAACCATGCTTAAAGGGATGCATTATAATCATGAAAATTATGAGAGAAATTTATCTCTACTAAGAGTTTGAATGTGCAAGTGAGGGAATATATATATATAAAAGGATAGTCTAACGACGTCGGCCTGTGATTTAGCCTCCTCCTTCTGCAAGCTACCGCTAGTTATCCAAGTTCATGACTCTCAACGCATAAAGACGTACAGTGAAGAATTGCTTAAGGAAGTGGAGGGGATCGTGCTCACATTAAGGAGCATATCTCTCCCTCTGAATGCCACCACCACCACACCATCACCATGAAGAGGAATCGGCAAAGCCTCATACCCCCTGAATTTTTTTTGACAAGGACACAAGTTATTTCTATCATGGGATGGAAAAAGTCACTGTAGTGACAACCAAAAATCTATGAGTGATGGGGGACCTCGACCAACCAGGGAATGCCTTGGCAGGCACTCTCAATCTTGTCTTAAAAAACAGTGATTACCCTTTCGAGGTCTAGAAAAAATGCCTCCCTTTTTGGGGGCTGAGCTTAATAGTGTCCATTCTAGCAATTTGAATGGGATCGACCCCACTTCCTATGGATGCGTTATGGAGGTTAGGTTAAAGTTTGGTTTGTGGTATGTATGTGTTAACCTAGGAGGTAAACCCATCCATAAATTAATATGTGTTATGATATTGTTATGTTGGCTCGTTCTAGTGGTTAGGGTATGTTAATACTTATGGTGCATATTAATTTAATATGTGATGTATTTTTTAGTACAAGTAACGACCTAATGAAGAGGTTGATTATTAGGTTTGGCTTATAGTTTAGGTATGGCAAGTGTATGCATGCATACATACACATGGTGTACATATTAATTTAATATGTAATGTATTTTTTTAGTATTGATAAGATCTAATGGATAGTTTGTTTATTAGGTTTGGCTTATAGTTTAGGTATGGAAAGTACGTACATTATAAATAGGAATTTTTAAGGACCCAAATGCTATAGCTAAGTATAGTACTTTAAGCAATTATTTTGGATTGAAAAAATCATACATATAGATAGGTAGGCCAATTTACTACTAAAATGAAAATTTTGATGAATTATTATCCAAAAAACCATATTTTATGTAAATATAAGCGATTTGTTAGAGTAAACATGGTCAATTAGCGAATTTATTTTTTGAAAAAAAAGTCAAAAAATAGCCAATTGATGAAATTTCGCCCTTAAAATACCCATATATATATATATTCATGCTAAATGGGATGAAAGGAAATCCAAGTTCACCCCTCGACGAATAGGTTAAATTGACCACGGATTTGGTCAAAGTAATAATGAGAATTTGTGCTTATAGTAACACTAGGATTCTTGGCAAATGATTAAGTATAAGAATTTTATATGTGTAATTTAATGCTACGACTAATCTGGGTAATGGTAAATAGGTGAAGGAAAAAGTGGCCAGTGAAGTTGTGTGCTTAATCGTAGCAGTGCAAGCATTATGTCAAATGAAGGTAAGTGCTTGGCTAGTTAACCCTCTCCAAGAAGATGTTGTGCATGCCCAATCGAAACAAGGTAAGTCCTTTGTTGAGTGAAGGTAAGCGCTCGTCTAATGACCTATTGACAAGATTTTCACTATCCCTATCTTATGTATGAGAAGAAAAGAAAAGAAAAATTCTAAGTGTTTTGGTACATTACACATTGTTGACATAAAGATGCCAACTCTTAGCTAAACAATTAGACAATCAAGAAAGAGGTCACTCTACATAATAATGATAATATTTAAAATATTATTTCATATAAATTTAAAGAGAAAATGTGGTGCCATAAAGAATTAGAGGATAAGAGAAAATTAAAATACCATAAGGAGGTGATTATTCCTAATCTAGAGGGTCAAAAATATTTTTATGTTTTAACTTGCTTAAATATGAAAAACACCATTGCTAAAATAAGAACAAATTCTTATGAGCTCCATAGTTGATCATTGTTTTGGATAAATCTTGAAATGTCATGGATTAAAAATTTGGTCATCTTTGTGATACTAAGAGGGTTGAATATGAAAAACACTTTCTCTTAGAATGACTTAGGTAAACCCACATTACATAAAAATTTCAAAATATTTGTTATAATACCGGTCTTCCTAACCTTTTGATTCATTAAAACTATGGTGATTTAGGAATGCTTCTTAAAAACTTTTGAGGCATATAAATAAAATTCTAAATCAAAACAAGTAATTCCTTACCTTTCGAAGGTCGTTCACCAAAGTTGTTCTAAATGAACGTTGATCATCATCATCATCATCATATACTATTAATCCGGAAACCTATTCTTCAAACACCAACCACCACGGAAATCTCAAATCCTTAAATTAAAAGTCATTTATGTGATTTTATTTTAAAAAAATACAAATAAATGTAAAACTAAGAAATAAAAGTAAATCCATTAAAAATGCAAATTAAACTTTATAACATTATAAAATATAAAAAATTATTGAAATTTGAAGTTAAAATAGAAATTATTGTATTGAGAGGAGTTTTCTTTATCCTAGTACGCGAGGAAGAAGTGTAATTTCTTGCTCAATGTGACATGTGGCACTTTAATTAATAATAAAATATTAAGTACAAAATTTACAATGTCCGTTGTAACCTATTTAATTAATTAAAACTAAAATAATTAACAAAGATTAGATACTTTCATTTTTTCAACCAGAGGTCTTATAAATTATGTATTTTTTTAATTGATATCAACTAGTGCAAGTTTGACTATGTCCAATTAATTACTTGATATGGATATTATGGAATCTATCTATCTTTACATCTTTGCAATTTACATGTTTTTTATAATCTTGGTGGCCTTCATCTTATATGATTTCAACTAATATAGTTTTATCACCAATATAGATCCATCGTAACTTAGTGGATAGGGATCAAATCTTTGAAGGCACAAACTTTTCCTAAAGTTTTTGCGCTCTAAAAAGGTTTGCACTTCAAATAGATTTGATCCATGTCCACACATGATAGATGCAAAGCTAAGATGGATCTATGATGGTTTCAAAATTTTTAAATTTACTATTTCAAATTAAAAAAAAATTATATAGGGTGAATCCATGAAGATGGGTAACACTTTTTGGCTTAAAGTAGCGATGAAAATTCAATTTTTACTCATTGATTAAATCGAAACTCTCAAAACTCATATATGCCTAGTGAACTTTGACATGCAACAAAAAAAACAAATTGTAGGGAATTATGTTGTCTTTCCACCTATATTTTAAAAGAATAATATTATTATTATTTAATATGACAAAATTGCATTTAATGATATGTTTGTTCTTGTTAATTCCAGGAAAAGTTAACAAGTGGCTTGCGTGCATGTAAAATAATTTAGTGATAAATGCATAATTTCTATAAAAATATCTATGAACATAATCTACACAAAATGCACTAGGGCACACAATTTGTTTTTAATTTTTTTTGGGAAATTATATTTTTTATTAATTGTTTAAGCTGGCCATTGAAAATTTTGATCGCATTTTGTACACATGTGTGTGCAAATAAACGTTTTTTTACTGGTTACGAAAATTAAAAAACGAAAAAAACAAAAATGACCCTTTTGAAGATGACGCATTGATGTGGGGCATATATCTATTTTTTTAATTTTTTGGTTGTGTACTTTTTATGTTGTTGATTTTTATTTGTGTTGATTCGAAGTTGTGGACATGGTTTTTAATTCTAAGTTTGAAAAGAAAATAAAAAATAATTATCATATGAACTCAAAAACTCGTAAATTATATGCCAATGGATAGATGATTCATTAAGGAATCCATTGGTATGAAGTTTGCCACCTAAGGTGCATCCAATGACAAGGTTTAGGCCTAGAAAAGATGCCAGTAAAATTAAATTTGCAGAAGAGGGGGCTAAAAACCTATTTTTAAATCTCTCAGTTGAGTTATTATCTTGATAGAGGTTTTATAACCTTTGATCGAGCATTTATGTGGATTTTTAAATACCTCAATCGAGGGTTTATGTGTGGTTAGATAAAAGCTCGATTGATATTTTTTAAAATTCGATTAAAATGAATTTGCGGGGTGCCCATTCTTCTTCTTAAAGTTATTAACTATTTGGGCTCCCTTGTAAATTAATAAATTAATAAATTTGTTACTATTTATTATAATTAAAACCTTCATGGGATTGAGCTCTTTCAATTAAATTAAAATCAAACATATAACTATAAGATAATCAAATTTAGTAAAACATAATTTCAAGAATAATAATGATACATGTGGGTACTAGTAAATACCTTGAAGAGGAATCAGGTAAAGGTAGTAGGACTGCCACTTCCTCTGGATTTTATACCTGTAGATATGGGTCCAGAGTAATTGGAGTTATAGATGTTATTGAAATCATGACAAATGAGGATAAGGGTCATTTGGTGCTTGGTTCTTAATAACAAGAAAGGATTAAGAACCAAAGGACCCTTCTCTATATTTTCCATGATTTTAGTCACATCTATAAACACCAATTACTCTTCTATTAGATTTATAACCCCTCTCTACTAGTCATCGGTCGAGCTTCTATGCAACAGATGCGGTGTAATAAGTCACAGTCATAACTTGCTTCTATGCAACAAACATGGTGAACTAAGCTGCGATCTATTGATGTTTTATATTTATAATTTTTTTGGGTGCTCGATCGAGCTTTCAAAGAAGCTTGAACAAAATTTTAAGCTCGATTGAGCTTTTAAATTCCACAGGCAGGAAACATTTCATGGCCTTTTGTTTTAAAATTTTTATTGGACTCAAATGGTCAATAGAGCTTTGAAAGATCGATCGAGAGTTAATAAAACTCCCAATCGAGCTAAAGAGCTCGATCAGGGGTTTTATTAACCCTCAATCAAGCATTTAGTTAATCCCTCAATCGAGATTTTTAAAGCTTGTTCGAGGTCATTTTTTAACATACTCACGCCCTTCGATTTCCAAAAAGTGTTACTGATCTTCATGGGAGCACCCTATAATAAAATAAAATAATTTGTATTTAATTATTATTATTAATGTCCATCTAATATGATCATGATTGTTAACACCAAAAAAATCAAAGTTATGATTATTAGATCCAAGAAGGCCACTTGCGCTAATTTTGTTTGTGACAATAGAAACTTGGAGGAAGTGACTCTTACAAATATCTTGGAATTGATATCCATCACAAGCTCAATTGGAACTATAACATTGAGTAGAGGATTAATGGAGGGTGGAAAGCTTACTTTGGGCTTGAAAAAATTTGGAAAGCAACAAACCTTATGATGTGGGATAAAAATAAGTTCCTCTATGAAATGCTCATCACTCTTGTTATTTTGTACTATTGTGAATTTTGGGATTGCAACATTTCCAGAGAATCCTGGAGAAAAATTGAGCAAATATAGAAGCATTTTATAACTTAAAACCATAAAATTAAAAGCAATATGCCCTATCATATTTTCCTCATGGAAGCGAGGCTCTTCCCCATTGAGAACATGACCATGACTCGGTACTTGATATACAAGCACAAGATAAACAACACGGAGATCATAGGCTTCCTAAAATTGCTTTAAATTCCCGCCAAAACCATTTGCGACTCAAAATAGGGTGGCAATAACATGCCATGACATGGTCAATCCATTAGGGAATTGACGGAAATGTCGCTTTGCAAAATATCGATAACATTAAACTTATTATTACATCTAAGTTTATGGGGAAAATATGGTGTGAGAAAGATTAGAGGTTAAATGAAAATTTCTATATATAAGGAGGTCATTAACCCTAGTATAGAGGATCAAAATTATCTCTCTGGTTTAACTAGTTCAAATAAGAAAATTCATATTGCTAAGATAAGAACAAAATCTCATGAGCTCCATGGTGAAACAAGGTGTGGGACTATTCCTAAAACACTATGGGGTGAAAGGATTTGCCATCTCTATGAGAATGTGAGAGTTGGGGATGAAAACCACTTTTTCTTAGAATTCCTTGCATACACCCACATTAGATCTCAATTTCATAATTGTTTCTCCAATATAGACCTTTTTAACCTTCTAACTCCTCAAAACTATGGTGAGTTAGGAATACTTATCTCTAAGCTTTTTGAACATGTATGAATAATATTTTAAAGCAAACCAAATAAATTTTTTATTTTCTTTTCTATTAAGGTCTGATAGACCAAATTATTCATCATCATCAAATTAAACTTAATATCATAATTACTTTCTTTGCAAATCATCATCATCATCATCATCAAATTAAACTTAATATCATAATTACTTTATTTGCAAATCATGATCATGATCATCATCAAATTAAACTTAATATCATAATTACTTTCTTTGCAAAGTTTCAAATTATATATTTAAAAACACTATAAAATAGAAATAACATTCAATTTCATACTTTCTTATTAAAATAATTATTAATAACTAGTTGTATGCTCCCAACACTCACCATATCCCAGGTTGTTGAGATTTTATATTTTTGTTTTTTAATTATATGTTTGATGTTATTGTGCTGAAGAGGCACATTCTACAGCCCACTAGAAGGAGATGTGTAACTCCTTTTGTGCTCATCTTGGAGCTGACACATGTCCTTTTTAAAAAATAATAAAATATTATTAAAAAACATGTCGACTATTTAAAACATTAACAACGACATATATATCAAAATTACACAAATTAGATCAATTAAAAAGCTTCATCAACATTCACACTCTAAAAAGGGGTTTGCACTTCAAGAGATTTGATCCCTCTCGACCCTTGGTAGATCCCCGTTAAGATGGATCTATGTTGGTTATATAAATGTGTATGTACATTTATGTTGCATTTGTGAATATTTGATTAAAAATATTATATATAAGCACTCTACTTCGGTATTTTATTCCAACTACATTTTATTTTTTCTATATCGAATCGTATTGTATCTGTATTCATACTAGAATTATGCTACTATGATGTGGATAGTACACTTGTCTCATCCTCGTACAATTCTAAAAAAACATAAACAATAATCCACCCCAACTTCTAAATAAAATTTGTGCAAACAATTTTTATATTGAAATTTTTTTCACCTCATATCTTTGAATGCTAGCTTGAAGTTAAGCTATATGTTGATTTTCTAAATATTTTTAGAAAATTCAAAATATACGTTTTTAAAATTAATATTCATAATAATTATTATATATTTTATTATTAACATTCATATTCATAATGTAATATACACAAATTAAGAATAACAAGTGAAAATAGCAGCAAAGCTACTTATACCTACCTAATTTAATTAATAATTGTATATAATTCAAAAATAAAAGTTAAAATGAAAATAATTTAGAAATAATTTTATTCATAAATATATATAGTTCAAAAATAAAAATGAAAACATAACTATATATAATTCAAAGATAAAAATTAAAACATAACTATATATAGTTCATTTAATTTTACTTGTTGATTTCTTTCTAAAAAATTTTATAAAAAAAATGCATAATAAATAACAATTTTATATTTTTTAAGAATATAAAAATATTAATACAACAATTTTATATTTTTTAAAAATACAAAAATATTAATATATCAATTTAGTATTTTTTAAAAATATAAAAAAGTAATATTAATATTATAAATGTTTATGATATTTTAAATTTAAATATATAATATAATAAAATATTTGTTTCTAAATATATAATTAAAAAATTTACAATAAATTTAAAAAATAAAATAATTTCATTGTTGTAGCTATTAAATCATGGTCAGTTTACATCAATCACATTGAATGCAATTGTCTTAATGACTTTAAACGTACGAACTCTACATAATTCACACTTTACATGTTCATGTTTTATATTTCAATAAATAAATATATAACTCTTACTTAAATCTTAAATCTTACTTAGCACAATAGCATATCCAAGTTGAGATTCCATTACAACTGGCATATCCTTATGTATGGGATCCAATTCCACATTGTAATTTAAAGCTACATGATAACTATAGCCGTACATTGACAGCTTCATTGCTTGGGACCATCGCTTTAGAGCAGAGCAAGTATTGGGTGAATAAATATGGGAAAGAAGTAGCCAGCAGCGTTCACGTTAATAATAGTTTTATCTAATCAGAAATTATTAATATAATATTTTAAAATTATAAAAAATATTTTTGATTTTCAAATTCTGGAAATTATAGAAAAAAAATTATCAGGAAAAAAAATTAAAAATTAAAAAAAGTTTAAATCATAAACCATTACTACTGCGTTTCACAAGTATAATAATGAAGTAACAAGAATGTAATTAATTTCTTGAAGAATAATTTTGATGTAAATTATTTACACAGTTTACTAATTTACAAATAAATATTAACTCTTAATTATTGGTTAATAACACATTACTTACCAAATAACTTAACTTCAAAGTACTAGGTTTTACTATTGTGTTGTTATGTTCCTGTATATAGTTTTTGGTCAGAGGCATATTAGTTCAAGGGTATGTTTAATTTTCGAAGATAGACTATAATTATAGCAATTTTATTTTTCAAATACAAATTTTCAATAAAAATTATTTCAATTATCATTGGCAGTGTGAGGTTAACTGCCTCATTTTATGTTACCCACTACGCAGGGCGGTGGGCAATCTTGCAGATTTTCGGGAAGGGCGGTCCGCCCTGCAGGCTGCATGGGACAGACATGGAATCAAACTTTGTATAAATTACAAAGGGATATTTTAAATTTTACACCTAAATGTCAAGAATCTACTCGTTTTTAACTCAACTTAGAATCAAACTATATAGGAACTATATGGATTATAAAGAGATATTTTTAATAACTTGCAACTTAGAATAAAACTATTTAGGAACTATATATGGATTTTATAATAAAGAGATATTTTAAACAAATTATTTAAATGTCAATTTACAAATTATTAGGTGTTTCTTTAAATTTTATAGAAACGTCAACATTGTACTAAAATAAAAATTTGTGGTTATTTAATTTACAAATATGACATGGTAAATTTGTCAAGGATATGGTGGTTTATTGGTGGGGATAGATGGATTCTATTTCATTCACCCAGGTTCAATTTGGTTGAGACATTTTCTGACTTAAATAACAGTTGAGATTTCCATAATAAAATAAATTATACAAAATGTCCAAAAACTTTACAAAATATGACCATAATATAAGTAACCCATATTTAATCAATTTCCAGTTTTTTTATGACACAAGTTCAATCAAACCTTGAAACCTCCTGCCAAAATCTATCTAAAATGTACAACAACACAGTATAAAATGTAAAAATTTTAAATTGTTAAATTTATTTTTGCCATAAAACCAAAATTTAAAAATCGTAATTTCAACGAATCTATCATGGAAAAAAACAAAACCGTAAAAATATTCCTTTCTCGTGGCTAGCTATAAACAATCTTTTCTGCCAGGCTATCCGCCTAAAAGTGGATATATTCAGATATTCCTCCTGCAATGGCAGAAAGCATTACTGCAGAACACATGAGAAACCATGGGTGAGAGTAATTAGAGTCATAATTATTAGTTCATGAAATCTAATTTATCAATGATGATGAAACTATTTTATTTTATTTTAATAATTTTATCACTATCATATCATTTGGCATTAGCATATGAAGAATCACATTATATTAAAATATAATTTAATCATAATTATATAAATTTTTTAAATAATTTATTTTATTTTAATAATTTTATCACTATCATATCATTTGGCATTAACATATGAAGAATCAAATTATATTAAAATATAATTTAATCATAATTATATAAATTTTTTAAATAATTTATTTTATTTTAATAATTTTATCACTATCATATCATTTGGCATTAACATATGAAGAATCACATTATATTAAAATATAATTTAATCATAATTATATAAATTTTTTAAATAATTTATTTTAATTTATATATATTAGTTTTCACATGTAAAGAATCACATAATATTAAAATATAATTTAATCATAATTATAAATTATAATTTTTTCATATAATTTATTTAAATTTTTGTATATATATCATTAAAAAATAGTTAGTTTATATACACCCAAAAAAAGATACGTCAAATTTAATTTAAAAATATGACCTTCATGTGACCTAGTCTATATACACAAAACAAAGTGAAGAGTTTGAGAGTTTTAAGCAATCTATGCAGATGTAAAAATATCAATCATATAATACCTCGCCAATATACCCAATAAAAAATATCATATATTATGTTGCCAATATAAGCAAAACAAGGAAGATCAAGCCAAAATTAATTAAAAAATGTGAGGAGTTTGAGAGTCAAAAGCAATCTCTGCAGATATAAAAATACAAGAGATTCTCTCGTCAATATACACAAAACGAGGATGCATCGATCCAAATGAATTAAAAAATGTGAGGAATTTGAGAGTTGGAATCAATCTTAATGAACAATGATACAGAAAAATCATAGATTCATAAGAAATTTGAGAATTGGAAATAATGGCATTGAACCGTTACTCAGAAAGACCATAATTTCATAATAAATTTGAGAAACCAAATGTAACAGTGTCAAACAACTATAGTCGCTACTATTGATAACAAATAGTTTGCAACCTACACTGTTCAAAGTGAAACTATCCAGCGAGTACCTATGAAACATACTAAACGCCATATTAACTGCGACATTCTACATTAGGCTCGAATTATTAAAACCAAACAATCTGCTCTAACAGAGAAATCGCCTTCTACTGGGGCAACTTGTTGATCTTGCGATGCTTGAACTCTCCGTATGTTTTAGGGTTAAACAATGGCGGGTTGTTCTCATCTATCGTCTCCTTCATGGGGCCGATAACGGTGTCCAGAGGCGGAGTGCAGAATACTGGCCACGACATTCTGATCCTGTCCTTGCTCACCACGCTCCGATGCAAAACGCTCTTATATCTGCCATTGCTCAAGATCTGGGAAGCACAAACACCAGACAAAATTTATATTATAACGAGTTCAGCGAGGGGGTGAGAAAAATAAAGAAAAGTACCCAATGTAAAGAAATTCAGTAACCTCAAGCTGGTCCCCGATATGGACAATAATGGCGTTTGGAACGTAAGTTGCAGAGATCCAGTGATCATCTTTGAAAACCTGGAGTCCCGGCACTTCATTGGGTACAAGAAGAGTGAGGGCGGACATGTCAGTGTGGGCCTCAACTCCTAAAGCAAGTTCCGGCTGTGGGCACGGTGGATAGTAATTGATTTTCATCTCCATTTCCAGATTATCGCCCCCCAGTATTTCTTTTATGGCGGATTCTTGCACTCCAAGATTGATGGAAAGTGCAGCCAATAGCTTATTCACAACTTCCAGGAGCTTTCGAGCATATTCATCATTCACCTCTCTGCAGATCCCACACGTTAGAATTACAATATACTTCAAAAAGTTATTAATCCAGACTGTTCTAAATACATGATTAATCTCCAAGTGATGAGATTGAAGAAAAATATTACATGTAAGAGGGTGGATGTTTGGGCCAGGCGTTAAAATCCCTGCGAGAAGCAGGCCAGAGCATGTGGAAATAGTAATCTACCCATTCGAGCTTGCCTTCCAAGTTAGTAACTAACTTGGTGCCATAGCCTTCCAGATTCCCAGCTGCAGGGTTGTTGGAGTAGATCTCCTTTTCTTCTTGTGGAAGATCGAAGAACTCTTTCCCCACGCCCTGTAGACGTTGTATCAGTTCTTCCGAAATCCCGTGATTGACAACCTGAAAGATTCCCCATTCCCGGGACGCGCTTGCCAATTCTTGAAGCGTTTTGTCACGCAGGTGACCGGGCAAGTCAAGATTGGATAAATCTATAAGCGGGATTTGAGGGGCAGGCTGCTGAGAGCCATTAGAATTGATGGAAAATGTAGTGAAGGCAGTTGGCCTCTCGTGTTCAGGCCTAATGAACTGAGCAGGAATGCTCTCTAATCCTCCGCCCGCAATGGCTTGCACTCGAACTGCCATCTTTCCCTTTGCAACTCCGACTGAGTGTATGTATGGAATTGTGATTGAAATTGGCTGGATCTATTTGCTATTATATAAGAATAGCTACAGGAATGGGTAGCTCCACGACCAGAAGGTTGGACGGTCCGGTGGAGCCTCGGCACGTTGACCAGATGATAGCTGATAGCCCGATACATTACGACGAAATCTGGTCTACTCTCGTATAACATAATTTAATTTTAATTGTACTTATCGAGGTTTGATGATCCGGTGGAGCCTTGGACTGATAGGTCGATAGATTAGAAGGAAATCTGCTCTGGCATAATAAGATAATTTGAAGCCAGCCAGACTGTACTACTTGTCCAAAATAATCCGGGACCGCAACTCACCGCGTAGGATAAAAGATAACCAAAACGCTGAGCTTTTTCGGCGATTTTGGATTCAAAACCGGTTGAAATTCAGGTTGGAATTTCAATATTTTTTAATTTTAATAATCAGATTATTTACTTTACATTAATTTTCCAATTTTAAAACTATTTGGATCTTCCAAATTACAATCTAAACACTCTAAATTACGAATTTAACAAAAATTACTTTGTAACTTTCAGTATGTGGGTCGGTGTGCCTCATGGTAATAACAATGTCACTATTTAACCTATGCATTAGTTGCAGTACTATAAATGTTAATTAATTATAACCACGTGTAATGGTACAACAACATATATTCTTTAATAATCGCAATATTTAACCTATATCAACCACGTTTTTCACCAGTATGTATATATATATATATATATATAAACGTGTGATAATTATGAGCATATTAAACTTATAAACATTACACTAAAAGATTGTTCAACTATGTTATGTTAAGAGATGTATACTAATGTATATCAAGTATATATATATATTTTTTTCTGAAAAAAAATTGTTGGTTGTAGAGTTTGATCTCTTAGATTCAGAGATATTATTATTCGGTAGTGGTTGTACCCTAGCTTTATATGATATGTACAAGGACTGTACACTCACCCCAGTTGGGGTGTGGGGGACGCGAAGCCTCCCCCCACTGGGGTCCGTGGCCAGCCCTTGCAGGGCGGACAAAGTCTCCGAAGGAACTTTTTTGGGTTGTTTTAGGGGCCCATGGTTTTGGGTAACCCGTAGTATTTTCCTATGATATTTCCTTTTATAAGAAAGACATTGTAATACGGCTAGGGTTGATGTATTAGGTATTATGCATTGTAAAGATCTCTAAGATTGTGAAAAAGAGATTGTAAGACAATGAAAAGGACTACAATTTCAGTGTGCACCTAGCCCATCTTGAGTGAACCACGATATATTGGTGTCTCTCTTATAATGTATTTGTGTGATTTGTATTTGCATCTTGTTTATTGTTATTGCTCTTTTTCTAACAAAAATATTATACTAAAAATATATTTTCCATTTTAATTGGAAGATTACCATGTGTTTTCTTAGCTTTCATCATATTTTACATTACAACTTTATTTTAAAAGCATTCATATGTGAAAGGTATATTTATATTCAAACATCAATAAATATAACATCAAAGTTGTTTAATATTTACTTTAAAAAAATAGTAATATTAAGTATTTTGTTTTCTAGAAAAATAAATTAAAATTTTATTATTTAATTTAATATATTTAAGGTAATATACAATATATATATATATATATCAAAATAATTAAATTGGATACCTTTTATTTAAGAAAAGTAAAATTAGTAACATTAAATTTTTTGTTTTGTAAAAAAATAACTATTTTAATTAGTAACATTAAATTTTTTGTTTTTGTAAAAAAATAAATATTAGATTTTTAAATTGTTGTTAAATATAATTAGTAAATTTAAAGTGATCCACGAATTGGTTATGTGATCTATTTATAGGTCATATTTACAAGGAATATAATAATCTGGCAAATTTTTTATCAGAAATCTATATAATTTTTTATTTCCTCATAAATAACAAAAGTGAGGCTTTTTTTCCTCTTAAAAAAAATGATCCACACTAAATAGTTATTAAATTTATTTAATATTAATGACCTTCATTAAAATGGAAAATTGAAAAAAAAGTGATCCACACTAAATAGTTATTAAATTTGTTTAATATTAATGACCATAGAGCTATGGGTATATCAATATATGTAACATGTCTGTTTCACTAAAAGCACAGGATACCGTCCGTGTTCGAAGCAGCGCCCACCCTGTATGAGTTTCCTTTTGTGCACCCATTCCCATGTTTCAGTTAATCACTTAATCTATCTCGCAGCGCGATATAAAAAATTATATAAAATAAAATAAAGAGGATCCTCTCTTCTCAAGAATCCATACATCCCTTATCAGTGTATGGATGGCTATCTCTCGAGGACAGGTGTGGGACATTAAAAAGGTAGTCTAAGTGATCTATCTACGGGTGGTTGTAACTAAAAGGTGTTGGTAGACTAACATTAGCAAGTGGGCAAAGGTTTTTTTCCATAAAGGTAATCTTTGAGCTATTTTATCTAGGGATATCACATTTAGAATATATTTTCATTCTGTGTGCCCTTATAGGAATGGTTTCGTTTGCTTATTTTTGTGTGTGGATATGCACGTATATAATGCAATCACGGCTTGTGCTTAATGAAACGAACTAAGAGAAATCAAATACTATATCATTCTTTTATCATAATAAGCATAATTATGAAAGGGGATAGATCCTTCGATTTATTATAGGAAATACCTCTTTCAATTTATTTATTGGAAGCCTGGTGACGAGGAAATGATAGGTACAAATCATAGTTCAAATCTTCACCCTTCTAGTGCCTACCACTCCTCCATAAGATAGCTCCACAACCTATGCCCAGGCCCCATCCTCCAGTCATAACCTATAGCGGGGTTTAATATCTAATATCTGGTACACTACTTAAGACCTCATGAATGAATTATTACTTGCCTAGGATAAGCTAAGAGTGCAATAACCAACACAACCAGAAGGAGGTAAGATAATGTCCCAGCATTTCTCGGACCTCCAAAGCTCTGAGGCTGGCGAGATTGTCTCCGTAGGGATAGTTTCTGTTTATCACTCGGTTGCATCCTCTTCCATATCATAACTTTACGTCTTTGAGCACGTATGGATCCGCTGATTAAGTTCCGACGATAATCTGTCTCTTCAAAATAACGTTTCATAACTATTTGTCTCAACATGCTGAACACCCTCGAACTCCACCTCGACCTTACACATTCAACTCACTTATGAATACAGAACACAAAGGGACCCACTTATGGGACGAATCACTTAATTCTATCTCTTCGCCTCTGTGTGTATTAATTTTGTGTGCTGGAGACTACTAACCCATGAGCCTCATCAAATCATTAAAAACCATCCCTATTAAAAACTTCCTTCCTGATCCTCAAGTTGTTTCTGTAAAGTTCAATAAACTCCCCAGCTATTATATCTCCCATATTAAGTCTGCTTTCCTTCCTTCTTACCAATCGGTCGGTGAGATACTTATTTATTCATTAAAATGGAAAATTGAGCAATGTGATCCTTCAATAGAATAAGTATGGAAAATTGGGTAATGGGATACTTGAAAGTTGTGTTATATTGTAAGTAATTTAGAGAATGAGAATGAACTTTAAATTAAGATAAGTTTGATTATATTTGGAAGTGGAATTTGCACTAAAGTTGTATCTATAAATGGATCGTAAAAATTAATAAAGTTTGATATAAATAATAACAATTTTTTTACTTTGAATTGTAAGAATTAAAAGATAAACATTATGCTTAAATTGAATTTTACTCTCAAATGGAAAGTTGTAAGTTGTATATGTATTTCCTTTTTTGCCACTTTTATTTCCAATAGTTTTTTTTATCCTGAAAAAAACGCATAACTTTTATTTATATAATAACAAAAGTTACATTCTCTCGGATCAACATATACTAGTATGGATAGGTAAAAACCTTATCAACATAGAACTAAAAACCTTGTCAACATAGAACTGTGTCTTTTGAGTAAACAAGAAATTTCTCTCTCTTAAAAAAGTAGTTTCAGTACAAAAAAAACTTGGATAGCTATATCTTTATGTATGAGCAAAAAAACCAAGCAAGCAAAACAAAGGAGGACTCAGGTTCCCATAGTTCCCATTGTGCCCTTTATTTCCAATAGTTACAAAGTGTAGCAATTTCTTGAGATTTTATAAAATTTGAGATACCTATTAAATATCATCTAGTATATAATATAAGTAAAAACAATGATGCCATTTTCTTGCTTTATTGTTTAAATTTAACTATTTAGTTTCTAAACATTACTATTAAATTAGAAAATAGCCATATTTTATCACTCTATGCCCTTACAAAATAGTAAAATTGGTTTAACTAAACTCAATGAAATTCTAATTTTAACAATATCAGTAATTTGAAAAATCATGTTAGGGGTTTAATTAGTGGGCTTCTCACTTATTTTAGTTAAAATATTCAATGTTTTTTTGTTTTGCAATATAGTTTAGTTTGCTTTAAATCAACTTGTCATCTCTAAAATTGAAAGCATCTTAAAGTTGTTGTTGAACTTTGATTATAGTTCTTTTTATCATCTATTTTACAAAGTCTTTAAAATTTTTTAAAATTTTCAAATTCACAATCTACATAATATTGTTTTCAAAAATTACAACTAATTAAATTTTAAATTTTTATTTAAATAAAAAATCACCATAAAACTGCATATACTACTTGATTTTTAAATTCTTATATATATATATATATATATATTGATAATAAAGTTATTTTTGTTAGATAAAATAATAAAAAAATTAAAAAAAATAATGAAATGAAAAACAGATAATTAAACATTAAAAAATAAATAATTATAAAAACTAAATCATAAAAAACACTTTAAAATAAAAATAGAAAAATTAAGTTTGAATATGTCTCCATATTTAAGCGGTTAAATTCATTGCCCGTGGATGTTTGCATTACGGTCTTTGGTTACCTTGAAAGATGCTTTGAAATATTTTAAAAGGTGAAAGCTCGTTGGTTGAAAACGTTTGGACGTTGACTGTTTTTATGGATTTCGAGATATATATTTAAAAAACATATTTAGAGAAGGTGCAAGGTGTATTTTTTTTAAAACCTGGGTCATTTTATGCCTTTTAATATTTGTTGTTAAAAGTCTAAGACATAAGTTTCAAAGCATACGTTGAGGTTAAAAAGGTGGACATTTTTTTTAAAGGTTTTAAAAATATATATATTAAACATTTGTTTTCAAACATCATTTTATTTTAATATTTTATATTTGGAGTTCAACCTTGAAATATAATATTTGTTTCACCATTTAAAAAAAGAAACCTTGTTCTATAAGCAAATTCAGATTGGACTTACTAAGCTCAAACCTTAAGATTCCTATAAACTAAATATTAAGATGTAAAATTAATCTTGAAACTCATTTCAAGCCAATATAAAAAAGAGTTTCCCAAATTATTCTTTGCTTTGCTTCTTCCTCTTCTTAGGATGAAAAAAACCTTATCATTTCCTCAACAATTTTAATGTTACGAGTTACAGTTTTGAGAGCTTTCTATATGCATGGAATTAAAAATCGAAACCTCAAGCATAGAACTCTAATTTCTTACATATAAAAGTCGTTCAAAGTAGGAGTTTTTGTGAAGTAAACGAAATGGCATTACCTTACATGTGAAAGTAAAGTGGCATGCTTACATATGGAAATGAAACCATGGCAACTGGAAGTTAAGGGGAGAGTCGGGGTAAGATGGTTTTGGGAAGAGAGATGGGATTATAAGGGATTGTGGGTCTATCTTTGCAAGCTTTGGTAGGAAAATAGGTCAATGAATTCTCATGATATAGCGTAGTGGACTTCAACGGTTTGGGCTCTGGTAATTGGATATCAGCTAACTATCTCAATACTACAAAAGGGGTGGCATGGCTTTATTTTCAGGAAGGAGGAACACACTACATTTATACTTCAAAAAACCTAGCTCAAAGTAAATGGAAGTTTGAAGCTGAAGCGTTGACATACGGGGTTTGATCCTGAGGCAGAGCATGTTAGGTTTCGTCACCTGTGAGTTCACCTACCTGGGTTTCCACTTGCAATGTTGATGCAGTATATCTGCACACATAATTGCACAATGAAATACACATATATAAGAAAGAACAATATTAAGTACTCGGGCAAAGAAACAACTACGAGGGAAATTAGACACCAGAAGAAGAAATTAAATACAAAATCTGCATCTTTATTTGATATGGAGGTCCATATTACAATCCCACAAATTATCAGTGTGGATCACCACTCTTTTTACAGCATCTTAGGGCCAATTGAGATCCCAACTCAGTTTCTTCTCTCTCTAGCCTTGATGTCTCCTCTTCCCTGCGTCTTTGTTGTAAGAAACTCACTCATATAACGTGCTCGAGGAATTCCAAGCATCAAGACTGTTCAAGTGCCACCGGATTGTTCATTTCATATTCGTGTGTTTGTTAATGACTTTATTTGTTGGAAAGTGTATATTAAGAATAACTAAACACTCCTCCTTTGACTAGGGCACAAAACCCTAGAATATATCTCAATGTTGAATCAAATAGGATGTATTGTAAGTGGAAATGGTGACCACCCTAGATGAATGAATATGGTGTTATTTTCATGCACACTAGCTAGGCATCGGTGACCATGCTTTGGTTGTTGTTTCTCATGCCACCTTCTTCATATCATGGCCATCTTGAAGAAATGGTTTTGTTATGGATCTGCAACAATAAGATCTATAACAACCTCTCATGGATTTGCAACAACAAGATCTACAACAACCTGTCATGGATCCGCATCAATAAGATCAAAAGCAACCTGTCATGGATCTGCAACAATAAGATCTGCAGAAACCTGTCATGGATCTGCAACATTGTGATCTGGAACAACCTGTAGCAACTTCTGTATCCTAAATATATTATGAAGCAACATATATATATTAAGCTAACTACTGAAAGCAATGTAAATGTGTAGGATAGCCTTCATCACTAGGGATGCTCCTCCATCAAACTCCCCTGGTTGGAAATTAAAGCATATTGCTCAAAATGTAGCTGAAAAACATGTGTAGATTGGACATCCTCCTCTGCCCATTTCTGCTGCTAATATCCGCATTCTCTCCCTCAACCTTCTAACCCACCATTGTATTTCATCTACCCCACTCTTTGATGTTGGCATCCTTTTCTTGTGAATCCATTCCACAAGTTTGTGCTACTTCAGTTTCCTTTACCCCAACAATGCTTATTGCTTGAAAGTATTTCCTCTTAGACACCAATTTCATTGCCCACTATACTAATTGCACATCTAAATCACTCTCTTCTCTATCAACTTTACCTTCAACTATCCTCTTCTTCGATACATCTCTTGCCTTCTCTACTGCATTTTCTGCAAACATACAACCATACAAAGCATTTTGAGAATGAAAATTTCCCATTTGTTCCTCCTCGGAGAGTGATGCTGCTATAGCACTCATGTTTTGATCTGTATTCTCCTCAGTGCATTGTTGCACACATTCTTGTTGCTCCACCCCTTTCACATATGCTAATATTGAACCCTTTCTATCGCTATCCCCTTCATCAATACATGGATGCGATTTGAATTTCTTCCCATCCTTTTCAAATTGGTACGTGTTCATCCTCCCATCATGCATCACATTCTTATCAATTTGCCATGGCCTCCCCAACAAAATGTGACACGCATCCATGGGAAAAACATCAAATAGAAAGCTATCCTTATAATCCCCAATAATAAATCTAGCCAAGCATTGCTTGTTTATAGTGGTCCCCTATGCACATTTTGTAACCATGACACCTTTGCCTCTTGCTGATCAACCTCGTCCTCTATCAAATCATATCCCCTTCCAACAGGCTGATCCATAACACTGGAATTGCTTTCACCTTCTTCAAGTTGTTTTTCTTTATGTTTCGCTCTTCCATATCCCGAAGATTTCTTCACATTTTTTTGTTTCCTCAACAATTTCTCCCCAATCCTCGAGGCTTCTTAATAAGCTTCTTCCATTGAATGAAAATTAAAAATAGTAAATTCATATTGAATGACATAGCTTAAACCATTCACATACCTGGCAATTGATTCTTGACTCTCTTCATTCTGTCTAGACCTTATAGAAAACCAATCAAATTCCTCTGTGTACTCCTTTCCTGACATCTTCGGCTGCTTCAAATTATTGAATCTTCTTAACAAATTCAAAGCATAATCAACAGGTAAAAATTTTCCTTTCAATTTTGACACAATCCTATCCCAAGTTTTGATTTCCCGTTTACCACTACATTCTATTCAACTATAGCTTATCCCACCACAAAGAAGCATGGCTTTTCAATATTGTGCTAGCAAACCTAACCCTCATAGGATATCTAATTTGCTCAAATTCAAATGACTTTTCCATTTCTCCTATCCAATCTATCAATTTCTCGGGATTTAAACTTCCAGAATAGATAGGAATATCAAGTTTAGGCTTACTTCCAATACTGTTGATGGATTTGATTATTCTATCTTCCACTATCATGTTCTCCTCAACTTCTTCTCTTGCACTCACCGATTTTGCTTCATCATCACTATTATCTTGCACCACATGTGCAATACCTCTCCTTTGGGTTGCCTCTATGGCATCCATTATGGCCATCATTGTCCTCATCATTTTTGCAAGCTCATTCACATATTCTATAGCCTCTTGTCTTCTAGGTCTTGCACAACCCATTCCTCTATTTTCCATCCCTTTTATTTTTATTTGAGATCTCTTTTAACGTGCTCCCCACTTCAACAACATTCACAGGTTACCCAATATGCAACCACAATCTTTATGATCCTCCCCAATACAGGCTCAACCAACTTTGATACCACTTGATGCGGTATATTTGCACACAGATTTGCACAATGAAATACACATATACAAGAAAGAACAATATTAAGTATTTGGGCAAAGAAACAACCACGAGGGCAATTAGACACAGCAAGAAAAAATTAAACACAAAATCTGCATCTTTATTTGATATGGAGGGAATGCTCCAGATTACAATTCCAAAAATTCTCAGTGTGGATCACCACTCTTTCTGCAACATCTACAGGGCCAACTGAGATCCCAACTCAGTTGCTTCTCTCTCTACCCTTGATGTCCCCTCTTCCCTGCCTCTTTGCTATAAGAAACTCAATCATATAATGTGCTCGAGGAATTCCAAGCATCAAGACTGTTCAAGTGCCACCAAATTGTTCATTTCATATTCCCTATGTTTGTTAACGACTTTATTTGTTGGAGAGTGAATATTAGGGATAATGAAACGCTCCTCCTTTGACTAGGGCACAAAACCCTAGAATATCTCTCAATGTTGAATCAAATAGGACGTATTGTAAGTGGAAATGGTGACCACCATAGATTAATGATTATGGTGTTATTTTCATGCACACTAGTTAGGTATCGATGACCATGCTTTGGTTGTTGCTACTCATGCCACTTTATTCATGTCATGGCCATCTTGAAGAAATGGTTCTATCATGTATCTGCAACATTGAGATATGTAGCAACTGTCATGGATCTGCAGCAGCAAGATCTATAGCAACTTGTCATGGATCTGCAACAATAAGAGCTGCAGCAACCTGTCATGGATCTGCAACATTGTGATCTAGAACAACCTGTCATGGATCCACAACATTCTGATCTAGAACAACTTGTAGCAGCTTCTGTGTCCTGAATATATTATGAAGCAACATATATATCAAACTAACTAGTGAAAGCAATGGAAATGTTCATGATATCCTTCATCACTAGGGATGCTCCTGCATCAAATGTGGAACAAAGAAGCCTTTGAAGCAATAGGGAACCATTTGGTCCATTTCCTCCATGTAGCGGATGGAGTTCTAAATGAAATGGACAAAAGAGTTGGGCATATGCTAGTGGAAATCAATATGGTGAAGGTTTTACTGGAGAAATTAGAGATTGAACGGTGGGGTAAAATATACTCTCAGAAACTTGAATACTGGGGAATTCCATTTAGATGTTCTAAGTGCAAAGCGTCGGTTGGACAACTTTGGTGAAAAATGTCTGACAGTGAGTTCGGGCTCTAAATGTGAGGATTCATCTAAAGAGGTCTAATCCTGGTCCTTGGACAACAAAAATGATATTGATGATGCTTCCAAAGATGAAAGGGATGCTGAATATCCTTCAAGTAAAAATTATGTGATTGCAATGACAAATACATCTCTACTTATCGGTAAGCTTTGTAGTCTTGATCCTGTTTTCATATCTTCTTTTTCGGAGGGGGAAATAGACTTCATTGCTTCCTTAGAATCTAAGGGGGATGCTGTGGGGGAAACCATAATAAGAGAGGGTCCTTTTTCTATTCAAGGGTATCCCTATCTGGTATTGTCCCTCAATCTATAGGGATTCAAGAATCTCATGAGTCTATGCGATTTTCAGAGACTCTTAATAGCCCTATCCCTATTAATGTGGACACAAACAGGTCTATTCCATTAGTTTTATCCGAAAAAATCCACAATTGGGTTTAGGAGGGGAACCTCTCACAAAACCCTATGCGAGAAATTGGGGAAAATTACAATGGCCCTGCAGGTCAAATTATAAAATTGGGTGATACAATTGATCCAAATGACATTGTGGGTTCCATAAGCAGTGTGGCCTTGTCTACAGAGAAAGAGGTTGTAATTTTAGTACCTTCATATTGCAAAGTATCCCAAAAAACCCATTTACAAACTTTCATTGGATATGGGTACAGGATCTCCGAGTTTAGTTATTCAAAAGGGAGTTAGACGTGGGGGTTTAAACCCGGAATTTTCACCCATCAAGACTCGAAGTGACAGGAAAGATCACTTGAGGGATCTGGTGGTTATAGTAAATACAGTTGATACTCAAGACAATGTGGAAAGCTTCCCTTCTCCAAATACCCGGATCTTAGAGATCTTAAAGCCCTTGCACGAGTTAAAAAATGATTTTTATGTCTTTGAATATTAAGGGAGTGGGGAGGCTCCCGAAAACTCTATCCCTCAAGAGACTTATTGAGAAATGGAAACTGACATTATTTTCTTACATGAGACTATGGTTATGGCATAGAAAACAAGGAATTTGTTCTCAAAAATTAAAGTTGATTGGGATGTATGTTCTACAGATTCTATTGGATAGTCTGGTGGGTTGTTATATGCATGGAATCCTAAAAGTTCTTATCTTTCTGCCTTCAATATTTCCATGGGAATTCTACTAAGGGGTAACTTGTTCAGCTATGTAGGAGAAGTCAATATAATAAATTGTTACAGCCCATACAATGATATAAAGAAATTTTGGGACAATGTAGTTTATGAAGGTATTTTGCAGATTCCAAACTTAATCATTGTTGGTTATCTGAATCTTACCTTATTTGCATCGGAGATCTAGGGGAATCATGCGAGAATGGATAACCTTAGTAATTATTTTTTGGATATTTTTTCTTTGGATAGATTGGCGGGGATTGAACCCGTCCCTATGATCCCAACTTGGAGAAATGGACGTATGGAGGGTGATGGTATTGCAAAAAGAATAGATAGATTTTTATTGGTTGAACATATTATGGAATCCATGTTCAAGTACGATCTTGGGTTGATTCAAAATCTATTTTAGACCACTACCCAATTCTCCTTGAATTTGAGATTAATGGAAAAAGGAATCTACATCCTTCCAAATTTAACGATTCATGGTTATAAGATGAATTCAATCTAGTTCGTGAGGAATGGAATACATTTGATATGGACAAAAATTATTCGACCATACACAAACTAGTCTAGAAATTAAAATCCCTGAAGGGTGTGGTCTAAAAATGGGAAAGGGATAGGAAAAAAACTCTCAAAGCCGACTTGATAAAGATTGAAGCACAGATCCAGGATATCATGATGACAAATGTATCAAGATCTTTTTCCAAACAGGATAGGGAAATACTTGTTGCACTGGAACAAAGCAAAATGAAGATACTCAGATTGGATGAAGAAACATGGATACTAAAGAGTCAGGAAATATGTATCTCTTTGGGAGATAAAAATAACAAAATTTTCCATAAATATGCAGAATGTAGGAGAGTTCATAATTCCATATGGACGCTTATGGATGGTGAGGGAAATAGAATAGGAGACACAGACACTTTACAGAGGGAAGCGGTAAAATAGTTCCATTCTTACTTCCAGGACCTAGGTGATTCTTCTGTTATAGAACACCTCCAAGTTCCTAAAGAATATCCACATTTCTTCTTGGAGGAGGAATGGGTTGGCTTTATAAATCCTGTACCTATGGAAGAAGTCTTGAAGGTGCTCAAAGGGTTTGCAAGATCAAAGAGTCCAGGCCCAAATGATTGGATTGTAGATTTATTTTTGGAATTCTTCGACATAATGGGAGCATATATTCTTACAACTATTGAAGAGTCAAGATTATTTGGTAAGGTTCCTGTTGCATTAAATTCAATTTTTATTGCATTAATACCAAAATATTCGAATCCATTTGGTTTTGAGGATTTTTGGCCCATATCATTGTGTAACTTGGTAAACAAGATCATATAAAAAATCATTGCACAAAGAATCAAACCAGTCCTATCCAGACATTTATCTATGGAACAATTTGGATTTTTAGAGAATAGGTAGATATTGGATGCCATCAGTGTGGCTCAGGAGGCCTTCCACAACATAAAAACCAGAAACCTCAAAGAACTTATTCTAAAATTGGATTTGTCAAGAGCATATGACAGGGTGAACTGGGGTTTTCTTAGGATGGCTCTATTACATATCGGTCTTCCATGGGAAGTGATAAAGTGTATTATGGCATGTGATTCCTTGGTCAACTATGTTGTTCTAATCAATGGGAGTCCTTCATATTTTTTCTCAGTCTCAAGAGGGCTTCGACAAGGGTTCCCTCTATCACCTCTGTTTTTTCTTATCATTATAGAGGGTTTAAGCAGACTAATATTAAAAGTGGAGGATGATTCAAGTATCAAAGGAGTAAAAGTCTCCACCATGATCTTGATTACACATCTATTATTTGTAGATGATGTGATTCTCTTTGGTGTTAGACAGGAAAGTGAATGGAGCACACACACAAAAATACTTGAATTATTTTGTAGGGCTACAAGCATGATGATAAATGCTACTAAATCCTCTCTATTGAAACATAATATTGGGGAGGATACCTTGACATATATTTCCCAGATGATGCCTTATCAACTATCTGAGATCATAGAAAAAACTAAGCATTTGGGATATTTTATCAAACCAATGGTTATTCAGCTAAAGACTGGTAGTGACTTTTAAGGCGGTTTGAAAAGAGGATTCACCATTGGTGCTGGAGATGGTTGTCCATCAGGGGCAGACTAACTCTAACTCTAGCCAATATATCCGGTATATTGGTTATCTATATTCAAAGTTTCGAGATGTATTCTCTCATGCATCTGTACGAAAATATTCAATTTTATATGGTCATGTGACAGGAGCAAGCATAAATTTCACCACGTTGAATAGGAGCGGCTGGATAGGATGAAACATTTGGGGGCATAGCCTTTAAAAAATATTTACATGTTTGCAAAGGCACTATCTGCAAAAATTCTATGACAGACACTATTTGGTGACAATCTATGGAGCAATGTTTTAAAATCCAAATATATCAAGAGACATTCCATCATTCAATGGATAATATTGAAGGATAAGGTGAATAAAGGAGTTTCAAATATTTGGGCAGGATTACTCTCTTCATTCTCGGTGTTGGGGGAACGGCTGGCATGGAATCCAGGTAATGGTAGATCTATTTATGTGGGGGAAGACCCCATAATAGGTGGACCTTATTAATACATATTATCTCATGAACTTATCTCTTATTTGAGGTCGAAAGGATATTATACTTTGAATCAATTCCTAGCTTTTAGTTGGGGGCAACATTTTTCAAACAAGTGGATCGATGCCTCCTAGCTGGGATTATATGGACGACTTGTTGTAGAATGGTTTGGGTACTTTTGAGGTATATATAGAGGTAATATATAGGTACATAATGCGGAGGACACCTTAAGATGGTCATGGAACACACAGTCAGGTAACCTATCTGCTTGTTTAGCATATGATGCATTGCTTTCTAACATTAGGGTGGAGAATCAATGGTGGTACCGAACTATTTGGAGATGGAAGGCTCCACTTAAAGTCAAAATTTTCTTATGGTTGGATTTGGAAAATCGAATGCTTACATGGGATAGGTTACAAAGGAGGGGCTTCATCGGGCCAAATATATGCCCTCTCTATTATGATGTATCGGAATCGGTGATGCACATATTGATACACTGTCCACTTTCAAATTGGGTATGGTTATCGGCTTGTACGACCTGCAACATAATCTTAGATTGGTCTGGCTCATCATTTTGAGACTATTTATTGAACTAGTACAAATTTGCTTCCCATTGGAATGATCTGGCTTGCTTCTTATGCTAGGAAATATGGAGTGGCTTGCTTCTTATGCTAGGAAATATGGAGTATACTTCGAGGTTGCTGGAGGATTTCCCAAATATCTCCATAAGACATATTTATTGTGAATTTAATGGAGAAGCATATGATTTATCTAGAAGGGGCATTCTTTCTATGGAAGGCATCTTAAATTTTGAACTGTGGGAGGATAACCACTTATCCATGGTTGATCACATTGTATTATATAAATCTTAAGTGCTTAGAGTGGTGCTCCTACGTTTTCTTTTTTGATTCTGCTAGTTCTATTTCGTTATCTTCTTGATACTTGTTTTTTTTAACTATTTTCTGAACATATTTATATCCTGGCCCATGACTGTTGTTTGATTGTTCTACTGGGGGCTCCCTATTTTGAATCATGTGACTATTTGTAATATCATTGTCTATTCTGGGGATTGTGTTGTACAAACTTGGTCTTATGCGGACATCATTTGTGTTCTTATTTCCTTGATCATGTCCCTTGTATTGGATTAGGAATGGTTTTGGGAATTTGGGTTTTTGGATTGGATGATTGCTGATGATCAACAACAATATTGTGGATTTTGTACATATACTTTTTAATTTAAAGTATAGCTATTTTTCATGAAAAAAAAGTGGCATGCTCACATCTCCAACCCCAATCCCACAAATCATTTTACAAAATTCGTGTCAACATGGTTGGAACCCTTAGAAGAAAATCCATTTACAATAAAACCAATCCCAGTCCTCAGAGGGTTCATAAATCTTGAAACTACAATGAGCAAAATTCACCCACCTCTTTCTCTCCAATAAGAACACTAATTTGTCACACCACGGATTCTTGAAGGGTTCCTTAGGGTCTAGGCACCATAATTTCCCTACAAAATCTATCTCGCTAGTATGTTTGTGTGTGTTTCTCATCCACCTTCCCGACCACGACGAATCCATGTAGTCATCACCACTGCAAACCCTAAGTTGAGGTCTTGTAATTGAATCTTGGTCCTCCACGGAATTAATAACAACTCTTGGAATCTCTTCCCTACGTGCCCAATCATCGTGCTTTTGATGGAGCCCATTGTAGTTCCCAAACAACAAAATGATTTTCATCATGTACAATTCTATAGTGAATTAATGGTAGATGAACATAAACACATCAGCGTGCCCCCCCCTCCTCCCTGTGGGATCTAAAGGCTGAGGTTGGTGTATACATGTACATAACCAACCATACACCACCAATGCAGTACGCTTAATATTTAATATTGTACCTTGTCAAAAAAAACCCAAAACTATATATCCCTACATTGTAGGGACATAAAAATAAAGACTTAGATTTAATAATAGGGTGCTTAGTATTTTTTTTTTTTAACAAAGACGGTTGAGCTTACATATTATAAAAAAAGAGGAGATAGAACCCAAATACAAAGTGTACGAGTAGGCCAAAACACCAACAGCGTTGGCCGGCTACTACTCTACCAACTTCTTGTCCAAAATGCTATAGAAGAAACCACTATCCACTATCAGACAGATAGACTTACATTCTTAAATCCGACTACAAAACGACCAGTGTTTGCTCTAAGATAAACTATCTATAGTTCAGAAACGACTGAAAATATAAACATTCAGATCAAAAGACTGACCAAAAAACTACCAGGTTACAAATCACTTGCTGTTTCGCTTTTCCTCCTTGTTCAGCAGCAACTGCTTCAGTTCTGTGCTTTCACTCCTGATGCCTTCGACATTCTCTTGGATATCTTTTGTGAGGCCTCTAATTACCCTGAGCTACTCCATGTCCCCCCAGTCTCCAATATCCATAGCCACTTCCATGGCTTTCAGCTTATCTTTAAATTACTGGGTCTCCAATTTATCTTCCTGTTCCAATTTTGCCAATTGGCTTACCATACTCTTCCATTCTGCCACCTCAATGCGAAGAATATGCACCTGAGCTTCTAAGACTGATACACGGTCATCCAGGACGCTGGTGGGGGTGTCGTAAGCCTGCTTGGTTGGAGAATTAAAACGGAGGGTTTGTTCCAAGCTCTGCCCTGAAGACCCACCAGAGAAATCACCAAAGGTGTGATACCTGCGCTTCTTATGCAGCGAATGTTAATCATTCTGCACTATACCTTGCGCCTGCTCCCAGTGTTGAAGACCGTCTATATACGTAGGCCAGGATGGCACACTCTTACGAAAGTCAAGAGACGCACTACCGATAATTGGTATGGTGCTAATACGAAAAGGATAGCCAGAACCTGCCATCCTTACATTGCTTCCAGGAGGATGTAGCTACGAAATGAGAGCCGAGAATGCTACCTGCCGATTGTCCTGTTGAGCAAAGTGGCTAGATAGAAAGCCTTTCAAGCTGGTGAAGGGAAAACCACACATGTGATTCCCATGTGATGCAATCAGACGAGTGTCCTTTCCTCGAATTCCCCAATAGGGTTTCAAACCATAACATAAAATTTGATGCAGATCGTAAAACGGAAAGGGCGTGAGCCTAAACAGATCCCCTTGTGAGGATAATGGGGCAATGAGAAAATCATGGAATCCAAACATTACTTTTTAGGGAGAAATTACTAACTAGAGTGCCTTTGTTGAGGCTTACGCCTTCATTTTCCTTCTTATCTGCAGCCTGGTTGATAGATCTCATTACATGATAGAAGTTGATGGATTCAAACTCCATGACGAGGTACTTTAGCAGGCTATGGATCTTAGAAGAGGGGCTTTTCTTGTTCTTGCTTAGATTCCTAGCCTCCCTAATGAAAACCATTGAGTCTCCACACACCACTAGGTTGGATATGCTCTCTTCTCTAGCGATCTCCAAACCTTTAGTTAGGGAAAGCCATTCCACATTATTATTCGTGGTTCTCCCGATACCCCAAGTATATTCCTTCATCTCATTTCCAGTGGAGTCGTAGAGTACTCCCCTCGCACCTGCCAACCCAGGGTTTCCCTTTGAGGCACCATCAAGGAAAAGAATGTTGATTCCAATATTTACCTTCCATTTGGTAAGTTCCTCAGTGCCCATCCTGAGTTGCCAATCCTGAGCACTGTGTTTCTTTCTCATGACCCGAGGACAGAGGGAGGGATTTGGACTTAAGAAATCCGCTGCCCATAATTTTTCCTCCACAGTGAGGGGCTCCAAATTTATATTGTTTATCCCTTGAGGAAACAAGGCTTCTATCCAGAGGGCTTTCGCCGAAGTAATAACACGGGCAGGGGAAGAGATTACACCATCAAAGATTTCCCTGTTTCTAGTTGTCCAAATTCTCCAACATATAAACTTTGGGAGAGCTTCCCAGGCTCTTTTGAAGCCCGACTTATGTAGAAGAGAACCCTTGGAATAATCTTTCCAGTTAGCAAAGAGGTCATTCCAGTTTGTTGGGAGAGTCACCACAAAATTTAGATCGAAGAAAGACCTATGCCAGACCTCCTGAGCAAATTTGCATTCCAGAAAGAGATGTTCTACCGTTTCCTCCGAATTTTTACACAGGATGCATCTTGCAGGCCCCTCAAAACCCCTCTTTTTAAGATTATCAGCAATTAGAATCTTTTTGTGAGCTAAGGTCCACGTGAACGCATTGATCTTTGGGGGGCTATCCTTGCCCCAGACTTGGGCCCATTTTTTTATCTTTAATCTTACTATTTGTTTCCAAGTGTTGATAACCGACTTTGACCGTGTAAACTCCTGTCTTGCCCCACCCTCTTCTATCTGCCATATTCTTGTGCACCGGAATAGCATTGTGAAGAAGAGCTATCAAGGTGTCATAATCCAACTGAAGGTGACTCGGGATTTCAATAGTGTGCCATCCTACCCATCTTCCTTTCTCTGACCATTCTAAGAGATTGAATAGAGTGTCAATGTTCTTTCTGTCCATCCAGTCTTTAAGATCAGTGAAAGTTTGCAGGTAGATCACGGGGTAATTTGCAATCGGTCCTAGCCTATCTACCCAAATCTTGATCTTCTTACCATTGCTGGGAATCCAATAGGAGAGACATTGAAGGACACGGGCTTCCTTTTTGCACAAATTCTAGATGGGCGTTCCAGCTTTGGTTTGGTCAATGTTCTCTAGGCACCGCTTTCGATTCCCAGACATATATTTTTTACACAGAACCTCTTTCCACCAAGATTTTCTTCCTGTGACTGTTCTCCATAGAAGCTTAGATCCCAACGCTCTATTCATGAGCGAGGGGTCTCGAATGCCTATTCCTCCCACATCTTTCATTCTACACACCTTGTCCCAGCTTAAGAGATGGAATTTTTTAGTTCCATTGGTCTTGCCACCTTAATATTGATCTTATATATGTTTTTGTTTTTTTAATAGAAATGGTCGAAGAGCTTTGATTATATAAAAAAAGAAGAGTACCGAGAATGTAGATAGGATTGCTCCCATAACAGGACAACATCCATTACACCTTGTTCATCCTTCTCTAGCTTGTAGCTATCATGAAATATGCCTAATCTGTGGAATCTATATCTTCATACATATTGTCCGAGCATAAATATGTAGAAGCAAAATATTGCATAAACAAAATAGAGTAGGGAGCTTACTGACTGTCCAGAATGAGACTTCTAACCATGGAAAACAGACTGACAAAACCTATTCTATACTTTCGGGAGGCTAATGCCTTTGGCCAACTATCCAAGTAACATGAATAAGTAAGAGACCAAAAAATAGATAGACTCCATCTGAACTTCTTTTGTGCCCGCAGCCTCCAGCTGAACATCCTTTTTGCCCGAAGCCTCCATATGAACGACATCCTTTATGCCCACAGCTTCTTTTCTGCCCACAACATCCATTATTCCCACAACTTTATGTATGCCCGCAGCCTTTATGCCCACAGCTTACATTATGCCCGCAGCCTTTATGCCCGCAGCTTCCTTTATGCCCGCAGCTTCCTTTATGCCCGCAGTCTCCATCTGAGCGACTTTATTCATGCCCGTAGCCTACATCTGAACACCACTTATGCCCGCAGCCTCCATCTGAGTGACATCCTCTTTTCCCACAGCTCCTTTTATGCCCGTAACTTCCTTAATTCCCGTAGCCTCAAACTGAGCGAATTCATTTTTTCCTGTAGCCTCCATCTGAACATCCCTTATGCCCGCATCCTCCATCTGGGCTACTCCCTTAATTCCCGCAGCTTCCTTCTGAGCTTCCATTATGCCCGCATGATGGGGAATTATACCCATTACTTCTTCAAGTTTACACACCCACTCCACAATCTTACTGTTATGATGCTTGACCTTAGAATGAGTTGCTTGGGAAAGGGAAAACAAACGAGTTAGGGCCCGCTTCATGTCAAGGTTCTCGTTTCTCTCCAACCTCATTTGGTTTTCCAAGTCATTTATATGACTCATGACTTCCCCGAGGTCAGAGATTATTTCAAAACCCTTTCCACCGCCAGGGTTGGCATGAATTTTCTTTTCAAGGGTGTTACCCAGGCACTCCTTCTTCCCTACCAATTCAAAGTGACAGAGACCATGAAATGGAAGGCTAACCTGCACATCATCTTGCACAATGCCATGTGCTCCATCAGAAACTGAGTGTACCCAACTCTGAGCACCAAAAGCACATCTGGGTGATTTTTTGTAGCGAAGGAAATTCTTTAGAACCTCAGCACCTCTCAGGGTTGAAGGGTCAGAAATAAAATGATCCATGTCCATGCAATGTCTCTAGCACCAAGAATGTGTGTAATTGAAGACAAAAACAAAAATCACAAAAGGAGGACACAGGGCAGAGGATCGAATGAGGGCAGAAGCAATCCCTCTGGTGATTAAAAGCATTCCTCAAAACTGATAGATCTCTTCTGGTTTACGCATGCAAGCCATGTGGTTAAGGTGTGGGACAGTCCTTAGGCATTTACGAGTGCAGCATGTGGAGATCCAAGGTAGATCCGAAGGGTAGGCTTGGAGGGAATGGTAGGTTGTTGTGTGGTTCATGGGAGTGGTGCAATAAAGAGAATTGAATGCCATTAAGCACAATCCAAGGGGGTTCAAGACCAATATTTGGTCACCAATTATAGTGGGGGGGAAAGCAAAGTTAAGGAATCCAAATGTTTTCAACAGAAACATTATCCCTCTCTAGGACACCACATCTCAAACCAACACCTTTATTAGCCATACTATCCGCCTGGTGATTGTGGCCTCTTAGAAGATGAAGGAAGTTCATTGATTTAAATTCCATGGCTAGAAAGTTTAGAAGATGATGCATCTTGGAGGAGGGGTTCTTTCGGTTTCTACAAATATTTCTTGCTTCCCTGGTGATAATTAGGGAGTCTCCTATGGCGATAATTTCCTCAATACCCATGTCGCTGGCCAGCTCCAAACCCTTAATTAAAGCGAGCCATTATTCATTTTTCTCCTAATGCCCCAGGCATATTCCTTTTGCTTGTTCCCCTTGGAGTCAAAGATAACTCCACCCGTGCCTACCAACCCTAGATTTCCTTTCGAGGCACCATCAAAGAACAAAGAAATGCTTCCTATCTTTGTCCACCAATTTTTGAATTCTTCATTTCTCATCCTCAGCTGCTAGTTCGAGTATCTCAGCTTCTTTGGGGGTTTTAACTAGAAACGAGAGGGAGGAGGCAACAGGAAGTCAGAAATCCAAGCTCTTTCCTCAACTGTTAGAGGTTCCTTGTTAATGCTTTTCATCCCTCTCGTGGATAAAGTCTCCACCCAAAGGGCCTTTGCCGAGACAGAAACCTTATTAGTGCTCGATATTTGTCCTTCGAATATTTCTTTGTTTCTCGCGGTCCATATTTTCCAACAAATGAATCTAGGGAGAGATTCCCATGCTCTAGTAAGGTCTAGTTTCTGGATGAGAGAACCCTGATAATAATATTTCCAGTTTGAAAAGAGATCATTCCAGTTCGTTGGCATTATGATATTAACCTTCAATTCTTGGAGAGCATAACTCCAAAATTCCTGCGAGAATTTACATTCAATGAAGCTGTGCGCCAGGGTTTTCTCTGATTCTTTACAAAGGATGCAACGAAGAGGCCCTACAATCCCTCGCTTCCTCAAATTTTTTGCAGTAAGAGTTTTGTGATGGGAGAGAATCCAAAAGAATACATTGACCTTTGGCAAACCATCCTTACACCAAATCTTATTCCATTTTGTATCTTTTTTTTATCTTGTTCTTGTTTTTGTAAACAATGCAGTAGCCTTCCTTCACTGATTAAGAACCCGGCTTACCCCAACCACGATTGTCTTTAATGTGTTTGTAAATTAGGGCTTTCCCATGCAGAAGAGAAAGAAAATCTTTGTAGTATGTTTGAAGGTCGCTTGGAATTTCAAGGTTCTTCCACCCATTCCATCTACCACGATTTGTCCAGGAAGAAATATCATAGAGGGTGTTGATGTTGTTGGGATCAAACCATTCCTTAAGATCATTTAGTTCCTGGCAGAAGTTAGTTGGGGAGTTCGAACCAAGTCTATCTTGCCAAATCTTGATTCGTTTGCCATTCCCTGCTATCCAATGAATGTTGTCTTGAATGATGTAAGTTGCCTTTTTGCAGAGGTCCCAAATAGGAGATCCGGCTCTGTTCGTATCTATATCCTCAACACAATTTCTTCTAGTGCCTGTCATGTGTTTTTTCTAAAGGGCCTTCTTCCACCAAGCATTTTCGCTAGATATTACTCTCCATAAAAATTTTGCACCAAGGGCTAAATTCATGATTAGAAGATCTCTTACTCTCGCTCCGCCACATTGCTTTGGGATGCACACCATGTCCCAGTCTATCAAATGGATTTTTTTTGTATTGGTAGCGTTGCTTCCTTGCCAGATAAATTTCCGGATTTCTCTGTTGATTTCCTGTATAATTTGTTTAGGTGCTAAGGATATTGAGCAGACATAAATCAGAAAGGCAAAAAGGATATCTTTTATAAGAACTAATTTTCCTGCTGGGTTGAGCCATCTGGTTCCCCAAGAATTGATTTTTTATTTTATTTTGTCGATCAGACTATGCCAGTTTGCCATCTTTTTCCCCCCCTTGAAGATGGGAATGCCCAAATAGATGAAGGAGTTCCAGATTGCTAGTCCCTCGAATCCAAGTATTCTTGATATCCTTGCCATGGTTCAAGGGAGGCAATTCCATCCATAATTTTTTTATTTAGAAGCATTAACCTTACCATCCGAGGCTTTGACGAAGATGGAGAGAACTCTTTTGAACCTTTTTTCTATGACCATAGATGCGCCCCCAAGAAAAATGGTGTCATCGAAAAATTGCGCATGGTTTGTAGCTTTGACTCCTCTTGCAATTTTCAGGCCTTTTAGATCCCCATTGTCTTGCTATTGCTGAAGCTTTCTGCTCATGGATTCAACGACCAGAAGGTAGAGATAGGGAGACAAGGGGAAGCCTTGTCGAATACCCCTGGTGGCTTGAAAAAACTTGGTTGGCCTACCATTTACCAACAGAGCAATCCAGAGGTTGCTAATGCAAGCCTTAATCCATCTAATAAACATAGAAAAGCCAAACTTTGACATAATTTCGTAGAGAAAGAAATGATTTACTCTATCAAAGGCATTAGCCATATCGAGTTTTATAACCATACCTTGCTACTTGCATTCAATACTGGAGTGGATTGCTTCCTGGACAATAATGATATTGATTTATCTTATATATGTTAATATATGTTTATTGATGTTGAATTCATCATCAATATTGTTGCACTAAATATTTGGAATGTTTTATTTATTATTTGATTTCACACTTTTATTTTCTTATGTTTACCTTTATAAATTTTCCAGGTTTCTAAGTATACAAATAAATGAAGTATTTTATGCACTAATGTACCTACTATAAAACTTAAGTTAGACATGTATGGAAATATAATAAATTTCTTATTTTCCCTTTTTGTTTAGATAGAAATGGAAAAATCGTCACTCACATATTAAGTATTATTCCCTTTAAAAAATTCATCTACAACCACATAATTGTTTTTATTACAAGTCATAAAATTTTCTTATTTCACTTTATTTGTTGATATAAAATGAGAATAGTCATTTACATATCAAAATTACATATTAAACACTATTGTCTTTGTTGAAATTCAAAAGAAAATTAAATACATTAATGTACGAGCCCGTATTAAATGATGAGGAGGGTATTTAATTTCAATGCTAAAGCCTGAAAAACTGATTACAATTGCATCCAAAAAAAAGGAATTGATTAGCATATGTGTGGCTTTGCAAACAATGTAGAACTAAACTCAAACTTGAATTGAGAATATACAGAATTGTGTTATGCATTTTCTGCAAATTGCTTAAAAATTGTGGGCATGAGAAAATAATTGTGAGGTTACAAATTAAACTGTTTATACATTAGGGACCTATAGCAATGCAATCAACATAGGCTTAATGTATTGACGTAGTTAGATTGACCTAATGGAAAATCTATGTTAAATTCATTGAGGTAGATTGGCTATACTCATTATTTCAATAAAGGAGAACCTAGAAATGGTTTGCAAAGCACATAGTGCTTGAGAACAATGTGAAAAGCATAAATAGAGAGAATTTGACTGTTGGAATTTGAAATATAATGTTTTGAACTCAAGCATGGGTGCCCGCACGAAGTTGGTACCCAATTTCGTTGCAATAAGAGCACACTAGCGATAAATTTAAAAAATGTGTGCACATCCACAAAAATGCATGCGTGTTCTTGGTTTGGCAATTGTCGAACCTCCACAAAGGATGGACATTGTGGACATGAACGCATGTGTGTTATTAACACGTGCATATTTAAATAACGTGTGCATGTTTCAATAATGCATGTGTATTCCTCTACTAATAAAAAAAATAAAAGGGCCCATGGGCCTCATTCTCTAGACTCTTCATTTGTGCCAAGCTTCCTCCCCTAAAACAATGCAAGCACATCTTTCTTTTATATGCTTGTTTAATTTAATAAAAAATCACAATTTTAAAAGAATTATTGTTTTTACATGTAGATTGTTTGTATTTCATTACAATGGAAGAAAACCCTAAATCGAATCCACAAACAAACCTTGAAATAGAGGCACAAACAAACATTAACCCCAAGGAGAACTCAAACACAAAATCCTAGATTAACCAAGATTTAAACCAATTGAGAAACTTGGTTCAAGAGCTCAAGACCGCAAGGGAACCAACACAACTTTCATTTGCCACATCCCTTGATAGCATCATTGACTTTGTTGACCATGCCCACGGTGAATTGTTGAGTATATAGGGCCAATATGAGACATTTGTATTCCATTGGTCTTAGTAATGAACATATCAAAGATTTGAAAATTACAAAACAAATGATTATTGGATTTTTCATTGACCCCAGAACCAACCAACCCCCCGATCCATGCAAGAGGCACCTTTGTATGGATTGGTGCACATACGATCCATGGAAACAAAATTGGATAAGTCATTGGTTCATGGTTTTTGATAAACCTCCTTGCAAGAATAGGGATGTTCCAATATATTTTCTTCAAAAACTATATGTTGAGTTCGTGTTGGGTGTCCATGTGAACTATTTTGACATTGGTGAGTTTCAGGGGGTTGGTCTTGGATTTTCCCAAGAGAAACCAACAACTAGGTGTAATCCATTGAGAGGGCCACCTATTCCTAGGCGTATGTCTAACCCCCCCACTCCCCCATTGACACCTCAACTATTAGATTGCCCAGTTGACACCAACACTCCCATATCACGTCTTACACATAGTGTACTACAACACAGTTCATTTGTGGCATCATATATACATGCAAAGTCATTAGGGGAGTATGGAATACCCTTAGGTGTAGGTCCTTTGGGCCCCACTAAGCATGGACCTTTCATGAAAGGAATTCAAGCAATGGATTCTTCATAGAGTCGAGCATTATTGCATTGATGCAATCACTATGGGCATATTTTCCATGGCCTGACGGAGGATCCTACACAAGAGAGATTTTTGGATAAGGTTAGTATGATTTGTAAATGATGATAAATCATTAAGTATATATTTAATTGTACAATTGACAATTATTAGATAAACATAACTTAAACTATTTATATCTAACTTTTGTTTTTTGGCATGTATAGTTGATCCAAGATGACACGCCTACATTGAGGTGGGATGAAATTATTTCTTCAAACCTTGATGCAGCTATGGAAGCAATAGAAGACATTGTGGCACCTCACACACATGTATATAAATTATGACTTCATGATTGTAGAATTTAAAAATTCATTTATTTTTAAATTTCAAAGTTATTTATGAGAAATCAATCATAAAGTTGTTGTGTTTCCATAGGGTTTTCTGAAGAGATTGAATAGGGGTCTCAACCTAGGGTAAGAAGATCACCCCTCACCCAGGTAACATGTGTTAAATTAATTATATATTTAATGTGAAGTTCATTTTCTTGGTATGGTTAATTTACATGTTTTTGTACTAATCAAACACATTACATATGTTTATTCAAGTGTCACCATTCACCATTCCATGACCATATCCACCCATGCCTTCCCATCGTCCACCCAATCCACTATTTCCATGATTCATGATGAGTCTGGTGATTGGAAACCCTACCCCGATGATTGGCATACCCATTCCCCATTCTAGGGTGCTTCCATCTATTGTACATCTCGTGGGGGTATGTCACCACCGAAACCCATCCCCTCTTGCTAGTCCCACACCTATCCAACCTTCACTAGTCCACTGTCACAACCCTCCCCTCTATTGCACCCATCGTTGTAGCAACTGGTGTTCCATCTAATGTAGTAGCATCTACATTTTCTACACATACATATGCCCCATCACCTGCACCTACATCTGCTCCATCCGTTGCACCTATATATGCCGCCTCATACCTACATTGGTCCCCTCCTCCACCATTGCCTCAGAGCATGCTTTACAGCCGAGTGATCCACTTCCTAGCCAGGAAGGACAATCTCCTGCATTGCCTGAGATCTTCATAGTGAGATTTATATGTTGATTAAAATATTATGAAAGCATTAATGAAATTATTAAAATAATGCATTTTTATTTTTTGACCTAAATTATTTGTGTAATTGTTGCAAAGAGGAATTGTTGAGAGGCTTGGATTGAGGAGTTGGGAAACCTCGTCACGGCATATTGTCTCTTCTCAGGTGAGTATTTACAATTTGAAGTTTAATTGTATTTTTTTAAAGTGTATTAACTGATAGAATTGTGGGAAAGAATTGATATGTTGTTGTCTCCCTTTCAAATCCTAGAGAGACATTCTACACTGAGACACAAGAAGGCCCAATCTTCCTCTAGCTCAAAGAGGAGGAAGATTGATTTTGGAGATGATCCTAGGGGTGTTGAGGGTGTCCAGGTGTCACATTTTGGGTATGAGATGTCATTTTGTCCCTAGCCCACGAGCTGTCATTATTCCATTTTTGGGCATGAGCTGCCATTATATATATTGGGAATGATGTTCCATTTTGTATAAAAATGTATAGTTGGACCTATTTTCAATACAAATACATGACTTTCATCTCGTGTGTATGACAATGTGTTTATCAATGTTTGCATTCATGATGGGGATTTTATGTTATATACTGTGAATGTTACATTGCTCATCGTGAATGTAATTATCATGGATGTTAATATAATTATCTCTACTTAATTCGCTTCCCCACTTAATATAATGAGTTCTACTTAGTTTGATATAATTTATATAATAATATCTACCAATGGAAATGAATGGCTAGCAGTATTATAAAAGCTATAAAGACAAGTGAACACACATGTTTGCTTGGGAAAGTACTCACATGTGTTTAAGGAATCTATTGACATTCCCTTACATTAATTCCTATGTATGATCAACATCGATCTAACTCTAAGAATAACATTGTTCAATGGTTTTGATCTATTGCAAATAATTAATAGAGAATGACAAAACAATGTATATATTTAGGAGTTAATATTCAAATGGCACATTAGGTTGAGTTCATTGGTTGTTTGATTGTTCTAATATCAGAGCAAGATAGTTAAAAGAAAATGTGCATCAACTATAGAGTGTTGAATATGATCAAAGTGAAGAACCGACATTCAATACAATACATTTATGACCTTGTTCATAATTGGGAGGATGCCAAATATTTTACCAAGTTGTATTTGAAATCAAGATAATAATAAGGCCCCATAGACCCTTTAGATGTTTTGAATAAAACGTTCGAAGCAAAGAAATGATTATATGAGTGGTTGGTGATGTCATTTTCACCTTCCAATGCGATTGCACCATTCACGAGGTTGATGGATGAGGTCCTGATACCATTCATAAATCATTTCATTGTGATCTATCTTGAAAATACTCTAATCTTTAGCGACTTGGGCATATCACCTAAGCCATATCAATCAAGTTTTACAAAATTGCACAAACATTGGGTTTATGCCAATTTGACAAAGTGCTCATTTGCCACGATTCAAGTGAGATACCTTGGTTATGTGATAGATGTCACAAGCATACATGCTAATTTGAAGAAGATATAGAAAATTAAAAACCGACTTATTGTTAGCATATGGCTTACATTACCAATCACATAGTTTAATTATCACATTTATTTGTATTTATCATTTCAGATAATAGCGATTTATCCTAAATGATGACTAAGAGATATCGCTAAGATTTCCTATCCTAGCCACCATGCAAGGTGTTAGGATCTAGAGCAAATATATCCATGAAGTGGCATCACCCATTGTACTATATATTTGTAGCATTGGAGTGAATGCAATTTGATTATGGCTTTAGCCTTTTTCTTCATATTGCTGCAAGTACACGTTTTAACATGGTATCAGAGCCCGGTAGTTCTTAGGGCCTGAATGAGACTATGGTAGTTGTCCATAACTTCATGGTTTAACGCCAAGGGAGTGTGAGAGCTTGCTGCTAATCAAACAAATTGTTGTTGGATATACTTGAATATGTTGGTGAATGCGAGGAAACGATAGAGTAAGCATATATATGATGTATATGTGCGACCTGTAATTTGTTGCAAACTGGTATAGACATAGATCTAGTAATTCTAATTTGCATTAAGGAACATGATTCTTGTGTTTTAAGTGGCATTGTTTTTCATATAATAGTGTGAGCTTAGTTTTCCTTAAGTACGTCTAGATCTAAAAATTGGCCATATAAACATATATTTTTCTACAACTCCTAGATCTGGTAGTTGAGCCATTCTAATCCATATATCATCAAAGTTATGTTGAATTCCGTGACAAATTAGTGTAGTTTTTTTCAAGGCTCGGCATGTGGAGGGGCAATGACAAAGAGGAGGAACAATAGTTAATCATCAAAGAAATATGATGAGGGTTTAATTCTCACGCTGAGATCTAATTAAATCCACTAATATCAAAATAAGTAGAATCCAGCTAGAAGAGGCATTCGATTTTCGACAGAAGAAAGTCTATATGTTCTATTGGGGATCTAATTTGATCTCATCCACTTCTTGAAATCACACTCTGTTGTATTGATCCACTATTTTAATTGGTAAATTTAATGTTTTGTAGTGATTTTCATGGCTAGAGACCACTGTAGAGCTATGCAAGTGCGAAAATAATCTGAGCAATGGTGAAATGTTGAGTGATCTGGTCATAAATATTTCGCAGTCAAAATTACAGTGGTGCACCCCCTCACGTGATCTAGTGATAGATATCTACTCATCTGGTGATCTCCCTCTGCAATCCACAATGTTTATAATAAGACAACAATTAAGTGCCTCTAAGTGGAGATTTGGTGTGATCTCAGCGATATGGTGAAATTTTGTTGTGGCATTTTGGAGTTTGTGGTATTTCACCTAGGACTCCTACAATACTAAGATCCAATATAAAATCAACTACCTCCAACGATCTCTCTCATCACGAATCTCCTGTGATCTTGTGTCCTTAGGCATCCTCTACGACATCTATGCTTCTATTCATTCAAGAGATCCTCAACTATAGTACTCTATGTTGTTATCTAGTGTCTCCAATAGAGTGATCCGAGCATCCATTGAAGCAGAACAAGGATTGAAACTCCATAAACTCTGAATTATAGTTGGAAAAATGACTTCATGTAAAGAAAAAATATATGTGAGATCGATATGTCGATGACTACCTTAGAAGCCATGTTTTCCTTGTGATTTTGCTTCATATATGTGATAAGCGTATCCCTATCGATAGATCTTGATCAACAATAGTGATCTAAAATATGTGTGATCTAGATTAGTTCGGTGTCTCCAAATAAATCTCCGGCATCCAACTTCTTGCAAGTGACTCCATTATTCAATGATCATGGGTTTCTGGTCCTCCAACCAATGCTTGAGCGTTGTATTTGTCATTCATTTCTAGGCCTTTGGGAATGTGATTTGACTTATCCCACTTTGGTCAGAACCGCAACCTACTCATCAATTCATTGTTCGTCTCCACGGAGTACTGCTTTTTGGCAAAGGTTTTTCACCTTTTTCGATTTTGAAGTTATTACAATGAAAGGATTTGTATCCAATCTCTTTGGATTCTTCTTTTGGAGTTCATGAAATGGCACAGAGAGATAAAATATATATAATATTTTAGGGAAAATAAAATTACTTATAGAGTGGTCACACCTTTTGTCAAAGATGGTAAAATAGTTTTTGAGTTTTCCAAACCATTTTGATCAATTTTTTTTTATAAGAGCATAGAGTAGAAACATTCCATTTTGTAAAAAAGGGGATTGCTAACTAGCATGAGTAATGTCTTAGGAGAAAGTTTTCCAAAATCCAGAGACATTCTTTCTTGTAAAATGGGTCATCAAAAATTTTATTTTGTAAAAGGAGCATGGAGACATTTACAAACACAGAAAAGTTTGAAGGAAAGTTGAGGAACTTGTTATTGTTATTTGAAAAGTGAGGGAAACATATATAGAAAATTGAACATTTTCTTTGGGCTCTTGCCTTAGACCACCCTGAAATTGAATAAGGGGGTTTAAGGACATGGTTGTTGTGGATGGTGGTCATTTTATCGAATGATTATCTTTTGTATCTCAGTTTTGACATGCAAAATTCATACTTTTAATTTTTCATTCAATGATGCACACATGGAGTAAAAGGTTCTAATAACTTGATCATTCAACAAGTACAATAAAGAGCTCAATCAAATTTATAAAAGGAACGATTCTCATTCAATTTGATGAAGCAATGGGCACATCAAGTGCCTAATATTCAAGGACTCAAAACCTCATTCAAGTTGATGAAGCAATGGAAACATCAAGCACCTAATATTCAAGGACTCAAAAATTTATTTTTTAAGTTTACTTGTCTTTTTGAAATCAAGTCAAGTTGAGTTTGTAATTTCCGGGTGTATTCTTAGTTGAACCCAACACCCTCCAATCGTTGAGTCAAAATTGTTGACTTGAATTGTAAAAAGGGAAGAGTTTCTAGAATCCCTTATTTTGTTGACTCAAATTGTAATAAGGACCTACCTGCACTAGGAGGCCTCATTTAGTGTTTGAAATGGCACAAAGTCTTGAATTATTAGAGTTGATGAACACTCTAATAATCACTACTGAAGACAACATTGACATATTGAACAAATCAAATCTTCAATTAGTGATAACTTGTATACAAATGATGCAAACAAAGTTAGACATACTACATATCAAATTAGAACTCTTGAAAACTAAGTTAAAAACAATTAAGAATCATGAGGAAATTGAGAATTTTGAACTAGTTTTTGTTCAAAACAATACTCTCTATGATAATGATGGTGATGATGATAGTCATTCAAATCAATAGTGCACTCAACAACAACCACACAAGAAAACTCCAGATGCAGATGAAGATGAAGTTGTCCAAATTCAACATGAACACATTCAACGATCTCTTTCCAAGCCAATCATTAGACCTTGGGAAGAAATAAAAGTCAACAAAAATCGACATGGTCTAGGATATGACGAAGACAATATCTTGCATATTCCATATTATTAAAAACCAATCCACTTCCAAAGTGATAGATTGATTCGAGAAGTTTTAACTTCACCTATGCAAGTCAAGCATGAGAATGCAAAGTGCTAACATTGTAATCACACTGGTCACATGTAAGATCAATGTTATGATCTCCATCCTTGTCAACATTGAGGCAAGAAGAATCATGCATCAGAAAAATGTTCCAAGAGAAACAAATATTTAAGATTAAATATTCATTATGTGTGGATCAATCCTTAGCAATGGTCATCAACAACTAAGAAATTATATCAGTCTTACCGAATAATTCAATCTTGAGTAAAGACTCATCGTGAAATACATAGCCTTTTGTACCTGACATAAAGAAATATAAATCCAAAGTGGTCCCCTTATGGCATAGATTTAAAGCATGGCCCTCACGGGATGAGATAACATGTGGTTGTTTCCACATGCCCACTTTGAGTTGAAATCAAAATGGTACTCTTATTTAGCTTAGGGGGGGGTAGATCGAGAATTGGAAATGGTTAGTGATCAACCAAAACCACTTGATATAGTGATGATTTGGTTAAGGGTAACCCACATGAAAACCCATTTCTTCTCACCTTTCAAATAACAAAAGGGGGGAATATTAATGATATGTTTTAGACTTCAAGTTTAAAAAAAATAGTCTACAGATGGAAGACTCCAACAAACAATTTCCCAAATGGGAAACAATAGTCTGTAGATGGAAGACTAAAATGCAAGATACATCGGGATGTTGATCGACACATAACAATGTTGATATTTAGAGAGCACTTTAGTGATTCTATTTTTTCAATAATAGTAGAGTGGTGATACTGCATGTTCACCAATTAGCAGAAGATGCCAACCTCTTCTATATAAATCACTTGGCAAATGATCAAATTGTCAAGTAAACAGGGAATGTTCAAACATGGTATCTATTTAATCCAGAATTTCATCTCTCTTCGAGTTCATTTCAGATGAACCATTAAGCATCCAGTTTTGACGGTTTTCGGGCATATTCTTCATTGAAGCACATATGAAGGCTTATGAAATATCCAACATATCATCTTTTGCATTGATGTTTATTGTTTAGTTTATACTGATATAAATACTTGTGATTGAGGGGGGAATTTTATCCCATGGCTTACATTACCAATCGCATAGTTTAATTGTCACCTCTATTTGTATTTCTCATTTAGGATAATAGATATTTATCCTAAATGATGACTAAGAGATATGGCTAAGATTTACTAGCCTAGTCACCGTGCAAGGTGTTAGGATCTAGAGAAAATCTCTCCATGAGGTGGCATCACCTGTTGTATTATATATTTGTAACATTGGAGTGAATACAATTTGATTATGGCTTTATCCGTTTCCATCACAGTGTTTTTGGTGCATGTTTTAACGATTATCCCTTCAAGAATCACGAAGCTTTGCAGCTCCTAGACTTTGCAAACTTCTATAGAAGGTATGTGTTGCTATTATCACACATTGCATGGCCCTTTATTTTGGTCCTTTTAGGAAATAACATATAAGTATTTAGGTGGACACAAGAACAACAATATGCTTTTGAAAAACTAAATATAATACTATGCTTGACACTAATCCTAACAAACGCCTTAGATCATCTACAAGAGTCTTATTAATGAAATTTGGCCATCTGGTCACATAAAAAAGAAGAGGTTCAAAGGGTCTCTTTGTAACATTATAGATATTCCTTATGGACCTTACATCATTTTCAAAAACTTTGTTGGAAATGCATTTGTGTTGGACATAGTACCCTTTTTGTATTTGCATCCACTTTTCTATGTGAATTTGCTACACTGATACAACACCCCTTTGTCGGGAAAATCTACTTAGCACTTAGAAAAACCAACAAACATTGATATATATTTCAATGTACCAAGTTTTCATGCTTCTAGGTGATTCCACTCTTTAGAGTTATCAAGGTGAGACAATACCTCACATATCCAAATTGTTTATCTTATAACAACTTCAAGAAATCCCCCCCATAGCGGGTGCTGAGTGTGGGACAACCAAGTGAAATGGAGGACATACACGAGGCTATACACATGCCCTCCCATGCCAACTATGAGGATGGACACATGCCCACCTAGGTCATACACACGTCCCCGAAAAGCATCATAAATTAGACAAGGCATCCTGTCGATTAACCGCTCCTGTGTGCGCTGGGTCTTGTCTCTGCATCCTGGTCCGGATCTGAGTAATGACCATTAATACCATGGAGAACTCTGAGTGGGGAGGTACACTTTCACTCATGGTAAGAAATGGAAAAAGGAGGAAGCAAGTCCATACATCCTAGGGAGATAGGAGATGATGTTGAAGTTTAGAAGGAGCTTGGAGTATAGCTTTGTGACTCTCCCTCCACAGCACGGTCACAGTTCATGGAAGTTTTTCATCTATTTCACTTGCAGTTGCTGCAAAAATGCCGCCCGCTAAGAGAATTTATATCAGGTGTAATTCCAAACCGACAGGCCCTTCTCTCGGCCCGCCAATGCGGTTCATGCGTGGCATTGTGGGGAAGGCCCGTTGTTTTAAGGAAGAAATCTTGAAGCATGCTCAGGAGGAAATTCAGGACGCGGAAGAGGATGCTCAGGTGTCTCGAGGATACCTATCGGTGAAAAAAAATCAGGAATGAATTTGAAGCTCTAGTTCTGGACCCAGGGAACTACAGAGGTCGCACCACCCTTTACCAATGGACCTTAGACTATCATTGGATGTAGAAATTAGTTCTAGGAAAAACCCTGGCAGAAAAAGGAGAAGCTCATGCAAAAATTATTCTGCAGCAAGATGAAATGGTTGGGTATCTCAAGCAGATTCTCGACAACCAACATCAAATTCCCCACCGTCTCGGCATCGAACTCACCAAGAAGCCCGGTTCTCATGAAGGCCTGATCGGTTTGAACCTTTAGCTCGATTTTGTTTAGACTTTGTCTTTATTTCGGTTTCGATTTGTCACTACAGTCTCTGCTGGTATTTTTGGTTTCTTGGCAACCTAAATTTGTAGTTTGACTGATAGCAATTCTCAAACTCTTTAGTACAGTCTTGTTTCCTTTCGGGCAAGACTACTTAAATTTTGATTTTGGGTCTGTTTTCCCAATCTTGGGAGGGCCCTGAAAAACTCTGTATATTTTTCTAAAGGCAATATAAGGATCTACCCTAACTTACAAAAAAAAAACAACTTCAAGAAATTTTCTCACATATCTAAGATTAATCACACCATAGATAAGGAATACACATAATGGGAATTTTTATTGACCAAGGTGGAGGGATTGATTTACATTATAGCCAAAGTGTATGCTTAGGTGCAATTTTTAAGGTTTTCTTATGCATGAGTTTCCAACAAGTGTTTTAGTAGCACTAATGCCATTTTTTGTTAAGTATTACAATGCATTTTGGTGCTAGTGAACAACAACAAAAGTGCTAATAACAAGCCTTAACTTCGATGATGCACCATTAAGTAAGTGAACCAACTCTAGGGAGTGTTTGTTGACTCAAACCCAGTCGACAAGGGTTCCACTCACTATCGACATCCAACCCGCCGCAATATCCCTGAGCACCAGCCCAGACAGGTTTTACCCCGTCCAGCAACACCTGCAGAGCAGATGAGGTCTCACCCGAGATGTTCAAGGGAGAGTCGACGGAACCATGTTTTCGCTGAATGAAGGAGGATGTTGCGGCTCAATCACTTAACTTATTGTGACATTTCAGAAGTAGATCTATGCATTTTACTCGGACATCATTTATATTCATAGCATCATTCAACAGAAATATTCATCGCAACAATTACAACAGTAAAGCATTAATTTCAGCAAGAAAACATAACACCATTCATATATTGCAACATGCATTACCATAAGAGAATAGAAGATACACAGGGATTTTGCAAAACAGCTCTGTCATGTCATATTAACTCTGCAAAACCCAGATACAATATCTCCGCAAAACATAGATCTCGCAGATAACTCTTGATCTCAAATTACAGACACATATCTCCAAGATCAGATCTCCATTCCCTTCCCCTTCCTCCATCAACACATACGACTCTATGACTATAAATAGGCTTCTGCCTTTACATTGCTTGTCCACTTATTAACAAATTCCTAACCGACGCTTTGAGCAAATGACCCAAAATCTAATTGACATGGTCCAAATGACCCAAAAACCCACATACTGCGGTACAATTGACCCAAAATTACATAACATACGGTCCAAATGACCCAAAACCCGCATGCTGCGGTCCAACCGACTCAACAATACATAAAATATTCTCCTTTGATCCCAGCTTTCCTCCTTATGCGATACCTTCTGACTTGTCGCAGCATCCGCAATGTTGCGATGCTAACTTACCAAACCGCCTGCCAACAAGCCCCCAACACAATCTTGTGGCTCGCCCTCGAGCCATGTCAGCAGGACATGGTGTACTCACTGGTCTTGACTCGGAAGTTTTAGTACTATTGCCGGATTTCGCTGACCTGCTGCAGCAATTTACTTATTGTCATCGAGGTCTGTTGCCAGAGGGTGGTCACACAGGTGTGTGTGTCAATTCTCTGCTTCGCTTCCTGCACCACCTGGAGTGCAGAACCAGTGGCGACATTGAGCTCGGCACCAATTTCCTGAAACTCATCCAACTGTGTAGAGCACTGCTTCTGTTGTTCTTCTGCTTTGGAAACTCGTTGCTGTAAGTCCCTGATATCCGCCTTTTTAGAGACCTGCGCCATTAGTGGCATGGTGCGCAGGGAGGTCTTCAGTGTAGCCAGCTGTTCTTTCGCCTCACGCCGTTGCTTGGTCAACTGTTCGAGCGAATCATCATGGACGATGCTACCCCAGAACAATGCAGTCTCCACTGTGATCCTTGTCGCCTCCTACTCTAACTCGATCGGCTGAGTTGCCAGTTCCTCAATAGAACTCTTCCATTCTGCTACTACCGCCGACGGTGTGGCAGGCTTAAGGGCATGCGTTAACATAGAATTGTCCTCCCGTAACTTGGCTATAACAGTCCCTAGCTTCTGCGCTCGCTCGACCGGATCTAACTCTGCTATTGGCTTGAAGACGTGGTGACAGGATTCATTGATGGCCTCCTCCAACCGCGCTTGAATTGTCCATAAGGCCATTTTTTCTAAGGTCATCCGATCTTGTTCCTTCTTCAGCTCTGTGATCTCAGTAGCCTTCTTGGGCCGGAGGCTCTCCATCGTCTCCTTCAACTCATCAACCACTTCCCATGCTGCCACGACCTTCCCTTTGAGATCCTCAACTTCCTTGCGGACCGCTGCATCCGCCTCCTGTGATCGCACTAGCTGACTCCGTACGTCACTTTCTCGATCCACTAGTTCCTGATGGAAACCTCTTGTATGTACACCAACATTGGTGAGGATAGTGCATTGATATTCACTGTCAAATCTTTAAACTGCTGCAACAATGTCCTGAGAGCTTCATCATCAGTCGACAGAATTTGAACATTCCAGACTCGCGGCTCAGTGTTGATTGCACTGATTTCCTGCACCGCTGTGCTCTCAGGTGCCTTCTTCAAGATGATATCGCACAAGGAATCCAAGCGGGTGGTGACTGCATGGAAACCTTCATCCACCTTCTGCGTCATGGCCCGTGCAGACATATTGGTTTCCTGAGTAACCGTATGAATGAGGCGTCCGAACTGATTTTCCATGGCTGGCGACGCCCCATTGATCGTACCATGCTGATCGCATGCCTTCATCCACCCCTCCTCAATGTCATGGTTAATTTTATTGTCCGTCGGTGTCCTTGTCGATTCTTGGTTTGAGACATGGTGACTTTGCTGTTCCTACGCCGACAGTTGATCGTTTGGGCCTATCGCCAGTCCTCCAGCCTCAATCTCTGCCAACCCCACGGGTTCGCACCATTATGGCGGCCAATTGTTCACAATAGCTTCTAGCGCTTCTGTCGTCACCTTATAAGGGGTCAACAACCACTACTTTCCTGGGTCACATATGACTTGCACATAAATAGCGTGCGGTTGAGTCACAAACACCATAATCGGCTTATACTTTGCCGCGGTTTCCTCAGATAACCGAGGCACCTGTGTTGCTGCATCATAGAGCATCTCCCGATAAAACCAGAACTACAATGCACAACCCCGAAGTCGCTCTTGCTCACGTACCCACCACAAGTTTTGATATCACGCACCCAGACACTCTTTCACGGCTGCAACCTCCATACCTTGGTAAGTGCTGGGATCCTTCCAGGAAACAAGTGCAATCAAAATTAAAAGCCAGCTATACGTGAAGGAGCCCTTCCCAGCTTGGATAGTGACATCATCCTCCACCAACTGGTTCAGCAAAAACAAGGACCACTTCATCTGGACACCTTCCACGCATTGCTTCGCAAATGCCACGATCCTCGAATTGCACTGATTATGTTGATCGCCCTAGACCACTTTGCAGGATAATATCTTGGTGCCGGTGAGAACCGCCTTATTGTTGATGCTGCTGGTGCGATAACAGCGGCCATCCCGTTCCAAGCCATAGCGGTCAACCAACTGCTTCTCCCTCTTTTTATCGTTCTCCTTCCCTCAGAAGTATTGTGATGGGTCTACCCCATCTTTGGGAAACCCAGTAATGCTCGCAATTAGATTGATAGTGACCAAAATCTCTCTATCCCACCACAATGAACCGCGATGGAAACAGGCCAGCAGCTGCTTCATGCAAGCATTAACCTCCATCAATCGCCTGAAATGCGGCATGTTAATGAGGCCCAACAAGCCATCCTGGTTCAACTCCCGTGCCCAGTCTTGAGGAATTGGTGTCCCAGTGATTTGTGACTATGGCACATAGGGGTTCGAGGAAATTTCTAGATAGGCCACCATATCATGATCATCATACTTCAGGCGCATCAACGTCGACACAATATCAACAAAGCACTCCATTACAGTAGGGAGTGCTGGCAGCCTCAATGGATACTTCTGATTTTTGTTCACCTTGCGAGGTGGTGCACCCGGCCAACTAGGGTGGACATACCCAGGGATGTCAACAATAGACAATCCCTCCCATGTAGCGGACTCCTCAATTCTTCGACTAGACTGTCCCACCTTCACTTGAACCTCCCCCACCACCGCAGTGGATGATTGAAGCTTCCGCTTGCTTTGCGGGGACTCAGAATGTTGACTTCCCTGACGCTTCTTGGCGATAAGTGACGCTCCAACCGGCATGTTGGCAACTTCCTCCTCAAGATCTACTTCTTCCTAAACAACAATAGGAATGAGGGGAGACTTTACTTTGCTGGAGATTTCAACCATCTCCAGCTCTCCTGGCATACCTAACTCAGCTCGCCGAAACTCCAAGGGATGGCGCAACGCCACTCACAATCCTAGCTCAGAGCACAACAACCATACTCCGCAATTTCAACTGAACCTTGCCCAACTCACAAGCTGTCTCAATAGTCGGCAACGACACTTTGCAACCCTGCACAATCTTGCACACCTAGAAACTGAATTCTCTAGGTGCCTTCTAACCAGCCTTGACCTGTTCTTATAGCATCCAACCCAATCCTTCATAATCATCACTAAATCCTGCATTAACTTGGACGAAATTCTGTATTAATGACCCAAATCCGTCGTCGATCCTGTCAGCCAATCGGCCATATCCGCCATTAATGCTCATTATTCGACCAAGTGCCATTAATTAACTGTCTTAACTTGTGGCATTTATTTCTCATTTGACCCAGTCGCAACCCTGCCGCTGTCGCAGAATGCTCCTAACTTGCAGCGCAAGCCTCCCTGCTAGTGCATTCTTGTCCTGTCGGTGCATCATCTTGCCACTGAACAACCTGCATTTTTTAATTTTTTTTTTTGCCGATGCGACTCAGGCATCGCGCTGCTCCAAGCCTGACCTGTAGGGCTTCAACCTGCTACCATTAATCAATTTTGGGAGCATTGCCCCATCCAACTGTTGCAACTATACTGCACCTACTGAAGTGATGTTACTGATACGATATGGACCAAGCCAATGCATCTACAATTTTCCTAGGTGTTTCAAAAACTTGTTGTCATACAACAACACCAAGTCACCCTGCTGAAATTGTTTGTTTTTGATGTGGTGATCATGCCAAGCCTTCTAGCGATCCTTCTCCACACTTTGATGGAATCCCACGATAAAGCAATCTTCTTCCATTTGCACTAACTGTGCTAGACATTCTTCCAATGCCGCTGCAACATCCATACCTGTCGCTGCCACTATGCGTAGACTCAGAACGATGTACTCCATTGGCATAACCGCTTCTTGTCCATACACTAGCTTGAGTCCCGTCAACGTTTTACACGTGGTGCGATATACCCACAATACTACTGGTATTTTTAGATCCCAGTCATCGCGGTTCGCATTGCACACCTTTGTCAGCGCATGCTCCAATATTTTGTTGAAAGCTTCCACTGTGCTATTGGCCTGCGAATGATACGGCATGCTCTTCTTGCGCTGTATCTGCAGTTCCTCCGTCAATGCGCTGATAGTGCGATTGAGAAAGTGGCTGCCTTGGTCACTCAACAATATATTGGGGTATCCGAATCGAGTGACAATGTTGTTGAACAAAAACTGCGCGACCGTGGCCGTAGAACAATCCATGACTGGTGCAGCTTCCGCCCATCTTGTCAAATAATCTGTCGCCGTGATGATGTATCTTGCACCAGTGCGCTTCCCAGGTGGGTTGATTGGTCCCATGAAATCCACTTCCCATTTGTCAAATGGTTGTAATGTGAGCTGAGGCATCTCATCCCTCTTGGATGGCTTTCCGGTTCACTAACAAACATCACGGGACTACTCATAGTCTGTCGCATCATTGTGCAGCGTGGGCCACCAGAGCCCCGCACAAAGCACCTTCCTGGCAGTCGCACGACCGCCATAGGGCCCTCCAGCCACTCCTGCATGTGCTTCTACCAAGATATACCCCTGCTCATGAGGAAAAACACAACGCCGCAATATCTCATCTGCGCCCAATTTGTATAACTCGCCTGCAATGAGATGGAAATCTGCAGCCTTTACTACCAACTACTTCTTCTGACTAGTGGTGAACTCTTCTGGTGCAGTACCTGTTAACACCCAAAAAGTGCTCACTACCTCATCTACCCCATTACATGACTCATTTGTCCATATTTCCTACCATATTTGCCTCCAAAACCTTAAAATCCCATTAAAAATCCTCCAAAAGGCCACAAAACCATTAAAAAGGCCTCCAAAAGGCCAAAAAACCCCTTTTCCCCCAAAAATTCCTCCCAAATAGCAAAAGCCCTCTAAAAAGGGAATAAAAAATATAAAAAGAGAGGAAAAAGAGGAAAAAAGGAGGAAAAAAGGAGGAAAAAACCCTATACAACTGACCTAAACCATATGGTTCCCAAAGCACATGTTTAGAATAATTACCATTTTAATGTATTGTCTTTCATTTAATGTTTTTCTGAACTGCTACTAAGGAGTCCCTTATCCTTAGTAGGTGCTCATTTGCACAAGCTGGGGTGAAAACCCTAGCTACAGTTTTGGCGACTCTCTTTGTGTTCCTTTGAATTTTTGGTTATAGTTTTTAAAGTTTTAAACATTTTTTAATTTTCTGCAATATTTTTCTGTTCGGCTGTCCCTTTCGGCTGCCGTAAACCGCATCTTTTACCCCCTGCAGTTGCGTTCCGACCGCGTCTTTCAGGCGTTTACCTGCGATAAGACCGCGGCTCTCAGACTGTTTCCAGCGACCTACCGGCGGTTTTCAGTCTGTTACCTGCGATCCGACCATGGCTATTAGCTTGTTCGGAGCGATCCGACTGCAGCTATTAACCCTTTTTCCGTGGCCCGCTTGCAGCTTTCAGCTATTTTTTTGCAACCCGCCTGCATCTTTCGGCCTTTTTCCCGTGTCCCACTTGCGGCGTTCAGGCATTTTTCTACAACCCGCCTGTGTCTTTTGGCCTTTTTCCCGCGTCGGGCCTGCGGCTTTCAGACATTTTCTTGTAACCCGCCTGCAGCTTTTGACCTGTTTCTCGCGGTCCGACTGCATCTTTCAGCCAAAATCCCGCAACCTGTCCGCGATTATTGAGCTGTATCCCGCGGTCCGACCGCACAGATTTGCCCCAAACCCGCGGTCTGTTTTCTGCACTTTTTTCCTGTTTTGAACCCAGCACTTTGCTGCAAAATTTTCTGCACTTGCACAGCCATCTGTCCTACCTGCAGCCATCCTTCCCTACAACCTTTTCTGCAGTTTTATTTATGTTCCATTTACAGAATATTTTTTAAATTTCCACATTTTAATTGAAAAAGAGAAAATTTTGCATTTCAAAGTTTAAATTCAATATTGTTATTTTTAGTTAGCAAGTTGCCCACCCCGTGGCACTTTTTATTTGGGTTCATCATCTCACACGCACATACTCTGTCACCTAATTCAAGTGAGCCTTAAAAAAATACTTAACACAACCAACATTCTAATCCCACTTGGGGAACACATAAGAATTTTTGTAGTTAGGTAGGATCGGGGGGATAGGCATCCAAATAACACCCCTCAGTTGCTTACACTTGAGACATAGCTGTTGTCCATTAGGGAACCAAAATCCCCTAGTATGTTTTGGCACGGTCACAACCAGTTTATCAGAGGGCCTCTCCCCTAGGAGGGTTGAAGTTGCCAGACTGGTTCCTGAGGCCTGAGTGGAATACCGCAATCCATTCAGTAACCGAAGGCTACCTTTCGCAGTTCTCGGGGTATCACCCGTATGGGGATATGGCGGCGATAGAACCAAACGGTAGATTCACCTTTTCTGGACGTGTCATGAACGGGGTATCTTAGTTACCTTTCTTCTAGGATTGACTACCCGGTGTCCCTCCCGGTAGGGGGATATCTTTAGCCACTTGGCTATACTATCCATATTGTCTGACTTGGATTTCATCACCTTGCAGAGGATATGTCTAGTTGAGTCGGAATACTATTTAGTTACGTGTTTGCATGCTCCCTTACCTCCTTTTGGTCTAGCGAGTCCACTATTTTTATTTTTTAGGAAACATGCTGCTTGTTGGTATTCTGACTATTTTTGTTGATACTCCACTTATTGTAGCACAACTGTTACAGTAAGTGTTTTGAGTTGGTTGTTGGCCTAAGTACCATATTTTTGAGCTCTCCTTCTACACACTCGGTTGCATTAGGGTTTTTGAGCTATTTTTCACTCAACACAACCCCCAGATATTTGACACCATCTGTCACCATTGAGTCCCCGAGACATTCTCGACACCTCTGGGGCGAGCCCCCACAGCACGGTTCACTTGACACCACCCGTCATAGACATAGATCTTCATCACTTGATACCACTCATCATAGATCTCGAGCCTTGTCACTTGACTCCGCTCGTCAACGACATATAACTCCGTCACCCGAGCTAGACGCCCCTTATTGTACCTCTGATTCTGAGGCAGAGTCCGAGAACCCCATTTACACTGCACCAACCAGCCCCATGGCTGGAGTGAATTCCACCCCTTTCTTTGTAGGGACCATTGGTGGAGCATCCACCACCACACCAGCTACCACACCTGCTTTGGGTATGCCCTCGATGGGGCGCAGGACCGTCCCATACCACTTTCGTTCCTCCACTTGGGGGAAACATCCCGAACCCAGCCCCTCCACTTGGGGGCATTGGCCCCACCATGGTCACACCCATGTCACATCCTTCTACTAGTTTGCCATTCATGGCTAGCCTCAACCTTCTTGACCTAGCTAGACTGACTAACGATCCCATCAGACACGACCCTGCGTGGCCTCACATGCCTACCAAGCTCCCCTCCGACATCCCTAAGTTTGAGGGCAAGGCAGGTGAAGACCCCCAGAACCATATTATGTGCTTCCATCTATGGTGTTCCTCCAACTCCATAGTGGATGACTCTGTCCGCCTCCGTCTGTTACAGCGCACCCTCACTGGCTTTGCAACTAAGTGGTACATCGAGCAACCCCATGGGACCCATGCCACCTTTACTTCCCTTGCCTCGACCTTCCTGCAGTTCTTTCAGTTACCTATCCGCTATGACGCAGGAGTTGAGATCCTACTGTCTTGCAGATAGAACACGACTACCCACATCACTGACCACATTCATGAGTGGCGTTGATGCCACAGCCTCTGCAAAATCAAGTTAGATGACCGTATCTTCTTAGATTGGTTTCTAAAATTCGTCCTTCCTGTCATTGCCAAGGATGTGGCATTCGAACGACCCTAGTCTAAAGAAGAGGCCATCCTCAAAGCCCATCAATTTGACCTCATTTACGCCCAGTCGAGTTATCTATATGCCATCATACCTGATGCCCCTCACAGTGATTCCTCCCAACACGATGCGCCGGGGGCATCCCATGCCGCAGACGGCATCATTGGCCGTGTTGCATCGCATCGCCAACCCTTTTCCATAGCACGTCCTAGCCATGGCCCCGACCTTTCGCGGACTACCTCTCAATCTGGAGAAACCAATTCATATGCTCCTATGGCACATCACCACCATTCCCATGGACCCTCCTGTCCAGCTCAGTGCTTTGGTCATGCGTCCCCCGCTTATGCCCCCCCGGTCGCACCCCAGCCCTATTACCACCCATAGGCTGCACCAGCTCCTGTGTCTTCTCAAGCCCAACCTGCTTATTACCCACCATAGGTAGCCCCTGCGGTAAACCCACAACCTATTCCACAGACGTATCAGCAACCCCCCCAAGGTTCAGCACCTGCGCAGCCTCGACCTACTTATTATCCACCGCAGCCTGCTCCTGCACCTGCACAACCCCAGAACCCACCTGCTACCCAAGGGCAAGTATACGCCCAATAGAATCTGCAGCAAACCCAAAACAACCAGCGCTAACAGGGCCAGCAAAACCATGGGAACAACCCCCCTCCAGACCAAGGTGGTCAACCTCCCAATCCACCAAACAACAATAACGCGGCACCTGCCAACCAGAACCCTGATCGGCCGCCCAAGTAGGCCAAAAATACTAATTTGCAAACAAACCATCCTTGTTCTATTTGCGGGGTCTATGGCCACTATACACATGCTTTCCCACATTTGGAGTGAGCTCGGCAACTCTGGACTGATGATGCTCATTGCCAAGGGCACGCGGCTCCTCAGGCGCTACCCAACCCCCCACCACCTCAGCATCAACCTTTGGTGCTGCAAAACCCCTTACCAACCCAAGGCGTAGTGAACACTCAACTGTTGGCTCCCCCTCAAGGAAATGCACCACCACAACAACAGATCACTTATGCCGCTCCTGATCAACCCATGATAGACTCAGGTACCCACCACTTGTTGATGATGTCATCCGTTGATGTCAACCTCCAAACCCATCGGAACCAATATGGCTCCACCCTTGAAGCCTCTCTCGTTGATAAAAACACTAACGCTCATGCCACTGATCAGACATTACATATAGCTCCGGCTCCCCTCGATGGTTCCCCCAAAGCAACTCACTTCCCACTTCGTCGCATCAACAATAACCCCAATGCTCGCGCTGCGTCAAATTACAGCATTGTAGATGACTTAGCCTAGTCTCCCGCAGCCATGTCTAGATTAGAAGTCTTAAAAAACCGTCCTTCACAGCATAAGACTTTGCTCTCCGCCATTGGTGCTATTGACCCAAATGATTCACAACTGATGGCTTTCTATTTGGACCAGTCCGAACCACGCCTGCCTTCCACTTTAACGTTCCAAGTTTCTGTTTCCATTCAGAATCTTGTCATCCATCGGTGCATTATCGATGAAGGTGCCTCTATATGCGTTATGTCCACATTCGTTTGGCAGAAGTTGGGATCCCCTACTCTCCAGCAGTCCACCGCTGTGTTGCGAGCCTACGACGATCGTTTGGCTCAACCCCAAGGTCTCTTAGCTAATGTCCCTGTCCAGTTGGCTGGTAAAACCGTGCTCATTGACATAGAGGTCATCAATGCCCAACTTGATTATAACCTCTTACTTGGCCATAGCTACATGTATGCCATGCGGGCGGTTGCCTCATCCATTTTTTGTACCATGATTTTCCCCCATGATGGACGCATGGTCAAGGTCAACCAACTCACCTATTACAATCCCAATGCCCCCGCTGCACCCGAAAATGTTCTCCCCATGGTTGAACAACCTGTTTGTGGTGCAACTACCTCGTTTGTTTCCTCCGTGGGACTCGGACTTTACTCAGATACGCCGATGAACTCAACATTCCAATCCATTCCACCCCCGTCACCCACGACCGAAGTATCTGATCTATGTACCCTTTCCCACAATCACAAACACCCAACAATCAACCGCCCTTGTTACCCAAACCACCATTGGTACCTAGTCACATTGGTGTTACACCCATCCACACAATCCCCTTCCTATTCCCTCCCTCGGGCATAGTAAGCACCCCGGTTATGGCTACTCTTAGCCTCCTCGGGTTAACCTTAGGATTATGCGTGTGGTATATTTCGCCTCCCCTTCCCCCGCCGACACCAAATGTCGTCCTACAACCGGTGCAACCCATTGCCACTACTAGTCAACCACCTCCCGGTGTCACTACCCCTTCATCATCTACGAATCCCCCCCCTCTTATCAAGCACACTGGGGGCAGAGGCCCACAACCATACACTGTTGTACCCCTGCCCAAAACAGTTAAACCCCCCCCCATGTTTCGTGCTCCCCCCAAATGCTCGTTGTGTGATGAGTTAGGCCATCCGACTCATCAATGTCCACAATTACCTACATTACAGGAACACATGCAAATGCTTGACGATGATCCCAACATCTTGGTTGTCGAACTTGATCCAACCCCTAAGCCTCGTGATAAATCACTGCGTACCAACCACCCTTGTGCGATATGTGGTATTTACGGCCATTACTCATATCACTGTCCTGATCTCCCAGATTACAGAGCAGCTCTCTATGAGATGAATAATTTGGACCTTGAGACAGCACCCCCCACAATTGAGGAGATACACCCCCCGGTATCATCCTCATCTGGAGAAATTAACACCATTTATATGATCTCTTCGACTACCACTCCCTCGTCAACCGATTTGACAACGCAAAGTTTCCACAATGATGAGGAGATTCTAGAGGCTCTCACTGCCCCGGATTATCCCTGGGAAGACATGCACCATCGTTGCTATTTCCTCCCAAAAGACTCCTCCTCTATCACAGCTACCCAATTTGCGGTTGAGTCCAAATATTTCCTTCCCACCAAAGTCAATTGGTTTAAAGAGCCCATTCCCACTCCCAATGCCTTCGAGGAAGGTAACATGGCCAACATCTCACCCACAATCCAAATTGATATCGCTGCCCCAAGAGGTGCCCCTGAACTCATCACTTTAGGAGCCTCCTGCAGTGAATATGAGATCAGAGAGTACAAGAAACTTTTCCAAGAGTTCTGTGATGTCTTTGCATAGTCCTACACCGAAATGCCTGATCTTGACCCCACTATCATCGAGCACCACATTGACACCTCTGAGTTAGGGGGCATAATAGATTACCTCGACCCTGGGATAGGGGGCATGATCAATCATTTTGACCCTACACCATCACATCTATCTCAGCACATCCATGACCCCCTTGTTCAAACCAACACATATGTGATCCACAATCACAAACCCCATGCACATGGCATGGGGGCAGGTCATTAACGCTGCTCACTTTTTTCACATTTGTGATCTCAACCATTTTTGAGGTCACATATCACTTGTATATTTGATTTTATACACCTAGTTATTTCATTTGACCATTCCGGAGTCCTTATGACCTCCGTTTTTCACACCATTTGCACTGCCAGATTCATATTTTCGTGCTCGTGATGATGCTTGAGATCATTTCTCGCTCTCACCAGGACCAATATCAACATTGTGTCTCGACACCTTGTCGCCTCGGTTTGCGTGCCACATCGACCGTAGCCCATTTTTGATATACCTTATATCATCAGATTCATTTTTTCGAGCCCGTTATGATGCTTGAGATCATTTCTTGCTCTCACCCCCATATTTTTTCAGGTATTTTTCCAAATCGCCCCCCGTCACCTCGGTTTGAGTGCCACATCGACCGTTATCCATTTTTGACACTTTTTATATCACCAGATTCATCTTTCCGAGCTCATGATGATGCTTGAGATCATTTCTCACTCTCACTTGGTACAGTTTCAACATTGTGTCTCGACACCTTGCTGCCTCGGTTTGCGCACCACATCGGCCACCATCGGATTGTTCCACTTTTTTACATGAGCCATTCACTCCTGTCATACTGCAATTATTTCGTTATTTTGCCACCATTCATTATCCCGCAAGGAGGCCCACCAGTGTTCCCCCCTACCCTTGTTCTTAGTCATCATAAATGTTCCTTGATTGAGCACTTCCTCTTTGCCTGGCCATTCCTTTTGTTCGGTATAATTTTATCCCTTTTTCGGGCCGGACAAGTCCTTTACGAAAAAGGCACTTACGGAGTTTCTGTTAAGCTCTTTTCTGACTCCTAAAATAATGAAAAGATCGCCGAGCAATCTTGCTTCCTTTCATGCTCGTTAAAGTACCTAAAAGGGCGTCTATCTGGTATAAGTTTAACCCTTTTCCGGACCTGGTAGACTACTTACGAAAAAGGAATACTCTAGTCACATCGGCTAGAAGTGTTCTTCATTGCATCCTTTTATGCTTCTTCGGGCCTTGGAGACTAACACACGAACAAGCAACCCCCTGGAGTCTTCTTATCGCTTTTAGACTCTCTAAAATTGAAAGCAATCACGAGCATGAACTGTCCTGGGCTCGTACAAATTCACACGACAATACCATTCCATTATTTCAGAGTCTTCTTATCGCTTTCAGACTCCTTAAAATTGAAAGCAATCACGAGCATGAACTGTCCTGGGCTCGTATAAATCTACACGACAGTACCATTTTACACACACTTCTTCTAGTTTCTTAACCCATGAAGAAGTCCCCCCGTGCCTCATGGCACTATGATCGATCATCTCGGAAGTACCCCCAATCAGGTCGCCTTTGTTCAGAGTAGTCTGTAGTCTCCTGCCATTTTACACCAGCTTGAGTATCACTCATCCCAGTCACTATCCTTGATCCAATACAGCTATGATCCCTTTCCCACCAGTTAGTTTCATATGCTGCCCGATCGTCCCCGCCATCATACTCTGAATAAAGGAAGTTTGACTCCACCCACTCTACTTTCCCAGTTATCCCCCACAGTATGTCAGTCCTACCATCAGTAATCTCACACTTCGATTCTCCACCTCGCTCTCCTATCAAGCAAAACATCATTGCCTTGCTAGTTGCAGGTCTCCCTTTGTCGACGACAGCCCCTCTATTCCAGAGGATAGACCTAGAGGTCCCTGCGCCTTGGACCCATCACCATTTGTGGTGAATGCCTACAGACCATTTTGAGAGGAGTCATCATTGCCTCTTCGAATGGTTGTTTCTCACATGCTCGACATCAACACCTTGATCGCATTGTTGAGACTCGCGCAGGGGTTATATCCCGTCAGTTATTGGTCGAAGACCCCGGATTTCCCCCAACTCTAGCACATTGGTGAGTCACTTCGGAATGCCCAGTTATATGTTCCCGTGGATGTCCGGGTTGCATAGACGATTGTATTCGGAATCCATCCAGTTATATGCTTCCTTGAGTACCCAGTTCAGTGTACCATTGAGGGTATGACTCCCCGTCACTATGATCCAGCAGCTCATCAGTTCCTCTGGTACCCCACTCAGCAGCACTGTAGTTATTCCAGTGTACCAGTTCTTCAGCTCAGACATGGTCAGCCCAGCAGTATGTCCCAGATTTGTGTCCCCTCTGGACCCTTATGATGTACACAGTGTTTCTCTATGTATCCTACAGGTCCCCCTTTTCGGGCCTCACAGTTATTTTTTATGTATCTTGATGCGAGCATGGGTATGCCCGCCTTGTCCATATATTGAGATTCTTCCTCATTCATTATTTGAGGCCATGTATATTTCAGGTACCCATATTTTGGATCCCATTGTTATTATTGATACGAGCATGGGAATGCCCGCCTCGTCCATTTGTTCAGATTATTCCTCATTCATTATTGAGGTCATGTACTTTCAGTTTTTGCATTTTGTTCAGGACCGTTGTTCCGGGCTCTAGTTTGTTTCTTCTCTTCTCCACACCCCAGGAAAACCATACAAGACTTATGATGTCTATCGGCCATATGATGAGATCCTGCCCTCACACATCAGGGGGCAATCTGTTAACACCCAAAAAGTGCTCACTACCTCATCTACCCCATTACATGACTCATTTGTCCATATTTCCTACCATATTTGCCTCCAAAACCTTAAAATCCCATTAAAAAGCCTCCAAAAGGCCAAAAAAGCCTCTAAAAGGCCACAAAACCATTAAAAAAGCCTCCAAAAGGCCAAAACCCCCTTTTCCCCCAAAATAATCCAGAATTCCTCCAAAATAGCAAAAACCCTCTAAAAAGGGAATAAAAAATATAAAAAAAGAGGAAAAAGAGGAAAAAAGGAGGAAAAAACCCTATACAGTTGACCTAAACCATATGGTTCCCAAAACCATGGGCCAGCACTGCACCACTAAAAACCTATAAATAGGTGATGGAGGCCTCTCATTTCATATCCACAGTCAAATATACCCTTACTCTGCCAAAATCACTCTTGAAACCCTAGCTCACCCTTGAGCTACTTTCACCCTTGAGTGCCCGTTTTGGCCCATTTCCAACCCTTTGGAGAAAGAGAAGGAGCAAAGATGGAAGTTTGGAAGCAACCCTCCTGGAATGCTGCAAGAGCTCCACCAACCTCTACACCTAAGGTAATAATCAATGCAAAAAACCTTTTTTAATATCTTGTCTTTTTTGTTTTATGCACATGTTTAGAATAATTACCATTTTAATGTATTGTCTTTCATTTAATGTTTTTCTGAACTGCTACTAAGGAGTCCCTTCTCCTTAGTAGGTGCTCATTTTCACAAGCTAGGGTGAAAACCCTAGCTACAGTACCTATCGCCAAAAACTGAATAATGTCTTCAAAGTAGCCATCAGCTACTTCAACCTTAAACAGTTGCGCATCAGGCAACTCGTCTTCAATGTTAGTTGGATCCTCACCTATTTCAATCTGTGACAGATGATCAGGGCCAACATTCAACCGCCTTGGCTTCACAATCACTTCAAAATAAAACTCCTGAAAAATAGTAGCCATCGACATATCTTCCCCCCCAACACAGGCTTATTGACCATGCATTTCAATGCAGAGTGGTCAGTGAACATCTTAAAATGTCCTCCCAGTAAGTAATGTCAAAACTTCTGCATCACATACTCCATCTCTAGGCCTTTCCTCTCCATAGTGGTATAGTTCCTTTCTGCTGATAACAAATTCCGACTGGTGAAAGCGATCGGGTGATCTAGTGTTGGTTGTGAAGCCAGATCTTCTAGTCTCATAGATGATATTGTATCAGCCGTGTTTGTACCCCAGTTTTATATGATATGTAGGTGGACTGTACAGTCACCCCAGCAGGTTTGATGAGTGCATTGGGTAAGCTGTATGAAAAACCCTCGGCCTCCAACAAGGTGTTTCTAATGAAGCGTTTATTTAATATGAAGATGTCTGAAGGTGGATCTGTTACTGATCATTTAAATGAGTTTAATACGGTTAGAAATCAGCTAAGTTCTGTAAGTGTGAACTTTGATGATGAGGTTAGGGCTCTTCTAATCTTGTGTTCATTGCCAAAAAACTGGAATAGCTTGGTCATGGCTTTAAGTAACTCTGTCTCTGGTTCAAACAACTTGAAATTTGATGATGTTATTGGTGTTATTCTTAGCGAGGAAATGCGAAGAAAAAGCACAGGTGAGACATCAGGTAATGCGTTGACCATGGAGAGCAGGGGAAGACAAAAGGAGAGAGGAAAGAGCCAAGGTAATCGTGGAAAGTCTAAAATGGGCAGATCGAAGTCCAGACTGGGAAAGATAGAGTGCTGGAACTATGGAAAGAAATGACATCTGAAGAAAGATTGCAAATCTCTAAAGAAGAAAGGAGATGCACAGAAGGAAACTACCCAAGAAGCAAATGTAGCAGGTGATGTGTTACAAGATGCTTTGATTCTTGCATTAGATAATACTAGTGATTATTGAGTAGTAGATTTAGGAGCTTCATGTCATGCTACACCCCATAGGAAATACTTTCATGAGTATGTTCCTGGCGACTTTGGACATGTTTTATTGGGTGATGATGAGCCATGTAAAATTGTTGGAATGGGTAAGGTATGGATAAAAGTTAAGAATGGAACTAATTGGTTGTTGAAAGAAGTTAGGCATATTCCTACTATGAAAAGAAATTTGATCTCAACAGGGCAGTTGAGAGATGGAGGCTGTCTATCTACATTCGGAGAAAAGTGGTGGAAGATCACTAAAGGATCAATGGTGATAGCAAAAGGAGACAGAGTAGGTACGTTGTATTTAAGTCCTCATAATACTGACCATTCTATCTCTTTAGCTTCCACAGGAACAAATACAACATTGTGCCATCATAGGCTTGGCCACATGAGTGAGAAGGAGATGCAGATTCTCCACTCAAGGAAGTTGCTGCCGGATTTGAAGCAGGTAAGTTTGGAATTTTGTGAAAACTGTGTTTATGGAAAACAGAAGAGAGTCAGATTTCTCAGGGTTGGGAAACAGAAGATGAATGAAAAATTAGAGCTTGTGCATATAGATGTATGGGGACTTGCTCAGGTACAATCTCTTGGTGGCTCTCATTATTATGTTACATTTACTGATGATGCAACTAGCAAAACTTGGGTTTATTGCATTAGACAGAAATCTGATGTGTTTGCTACTTTTAAAAAGTGGAAAGCTTTGGTTGAGAATGGGACAGGAAAAAGATTGAAGTGTCTCAGATTTGATAATGGAGGTGAGTACTGCGGCAAGGAGTTTGATAGTTACTTTTCATACCATGGGATTCGTAGAGAGAAGACAGTCCTAGGAACACCACTGGAAAATGGTGTGTCAGAAAGGATGAACAGAACGATCATGGAGTGTGCAAGGTGTATGAGACTGCATGCAGGGTTGCCCTTATAGTTTTGGGCAGATGCTGTAAATACTGTTGTTTATTTAATAAATAGGGGACTTTCAAGTGCTTTGGATGGTGGTATTCCAGAGGAAGCATGGACAGATAAAAAGGTAAACTACTCATTTCTGAGAATGTTTGGTTGTGAAGCATTTGTCCATATTGATAAAGAAAATAGAACAAAGCTTGAAGCTAAATCCAAGAAATGTACCTTTATTGGATATGGGGTTGATGAATTTGGTTATCGTTTATGGGATTATGAAAATAACAAAATCATCAGGAGTATAGATGTGATATTCAATGAAAAGGTCATGTATAAAGATCAGTTGCAAAGAAAGAAACAGGAAAAGGAAAACACAGAGTACATAGTGCTTGATGAAATTAAAGAAAATGAAGTTCCGAAGGTGCTAGAACATCAAGAGCAGCAGCAAGTACCTGAAACTCCTGCAACTGTAAGAAGATCTACCAGGTTAAGTAGACTCCCTGAACGATACTCTCCTTCAATGTATTATTTATTGATGACTGATTCTAGTGAACCAGAATGTTATGAAGAAGCAATGCAGGTGGAAACTAGAAAGAAGTGGGAGCAAGGCATGAATGAGGAGATGGACTCATTGGTAGGAAATCAGACTTGGGATTTGGTTCAGTTTCCTGCTAGTAAAAGAGCATTGCAAAACAAATGGATTTACAGGTTGAAGGAAGAAGAAGGAGGTAAGAAGCGGTACAAGGCCAGACTTGTTGTAAAGTGGTTTGCACAGAAGAAAGGTATAGATTTTGATGAAATATTTTCTCCTGTTGTTAAGATGACTTCAATTAGGACTATCTTAAGTCTAGTGACGGTAGAAGATTTGCATCTTGAACAGTTAGATGTAAAAACAACCTTCCTCCATGTGGATTTGGAGGAATAAATATATATGCAGCAGCCACAAGGGTATGAGGTCAAAGGTAAGGAGGATCTGGTATGCAGGTTGAAAAAGAGATTGTATGGCTTGAAGCAAGCTCCAAGGCAGTGGTATCTAAAGTTTGACAGGTTTATGACAGAACAAGATTATAGTAGATGTCATTCTGACCACTATGTTTATTTCAAGAAGCTAGACAATGGAAGATATATTATCTTGTTATTGTATGTGGATGACATGCTTGTTGCAGGGTCTGACATGCAGGATATAAATGTACTCAAAAGGAAGCTAGCTAATTCATTTGCGATGAAGGATTTGGGTGCTGCAAAGAAAATCCTTGGTATGAGAATAATGAGAGACAGGAAAAATCACAAATTGACATTGTCTCAAAGTGAGTACATACAAAAGGTGTTGGAGAGGTTCAAAATGCATAATGCAAAACCTGTAAGTACACCTTTGGCTAGCCATTTCAGTCTAAGTAAGGAAATGTGTCCCAAGAAACAAGAAGAGATAGATTATATGTCCAAGATTCCCTATCAATCAGCAGTTGGCAGCTTGATGTATGCCATGGTGTGCACAAGACCAGATATTGCACATGCATTGGGAGTTGTGAGCAGATATATGAACAATCCAGGTAAAGAACATTGGATGGCAGTACAGTGGATTCTCAGGTATTTGAGAGGTACTACCACTGAGGCATTATGTTTTGGAGGTTCAGAGACTGTTCTACAGGGATATGTTGATGCAGATATGGCAGGTGACAAGGATAGCAGGATGAGCACCACAGGGTATGTGTTTACTGTAGGTAGAACAATAGTAAGCTGGATTTCGTAACTACAGAAGGTTGTTGCACTTTCAACAACAGAAGCAGAGTATGTTGCCATTACAGAGGCTAGTAAAGAGATGATTTGGTTGCAGAGGTTTATGGAGGAAGTGGGTAAGAAGCAGAACGATAGTAGGTTATGTAGTGACAGCCAGAGTGCCATTCATCTTGCAAAGAACTCATCATTCCATTCCAGGACTAAACATATACAGCTCAAGTACCATTTCATACGCTCTGTTCTGGAAGATGAACTGTTGAAGCTGGAAAAGATACATACTAGCTAGAATCCTTCAGACATGTTCACAAAGGTAGTGACCAGAGAGAAAATGAGTTCGTGCTCGGTTTCAGTTGGCCTTCTAGCATGAAGGTGAAGAGGAGAAATTTTCCAAGTACAAGTCCAGCAAGTGCAGCAGCGGTGGAGTTGCTGTGATCATTCTCCAAGTGGGAGATTGTTGGTTGTGGAGCCAGATCTTCTAGTCTCATAGATGATATTGTATCAGCCATGTTTTCGCCAGCTGTTTTGTGGGCCCATGGTTTTGGGTATCCCGTGGTATTTTCCCATTGTATTTTTCTTATAAAATAAAGACATTGTAATACGGCTAGGGATGATGATGTATTAGGTTTTATGCATTGTAAAGATCTCTGAGATCAGGAGAGAGACTGTGAAACAGAGAAGAGGAAGTGCAGCGGTTGTGCTGCAGGTTGTATCCCTTCACCTTGTTGGACGGTAATAATAATAAGGACTGGAAAATTCAGTGTGGACGTAGCCCAAGTTGGGTGAACCACGATATATCTGTGTCTCTCTTGTAATGTGTATGTGTGATTATATTTGCATTTCTGTTTATTGTTATTTCTCTGCGATCCTATTTTTCTAACATCTAGATCCCCCTCTCTTGGATGGGAAAGCACCACTCCCAGTGCGATCGATGATGCATCGACGTGGACATGAAATTCCTTACTCCAGTCCGGAAATACCAGTATCGATGCCGAAGCCATTTTATCCCTCAGCATCTCAAAACTATCTTGACATTCGGGGCTCCACTGAAATACCGCATCTTTCTTCAATAGCTTCTCCATAGGGGTGGTGATCGCTGCATAACCCCTGATGAACTTGTGATAGTACCCGGTGTGGCCCAATGTCACTCTCAACTGCTTAACAGTAGTTGGCGGTGTCAAGATCAAAATGAGCGCAATCTTTGCTGGATCAACTAACAATCCTTGCTTGCACAAGATGTGACCCAGGAGTATGCCAAATGGTGCAGAAAAGATGCACTTCTTTAAGTTCAGCAATATATGATGTTGTCGACAGTGCTCTAACATCAATCGCAGGTTTTCCAGATGATCGCGGACCAAACCATAGACCGTCCAGTAGTCCATGTATACCTGTAAAAATTTATGAATGAAATCCTTGAACACCGCAACAACGACCCGCGAAAATATCGCAAGGGCATTTTTCAACCCAAACAGCATTACTGTGTACTGAAAACAACCCCATTCTATCACAAAAGTCGTCTTGTGGCGATCTTCCTTCGCAATGCGGATCTGATGATAGCCCGAGAACCCGTCCATGAAAGAATACATCTCATGACTGCCCACACCTTCGAGTACTTCATTGGTAAACGGTGTCGGAAAGGGATCATGCAAGCAGGCGTCTTTCAACTTCCACAGGTCAACACAAATGCGCACCTCTCCAGTCTTCTTGTCCTGCACCACCATAGGAATGATCCATTCTGACTCCTCAACTAGTTCAATAATACCAACATCCAACATGCGATCAAGTTCTACATTGACCCTCTCCTCATGGCACGGATTCAGCCGGTAGGGTTGCTGCCTAATTGGTTTAGCATCTGGTTTTAACGGGATCTTCATCTCCCCTAAATCGCCCAAAATACCTTTCATCTCAGAGAACTTTGTAGGGGACAGGTTCTGGAATTCATGCAGCGAGTCAGTGACCTTTCCCATCATCTCATCATCCCAATAATCTCCAACATTCGTGATATTGGGAATGGTCTCCGTCCCAATATTGATCTTACGAGCTTCAAGGGATGACTGATTGGGTCACTTGGCGCATTAGGTGGTACCACATCGTGACTTCCTTTAGACTCCAGAATATTGACATTGTGCGGATCGTCACCATATTCAGACCCACCAATGATATTATAACATTCCATCATGGATTGCATCTGGCAGTGCGTATGTGGATCTGCAGGATATGCCACTGGAACAACCTTCAGAATCACATCATGAATGATCTACAGAGCATTATGGACATCCGGGCTAGGATCGGAAAAACTGAATGTATGAGTACAGCAAACTGTCAACTCCAACCAAGTAGTGATTTGTCCTTGCAATTCTGCTGCAGTATACCATGACCGTGGCATTTCGTCCAAAGTATGGATAAATGCGTGGACCCACTCATCTCTTGGTCGCAATGCCCATAATGTTTGACACTCCATCAAATGACTTCCAGGGTTATGCCGACCATCTTATTTACCTGTATGGTAAACCTCGGTATCGCCGAAGAGAACCATCATCAATCTCTTGCATTGCGGCCATCCGTTGATTGATTTCTTATGTGTCGCCCACCAATGTGATGGAGCAGCCTTCAGTGCTTCCTCCAATGCTAGCAGTCATTGTGGTTCGAAATCTCTTTCCTCTAACTCTGCCAGAAATTCAGACAAACCAAGCATCCCTTCGTATACTGGTAGTGTAACCATTTCAGTCGCAATGCGGCATAACGATTGCGTGACTAACCTGCACTTGTGGAGTGACACCTCATGCAAGCGGTTCTGCTAATGTTCTAACATGTCATCAGAATCGAAAGACGCAGAGCTGTCACTGCGCCATCCCAGTTCACCGTTGGTAGTCGGATGAATGTAATCTTCAGAAATATTGAATGCACGGTCTCATCCACTGGGATCTTCATCCTTCACTGGCTTAATGTATCTACGTCCTTCAGCCGGATCCAACGGGGTTATGACTCTGAGATCGCGATTTTTGAAAGTCATCATCCGCCGCTTGAAGTTAATTACCGCTCCACTGTCCTTAGCCCATCCGATCCCTAACAATGCGGGATAAGAGCTCCCTCCTTCAATTACTTCAATGATGTCAAAGTCAACATAGGTCTTCATGCCCTCAATGCCCACCATTAGACGTGGAACTCTCCCAATTGGTGTTACCTTGGCGTGATTAGCTAGCCGGAGCTGTATAGGAGACTAGCTCAATGGGGGGATCCCCATTTTTTGCCATGCCTACTTGGTTAAGATGTTGACATTTGAACCAATTTGTATGTTCATGCGCATCTCCTTACCGATCTTCTGTTGCTGTAAGGAGTTTACCGTGGATTCTTGCCATCCCCTGGTTGGTCGTTGCAACAACCCATCGATCTCAGCTAGAGAAGCAAGATCCCTTGCAAATAATAAGCAGCTCTCAAAAAATTTCTGCAAGGTTCCAGACGGTGCCAATGGCCTTGCCTCTGAAGTAGCATAAAAAACAGGAGGCATGTCACAGATAATAGCTTTACCGCGATCCTGTTCCATCGCACGACGTTCCTGAAATAATGTATCGCACTCAGACTCAATATCAAATGACACCTTCTTTTTCCCTGCCAACCGAATGAGCAGTTGTGAGCTATCCCCTCCGGTCGTTGCACCTCCACGAGTGATCACTGCGACAGCCGCATCTTGTGGCCTTGGCTCCGCTGAAATTGTTGCAACACCCGCACCCTGATTCTGGTTCAGCGGTGGATTCCTAGGTTGGTTCACATTTTGATTAGCATTCTGGTTCGAGCGTTGATTCGGGTTCTACAACAGTTGTTGCACCTGATTTTGTACTGGTTGCTGCGTCTGATTTTGATTCTGCAACTGTGGAATGTTTCCTGCCTGCCATCGCGTAATCAACTGTGGGCAGTTCTCCACTGTATGATCTGTAACAAAGCAAAATGTACACTGTGTCTGCAATAGTGGGAAATCTTGCTGATAGTGCCCCCATACCGCACAGTGATAACACTAAATAGGTCCGTGACCTCCTCATCCTCCTCCAAGACCAAATCCTCCGCCGCATCCACCCCAAAATCCTCCACAGAATCCGCCCTGCTGTTGGTACTATGGTAGATTGTACTATTGCTGCATTGAATTTGGCTGCATGCCTTGCCCTTGCTGTGCATACTGCGGTTGCTGAACATACTGTGGTTGATGTGCAACCATTTGCATCGAAGCATATTGCGGAATAAATTGTTGTGGTTGTTGCTGCGGTACAAACCATACCTGCGGTTGAGGTAGCGGCTGGGCTACCCGTGGTTGCGGTTGTGGTTGTTGTATGTCACGTTGGTCGTCCTTCACATAGAATGCATCGTACGTTCTCTCATGTAGCAACCCATATGCACGGCAATCTTTGTCTTCGTGACCCACAGATTTACAGAATGTATAATACAGATTCATCGTTTTTGTGACCATCTTCTGCATGTATGGGAATTCCTCATGGTGGTCCCCATATACCTGAAAAACGTGACACCACGGCATGCCATTCCCAATCAATGGATTCGGTGCTCCTGAAACCAGATAATTGCGGAAGTCTGGGAAATTATCCTTAGTATTCCCTTCTCCTCGACATCGCATACACCATACTTCTTCACGCTGCTCCTTGCCCTTCTTAAGATCTTGCAGCTGTATGGTCAGGTTAGCCAGCTGTGTCGGAATTTGCGACATCCTAGCTGCATTTTCACCAATTGGCGATGCTTCCAACCACATTGCAATCTCCAGAGCATCGTTGGGCGTTGTAATGTTCTGTTGTATCAGCGGTAGTCGAATGTGCGGAAGTAGTGCCACAATGAACCATTCTTTATGTTGGACAGTTCTCATATCAAAACTAACCCATGCCATCAGCGTCTTGAATCGCTGGTCAAAGTCCCACACCGTTTCATTGGATACTGCTTAATCTCTTTCAGCTCTGTAATGTACTGTGCTTCCGACTTGGGTTTCTTGAATTCTGTGATCAATCCGTTCCTGATATCATCCAGCATCTTCTCCAGAGCTCCTGTAGGGACTAGAACAAACTTCATAAACCAATCTAATGCGCGACCTCACAGAGTTGTCACTAGCTGTCCTTTCTTAGCATTATAATCAGTGATATGCTTCACGGTCCATACTGCTTCACATAAAAACCAGTATTGTTCAAGGTTATCTTTCCCATTTCCGTGGAACAGTGGCAACTTCGCATCCTCGCCCACCATTCTGGGCTTGCTTCCCGTAGTTACTGAACTACTAGCAATCAAATTTTGTTGACACGGTGGTGTCGAGGTTGTGTTTCTCATGGGTTGACAGATAGTGAGCGGAGGTGTGGGTACGCTACCACCGGGGTTTGGTCCTACCTCTCTCCTGGGCGTAGCCTAGTTATCCTTTTCCGGACTGTGAGGTCGCTTCGTCCCGTGTGGTCTTTCTTCACGGCCTTGCGGTTCGATCGAAGCAGGACCTTCTCCTATCCTCTACCTCTTCTCCTGTTGAAACCTTACTCCTCCCCTTGTAATACCAATATCTTCCTTGGCTTCGCTCACAGTTTCATCATGACTTGCACCCATCTACCCCTTATCATTCCATGTACCGCCCCCTACTATCGCGATACCCATGGCCTCCACCCACCAGGCTATTTACTGATCCAAATGCATCTTCAATATACCCTTCTCACAAATAAGCATTTTAATGGAAAGTTGAAGGAACAACAGAAACCTTCCCTTGGGTCCGCGGAAGAAATATCTTTCAGCTTCACTATAAGAATTTTGGGTATCGACTGCAAATTCATTGATATACCCTTCCAATATGCCATCGAGCCAAACCTCGACAGCTAGTAATGCCTTGTTGTCAACTTCCTGCAGCTCTTGAATCAGCTCTGGGGTCCAGGTCGTCGGCTCACCACCTTGGAAGTTCCTCTTCTGAAAAGTCAATTTTTCCAACCACTCATACAAGATGACTGGAAATTCGCAGAAAAAATATTCTTGCAGACCGTCGTGAATATATCTTCCCACCCACTGATCTACTATCAGTTGAGTGTTCCGGCTTTCTTCTTCAGTGAATTCCTGCAACTTCTGATCAAACCAACTTTGTATCTCCGGTTGCGTCGAATGCCACAACATATCCTCCTTTCACTTTGCACACGGTCCCGACAATGGAACCATTTGTTGAATCAAACCCAGTCAACAGGGGTTCCACTCACTGTCGACATCCAACCCACCGTGATCTCCCTAAGAACCATCCCAGACAGTTTTTACCCCGTCCAGCTACACCTGCGGAGCAGATGAGGTCTCACCCGAGATGTTCAAGGGAGAGTCGATGGAACCATGTTTCCGCCGAATGAAGGAGGATGTTGCGGCTGAATCACTTAACTTATTGTGACATTTCAGAAGTAGATCTATGCATTTCACTCAGACATCATTTATATTCATAGCATCATTCAATAGAAATATTCATCGCAGCAAATACAACAGTAAAGCATTAATTGCAGTAAGAAAACATAACATCATTCATATATTGCAACATGCATTACCATAAGAGAACAAAAGACACACAGGGATTTTGCAAAACAGCTCTGTCATGTCATATTAACTCTGCAAAACCCAGATACAATGTCTCTGCAAAACACAGATCTCGTAGATAACTCTTGATCTCAAATTATAGACACATATCTCCAAGATCAGATCTCCATTCCCTTCCCCTTCCTCCATCAACACATACGACTCTATGACTATAAATAGGCTTCCGCCTTTACATTGCTTGTCCAATTTTTCACAACTTCCTAACCGACTCTTTGAGGAAATGACCCAAAATCTAACTGACACGGTCCAAATGACCCAAAAACCAGCATACTGCAGTACAATTGACCCAAAATTACATAACATATGGTCCAAATGACCCAAAACCCGCATCCTGCGGTCCAACCGACTCGACAATACATAAATTATTCTCCTTTGCGCCCAGCTTTCTGCCTTATGCAATACCTTCTGACTTGTCGCAGCATCCGCGATGCTGCGATACTAACTTACCAAACCACCTGCCAACAGTGTTTAAGAAGCACTAGTGCCAATGACAACATATGTAGACGACATACTTGACATGTCTCGCATACATTTAACATGATTAATCACACATGACCAATACAACTTAATTTAACTTGATTAGTCACACATGGGCAATACATGTTATTGTATAGTTTCTTTTAAAATGATTACTTCATCATACCCATGAAGAGTTACTTTCCGTATAGGCACACATTATTGTTAACACCAAAAAATTATTCACTAGCTCATCTCCCTATTCAAATAACCCATTTGTCCACTTTTCCTACATTTTTGGGCTCCAAAACCCCCAAAAACCATCAAATGGTAATCAAAAGGGAAAAAAATCATTATTTCCCTCCTCAACTAATGAAAATCCTCCAAAAAAGGGTAAAAACCCACAAAAAAGGGTCCAAAATCCCCAAAAAGAAAATAAAAAGGGGAAAAAGTCAAAAATAAAATAAAAAAGAGAGAAAACATCAAATACCACAAACCAATACTATTGGTCACCCAAAACCATGGGTCAATACTCCACCACCCAAAATCACTATAAAAAGGTGATGGAGGTCCCCCATTTCACATCCATCAATCACTCTTCATACCCTTATGTTGCCGAATTTCCTACAACACTCTAGCCTACCCTTTCAAGCTTTTTTGCCCATCTAGTTGAATCTCGGCCACCCATTGAGCATTTGGAGAAGAGAAAGGAAGTATGGAGACCCAAAACGCTACCCTTTGTACTATTGCAAGGCCCCCCATCACCTGGTATTCTGAGGTAACAATTTATGCAAACCCTTGTTTGCCATATAATATAAAAATACCAATTTCATCCATGAGTTCCTCTTACTTTTTTGTTTTACTGCAGTAGTTAGATTTATTTCATGTTATCAGTTGCACATATAATTTGCTTATCATCTAGTTTTTATACATTATTATGAACTACTACTAAGAGTTCCTGAATCCTTAGTAGGTGTTATTTAGCACGAGCTAGTGTGAAAACACCAACTACAGTTTTGGCAACTCCACTAGGTCTATCCCATTGATCTTTTGTTTAGTTTAGTTTTTGTATTCATTATTTTTGTTGCATTTTACAGCTTTGGCCTAGTCTTGGACCTTATACTTGTAGATCTAGCCCTCGCCTTTGTAGTACTCTTCATCAATTTTGTTCTTATGGCTTGGCCCACGACTTTAGAAAAAAAATTCATGCCGTAGAGCGCGATTGTTCGACTGAAACTTGTGCTCTCTGCTTGACTTCCGGTCCGAAACTCGCGCTCCTGCGTGCACCTTTCGGCCCGTAACGCATGCCTTACGTGGACTTTTCATCCCGATAGGCGCGTGCTCCGTGCGTTCTCCAACCTGTTAGTCGCATGCTTTATGCACCTTTTGGCCCGAAACCTGCTCCCTTCGCGCGCATTCTGGCCCGAAACCTGTGCCCTTCGCGCAACATTTTTCTTGATACCCACTGCCTTAGCGTGATTTTAGCCTCGAAACCCATGCCCTTTTTCCTGTTGCTGTCTTTCTGTTTCCGCTCGATTTTTTTGCAGTTTGCCGCACCCAGGGCTTGACTTTTTGCCTCACAACCGCACCCTGCAACCATTTTTTACCCCGTTCCTTGCCCTAACAGCCTTCTGTTTGCCTGCATCGATTTTGCTATCCATATTTTTCTGTTGTTTACTTGTTGTAGCATTTAAAACATTTTACGTTGCATTACATTTCAACAAGCACATTTATCTTACACATAGCAATTAATACTTTTTATTTCAGTTTGTCATTTATTTTTCAGCATTTTACTATCTGGGAATACTAGGTTCACACCACTTGTGCACACACAATCTCCCCATAATTCAAGAGAGACTTAAAATTTACTTAATTCAACCCACTTTAACCCCACTTGGGGAACACAAAAAAAATTATGTAGCTAAGTAGGACATTGGGGTTAGGCATCCAAATAACACCCCCTTTCTCATTTACATTTGAGACATAGTTGTTGTCTTTTAGGGATCCAAAATCCCCTATTACTTATTGGTACGGTTGACACCGATTTGTCAAAGGACCTCTCCCTTAGGAGGGAAAGTAGTAAGATTGGTTCTGGAAGTCTTAGTGGACTATTGCTATCCATTCTGTACTGAAGGATACCAACTCGTTTTTCTCATCGTACATGCTAGCGTCCATACCAGGTGTGCAACAACCAAAGAACTAAATCTATGGGACACCTTTCCGGACGTGTCATGAACGGGGTGGCTTAGTTTCCATTCTTCTAGGACTCTTTTACCCAGAGTCCCTCTCGGTAGAGGGATATCCTTATCCATTTGGTTCTACATTTCATATTTCGTGACTGCGGATTTCATCACTCTGCAGGGGATACGATTTGCGTGAGCCTTCATATCTTTAATTTATATAGGTGTTTGCATGATCCTATACCTCCATTCAGTCAGTGAATCTACATTTTTTCTTTCTAGGAGTGATGCTTCTCGGTATTCTGACCATTTTATTGCCGCTCCACTTGTTGTAGCACGTTGTTGCAACACGTGTTTTTGAGCTTGTCGTTGGCCTGAGCGTCACCTTTTTTGAGATATCTCATTTTGCACACATAGTTGCACTAGGATTTTTGAGCATTTTATCTGCCACAGCTTCTTTAGCACTTTTACACCTATCACCATTGTTTCACCAAGACACTCTCATTGCCTACGGGGCCACTCTCTGCAATACGGTCTACTTGACCTCACCCATCACAGATGCACAACTTTGTCGCCAGATAATCCTGATGCCCCTTATTTTACATCTGATTCTAAGTTAGAGTTACCCACATACACAGCACCGTCTAGCCCCATGGCCGACGTGAATCCAAACCCCTTTACTGACAATATTGTCGGCAGTGGTTCCACCATTAGCCAAGCCACCATTTCGGCATCCATCCCTTCTATAACATCTACAGGACCTACACCTAGCATTTCAGTCACTGCCTCCCTACCCACCAATAGCGGATCTATTCCGACCACCATCCCTTTGGTCACCAATAGTAAACTTGGGGGCACCGGCCCTTCCTAATCGATTCCTCCGCCCTTTACCGACGGTCCCTCGATACCCGTTATAACTCACGCCACTGGCCCACCCTTAAGTGGAGGTGGCCCCACGATCGCCGCCATGGATAGCACGCAGGCCACTTCGACTATGTCACATCCTCCTGCTAGTTTTCCATTCATGGCCAGTATAAACCTCCCCGATCTGGCCCGATTGACCAACGATTCGATCCGACATGACCCCACATGGCCTCCCATGCCTACCAAACTCCCTTTGAACATCCCAAAGTTTGAAGGGAAGGGTGGTGAGGACCCCCAAAACCATATCATGTCCTTCCACTTATGGTGTTCCTCCAACTCCATAGTGGATGACTAGATCTGCCTCCACCTTTTACGAAGGACACTCAGTGGCTCTGCAGCTAAGTGGTATATTGAACAACCACATGGGACCCATTCCATGTTTACATCCCTCACTTCGAATTTCCTGCATTTCTTCTAGTTACGAGTCCATTATGATGCTGGTGTTGAGATTTTACTATCTTGTAGATAGAACAGGACTACCCATATCACTGACGATATTCATGAGTGGCGTAGACACCGTAGTTTGTGAAAGATAAATTTAGACGATCACATCTTCTTAGATTGGTTCTTGAAGTCCCTCATACCAGTTATCACCAAGGATGGGACATCCAAAAGGCCCCAAACCGAAGAAGAAGCCATCCTTAAAGCCCAACAGTTTGACCTTATCTTTGCACAATCGGGATACTTGTACTCCAATCTACCTGATGCTCCTCGCGGTGATTCTTCTCGGAAGGACGCACCGGGAGCATCCCACGCCTCTGATGGCATTATTGGATAGGTTGCATCACATAGTCAGCCATATGTCCATATACCCCCCGCTACCACCCCGACTTATAATCCTACTCCCAATTCTTCCATGAGTGGTCCCGACCTTTCGCACGCCACAACCCATTTAGGAGAAACACCTTCATATGTTCCCCCAGCTCGATCCCCCCATATACATGGACCTTCTTGTCCGACACAATGTTACAGACATACCCTACCAGCATACACCCCCCTGTCGCACAACCTTCCTACTACCACCCACCCGAAGCACCTGCACCTGCACAACCTCAAGCCCATCCTGCTTACTATCCACTGCAAGCTTCCCTAACACCTGCTAAACCACAAAACCCCCCTACTCCCCAAGGGAAAGTTTATGCTCAACAAAACCAACCTGCCCAATGGAACCAACAAGGACAAAAAAATAGGGGAAGGGGCCGTAAGCGAGGCAACAACCAACCTTCTGGTAGAGGTGGTCCACCATCGAACCCCCCAGATAATAATGGTGCCACCCCATCTAACCAAAATGCTGACTGACCACCTTGGCAAGGAAAAAATGCCGACCTTCGCACAAACCACCCATGTTCTATTTGTGAGGTATATGGCCATTACATGCATAATTGTTCCCTTTTGAAGCAAGCTCGCCAACTTTGGAATGATGGCGCCCAACGCCAAGGACATGTTGCACCTCCGGCACCACCAAACCCCCCTCAACCCAAGCACAACCTATGGTGTTCCAGAACCCCCTACATACTCAAGGGGTTGTAGGAAAACAACCTTTGGGTCCCCCTCAAGGGGCTTCCGCACCACAACAACAAGTTACTTATGCTGCTCCCATTAGTCAACCCATTGACTCGGGTACCCACCACCTTAATGATTTCTTCAGCTGACATCAACCTTCAAACCCGCCGTAACCAGTATGGCTCCACCACCAAAACCATTCCCGCGGACAAGGATACTAACACTCTTCACAAAGATCAGTAGTTACGCATACCCCCAACACCATTTGAAGGGGCCCCCAAACCTCCTTGCTTTCCTCTGCGCCGAATCAATAACAACCCCAACGCTCATGCTGCTCCTAATTATCATATCGTGGATGAATTAGCCTAGTCCCCTACTACTATGTCAGCCCTAGAAGTTTTAAAAAACTGCCCAGCACAACGAAAAACATTGTTATCCTCCATAGGTGCGATAAACCCTTCTGAAATACAGATAATGGCATTCGATTTAGACTAATCTGAACTACGCATGCCTTCCACATTAGCATTTCAAGTTTATGTTTCAGTCCGTAATCTTGTTATCCAACAATGCATCATCCATGAGGGTGCCTTTACATGTGTTATTTCTACATTCGTGTGGCAAAGGCTTGGATCCCCTACCCTACATCCATCCACGAATACCTTACGATCTTATGATGGTCATTCATCGTAGCCACAAGGCCTTCTGGACAATGTTCCAGTCCAATTAGCTAGAAAACCTGTCCTGATTGACATCGAAGTCGTCAATGCACAACATGACTACAACCTACTCATAGGACGAAGTTACATGTACGCCATGAAGGTTGTTTCTTCATCGGTGTTCCACATTATGATGTTCCCCCATGAGGGACGGGTTGTTAAAATTGACCAAGTTACTTAATATGACCCGAACGTGCCCGCTTGTTAAATTTTGAGCATTAATTCACAATACTCTTGGATCTTTACTGAGAGAATAACATATACAGTATATCAATGCATAACAATCACAATAAGCATGACAAGCTTCACAAGAATCAAAAGCATATGAGACAAGAGACACAGAGTTTCCATGGGGAAAACCCTAAGGTGAAAAAACCCACAACTTCCTCAGAGATAAAGAGAGTAATGGCTCAACCAAAGTACAACCAAAATACACTTGAGATAGTCTCCTAGTAGCAGATGATCCTCCTCCTCACTAGTGCGCCACTTTTTGAGTAAGAGAAGTGTGACTTTCCAAATGATGCAAATAGAGATCTCCCGATCTCTATTTATACTAACCTGTTTGCCCAGTGACCTTATGGGGACGACTTGTCTAGATAGGTACATCCACAATATAATATATATTTCAGGGCCGACCCCACACATGGTGGTCTAATAACCCATCGCCAAGTACACACACTTGTGACACTTGTCAATACACATGACGACACTTCCTTATAGAGGAATAACACATATCTTATAAGGGTACAATAAATATATATGAAATACATAGATGAAATACATTCCAAAGTTACATATACATCAACACTCCCTCTTAACTAGGAATATATTTCTCGACACAGTTCTGCTAGAAAAGTCTTCTTCTCGGGATCATCATCATCGATGCATTGTCATCATCATCATCACTGCTGCTACTATCTCAACCAATCTATGACTCTACTCGTCATAGGAAGTTCTACAGAGCCAGTCCTTTTTCACACTGGATGTAGGCCCACCACCTGCAGGTCTTCATCATCACTGGCCATACTGTGGAATCCTCATGACTTATTACATGCATCACAAAACCTGGCTGCAGCATCCCAGGCTATTACGAGCACACAGCTCTACCTGTCAGATCTCCCAGGAGCACTTTACATGTGACCCATCACAAAACCTGGCTGAAGCATCCCAGGCTGTTATGAGTACACATCTCTACCTGTCGGATCTCCCAGGAGCACATTACATGTGATCTCACCACAAAACCTGGCTGAAGCATCTGAGGCCTTTTTCATCCTGTCCAGATCTCCCAAGAGCAAATTACATGTGGTCCACCACAAAACCTGGATGAAGCATCTGAGGCCTTTTTCATCTTGTCCAGATCTGCCAGGAGCAAATTACATGTGGTCATGGCAAAACCTGGATGAAGCATCTGTGGCCTTTTTCATCCTGTCCAGATCTCCCAGGAGCAAATTACATGCCATAGGACAAAACCTCGCAAGAGCATCTCGGGATGTTACGGGTACACAACTCCGACCTGAAGATCTCCCAGGGAAAAAATTACATGTCCTCCCAGAGCAATGTCTCGAAAGAGCATCCCAGGCTGTTATGGGTACACAACTCCGACCTATAGGATCTCCCAGACATGCTCATCCGCACAACTTGATCCACGGCCACAAAGTATCATCCTGATACTCACCACACATCATCCTGATGTACACATGATCATCCTGATCATCATCACTGCATCGTCCTGATACATGTCATCTGGAGAAGCTCATCATCCATGATCATCCTGATCATACAATGCATCCACCTGATGCATACCAAGTATCTACTTGATACATATCACCATACACAGTGTATCCACTTGATACATAGATACATGATCCACACAATGTATCCATCAACATAAATGATCTACCTGATCATACCTTATATATATCAACATACATGATCAACCTGATCATACAATGTATCCACCTTATACATATACAGATACATGGTCCAAGCATCCAACATGATGCATATACAAAACACATACAAATGATCCAACCGATCATATCCAACATCCAACATGATGCATACATACATATACATATAAATGATCCAACTGATCATATCCAGCATCCAACATGATGCGTACGTACATATACATATAAATGATCCAACTGATCATATCAAGCAGAAACTAGAACATCATCCTGATGCTCATCATCCAATGCTTAGATCCATATCCATGTGAAGGATCCTCCTTCCAACATGCTTGGAATGGCTTCAGCAAATGTGTCCATCACTTCTTCCTCGAAGTGTCGTTGATCTGAAGAACACCAAGCCTCTCCCTGAAGTACTCGAACTTCACCCTGGCTAGTGGCTTCATCAGCACATCTGCAATCTACTCGTCCGTCGCAACATACAGGAGCTTCACAACTCCTCTCTACACCATATCCCTTATATAGTGATATTTGATCTCTATGTGTTTCGATCTGTCATGAAACACTGGGTTCTCAGACAACTTCACATAAATCTGGTTATCGCAGAAGATACTAGTAGCATCCAATAGGAGATCAAATAACTCAGACAGTAGCTTCCGTAGCCATACTGCCTCACAACTAGCTGAACAAGATGCAACATACTCTGCCTCAGCTGTACTCAGTGCTACGTAGGATTGCTTCCTGCTAAACCGAGAGATCACACCTGATCCCATACTAAAGCAACATCCAGATGTGCTCTTCCTATCTGTAGCACTGCCAGCCCAATCTGAATCAACATAACCCTGTAGGTTAAACTTTTGATTCGCTTCATACTTGAGCCCATAATCCACTGTACCCTTCAGGTACCTCAGAACATGCTTTACTACAACCAAGTGAACACTCCTCGGATCCGTCAGGAACTGGCTCAATCTGTTCACAGCAAAGCAAATATCCAGTCTCGTGTTCGTCAGGTACATCAAGGACCCAATCATCTGACGATACATAGAGACATTATCCGGCTCAGATGAAGCATCACATAGAAGCTTCATATTCGATGCCATAGGTGTGGCCATGGCCTTGCAATCCATCATCCTGAATCTCTTCAGGATATCTAATGTGTACTTCCCTTGACCAAGGAAGATCCCACCTGCACTCTGCCACACCTCCATACCTAGGAAATAATGCATCATTCCCAAATCTTTCATATCGAACTCAGCAGCAAGCTTCCTCTTAGTATCTGCAATCAATCTGTCATCTCCTATTACAAATAAGTCATCCACATACAGGAGTAGAATCACAGGATTCCCTTCCTCAACCTTGTAGTAAAGGTTGGAATTCACTTTACTCTTGGTAAAGCCCAAACTAGATAGGAAACTGTCCATCCTACCATACCAAGTTCTGGGAGCTTGCTTTAAGCCATATAAGGCTTTCTTCAATCTGCACACATATGACTCTCTGTCATGTATTTCAAAACCGAGTGGCTACTCCACATATACTTCCTCTTCAACTACACCATTCAACAAAGCAATCTTGACATCCATTTGGTGTATTTTCCATTTCATTGCTGCAGCCAAGGCAAGTACTGTTCTGATGGAAGTATACCTGGCTACAAGTGCAAACGTTTCTTCATAATCTATTCCATCTTTCTGAGATAAGCCACGAGCTACGAATATTGCCTTGTGTTTCTCTACACTGCCATCTGCAGCATGCTTGATTTTGAAGATCCATTTGGAAGTCACAACAGACTTCTCCTTAGGTCTTGGGACAACATCCCAAACATCATTTTTCATTATTGATTGGTATTCCTCAACCATGGCATCCTTCCATTCTTTCTTTTCCACTGCTTCTTCATAACTGGAAGGTTCTTTATTCATAAATTCACAGAGTAAAGCAACATAGCTGGTATGTGATCTGGTTCTCTTCTTTGCTCTGTGTTCTTCTTCTGGAATGCCAAATCTTTCTGCATCTTGAATGAGCTCTCTAGCCCATGCAGCTTTCCTCTTGTGAGAGTTATCCTCATGGGGTGGATCTACAGGTTCTTGTGGATCTTCAAACTCATGAAAAACTTCTGGAATTGCTTCAGTCATGGTAGTGTCTTGAAATCTAGTTTCCTTAGGTTCTTCATAAACTTCTATAGGTGCCTTCCTTGATTTGATGAATGTTGAGTTTTCATCAAATGTTACATCCCTGCTGACATAAATCTTCTTGAACCCTGGAAAGTATATTCTGTAAGCCTTCGAGCATTCACTGTAACCCACAAAGATACCCTTCTTTCCTGAAGGATCTAGTTTCGTCCTCTTTTCCTTTGGGACATGAGTGAATACTGGACAACCAAATATTTTGAGATGGCTGACTTCAGGTTTCTTACCAGAAAATACTTCTTCTGGTGTCTTGTTGTCCAATATCTTGTGGGGTGTTCTATTCTGCACATATACAGATGTTCTAGTTGCTTCTGCCCATAGATGCATAGGTAGATCCTAGTCATGTAGCATTGCTCTTGCTGCTTCCATGATTGTTCTGTTCTTCCTTTTTGCAACTCCATTCTGTTGTGGATTGTAAGGAGCAGTCAACTCCCTCTTAATCCCTGAATCACTGCAAAGCTTCTTGAAGTCACCTGAGGTGAATTCTCCACCATTGTCAAATCTGAATGTTTTGATCTTCTTGTCAGTTTGATTCTCCATCAAGGTTTTGAATTCCTTGAACTTATCAAACAACTCATCTTTGTTCTTCAAGAAGTAGACCCAAGTCTTCTTGGAGAAGTCATCAATAAATGAGACATAGTAAACATACCCACTTAGAGAACTAGATGACATAGGACCACATACATCTTAGTGGATGATTTCCAGGATATTCTTTGCCTTGCTTTCACTGCTTGGGAAAGCCTTCTTAATGTTCTTACCTTTTTCACATCCTTTGCAAACACCTTCATTTTTGGTCTTGATTTCAGGAAGACCCTCTACAGCCTTGCTTGCAATTGGAAGTGTCCTATAGTGCATATGAGCAAGTCTTCTATGCCAAAGTTCACTTGGCTCCATGGATTCATGCACCATGGCATGTTCAAGTTGTCCTTTCAATTTATACAAACCTCCCTCTTGCTCTCCAATCATTACTGCATCATCTATGGTCTTTCCCTTTGGCCACATTAGGACTTGGCCATCCACAAATGCAACCCTCATACCTTTTGCATCCAATGCAGAGATGGAGAGTAAGTTCTTCTTGAGCCCAAGTACATAAAGGAATTCTTTCATCTTCAAAGATTTTCCAGAATCTAGGTTGTAGGAGGATTCACCACTTCCTTTGATTGGGTATTGATAATCATCCCCAATTTTCACCTTATGGGGTGATTCATGTTCAAATAGGTTCACAAAAGATTCCTTAAACCCAGTCATGTGTTTGGAAGCCCCACTGTCAATTAACCAATCATTACAACCATGGGAGATAGTACCTGTGAGAGCAGAGATCAGAACATACTCTTCTTCACTTGATGAGTCATCATTACTATCATCACTTTCTGCCCTAGCCTTCTTCTTGGGTTGTTCATCATCCTCGGCAGCATGAGCATGAAACCTTCTTTTGCTGCCCTTCTTCTTCTTGTTGAAGTTGTTGTTGTCCTTCTTGTTCTTGGGACAATTTATGGAAGTATGTCGTTTCTCATTACAGGTGAAGCATATTCTTCTTTCTTTGAAGTGATGTGAATATTTTTTGGAGTGAGATGGCTCTCTCTTGGACTTCCCTTTCTTGGTGTGAGATGTGAGAGCTTGATCTTCATTCCCCATCTTTTCTTCTTGTGCCATAAGCCTTGCTTCTTCTTGTGAGCATTCTTCTCGTAGTCTGCTAAAGAAAATCAACTTCTTTCTTGCACAGATTCCTTGAATGAAGGAGTCCCATGACCTAGGTAATCCATTCAGAGTGGTCATGACAACTTCACCATTCTCCACCATTTCATCCACTGCTTATAGTTGTTCCTTGATCTAGGAGACCCTTGAAAAATAAGATTGAATGGTTTCTCCATTCTGAAACTTTACTCCTTTCAATTGGTTCCGCAGGGTCATCTTCCGATTTATGTTCTTCCCTTCAAATAGCTTGGTCAAAGAGTCAAACATCTCTTTGGGTGTTTTTAGAGAAGACACAATGGGGTATGAGATGGTCTTTGATAGAATCAACAATGATTCTCTTTGCCTTGACCAAGTTCTTCTTATGCAATACTTTAGCCTCTTCATCCTCTAGGATAGGGATGTCTTCTTTTATATATGAGTCCGAAGTTACATATACATCAACAATCCCTCTTAACTAGTAAGGTATTTCTCGACACAGTTCTGCTAGAGAAGAGATCAGAACATACTCTTCTTCATTTGATGAGTCATCATTACTATCATCACTTTCTGCCCTATCCTTCTTCTTGGGTGGTTCATCATCCTCGGCAGCATGAGCATGAAACCTTCTTTTGCTGCCCTTCTTCTTCTTGTTGAAGTTGTTGTTGTCCTTCTTGTTCTTGGGACAATTTATGGCAATATGTCCTTTCTCATTACAGGTGAAGCATATTCTTCTTTCTTTGAAGTGATGTGAATATTTCTTGGAGTGAGATGGCTCTCTCTTGGACTTCCCTTTCTTGGTGTGAGCTGTGAGAGCTTGATCTTTATTCCCCATCTTTTCTTCTCATGCCACAAGCCTTGCTTCTTCTTGTGGGAATTCTTCCCGTAGTCTGCTGAAGGAAATCAACTTCTTTCTTGCACAGATTCCTTGAATGAAGGAGTCCCATGACCTAGGTAATCCATTTAGAGTGGTCATGACAACTTCACCATTCTCCACCATTTCATCCACTGCTTCTAGTTGTTCCTTGATCTGGGAGACCCTTGAAAAATAAGATTGAATGGTTTCTCCATTCTGAAACTTTACTCCTTTCAATTGGTTCCGCATGGTCATCTTTCGATTTATGTTCTTCCCTTCAAATAGCTTGGTCAAAGAGTCAAACATCTCTTTGGGTGTCTTTAGAGAAGACACATGGGGTATGAGATGGTCTTTGATAGAATCAGCAATGATTCTCTTTGCCTCGACCAAGTTCTTCTTATGCAATACTTTAGCCTCTTCATCCTCTGGGATAAGGATGTCTTCTTTTATATATGAGTCCAACTCATTCTCTTCCAGGATTAACCCAATCCTATACTTCCAAGCTTGGAAGTTATCAGCCCCTTCAAGCTTATCCTCAAGCTTGGTGTGGTGAGACATCTTAAAGAGTACTTCAAATGGAAATAGAAAAGACTTAGGTCTTACCACTTGAAATGCTGAAAACTGGATCTCGTCCCAGATTAGGGTTTGTCGAAAAAACCCTAAAAATTCAAAATGTGAATTTCAACTTTCTGAAAGGATAGAAAGATGTGCCTTGATGAGCTGATCAGCCTAGTGTATTCATAATTTGAGATCAGCAAAGCTTTACCCTTCAGATTTGCGGTTTTCTCCTCCCGGGTTTACTAGGGAGAGCCATGAATTAGGGTTTGAGTTTCCCAGAGATCTACCCAGCCAAAAATCTTGATCCAAATCTCTAAACTTCGATTTTTGCAAGGAGCTTCCAGCTATGTCTTCAGATTTCAGAAATTCCTATTTTTGTGGAAACCCTAATTTTTAGGGCCAAATCTGAAAATGCTCAGAATTGAATTCCGATTGGACAGATGGATTCTACTTAAGGAGTAGAGTCAATCTACTATACTGCTTTTCCAAAATCTATGGAGAGAAACCCAATAAACAAGAAACTCAAGTTTCCGTCAGTGCAAAATGTCTTCTTCTCAGGTTAGCTCTGATACCATGTTAAATTTTGAGCATTAATTCACAATACTCTTGGATCTTTACTGAGAATATAACATATACAGTATATCAATGCATAACAATCACAATAAGCATGACAAGCATCACAAGAATCAAAAGCATGAGAGACAAGAGACACAGAGTTTCCGTGGGGAAAACCCTAAGGTGAAAAACCCCACAACTTCCTCAGAGATAGAGAGAGCAATGGATCAACCAAAGTACAACCAAAATACACTTGAGATAGTCTCCTAGTAGCAGATGATCCTCCTCCTCACTAGTGCACCACTTTTTGAGTGAAGTGTTACTTTCCGAATGATGCAAATAAAGATCTCCCGATCTCTATTTATAATAACCTGTTTGCCTAGTGACCTTATGGGGCCGACTTGTCTAGATAGGTACATCCACAATATAATATATATTTCAGGGCCAACCCCACACATGGTGGTCTAAGAACCCGTCGCCAAGTACACACATTTGCGACACTTGTCAATACACATGACGACACTTCCTTATAGAGGAATAACACATCTCTTATAAGGGTACAATAAATATATATGAAATACATTCTGAAGTTACATATACATCAACATCGCTACACCACAGAATGTTCTCCCCATGGTTGAAAAACCTGTTTTTGGTGGACCAACGTCTTTGGTTTCCACCATCGGCCCTGGCCTTTATTCAGAGACTCCAATGATCTCCACTTTTTGTTCCTTGCCACCTCCTCCACCGATCATTGATATCTCCAATTTGTGCACCATATCGTAAAATCAGTCGGTACCTAACCCAAAACCATCACTATTGCCTTAAACCCCATTGGTACCTAACCACATGGGAGCCATACCAATCCACACAATCTCATTCTTGTTCCCACCATTTGGGGTAGTAAGTATGCCCATCATGGCCACACTAAATCTCTCGGGGTTAACATTAGGACTTCTCGTATGGTATTTACCTACCCATAATCCCACTCTAACGCCACAAGTCATCCTACAATCAGTCCAACCAATCACCACTACCACTCATCCACCTCCCGACGTGGAAACCACACCAGTATCCGACAATGCCACTCAAATGTCCAAAAATGCTGGGGGTAGGGTCCCTCAAACTCATACCGCACCACATGTGACTAAACCCGTGAAACCTCCCCCTCCATTCTGTGCACCTCCTAAGTGTTCTTTGTGTGACGATTTGGGCCATGCCACCCATAATTGTCCACAATTTCCAAACCTTCAAGAACACATGAAGACATTGGACGATGACCCCACTATTCTGATTGTCGAACTAGACACCACCCCTAAACTGCATAACAAATCATTGCGCACCAAACAATCCTACGCCATATGCAAAGTTTATAGACACTATTCTCATCATTGTCCTGACCTACTTGAGTATCGAATGGTTCTCCATGAAATGATTAATTCCTCTTTAGAGTTATCTATTACTACCATCGAGGAGATTCACCCACCTGAATCCTCCTCCTCGGCAAAGATTAACACTATATACATGATTTCCACAAGTGGAAAACCAAAATTTCCCCTGATCTCCAACGCTACCTCTTCCGATCTGTCCACAAATTTTTTTCGTAGTGACGAAGAAATCCTCGAAGCATTAACCGCACCTGAATTCCCTTGGGATGATATGCATTATTGATCTTACTTCATTCCCGAGGATTCTACCCCAGTTGCGGCCAACCAACTCTCAGTTGAGTCAAAAGACTTCATCCATATCCAAGTGGAGTGGTTTAAGAACCCCATCTCAGCTCTCGATGCCTTCGAGGAAGGTAACATGGCTAACATTTCACCTACCATATAGGTTGATATCTTCATTACACCTGGTGTAGTTGAGAACATTACATTAGGTGCGTCCTGCACTCCTGAGGAAATTGTTTCCTATAAGAAACTCTTCCAAGAGTTCCGTGATGTTTTCTCTTGGTCATATACTAAGATTCCTGGTCTTGACCCTGCCATTGTTGAGCACCATATCGATACTTGGCTTGACATCCCACCTATCTGAAAAAAACAACGACCCATTCACCCCTCCAAGCTACAAGCTGTTAAGGCTGAGATTGAAAAATAACGCCAAGCTGGATTCATTTATCCCATTGCTTATACCACATGGTTTTCCAATCCTGTGTCGGTTAACAAAACACAGGGTACCATTCGCATCTCTACTAATTTTCGTGATCTGAATTTAGCTTGTCCCCAAGACAAATTTCCTATGCCCTTCATCGATTAGATCATTGATGCATGTGCGGGTCATGAGATTCTATCCTTCATGGATGGTTTCTCTGGCTACAATCAGATTCAAATTCGCAAAGAGGATTAATATAAGATTGCCTTTACTACTCCGTGGGGCACCTTTTCCTATCGAGTTATGTCGTTTGGTCTTAAAAATGCTGGTGCCACATTTCAGCGGGCCATGACCTTTTTCTTTCATGACTTGGTCCACATTATCCTTGTATACTTGGAAGACCTCACCACTCGATTTAAGATGTGATCCAACCATCTGGACGATCTCTGGAAAGTCTTTTTGCGTTGTCGCAAGTAAAACATCTGCTTGAACCCCCTCAAGTGTGTCTTTTGCATTCCAACAGGATGGTTATTGAGTTTCATTGTTTCCAAAAATGGGATCACTGTTGATCCTTTAAAGGTTCAAGCCATTCTTGAACTCCCTTCAGCATGAACATTACACCGATTACAAATCCTTCAAGGGAAAGCCAACCTTCTCCATCACTTCGTTTCAGACTATGCTACAAAATTTCATGGTTTCCTTCGCTTGCTTCAGACCCATGTTCCCTTCGTGTGGGACGAACAAGCAAAAGTGGATTTTGAAGCACTAAAACAAGCATTGAATTCTTCCCCCTTGATTTCACCTCCAGTTTAGTTGAAGGATTTTATCATTTACGTTTCGACATCTGAATATGCCATTTCTGGCGTGTTAATCCAAGAAGATAGTGCGCGACAAGAATGTGTAATTTATTATGTGAGTCAGATATTATATAGCCTAGCATTACGTGACCCTCATCAGGAGAATTTGGCCCTCTCCATCGTCTTATCTGTCCAGAAGGTACACCACTACATTCTAATGAGCTGAAATACAGTTGTGGCAGACTCCAACCCCATGGTCTATCTCTTGAATCGCCGCCTCCTTCAAGTTCGCGTAGCTAAATGGATCATTATCCTACAAGAATATGAATTAACATTTGCAACACCCAAGAGTACCAAATCCCTTGCCTTGGCACACCTCATGACTAACTTACCATCTTCGTTAGCGTCACTACCTATCACCACTAACTTGCCCGACGACCACTTGTTCACCATTTCGTCGGATGACCCATGGTATGGTGACATCCTGGTATACCTATGAACACAAATGTTTCATGCCAACCTCGGTCGTGACGATTGACATCGCATACGCCATCATGCTTCATGATCCGTACTTCTTGGTGATGTCCTTTATCGATGCGGTGTCGACACCATTTTACTTCGATGCCTCACCCATGACGAGGAGGAACAAGTTTTAAATGATTGTCAAAACGGAGCCTGTGGTGGCCACTTCTTTGGAATGACCACTTCCCAAAAAATACGTGCTAGATATTTTTGTCCCACCCTTTTCACCGATTGCATTACAATGGTCAAACATTGCCAGGATTGTCATCTTTTTGCCCCCAAAGCTAGGACCCCTCCTTCCCCTCTCCATCCAGTCATCAATGTTGGCCCTTTCTGTAAATGGGCCATCGATTTCATTGAGTGTAACCCCCCCTTGACGAATGGCCATAAATACATCATTGTGGTTGTCGACTATTTCAATAAATGAGCCGAGGCTATGCCTACATTTACCTGCCAAGACAACACTGTGACATGTTTCTTTTTTAACCATGTCATTGCTCGGTTCGGGGTCCCCAAACAACTCGTATCCGACCATGGAAAACACTTCGAAGACAATGTATGGAAAGAGTTTTCCACCTTCTTGAAGTTTGATCACCAATATGCCTCATACTACTACCCTCAAGGGAATGCCCAAGTTGAGGCTATCAACAAGATCTTGAAGACAATCCTTCAACAAAAAATAAACCAACACAAGTTCAATTGGCACCATATGCTCTTTCCATCACTTTGGGCTTACCGTACTTCCACTAAAACTGCCATGTGCTTTACCCCTTTCCATTTGGTTCATGGCATAGAGTCGGTTCTCCCCATCGAGTGTCAAATCCCCGCCTTACACATTGTCATTGATCTCCTCCCGAAAACCTCACTTCTTGAGCAATGCTTACTCCTCTTAGAACAGGTTGATGAAGACCGACGAGTAGCTTTACAAATCACCAAGGCTTCCAAACATCGTTCCAAAGCTAATTATGACAAGCATGTCCACCCCCGCACCTTCCAGGAAGGCGACCTCGTATTTTTTTATGACCAAGCGGCAAGCTCATGAAAAGCACGACAAAGGAAAGTTTGAATCCATGTGGCAAGGCCCCTACATTGTCCAAACCTGTCTCGGCAAGGGGGCATACATCCTTACTGATTCTGATGGCCATCCCTTAGCCAACCCTCGCAACGGGTTGTATCTCAAACGATTTTACCCTTAGCACTTTTCTCGGACCCCATAGTCCATGTTGTACAGTTTATTCCCTTTTTGTTTTTTACTTTTTGCATTTTGACCCTTACAGTTTGCTTCCATGCGTGACCACAGATGTATCTTGTTCCATCATTCTATGTCAGTTTTGATGACGACGGAAGTAGATGGTCTCCAAACGTCGCCTCTGCATCTTGGGTACTGTATTCCCCCTCACACGAGTTGATCCACCTCGACAGAGTGTGTATTGGTGCTTCCACTAATAACCAAGCTGAGTACGATAATGTGACTAGCCTCTTGACCACTGCTCTCCATTTGAGCATCAGTCACTTTCGTGTGTTTATCGACTCCCAACTACTTGTCTCCCAACTCAATAACGTTTAATAGGTATGGGATCTTTGCATTTTTAGAAAGTTCTCGCACAGTAAACAACTGATTAGACAGTTTGAGTCTATTACATTCACTCATGTCCCACGAAGTCAGAACAATGTTGCAGATCAAATTGCTAATAATATTCTAGACTGACACATAAATCACAATATGTAGGAAGTAAACCATAAAAGTGCATCATCATACCATCCACATGCATATATACATCATATAGGCATATAACATCATAAAAACGAAAAAGAGAACCATCATCATAATAAACTGCATCCACGTGCATATATATATATATATATCATATAAACTTCATAATTTCCACAACATCACATAAACATCAATACATCGAGGGCCCCAACAACTTCCTCATAAAAATAAACTCTGAGTACAGGAATTCCCCATGCTCATCGCATTGGGGGGCAGTTCAATCAACTGCCTAGTCACTTTGAGTCATCTCCATCATCATCATCATTGTCGTCGTTGTCGTCATCCTCATCCTAATCCCAATCAGTCTCCTCCTCCTCATCATCGTAGGGGGAATCCCCACATGCCATGGCCCTCACTACCTCGGCTGCAATTGTGATCCACCACATCACTGGTCTCCACTCCCATGGAGAATCATAGCAAATATCGATCAGCTCCTGATCTAAGTGCTCCCAGCCATCATCAACCAACACATCCAGTAGATGGTCGATCCCCATCCGTAGTGACTCCAAAGTCGTCGATGCAATCTGATGATGTCGTTTCCCGCACGCAGGAGAGTACACATCCTCCACTCATCCCCTACGATCTCGGTACCCTGCTGGAGGTCGTGGTCCCACATCTGCACACAAAACCACATTATCAGTCTTAGTATCTTAACAATACTCTAGCTACCATATATGCTACAAAGTATACAAAAAATGATACTACAAACTGAGTAAATACATACCATCTGGTCCCCATGCCTAACCAAGAGGTCGTGGTAGCTCTGGATCTCCCCTGTAGTCCATCCCTACATAAGGGAAGTCCTCTATCACCACCAGAAGCTACAACCTCTAAGTAAACAAATCCCGAGTGAAGAACCGACCCACTAGTCCCTGACCACAACGAGTCATCATCTCGCCCCATCGCTGCATACGCGGCTTAGTGTGCCCCTCGTCATGCACTGCTCGGTGCGGTCGCAACGTCGATACTCGCTCAAAGAAGAATGAGCATAAAAATGAAGGGAAACAAAAATCCCCTCCTGTGCGGCTGACCTTGTTCAGCTCTCGCCAAAAAATGGTCAGGTACATCTGCCCCCACCCGAAGTAGATACCTACTAATTCCTTCTCAACCGGTATCATCTGTCCTCTAGAAATCATGTGGGGGGGCTTCGACCCCAGTATTCGCACTACTGGTGCCGCTATAGCCCGAGTCTCCAGACTCTCGATGTCGATGCAGATCCATATAGCATTGTCATGCAGATATGTTTTGGGATAACAATGGCGCTCCAACAAGTCCTCCATCGACACATCACTAGGATTCCTTGGCTGGGTGTCTGAAATCATACCTAAATGTGGGAGCGTCGTCAGAAAATACACATCTGTGAGTGACATCTATATTCACTCCCCCTGTATAACGAATTCCCCCACATCGACATCCCAAAACTCAACCAATTTGTTCAACAAAAACTTTGTTGAAAGCATTGGGGGCACCTTGGAGAAATTCAACAAAACACACCGTGCTAGTGTATACTAGACATCATAATCATCCATGATATCACCATGTAACCGCTCGAGATATCGATCTCTCCAACTCATCCTTGACATCCTACCAAAGAACAAAAACCCCATCAGATCCATATCAACAATCCTCTGGTCTTCTCTGGACCATTGCACCCAGAATTAGGAAAAAAGGCACGTTCCAAAGTGCGCATTTTTTCCCCTCAAGCATGCCCTGGAGCGTGCTTTTCTCCTCAAAAAGTGTGCTCCTCGAGCGTGCCTGTGGGGCCCAGAGTCATGCTTGAAGCACGCTTTTCCCAGGAAAATCCACACTTCAGGGCACAGTTGTGAGGCCCACAGTTGTTCCCCAACTATAGAGTTGTATGTCCCATAGCCATGCCCAAAGCACACTATTTACCTTGAAAAGAGCGCTCTGGTACCCTAGCCTTGCTTGGCACAACTCCCTAGAGGACCAAATCAAAATCAAAATCAAAATGCATAAAAAACGCCAAAACTAACTTAAAGACTCACCTGCAAGTCACAGAACTAGATTTCACTGGTCAGATTGAGAGAAATTTGAATTTCCTCTTATGGGCCCCTCCACACTCCGCCCAATTTGCATAGTGAAAATGACATGTGGAGGAGGGCACCTTTGCTATTTATAGCCATTTTTACCCCAAATTATGTTTTGCCCATTCTGGGGTCATATGAACTCCATTTTTCACACCATTTGTACTATTGGATTCAGAATTCCGTGCTTGTGATTATGCTTGAGATAATTTCTCGTTCTCACTTAAAATTGTTTTTGGCATTTTTTCCATGCCCCTTGCCACCTCGATTTGTGTGCCACACAGGCCGCAATCATATTTTTTTTTCATTTTTTCTATCATGGCCTATCCATGAGCCCTTCGCTCCATCCATACTGCAGTTATTGAGTTATTTTTCCACCATTCATCCACCCGCAAGGAGGCTCCATCAGTGTTCCCCCCCACCTTCGTTCTTGTTTCTCATGCTTGTCCCTTGACCGAACACTTCCTCCTTGTTTGGATGCTAAATATGTTCAATATACTTTTATCCATTTTTCGGGCCGAGCAACTCCTTTATGAAAAAGGCACTCTGTGAGTTTTGGTTAAGCTCTTTTCTGACTCCTTAAAGAATGAAAATATCACTGAGCAATCTTACTTCTTTTCATGCTCGTAAAAGTACCTAAAAGGGCGTCTATATGGTATAAGTTTAACCCTTTTCTGGACCTCATAGACTAATGACGAAAAATGAATACTCTAGTCACATCGGATAGAAGAGTTCTTCATTGCATACTTTTATGTTTTTTCGGGACTTGGAGACTAACACACGAAAAACAACCCTCTTCGAGTCTTCTTATTCCTTTCAGACTCTCTAAAATTGAAAGTGACCACGAGCATTCACCGTTCTGGGCTCGTATAAATCCACAAGATGGTACCTTTTCACCATTTCAGAGTCTTCTTATCACTTTCAGACTCCTTAAAATTGAAAGCACCCACGAGCATGCACTGTTTCGGGCTTGTACAAATCCACATGACAGTAGCATTCCGAGCACACTTCTATCTCTTCTTCAAGATCGTTAAACCATGAAGAAGGTCTAAATGGTGCCTCTCGGTGCCACGGCAGATCATATCTAGTCCTCCCATTACAACAACATCCCCAGCATGGTCACCTTTGTTCATAGTATTCTGCAATGTGTCACCCTTGAAGCCTCCTGATATCACTCATCAATTTACCCCTTGAGTATCCCCCATTGCAATCACAGTCTCTAGTCCCTTACACTATGAATCCCTTCCTTGAAGCCAGTTTCATATTCTTCCAAGTCCTCCTTGCCATCATACTCTGAACAAAGGAAGTTTGAGTCCTCCCCCTCTGCGACCCCCGTATACCACCACAATATGTCAGTCTCACATTCAGTACTATCACCTACTGGTTGTACACCATGCGCTCCTATCAAGGAAACAACCTAGCGTTGGTAGTTGCAGGTATCCCTCTGTTGATGCCAGTACATCTATTCCACAGGATAGACCCATAGGTCCCTGTACCTTGGACTCATCTCCATCAGCGGTGAGTTCCTACAGACCATCTGATAGGAGTCCTTAGTGCCTCTTAGAATGGTTTTTTCTCACGTGATCGACTCAAACTCCATCATTGCACCATTAAGGTTCGTATAGGGTATTGGTCCCTTCAGTGATTGGTTGAAGACCCTAGATATCCCCTAACTCTAGCACATTGGTGAGTCTATTTGGAAACACCCAGTTGTTTGTTCTCGTGGATATTCAGGCTGCGTTGGCGATAGTGTTCGGAATCCCTTTAGCTATATGCTTCCTAGAGTATCTAGTTCAGATGTAGTTCAATGTACCTTTGTGATTCTGAATCTTAGTCTTTGAGTCCATACAGTTGTTGGACATTTTTAGATCCAACAGAGTGTCATTATTTGTGGTACCGCATTTAGTATAGATGCCATTGTTACCATGTATCAGTTCTTCATATCAGTCATGGTTGGACCATGAGTATGTCCCAAATTTGTGTCCCCTCTGGACCATTATGATGTACACAACAGTTCTCTATGTATTGTTCAGGTCCCCTTTTGGGCCTCATTATTATTTATATATCTTGATATGAGCATGGGTATGCCCGTCTCATCCATATATTTGAGATTATTCCTCATTCATTATTGAGGTCATGTATTTCCAATTTTAGCCTTCGCAGTTTGTATGGAGCATGTGTTCCAGTCTCCAATCAGTTTCTGCTCTCCTCCATCATGAGGCTCATACCCCTGGAAGAATACAAAACTTATGATGTCTATCGTCCATACGATGAGCTCCTGCCCTCACACATTAGGGGGCAATCTGTTAACACCCAAAAATGGTTCACTAGCTCATCTTCCTAGTCAAATAACCCATTTGTCCACTTTTCCTACATTTTTGGCCTCCAAAACCCCAAAAAACCCTCAAATGGTAACCAAAAGGGAAAATTTCATTATTTCCCTCAATTAATGAAAATCCTCCAAAAAAGGATAAAAACCCACAAAAAAGGGTCCAAAATCCCCAAAAAGAAAATAAAAGCGGAAAAAGTCAAAAATAAAATAAAAAAAGAGGCAAAACATCAAATACCACAAACCAATACTATTGGTCACCCAAAACCATGGGTCAATACTCCACCACCCAAAATCACTACAAAAAGGTGATGGAGTCCCCCCATTTTACATCCATCAATCACTCTTCATACCCTTATGCTGCCAAATTTCCTACAACACTCTAGCCTACCCTTTCAATCTTTTGTGCCCATCTAGTTGAATCTTGGCCACCCATTGAGCATTTGGAGAAGAGCAAGGAACTCTGGAGACCTGGCACACTACCCTTCGTACTACTGCAAGGGCCCCCATCACCTCGTCTTCTGAGGTAACAACTTTTGCAAACCCTTGTTTGCTATATAATATAAAAATACCAATTTAATCCATGAGTTCCTCTTACTTTTTTGTGTTATTGCAGTAGTTAGATTTATTTTATGTTATCATTTGCACATATAATTTGCTTATCATATAGTTTTTATACATTATTATGAACGCCTACTAAGGGTTCCTGAATCCTTAGTAGGTTCTCTTTAGCATGCGTTGGTGTGACAACACCAGCTACAATTATTATGGATTATATATCCATATGTCAATGTAACAAATCAACACCTTGTTGATTTCTTTAATACGGCTTCCACAACCTTTCAATACGTATAGTTAATATGCAAAACATTTACTTCACCAAGCAAAACACACCATAACATAACATCCATGTAATTTTAAATTAGCCAATAAAAAATAAAATTGCAAAAACACAAAATCATGTTTGAAAAATCACAATAATCAATTCTTTATCATTAAGAATGTATCTACAAATCAGATTATAACTCTTATTCTAATGCACATGCATTATTGGTCACTTACATTCACATTCACATTCACTATTTTACATGTAAGAAATAACACTCGTCAATCACACATGGCAACAAGTTTTTATCAAGGAGGAGATTAAACATTAATATCCATGAAATAATCCAAACTGTATTCTAAAATTAAGCATGAAAATTTGGTATAGATTCATACATACCTTATGTAGGGGTCCAACACTACATACACCAACCCAATCAAGGAAAGTAGAACTAAATTCAAGAAAGGTCAAAGTAGCAATTTTAATTTATTAAGTTCATACAATTGCATTCCACTGACACTAATTCTTAAGTATTGGTCATTAAGATGACCGACACTATTAAAGAAATCACAAGGTATTTTTTTCATTAATCACTACTCATTAATGATATACCATAACATAGTCAACAATCATGTTCCACATATAATATGACCATCCTAAATAAGTCATAGAGGATATACCATAACATAGTCAAAAATCGTGTTCCACATATAATATGAGCATCCTAAATAAGTCAGAGAGGTCTCTCCCAATCCGTATCACGATGGTCTCCAAAATACACTAGTAAACCCATCACACTTTCCTTCATATGGTATCCAAAACCAAGGTAATTTTTAGGGGCGAAATTTTGCCAATTGACTATTTTTGGGGATTTTTTTCAAAAAATAAATTCATTCTTTGGTCATTTTTAGTCTCTAATATCACCTATATTTACATAAAATATGTTTTTTTATCATAATATTCGCCAAAATTTACACATTTAAGTAGTAAAATGTATGTTTCATATTTAATATTTTCCTACCTATCTATATACATGTTTTTTCAATCCAAAATAATCGCCTAGGATACTAAACTTACGTATAATATTATAATCCTTAAAAAATACCTTGTGGACCAAAACCATTCAACACATCTAACTTATGATATTTTTTGTCTTCAATAAGCAAAATGTATAGATATATATCATCCTTGCTACCTTAATTCATCCGAGAAAACACATAATTCCTATATTCCACTCATGCATACGCTCAAATATTTTTATTAGTGACACATGAACAATACAACTATGAAGTAATCATTTTAAGAGCAACTAAGCAAAACCATAGATTCTGAGATCACTGAAAAATATGAGCACTGAGAAATGGACCCATAGGAGAGAGGTGCCCCTAGCTGGAATGCATTGTCACAAGTTCAATGAAGTCGATGGTTCCTTAATCCGAGCCACGGTTATCATTTTATGGCGAGTTACAACTCACCTCCTTAAGCCTTTTAGGGACACTTGGTGAATCTGTGACTAGGGCATAAAAACAAACCGAGAATCATAATTGAGTTAAGTAAGCTCATGCATGTGTTTTTTTCCATGTCCAACATGGGAACACCACCAACGGTCCCAAGGTCGAGGAGTTTCAATAGTTGACCTCATCATTCCAAAATTGCATAGTCTCTTAGTGATAAAAACCCTAATTTTTTAGATCATTGAACAAGAGGAGCATCAGTTGATGAACCCATAGGAGAGAGGTTCCCCTAGATGGAATGCATTTTCATGTGTCAAATGGATTCAATGGTTCATTTATCTAAGCCACAATGATCATTTTATGGCGAGTTGTAACTTGCCTCCTTAATCCTTTTAGGGACTCTTGGTGACTATGTTGTTAGGATATTTTAATACTCCATCCTTGTCCTACTTGCATTATTTACCATTTTATAGCACTTAGTGATGTTATTTTCCCCATAGTGGTGTGCAAATGTCATCTAGGACCTATTAGCAACCTAAGGCACCCTGCATGCATGATTTTAGGACCCTCAGAGGCAGTTCCCTATATTTTAGGAGCCCACTCAGTGACTTAGTTCAATCTAACTGGGTTACACATGAGTTGGTGACTCTAATTGGGAGTTTGACCTCCAATCACCACTGGTTGTAGCCTCCTGCACCCTTTTCTGATTGATTTGCATGACAAACTCATGCATGTGCCCTCCTTGGTGATTTAACTGACTATATCATCAGTTCATCGATATTTAGTTGAGTTTAACTAAGTTTGGGAGCTCCAGAGCACTGATAGAGGTGACAATTACTATGCTAGATAGACTGAGACTCGAATTCTCTCCATTGTAACATCATTGTTCATTATACTAATTATTGGATCATGTGACATTATTATGTTCCTATCTGAGTTCTCATGCATGTTCAATTGTCTACTCATTTTCTACTTCAATTTTCACTGTAACTCAATTTCTCTGCTCATTCTTTCCCTGTGAGGTATACTCAACTCCATGATCTGCTGTGATTTAGAATTTCACATGGTATCAAAGCTCAGTGAGCATAGGTTGAGCAGCTCCTTTCAGTAGTGCACCAGAAGACTCTGGATTTCCATAGCAAATCCTGGTGCCATTGCATTGAATTCATTGGATAAATCCTTTGAGGTATAGACAAGTGTGAAGGATCCAGAAAAAATGTGCCTATTGTCCTAAAGCAGGTCTCAGTAGTAGTCTGTCTCCAAAATTGAGAGTTTTTTGTAGGTTATTGAAATTTTTTTAGTGCAATAGTAGTAGCAACACAACATTTTACTCCCTCCAGTAGCTCTAATCAAAAATTTGAATGCTCCTCTCTCTCCCAAGATCCTTACACCCTTCAATTATATTGATTGTAGGGCTAATATGCAGATGGTGTTGTTAAACAAGTCACTGTATAGGGTAACAATGTGAAAGGAGGTCGAACCTCAAGCCACTGTTGAGAAGGACAAGTATCTAAATAGATTGGATGAAGCATTTGGTTTCATGTGTATTCTATTTCTAGAGATATACACTTCTACCTTGAAGGATTGGAGACTCCAAGAGAGGTTTGGTTGAAGTTGGAGACCCTCTTCGGCAAACAATCTGAGCTAAGGTGCCATATTCTGGAGAATGAGTTGATTTCTCTTCAACCCAGTAGTTTCGAAACCATCCAACAATTCTTTTCCAAATTCAAATATTTGGTCATGCAATGCAAGCAATGTGGTATTGAGAAGAAGGATGAGCAGTTGGTGCTATCCATTCTGAGCAAGCTTGGTCCTGAGTTCTCCATCTTTGTTTCTACCTTCCATTCAGGGAGATTGTCAATCCCTGGTTGGAAAATGATATCCTTAGATGTATTCACTGAATCTCTCATCCAGTAACAAGGAAAACTGATTTAGATGGGCACTTTGCAAGCCTCCAAAAATCAAGCTCTTATGGATGGAGAGTCAAAAAGTGTGAATGCAAAAGGGAAGCAAAAGGGTAAACAAAATAAGCAATTTGAGACTAAGGAAAATCCAAAGTCTAATCCATCGGAAGGATCCTCCATCTCCAAGAAGGATAAGCAAAAGGGATTTGAGAAATCTAAGTGTTCCTATTGCAATAAAGGAAACCATCTAGAGAGTTCATGTATGAAGAAGAATATAGATCATATGACCAAACTTCTTGAACAACACAACATTGCCCTCGCAAAAGGTGCAAGAGAGACTAATTATCGAAGTGACTCCAATGGTCATGAGAGATGCCATGCATTGAATGTTACACCTAAAATATTACCACCATTGGATTCAGTATATACATCCATGAAGTCCCATTGACTAAGTCATTTACCTGGAAAAAACATCATTGTGCTTCTGCTAGGTTTTGAGAGATCGTCGCAGGCTGCACTCATGCAACCTGCGACGTCGCACCTTGCTCCATTACAGGGTGCGACGAAGTCAGTTAAATGGAAAAAATAACTTCTTTGAGCTCATTCTCGAAGGTTACTGACTTGGATCCCTATCCCTGACCTATTGGGGGAGATGGCCTTCGATTCCTAACCTCTTGGAAGGATCCCCTATCTCTCTCTTATCATATCTCAACCTATCCTATCCATACCCTATCCACTTAGTACTATATAAGTAAAGCTCTACGCCTCTCCAAAGGGAGGAAGTCTATAGTGTCTACATGCTAGTGAAATCATCCTTGATAGATCTCTACTCAACTATTGGGAGACTCATACTTCCGTGGGAGGATATGGAAAATGGCTTGGATGGAGAAGGGCTGCAGCGTTAAGCCTTGGTTGTAGTTCTATGTCTCGACTATGTATTTCCCTATTTACAGTAATACAAATGCTTTCCACCAATATTGTTAATGTGTGATGATATTGAGTAGTTTACCTGCTTAACTGTTTACTTAGATCTCTTATTGTATAGATGCTCTTTACTCGTTTTGTGTTGTTCTTTGTGTCTTAACAGGTCTTGTAGCTGAGATCTGACGACCGCTGGACGTGGAGCAACATTCAAGATAAAGGATTGCGGAGTAAAAGGTAATACATATAGCACTTGATCCTTAAGTAGATCTAGGAAATCCATTTGTAGTCTGTTCTATTTGTTCTTGACTCACATTGAGCTAGGGAGATGCGGCTCGCGTCCGCTCGAGTGGATTGTTCGTCAAACAAATATGGCGACCATACTGGGGGAAACATTGCTTTCTAGTTGTCAAGTTGAATGATATTTTCAGTTGATTTATTGCCAAGCCTTTTTATTTGTCATTTGCTTCTTAAGTTGGTTTCACCGTCATATCTTCAATTTGAAGACTCTGATCAACTTCCTTTGGATCTGCATTCCCATTCCCAAACCTGTTTACTGCTCATTACTTGGAGATTTGGCTCTTTTTTGAACTTAGATCTCTCTTGTCGCACCTGGGTGATACACAGAGCGACACTGTGTCATTATTGGTCTCTGTTCTTTGTCTGTTGGCTTGCCATCGCAACCCTGTCACTATCCTTCTGCGACATTGTCGCACTCCCCACATTGGTGAACCGTGACGTCGCACTGTGTACAAGCACAAAGTGCGCCAATCTACCTTTTTTGCCATACAGGCACCTTTTCTCCTCTTCTATTTTGAGTGTGGTTTGTATGCAGACTCCCTCTGCACTATATGATCCAGTCAGAGATCCCTTTTACTTTGTGTGATTGAGTTGTTTGGTTTTGTTGGAGTTCTTTTGGGTTCCCATTTGGGACAAATCTGAGATTTGGTAGTGGTGGATACTTTGGTTTTCCCCACCTTCATCCTTTTCACCTTTGCATTCCCTCCTCTCCTAACCTGATCCGATCAAGTGCATTGGATTAGATCCAGACCTCATTTTACATTTCATTTGTGAGCCTTGCTTTCCTTAGTGCTGCTTGTTACTGTTTGACTTTGAGTGTTTGAATGTATTTTCAGTTCATTGAGTGCTTGCTTTCTCTTGAGAATTTTCTGAGTTTTTAGAGTGCTGCAAGTCATCTTTTCAATTCAAGTACCCATGTTAAAAAGCATAGTTGTTATCAAATTGTCATTTTGATGCACTCATTGAAAGATGAAAAGTACTTCGCTTCCATTGTTTTTCAAAATCATTTGAAGAATTGCATACACATTGGAATGTCTCATTTATGAATCTTTTGGAAAAGTTGAAAGAAAATTGCATTATTTGTGTTTTTCATGAATTATGAGTTGCTCATCTTCTTGAAAAATTCGGATAGACATCAAGTTTTACAAAAGTAGTCCCATGTTTGGAAAGTTGCATTGTATCTTTGGATTTTTATGCTTATGGGCCATCTTAGTGAAAGTGAAAAGTTTGCACACTCTGCTTAGAAATCCTCTCTTTTCATTACTTAACATCATTTTCATTTTGAAAAGACAAAAAAAAAAGAAATAACATGTTTTGATTTGGCTTAGTAGTGTTGTGAAATTTTTTATGTTTCGTTGAAAAAGGAAAAGAATATTTCAATATCATTTTTTGTAGATTTGGGATTGTGTTACGTTGCATCGTTTTTGGTAAAATTGTTGGAAAGAAAAAAGAAGATTTCTCCTTCCCATAGGTAGCATTCATCGAAAGAAAAACATACTTTTTGCATGTAGTTAGGGCCTGCATTATGTTTCCGATTATCTACTCACGTCATGCATTCACCTAACCGTCCAGATAAAATTAACATTAGAACTAGGGTAAAATATTTAGAAACTTGTGTAAGTTAGAGACATGTTCCGACGTTGTTAAGTGTGGTAGCTGTCGTTATTTGCCAGCACTGTATCCTGAGGGTATTGTAGTCTTCCACGTACTTATTGGTATATCAAGCTCCTTCACGTACCCACCAAGTCACCTTGAGTAATTGGCGTATATTGAAGGGTGTATCACGTACTCGTTAATATATCGGAAGGTCTCTTGCCGAACGGTTGTGCATTAGACAACACCACTACGGATTTGAGCTCCCACGTACCTTGCGTATATCGGGAGACACCACTAGGATTCCTGATAGCAACTGAGTTAAACTTTTGGTCGTCTTGGTGGAGCAATACACCGAGAACAGCACTCGGGGAGCTACTATGCACGTACCGTCCAGGCAATCGGGTATGCAAGCAAGGGTACGGTCCCAATCCTCCTTGTTGCATCATATTATTGGACCCTGCAGTATATCGCGAGTTGCGAAGCCTTGACAATCCTCTGAGGATCCAGACTTTGAATCCACTCTTATCACATAAGTTTGCTTGTGGCCTTAGTTTGTGTAGGGTTTTTTCTGGTCAACTTTTCTTTTACCTTGCCTTAGGAGAAAATATTTGTTTCAGTCACTCTGGCTAACTTTCCTTGGAGAAGGTACTGTAGAATCCAAAACTTGCCACCCGAATAGCCCCTTATCTAGGAGGTAATTTCGAGGGTGAGGATGGATCCACACTCCAGGGTTGGGTCACACGAAGTGGAAAACCCCACTTTGAATGTTGGAGGACTTTTGTTCCCTCATACTCCTCCAGATTCACCTGCCTCTCATCCCCTACTGAATGAAGAAGCACAAATTCCCACTTCACAAGACTTACCTCCCGTCGCTCCGGGAGAGCCTGGATCGTTGGAATGGATAAATCAACCCCAAGACGACCCCACAGCAGCTGTTGGTCCTTCAAAAGCTTATTGAACATCTTCTACCGGTCACCCAGTGGCCCATTTTACCGTTGCACCCCCACCCAATTAGGCTAGTCCCAATGACCGCTTGACACCTTATTGCGAGCAATTGGCTCGTTTACGTGCATGGGTGAGGAATTTCGAAGTTGAAACTTTCAAACAAGGTTCGACGATAGACCGATCCCAGGTCTTTCTTTATATTTCGAGTCACCGGAATCATCCACGCAACACATGACCACTACTGAAACTGGTCAACCATCCATCCCTGCACATGTATCTCTGAGACATGAGACCAGTTCAGTACCCCCCACTACCCAACCCATTGAAGGACAACAGTCCAACACGCCCGTAACTACCACAGTTACATCACCTGCTCCTCCCCCACCCCAAACTTTGAGGGGAGGATACTCTTTACCCCCTACCTTCTTTACAGGTAGTGATAATCCTACGATGAATAATCAACAACCTATGTTGGGTCAACCTTTACCCAGTGGTCAGCAAGTTGTTGCTGGGGGGAAACCCCCATCTCTAAACCATAATACCGCAGCTGGAGTTCCTATCGGTCCTTCCTTTGGACCTTCCCTACCTCCCAGACCTTCCACTTAGGGACTATCCCATGTTGGAGGACCGTCCAATGTAATCCAACCTCCATCGATTCAAGCGTATCCAGGTCATTTTAACCCTGTGCCGGGTCAACATAACCTCGGAAACGCACTCTACAGGGTACCATACCCCGGTAATCCTTGCAGTATTTGGGGACAAAAAATGTTTTACAACATGGACCCCCACTTACAGTCCCTCCACCCACATTTGGTCCACCCCCCACCTCCCGTTGGAGGAGGCGGACCCCTACCTTATGGCAACGGTCCACCTCATTCTTGTCATCATGGCCCACCACCCCCCAAAGGTGGTGGTGGAGGACCATCCTATCCCAACGGAGGAGGTGGGGGGCCATCTTATCCTGGTGACGGTGGTGGCGGACCACCACCCTACTATGGTGGAGGCGGCAGAGGAGGTCCGTACCCATATGGAAGTAGCGGTGGTGGACCACCACCTCCTCCCAGCGGAGGTGGTGGAGGCCCATCCTATTCTGGAAGTGGTGGAAGACCACCACCTCCTCTTGGTGGAGGCGGTGGAGGCCCATCCAACCCTGGCGGTGGTGGCGAACCACCACCATTTGGCGGCAGCCCACCCCCTCCCGGTGGCGGAAGCGGGACACCACCTTATGGTCATAGGCCACCATATTATGGTAATGGACAACCCTATTATGGTGGTAGACCTCCATTTGGTCTGGGAGGCACATACCCCTATGGCCAGTTTCCTCTTGGTACACCTTATGGTCAATCAATGCAAGGTCCTTATACGCCTTATCCGTACTATCAGTACTCGCATCCTAATCTACAGTTTCCCTTTTTGGCTACTTTGGACCTACCTGACTTGTCTCGTTTAACCAACGACCCCATTTACCACAGAACTAACTGGCCACCTATTCCAGTGAAACTTCCGTCTGATATCCCGAAATTTGATGGCAAGCTGGGTGAGGATCCTAAAAATCACATGATGACATACCATTTATGGTGTTCATCTAACTCCCTGATGGATGACTCGATCCGTCTTAGATTGTTTCAAAGGACTCTTACCGGTTTGGTTTCCAAGTGGTATATTGAACTACCACCCCATTCTTTCCCGATTTTGGTTCTCTTGATATGAACTTTTTGACTCACTTCCAGCTGCCTATACGGTACGAAACTGGTACAGAGCTTTTAACCTCGCTCCATCAGAATACTGCCACTCACATATCGGATCATATACATGAGTGGCGAAGGAGACGATGTCTCATTAAGGCTCCTATTCCATATCAACTCCTAGCGGATTGGTTTACGAAGTATCTCCAACCCACCATAGCATGAGATGTTTCCATGGGCGGTGCTGTCACTGAAGAAAAAGCCATCACATGTGCCCATTTGCTAGACTTAGTCTATGCTCAGTCCGACATGTTGTTTGATATCCTTCCTAACGCACCCCGCAAAACCACCTAAGGGACCCCAAATTGAAGGAATCATTGGATCCCTTACCACCCATCCTTCTTCTCAAACCGTTGGTTAGTCGAACCCCCAGGGTTCTTCCCCATCACCAACACAGGCTGGTCAAGACACCACCAAATCACCCACTCCTGATGTCACCGAAGAAGTGAATTTTGTTTCATCAGCTTCACCTCAAAAGTCTGGTGATAAGAAGAAGAACAAGGGGAAACCTAAGAAGTCTTCCACCCAGCAGGAGCAAAGGAGCACCCCTGATGATACCAAATAGGAAAGGAAGTTAAAGTATACTTGTCTACTGTGCGGTGATGACCATTTCTCTAAGGAGTGCCCCCATAGAGACGAAGTTCAGAAGTTTCTTAAGGGAAAACCCACACTTGCAGTTCTCAACGATCCTTTCCCTGCTCAAAATCAACAGTCGATCGCTCACACTTCTTCTTCCCAAGGAGAAGCACCCAACACCGCACATGTTCTCATGGTGCGTAACAAGACCATCAACTTGAACACCCATTCTCGTTCATATGAATCTGTTCCAGCTAAGGAACCTGTTGGAAGTAATGCTGAAAAATCTTCCACCTCGATGCCGGAAGTCACCATACCAACTGCTCCTCTCACCATAGAGAATCCTTCTCTAGAGTCAGTACTGCATCCACCCAAGAGCCCGATTAGAAAATCAGTTTTCAATCCTAATGCTCGGGTTGCTCAACACTACAACATTGTAGAGGACCTAGTGCAAGATCCTTGTGCTATGTCAATGCTGGAGGTTTTGCAAAAATGTCCTAATTAGTGCAAAACTCTCCTCGCTGCCATCGGTGTGCTTGACCCGGATTCGTCGAATACCATTATGTTCCAGCTGGAATACTTCAAACCAAGGCTCTCCCATTAGCTGGCATTTCAAGTTTCCACAAACATTGCTGGGAAGATAATCCATCGCTCCGTTTTGGACGAGGGTGCCTCCACTTTAGTCATGTCGATGTCATGTTGGAGAGCCATTGGATCTCCCAAGTTGAATCGTTCTCCTACCACTTTGAGAGCATTTGAAGGACGTGGATTTCAACCTCATGGGCTGCTACAAGCTTTACCTGTCGAGCTGGGGGGAAAGACCACAACCATTAATGTGGAAGTAGTCGCTGCCCTGTTAGATTACAACATTCTGCTTGGTCATAATTGGTTTTACACCATGACCGTGGTTGCCTCATCAATATTCCACATAGTGCAATTCCCCCATCAAGGCCGAATTGTCACAGTCGACCAATTGGATTTCTGCGCACCTGACACCACTTCTCACCCAGGCAATAACGTTCCTTCCATTGGACAATCTTCGCAGAAGTATGAGAGTGTGGGGGTTGGCCTCCTTAAGGATTCATCCCTTATGGACGTTTTTCCTACTCCGGATCCCCCTAACCATGTTTCCACGGTGAACATGATCTCCTCGCAGACTTTGTTTATTCCCAACTCCACTGATTCATGGCTTGTACCTGATGAAGCCACCACACACCTGATTGGAGACATTATGCCTTTGTCACCTGCCAAACTTATGTACGAGGCTATCCAGTCAACCTCGGAGGATCACCTAGCTATGACCTCCACCCCTATTTCTTTGCAGCGGACATCATCCGATCCATTCCTACAAAATTTTCATTCAGATGAGTCCATTATGGAAATCATGAGTACGGATGATCCTCCGTGAGAAGACCTCCATCATCGTTCATCTTCCCTTCCCGCTTTGGCTACTGTAGAGAACAACATTCGCACCAACTCTACACCAGATGTCCTTTCTAGCTCTCAATATTTGATACTCGCGTGTCAAACGAATTCTGAAGGAAACTTAGCCAACATTGAGCCTACCACTTTGATCGATATCTCGGTTAAACCTGGTGTAGTGGAACACATTCAGTTAGGCCAGAAGTGTTCCCTTGAAGAAGTCATTACTACTACGGCCTTATTCAACCAATTTCGAGATGTATTCGCTTGGACCTACGAGGAGATGCCTGGGATAGACCCCTCCATTGTTTTGCATGAGATCAAAATCTATCCCGACATCAAACCTGTCCGCCAAAAGTTGCGACCAGTACACCCCCGGAAGACTACTACAATCAATGCAGAAATTGAGAAACTCTTGAAGGCTGGCTTCATTTACCCTGTCCCATTGACAGAGTGGGTCTCTAATGTCGTCCCTGTTACTTAAAAATAGGGTACTATTCACGTCTGTGTCGATTACCAGGATCTCAACAAAGCTTGTCCCAAGGACAACTACCCAACTCCCTTTATCGACTAGATTATCGAAAATTGTGCCGAAAGCCTCATCTTTTCATTTATGAATGGATTTTCTGGGTACAACCAGATTGAGATTCACCCCGCCGACCAACACAAGACTTCTTTCATCTGTCCTTGGGGAATGCTTGCATACCACAAACTTTTGTTTGGTCTTAAAAATGCTGGTGCCACATTCCAGCAGGCCATGTCATACGCTTTCCACGATGTGAAGGACTTTGTGGAACCTCACTTGGACGATCTCCCTTCCCATTCGAAGGAGCGTGAGTTCCACTTTGATCATCTAATGACCGTTTTCCTCAGATGTAGGAGGTACAATATCTGTCTGAATCCTCATAAGTGTATTTTCTGTGTCGAGTCTGGATGCCCCCTAGGGTTTATTGTCTCGAAAGATGGGATCCGCATTGATCCCTCGAAGGTGGAATCCATCGTCGCTCTTCCACCTCCAACCAATATTACAGAACTTCGGATTCTACAAGGACGAGCGACTTATTTACAGTGCTTCGTTTGTAATTTCGCGCTAAAGACGCAGGGTTACATGAGATTGATGAAGAAATACATCCCGTTCATTTGGGATGACCGCACTCAACAATCTTTTTATAGTTTGAAGCATGCCATCACGCATGCCCCCGTGCTCCAACCGCCGAATTACTATCAAGATTACATTCTATATCTCGCTGCTTCCGACACCACTATCGCCATGGTTTTGGTTCAGGAAGACTAGGATGCCTAGGAACATGTGATATATTATGCCAGCAAAGGTCTCATTGACACTGAAACCCGATATTCACATGTTGAAAAACTCGCTCTCATGGCCGTTGTATACATGCAGAAGTTCTGACACTACATTTTGCTCCGCACCACCACCATCATTGCCGATTCGAACCCCATGTACCATGTTCTGACACGTCAGGTGCTCAGGGGCAAGCATTCACGCTCGATCATGATACTACATGAATTTGATTTTCTTTTCGAAAAGGCCAAGTCTAAAAAATCATTGGTGTTTTCCAAGCTCATTTGCGACCTCCCCCGTACTAATGAAGAGTCTAAGCCCAATGACTCCTTTCTAGATGAGTCATTGTTTCTTATTAGTGCGTCTCACCCATGGTATGGAGATATCACATTGTATCTTCAAACCCAACATTTCAGTCCTCAACTGTCTCGTGATGACCGTCATCGCATACACCACCATGCAAAGTATTACTTGCTCATCAATGATACCTTGTACCGCTGTAGTGTCGATTTCATTCTCCGATGCTGTCTCACTCATGATGAGACTGAACACGTTCTAAATGACTGTCATGCTAGGGTGTGTGGCGGTCACCTCTTTAGGATGGCTACAACCCAGAAGATTTTGCGCGCAGGATATTATTGGCCAACTATCTTCAAAGACTGTATTGAGGCCGTCAAAAAATGTCCTCCATGTCAACACTTTCATACGAAAAAGTGCACCCATCCCACCCCATTACACTCGGCTATTACCGTTGGCCCCTTCGCTAAGTGGGGCATAGATTTCATGCATTGTAAGCCTACCTCGGCTGGGGGGCATAGTTACGTCATTGTAGGTGTGGACTACTTTACAAAGTGGGCCGAGGAAATGCCTACATACATGAATGACAGCAAGACCGCTGCACTCTTCATGTTCAATCATGTAATAGCGTAGTTTGGAGTTCCCCAAACGATAGTTACCGACCATGGTTCTCACTTTATGAACCACATGGTTGACGGGTTGAGCGATAGATTGGGTTTTCGCCATGAAAACTCAACACCATACTACCCACAGTCGAATGGACAGGTCGAGGCCATCAACAAGGTCTTGAAAACTATGGTCCAATGAATGGTAGGTACGCATAAGTCCAATTGGCATAATATGCTCTTCTCTGCACTTTGGGCTTATAGGACTTCCGTTAAAACCACCACTGGATTTACTCCTTTCCAACTAGTGTATGGATTAGAGGCTGTCCTCCCTATAGAGTGTGAGATCCCGTCTCTCAAGCTCACCATCGAACTTCTCCCAAACACTATTGCCAAGGAAGAACATTTCCTCTACCTAGCTAAACTTGACGAAACTCGCCGAGATGCCGCTCTTGCCAACAAGGCTCATAAGAAATGCATCAAAGCGTAGTACGATAAGTCTGTAGAACCCCGCACTTATAGCGAAGGAGATTTGGTCCTTACATACGACCAAAAACATGATAAGCTGGGGGCAGGCAAGTTTGAGTCCATGTGGCATGGAACTTGCATAGTAAAATGCGTTTTAGAGAAGGGAGCTTATGAGCTTGAAGACTATGACAGGATATCTTTGGGTGAGCCCTGCAACGGGCTCTACTTGAAGAGGTACTATGCTAGAGTCTTTCATGCATGAGTACTTTTGTATATACTGTACATGGCATGCGTGTGTGTTTTCTGTGTGGTGTGACGCTTTGATTTCTTGCGTGCTTAGCTCTTATACCATGTTCTGTCTGCGTGTACAGATGGCAACTTGTTTTGGATTCGCGGATAGCACTAGTCGACATACCCGCAACCTTGCTTCAGTAGTTTGGGTTCTCTATTCACCTATGGGCGAGATTATCAGCTCAGGGGGAATGTGTCTAGGTTTCGCAACCAATAATGCTGTAGAATATCAAGCAGTCATTGGAACCCTAATTGACGCCATTTCTTTGGGTATGGACCACGTTGTCTTCCATTTGGACTCTCAACTAGTGGTCTCTCATATTAACCGAGTTTATGCCATCCGCGACCCCTTTTTACTCCATCTATATCGACGAGTCCATCTTCTGGAAAGGTCCTTCGAGTCCATTCAGTACCTGCACATTCCACGAGACGTCAACACAGTTGCCGACTCCATGGCTAACTTCATTTTAGATTGGCACATTGCACACACATAAGCATATTCATGAACTGTTAAAAGTAGACACAACATGTAATTAATTCATTTTATAAGCAATACCACATCATTCACTCATTTGAAACACATAATGTATAAAAAGTCGGAATGTCTGTATATATATATAATCTCAAAAGGTAGTGCTGGTACAAAAGTCTGAAGCATGACGACTTTCAGTGAGTCTCTATAAAATATGAAGCCTTGCAACTTTCAGTAGTACAAAAAATCTGAGGCCTCTAGGCTCTCAGTAAACACATAGTAACAACATATCGCCTATCGCCTGGCCCATACAGCCCTAGGAGGTCTAGCAGCTCTAGCCTGCTGAGTATGGAAACAGTCTACTGCTCTCGCAACCTTGCGAAGCAACGTGCAGTAGCTCCAACCATGTGTACCTGCATGAGCCGCAACACCTCATCTACTGACGCCTCAGGAACGTCTAATGTCAACCCACTCAAGTTGGCATCGACTCTATCCATCTCCATGATGGCAGCATGAACAACCAGACCCACAACTGCTCCCTCTCCTCTCTCTCTCTCCTAGCAAGAAGAGAGGTCCCCACTGGTCGTACAGGCCCCACATCTGCACACACATGTTGCTCACCTGTCAGCACTATATCAAAAAAAATCATAAATGCACAAAAATTTAAAAGTACAAGGGTCATTTGTTCTCACCGAGGTCTCCCCATGCTGCTCCCTCTGGCAGCGGCAAGTCTGGGTCATCTCTAAAGTCTGTGCCACTGTATGGGAAATCCTCCACCATCAGTAACTGGCCCTCCAGCCAAGTGAATAACTCAGGAGGGTATCCAATAATGGGGTCCCCACCATGTTGTGCCATCACATCGGTCCACCTAGCCATGTGAGTATCTCTAGGATCCCTATCCTCCAGTGGTACCTGAGGACGCAAAAGGGGAACCTGTTCTAGTAAGAACGAGATCACTATCGATCCATAGCCAAACTGTTTGAGCTCTCCCCATTGACACTTTGTCAACTGAGCTTGCATGTTTGCGAGGACTCCCTCGCACCAGTTAAATATCTTCGGAGACATACAGTCCTCCCCATAAAACATCTATGCCCTGGTGGCTAAGTGAGGAGCTTGTCCCCCCGCCATCCTCGTAATGGTGAATAGTATGGCACGTAATGGACGTTCCCGTACATCTTTAATGGGAATCTTCCCACTAGATGAACGGGTGTTGGGAACACAGTGCTGCAGAATCATATCGTCCACACTTCGGTCACTCCCACGTGATCCGATAAGTAGCGCATTGTCCCCTCTTCAGGACAATCCGGTGAGAAAGTAGATGTCCTCGACATCTATGGCAAGCTCGTGCTCACCGATCATGAAGTATTGCTGGACTGCATCCCAACATTGGAGCATATGAGTCAATAGTGAGATTTGGGATCTCATCCCCTGGATGCGGAATAACTTGAGGAGCCCATATTTCCTCAATGCTTCCACGCATCGTGGATCATTTGCAGCTTGTTCATCATCCAACTCGTGCTCCTATTCTTACCATTCTAGAACCATTTTGGATGCTTGGAACCTGCCAATAGGAGAATTTTAATAATGTTAGAACTTGCTTCAACCACTGATAGTCTTTCTCTTGAGCTTGGCTTGGCTTTGGGGATGGACGTCGCCATCGTCGCACCTCGTTTTTACAAACAGAGCGACGTCGTCGCAGTCCAGTCATGAGACCCTAGTGATGACTCAGTCTCGTTGCAGTTCCCGAAGGGGCCAACTGCGTCGAGCCAAGGGCGTAATGGTCCTTCCTAAATCAAGCTAAAACCCAAAGAAATGACTGAAATTCAAAAATGTAAACCACTACAATCTTGCTGGATGAAGTTTAGGGTTACCTACTCCTGACGGCAAGTGAAATGGCTGCTCATAGCTCCCGGAATCGACGAGTGAAGATTTGGCTCCAAATGGCACTACTCCTCCCAAATTTGGAAATAAGAACAATGGTGACTATATTTTGTTTTTATTTCTATTTAAAAACAAAATGGAATATTCCTTTTTCAAATATTTTTATGCCGTTATGCCATTTGCTATAGTTTGGATCGATTTTATTATATTTGAAAATTTGGTTGACTATTTGACCTAGTTTCCGAGTGTGCAGGAGTTGTGAAGTGCCTTTCTACGCCATTTTCACATTAGAACGGTCATCTCATGTATGAACACCCGTTGTGTATTTTGTCATTTATCTTTTCATTTCATTAGATTCTAATTATTTAATGATTATGAGCTTACTCTTTGTTCTTTCTCATGCTCTTGAAACTATGAGAATACGTTACCAAGTTACGATTTATCACTTTTCTGGGCTCGTTAAACTCCTACGGAAAAGGAACCCCCCCGGAGTCTGTCTTTAATCTCTTTTCAGGCTCTCGAAATACGAAAAGATTTCCAAGCGAACTTGTCGCGGTCACGCTTGTAAAAGAATTTGAACGACCGTCTTCCTGGTGATAGTTTACCCCTTTTTCGGACAAGGGGGCACTAGTTACTAAAAAGGTATACTCCAGCCAATCATGAATGGAAGAGTCCTCTCCCGCGTTGTTTTACCCTTTTTCGAGTGATGAGGCTAACTTTACAAAAAAGGAGCGTTGGACTCTTCTTAAGTTCTTTTCAGACTTTCTAAACATGAAATGATGACCGATTTTACCTTCTATGGACTCGTTAAATTCTTACATTGAAGGACCCACCATGGGACAAACCCCTCCTATCTCAGATTCAGAAAATATTTGGGATTGGACTCATCTATGAGATGAGCTATATCGAGCATCTGGTTACCCTCATCAAGATCGTAAAAAACACATGAGGTACTCATCATTCATGATGGGGGAAAAGGAAAGCTTTTGTATTACACCTTTATCAGTGGTAGTACCTAGTCATTCTTGAACATGGCACTCATTTGCATTTGCATACAACACTTGGATCGTCTATTTGTACTCGAGTTCCACTTATTTCCTGAGTCTTGTTACTCATTTGAGTCATTCAAAGAAAGCTTCCATCATCAGTTGCATTAGGAATTTGTGTCATACTCGTCATCCATGCCCATGTTCAAGAATACTTTCACTATTCATCTATTTGCAGTCAGTACACCTTCAATCATGTTGGTCTACTTTGAGTCAGTCTCACATATTATTGTACCATCCAATCCACTCTACACATCCTTTGTCGTGTTTCGTGTCGATGATGAGGGATTCATTATGGCCCTCCTTCGACGGATTCATCCTTGTCGACTTCAACACATCATCCAAGGATTGAATCTAGAAACCAATCAAGTACCTTGGCCCTGCATGCCTCAATGGCAGGTTACCTTTCTTTCGGCATGAGTTTACATCATTGACTCCTTATTGAAAGATTTCATCTTGCGTTCGACTTCAACTCATTTATTTTACGCTTGATGATCTGTACTGTGATACCTTGGGGATCATTAACATTAATGGTGATTTCCCTCGCACTTGTTAACGGTATACATAAATGACCGGTAATCAAGTGGTTTCTACCATGTTCGACGTCAAGACATTTGTAATCACATGGTTAGATTCGTATCATTGCGGGTTCAGCTTGAAGACCCTGGGGAGTCATGTTTTACCCAGGTTGCGATGGATTTTGTATTGAGTCATATTACACGGATCCACATTTGTATTGGTTATGGCTGTGTTACCATCTCATCATGGATCTACGCTTGTATCCAGTAGCCATGATTGTGTTCAGTCAGTCATTACTACCATGGATCTGCATTGTATTGGTCGGCAACCATGTTTTACATCATATGAGATTGTCGGTTCAGAGTCAGTTGTACTGCAGCAGCATCCTTTATCCGACAAGTCCATTTTTTCATTCTTTCTGTCAAAGCATTTCACCTATCCAATCTTTAAACAATTTCATGCTTTGGGGGGCATTCTGTTACACCTAAAATCTTGTCACCATTAGATTCAGTGTATACATCCCTGAAGTCCCATTGACTAATTCATTTACCTGGAAAGGACATCATTGTGCTTTTGCTAGGTTTTGAGAGATCGTCCCAAGCTGCACTCATGCAAACTGCGACGTCGCACCTTGCTCCATTGTAGGGTGTGACGAAGTCAGTTAAATGGAAAAAATAGCTTCTTTGAGCTCATTCTCGAAGGTTTCTGACTTGGATCCCTATCCATGACCTGTTGGGGGAGTTTCCCTTCGGTTCCTAACCACTTGGAAGGATCCCCTATCTCTCTCCTACCATATCCCAACCTATCCTATCCATACCCTATCTAATTAGTCCTATATAAGTAAATCGCTACCCCTCTCCAAAGGGAGGAAGTCTATAGCATCTACATGCTGGTGAAATCATCCTTGATAGATCTCTACTCATCTATTGGGAGACTCATACTTCCTTGGGACGATATGGAAAATGGCTTGGATGGAGAAGGGCTGCAACGTTAAGCCTTGGTTGTAGTTCTATGCCTCTACTATGTATTTCCCTATTTACAGTAATACAAATGCTTTCCACCAATATTGTTAATGTGTGATGATATTGAGTAGTTTACCTGCTTAACTGTTTACTTAGATCTCTTATTGTATAGATGCTCTTTACTCGTTTTGTGTTGTTCTTTGTGTCTTAATAGGTCTTGCAGCTGAGATCTGACGACCGCTGGACATGGAGAAACGTTCAGGAGAAAGGATTGCAGAGTACATCTAGCACTTGATCCTTAATTAGATCTAGGAAATCCTTTTGTAGTCTGTTCTATTTGTTCTAGACTCACATTGATCTAGGGAGATCCGGTTCGCATCCACTCAAGTGGATTGTCTGTCAAACATTGAAGGTTGGATTTTCACAATCACAAGCCTTCCTCATAGATTCAAGAGCCTCCAACCACATGGTTTCCTCCAAAGAATCATTTTATTCTCTAGATCTCAATGATAGTCTGATTATTCACATGGGAGATAATTCTCAGATCTCTGCTGAAGGGAAGGGCACATGGAAAGTTCAAAAATGTTCTATTTGTGCCTTCTTTGTCAACAAATTTGTTTTCTTTCTATCAGATGACTAACACAAGTTCACTGAAGAAAGTGGTCTTTAGTATTGACACAATTGAGATTGCAGAGATCTCTTATGGGAATATTATAGCGAAAGGGTTTGCAAACCATGCCTCAAAGGCATATGAATTACCTCACTTTTTTCCATACTCTCTACCTACTCCATTGGCATCTGATGAGGATCAAAGTGATATCTCTTCTAATGAAGATAAGGATAAATATCTTGATGTTGAGAATAAAGTTCAAGCATATCCATATCCAGATCCAACACCTACTCCCAATCCATGGCCAAGGCCAATATCGGCTCACAAAGTCCTTGTAGCTACTGGGAACATAGTTGGGAATCCATCTGACCATAGAACCACCTGATCTCAGTATCATGCAAACCTTGCACTATGTCATGCAGATCCACTTCTCTAAGAGAGGTGCTACATGATGGTGGGGTTTTATACACAATATCTTGAAGAGAGTTTCCATGGGGGACATACAACCAACTACAGATCTTGGTTGGTTGACAAAGGGTACTCAAAGGTTCATCATTTGGACTATAATAAGACATTCGCTCCAGTAGCAAGAAGGGTTCTAGGAAAATCAAAGGAGAAGATCCAGATCCAACACCTGCATGTATATCCTACATCAAAGGAGAAGATCAATATACAACACCAGCATTTATATCCTACATCAAAGGAGAAGATCCAGATCCAACACCTGCATTTATATCCTACATAGGAGCAGATTGCCTACATTTTTACAAAGGATTTCACTCAGGAAAATTTTTCTTTCTCTTCTTAGTATGATAGTTCTTTGAGTTCCCTATTGTTGTCCTATTTTTTAGGGGGGGGGTTTCCCATGAGGTTTTTCCCATTACCTTGTTTCATGGACAATTATTTTATTTTCACCATATATTTGATTGTATGGGTGACCATTGGTCTTAGTAACCAAGGCCCAGGATGCACAAGTTTATATTAAGGGGGGGTGTTAGGATATTTTAATACTCCATACTTGTCCTACATGCATTATTTACCATTTTCTAGAACTTAGTGATTTAATTTCCCCCCCTAGTGGTGTGCATATGTCACCTAGGACCCATTAGCCACCTAATGTGCCCTACATGCATGATTTTAAGACCATGAGAGGTATTTCCCTATATTTTAGGAGCCCATTTAGTGACTCAATTCAATCTAACTGAGTTACACATGAGTTGGTGACTCTAAGTGGGAGTTTGACCTCCAATCACCACTTATTGTGGCCTCATGCGCCCTTTTCTGTTTGATTTGCATAACAAAATCATGGATGTGTCGTCCTTGGTTAGTTAACTGACTGTATCATTAGTTCACTGAGATTTGGGAGCTGAGTTTGGTGACAATTACTATGCTAGACAGAATGAGAATTGAATTTGGGAGATGATTTTGGTAACATCATTGTTCATTATACTGATTATTGGATCATGTGAAATTATTTTGTTCCTATCTGAGTTCTCATGGATGTTCAATTGTCTGCTCATTTTCTATTGCAATTTTCACTATAACTCAATTTCTCTGCACATTCTTTCCCTATGAGGTATACTTAGCTCCATGATCTGCTGTGATTTAGAATTCCGCATGGTATCATAGCTCAGTGAGTGTAGGCTGAGCAATTGCTTTCAATAGTGCACCAAAAGCGTCTGGATTTCCATAGCAAATCCCGGTGCCATTGCATTGACTTTATTGGAGAAATCCTTTGAGGTCTATCCAAGTGTGAAGGATCCAAAAAAATGTGCCTATTGTCCTAAGGCAGTGCTCAGTAGTAGTCTGTCTCCAAAATTGAGAGTTTTTTGCAAGTTATTGAATTTTTTTCAGTGCAGTAGTAGAAGCAGTACCACATTGTATTCGCTCCAGTGGCTCTAATGAAGAATTCAAATGCTCCTCTCTCTCCAAGGATTCTGACACCCTTCAATTATCTTGATTGGAGGTCTAATATGCAGATGGTGTTGCGCAACATGTCACTGTACATGGTAACAATGGGAAAGGAGGTAGAACCTCAAGTATTTGTTTAGAAGGAAAATTATTTGAATATATTGGATGAAGCATTTGGTTTCATGTGTATTCATATTTCCAGAGATATACTCTTCCTCTTTGAAGGATTGAAGATTGAAAGAGAGGCTTGGTTGAAGTTGCAAACCCGCTTCGGCAAATGAGATGAGCTGAGGGGCCATATTTTGGAAAATGGGTTGATTTCTCTTCAACCCAACAGTTTCGAAACCATCCATCAATTGTTTTCCAAATTTAAATCTTTGGTCATGCAATGCAAGCCATGTGGCATTGAGAAGAAGGATGAGTAGTTGGTTCTATCCATTTTTAGCAACCTTGGTCCTGAGTTATCCATATTTGTTTCTACCTTCCATTCAAGTAGATTGTCAATCTCTGGTTGGAAAATGCCATCATTAGATGTATTCATTGAATCTCTCATCCAAGAACAAGACAAACTGATTCAGATGGGCACTTTGCAAGCTTCCAAAAATAAAGCTCTTATTGCTGGAGAGTCAAAAAGTGCGAATGAAAAAGGGAAGCAAAAGGGTAAAGAGAAGAATCAATTTGAGACCAAGAAGAATCCAAAGTCTAATGCATTGGAACGAGCCTCCATCTCCAAGAAGGATAAGCAAAATGGATTTGAGAAATCCAAGTGTTCTTATTGCAAGAAAGGAAACCATCCAGAGAGTTCATGCATGAAGAAGAAGATAGATCAAATGACCAAACTTCTTGAACAACAAAACATTTCCCTCCCAAAAGGCGCAAGAGAGAATGATTCTGGGAGTGAGTTCGATGGTCATGAGAGATTCCATGCACTGAAGGCTGTATTTTCACAATCACAAGCCTTCCTCATAGATTCAGGAGCCTCCAACCACATGGTTGCCTCCAAAGAATCATTTTCTGCTCTAGATCTCAATGATGGTCTGATTATTCACATGGGAGATAATTCTCAGATCTCTACTGAAGGGAAGGGTATAGTACATCTGGAGTATGGAAAGTTAAGAAATGTTCTATTTGTGCCTTCTTTGTCAACAAATTTGTTATATGTCTATCAGATGACTTACACAGGTTCACCGAAGAAAGTGGTCATTGGTCCTGACACAATTGAGATTGCAGAGATATCTTATGGGAATATTATAGAGAAAGGGTTTGCAAACCATGCCTCAAAGGAATATGAATTCTCTCACTTTTTTCCATACTCTCTGCCTAATCCATTGGTATATGATGAAGACCAGAGTGATATATCTTCTAATGAAGATGAGGATCAAGATCTTGATGTTGAGAATAAATTTAAAACAGATCTAGATCCAGATCCAACACTTGCTCCCAATCCATGGCCAAGGCCAATATGGGCTCACAAAGTCCTTGTAGCTGCTGGAAGCATAGTTGGGGATCCATCTGACCATAGAACCACCAAATTGCGGTATCATGCAAAACTTGCACTATGCCATGCATATCCACTTCTCTTAAAGAGGTGCTACATGATGGTGGGGTTTGATCCACGGTATCCTCAGGAGACTTGCCATGGGGGATCTACAACCAAGTACAAATATTGGTTGGTTGACAAAGGGTACTCAAAGGTTCAGGATTTGGACTACAATGAGCCATTCACTCTAGTAACAAGAAGGGTTCCTAGAAGACTTGTTTTGGAAAATACAACTTCAACACAATGGGAGGTACATCATAAGAGAAGATCCATATCCAGATCTAGATCCAGCACCTGCATTTCTATCCTACACATGAGCAGATTTCCTACATTTTTACAAAAGATTTCACTTAGGAAAGTTTTTCCTTCTCTGTTTAGTGTGAAGTTTCTTTAAGTTCCCTACTATTATCCTATTTTTTAGGGGGGGGGGTTTCCCAGGAGGTTTCCCCCATTACATTTTTTCACGGACAATTATTTTATTTTCATCATTTATTTGATTGTATGGGTGACCATAGGTCTTAGTAACCAGGGCTCAGGATGCACAAGTTTGTATTAAGGGGAAGTGTTAGGATATTTTAACACTTCATCCTTGTCCTACTTGCATTACTTACCATTTGCTAGAACTTAGTGATGTTATCCCCCCCCTAGTGGTGTGCAGATGCCATCTAGGACCCATTAGCCACCCAATGTGCCCTACATGCATGATTTTAGGACCCTCAAGGTAGTTCCCTATATTTTAAGAGCACACTTAGTGACTCAGTTCAGTCTAACTGAGTTACACATGAGTTGGTGACTCTAATTGGGAGTTTGAGCTACGATCACCACTGATTGTAGCCTCATGTGCCCTTTCCTGATTGATTTGCATGAAAAACTCATGGATGCACCCTCCTTGGTCAGTTAATTGACTGTATCATCAATTCACTAATATTTGGTTGAGTTTAACTGAGTTTGGGAGATCCATAACATTGATACAGGTGACAGTTACTATGCCAGACAGACTGAGGCTCAAATTATACTAGGTGATTTGAATTCTCTCCATTGTAACATCATTGTTCATTATACTGATTATTGGATCATGTGACATTATTCTGTTCCTTTCTGAGTTCTCATGCATGTTCAATTGTCTGCTCATTTTCTACTGCAATTTTCATTGTAACTCAATTTCTTTACTCATTCTTTCCTTGCGAGGTATACTCAACTCCATGATCTACTGTAATTTAGAATTTCACATGTTATTAGATCTTAGTGAGTGTAGGTTGAGAAGATGCTTTCAATAGTGTACAAGAAGCCTCTATACTTCCACAGCAAATGATGGTACCATTGCATTGAATTCATTGGATAAATTCTATAAGGTCTATCCAAGTGTGAAGGATCCAAAAAAATGTTCCTATTGTCCTAAGGCAGTGCTCAGTAGTAGCCTGTCTCCAAAATTGAGAATTTTTGCAGGTTATTGAAAGTTTTTCAGTGCAACAGTAGAAACAATACCACATTGTATTTGCTCCAACATCTCTAATGGATAATTGGAATGTTCCTCTCTCTCCCAGGATTCTGACACACTTCAATTATCTTGATTGGAGGAATGATATGCAGATGGTTTTGTGAAACAGGTCACTGTACAGGGTAAGAATGGGAAAGGAGGACAAACCTCAAGTAGCTGTTGAGAAGGACACGTATCTAAATAGATGGGATGAAGCATTTGGTTTCATGTGTATTCATATTTCCAAAGATATACTCTCATCTTGTTTTCGAGGTTTGGAAAAAAAGATGAGATAAGGGGCCATATTCTAGATAATGAGTTGATTTCTCTTCAACCCAGCAGTTTCGAAACCATCCAGCAATTGTTTTCCAAATCCAAATCTTTGGTCATGCAATGCAAGCAGTGTGGCATTGAGAAGAAGGATGAATAGTTGGTTCTATGCATTCTAAGAAAGCTTGGTCCTGAGTTCTCCATCTTTGTTTCTACCTTCAATTTAGGGATATTGTCAATACCTGGTTGGAAAATTCCAATATTATATGTACTCAATGAATCTCTCATCCAAGAACAAGACAAACAGATTCAGATGGGCACTTTGCAAGCCTCCAAAAATCAAGCTCTTATGGATGGAAGGTAAAAAAGTGTGAATGCAAAAGGGAAGCAAGAGGGTAAAGAGAAGAAGCAATTTGAGTCCAAGGAGAATCCAAAGTCTAATCCGTCGTAAGGATCCTCCATCTCCAAGAAGGATAATAAAAAGGGATTTGAGAAATGCAATTTTTATTATTGCAAGAAAGGAAACCATCCAGAGAGTTCATGCATGAAGAAGAAGATAGATCAAATGACCAAACTTCTTGAACAACACAACATTGCCCTTCGAGAAGGCGCAAGAGATACTGATTCTTGAGGTGAGTTCAATGTTCATGAGAGATGCCATGACCTAAACGCTGTATTTTCACAATAACAAGCTTTCCTCATAGATTAAGGAGCCTCAAACCATATGGTTTCCTCCAAAGAATAATTTTCTTCTCTAGATCTCAATGATGGTCCAATTATTCAAATGGGAGATAATTTTTAGATCTCTGCTAAAGGGAAGGGCACAGTACATCTGGAGTATGGAATGTTAAAAAATGTTCTATTTGTGCCTTCTTTGTCAATGAATTTGTTGTCTGTCATCAGATGAATCACACAGGTTCACCGAAGAAAGTGGTATTTGGTCTTGAAACAATTGATATTGCAGAGATATCTTCTGGGAAGATTCTAGAGAAAGGGTTTGCAAACCATGCCTTAAAGGAATATTAACTCTCTCACGTTTTTCCATACTCTCTGCCTACTCCATTGTCATATGATGAATATCGGAGTGATATATCTTCTAATGAAGATGAGGATCAATATATTGATGTTGAGAATAAAGTTCAAATTGATCCAGTTCCAGATCCCACACCTGCTCCCAATCCATGGCCAAGGACAATATGGGCTCACAAATTCCTTGTAGTTGTTAGGAACATAGTTGGGGATCCATATGGCCATATAACCACCATATCTCAATATCATGCAAAACTTGCACTATGTCATGCAGATCCACTTCTCTCAGTGAGGTGCTACATGATGGTGGGGTTTGATCCACAATCTCCTGAAGAGACTTGCCATGGGGGATCTACAACCAAGTACAAATATTGGTTGGTTGAAAAAGGGTACTCAAAGGTTCATGATTTGGACTACAATGAGCCATTCTCTCCACTAGAAAGAACGGTTCCTGGAAGACTTGTTTTGGAAAATACAACTTCAACACAGTGGGAGGTACATCATAGGAGAAGATCCATATCCATATCTAGATCTAGAACCTGCATTTCTATCCTACATAGGAGCAGATTGCCTACATTTTTACAAAGAATTTCACTCAGGAAATTTTTTCCTTCTCTGCTTAGTGTGAAGGTTCTTTGAGTTCCGTACTACTGTCCTATTTTTTAGGGGGGGGAGTTTCCCATGAGGTTTCCCCCATTACCTTGTTTCATGGACAGTTATTTTTTTTCATCATTTATTTGATTGTATGGGTGACCGTTGGTCTTAGTAACCATGGACTATGATGCATAGGTTTGGATTAAGAGATGGTGTTATGTTATTTTCCTCCTAGTGGTGTGCAGATGTCATCTAGGACCCATTAGCGACCTAATGCACCATGCATGCATGATTTTGGGACCCTAGAGGCAATTCCCTATATTTTAGTATCCCACTTAGTGACTCAGTTCAGTCTAACTAAGTTACACATGAGTTGGTGACTTTAATAGGGAGTTTGAGCTCCAATCACCAATGATTGTGGCCTCATGCACCCTTTTCTGATTGATTTGCATGACAAAATCATGGATGCACCTTCCTTGGTTAGTTAACTGACTGTATCATCAGTTCACTGATGTTTGGTTGAGTTTAATTGATTTTGGGAGCTTCAGAGCACTGATAGAGGTGACAATTACTATGCTAGACAGACCGAGACTCAAATTCCACTAGGTGATTCGAATTCTCTCCATTGTAACATCATTGTTCGTTATACTGATTATTGGATCATGTGACATTATTATGTTATATCTGAGTTCTCATGCATGTTCAATTGTCTGCTCATTTTCTACAACAATTTTCACTGTAACTCAATTTCTTTGCTCATTCTTTCCCTGTGAGGTATACTCAGCTCCATGATGTACTGTGATTTATAACTTCACATGGTATCAGAGCTCAGTGAGCGTAGGTTGAGCAATTGCTTTTAGTAGTGTACTAGAATCCTTTATATTTCCACAACAAATTCTGGTGCCATTGCAATGGATTCATTGGAGAAATCCTTTGAGGTCTATCCAAGTGTGAAGGATCCGAAAAAATGTGCCTATTGTCCTAAAGCAGTGCCCATAATAGTTTGTCTCCAAAATTGAGAGTTTTTTGCAAGTTATTGAAAGTTTTTCATTGGAACAATAGAAACAGTACTGCATTGTATTTGCTCCATCAGCTCTAATGGAGAATTTGAATGCTCCTCTCTCTCCCAGTATCATGACACCCTTGAATTATCTTGATTGGATGGCTAATATGCAGATGGTGTTGTGCAACAATTCACTGTACAGGGTAATAATGAGAAAGGATGTCTAACCTCAAGTAGCTATTGAGAAGGCCAAGTAGCTAAATAGATTGGATGAAGCATTTTGTTTCATGTGTATTCATATTTCAAGAGATATACTCTTCCACCTCGAAGGATTGAAGACTCCAAGAGAGTTTTGGTTGAAGTTGGAGACCCTCTTCGGCAAACAAGATGAGCTAAGGGGCCATATTGTGGATAATCAGTTGACTTCTCTTCAACCCAGCAGTTTCAAAACCATCCAGCAATTCTTTTCCAAATTCAAATCTTTGGTCCTGCAATGTAAGCAGTGTAGCATTGAGAAGAAGGATGAGCAGTTGGTGATATCCATTATGAGCAATCTTGGTATTGAGTTTTCCATCTTTGTTTCTACCTTCCATTTAGGGATATTGTCAATCCCTGGTTGGAAAATGCCATCCTTCGATGTATTCATATAATATCTTATCCGAGAACAAGACAAACTGATTCATATGGATGCTTTGCAAGCCTCCATAATTCAAGCTCTTATGGTTGGAGAGTCAAAAAGTGTGAATGCAAAAGGAGAGCAAAAGGGTAAACAGAAGAAGCAATTTGAGACCAAGCAGAATCCAAAGTCTAATCCATTGGAAAGAGCCTCCATCTCCAAGAAGGATCAGAAAAAGGGATTTGATAAATCCAAGTGCTCCTATTGAAAGTAAGGAAACCATCAAGAGATTTCACGCATGAAGAAGAAGATAGATCAGATGATGAAACTTCTTGAACAACACAACATTTCCCTCCCAGAAGGCGCAATATAAACTGATTTTGGAAGTGATTCTGATGGTCATGAGAGATGCCATGCAGTTAAGGCTAGATTTTCATAATCACAAGCCTTCCTCATAGATTCAGGAGCCTCCAAGAATCATTTTCTTCTCTAGATATCAATGATGGTCTGATTATTCACATGGGATATAATTCTTAGATCTCTGCTGAAGGGAAGGGAACGGTACATCTGGAGCATGGAAATTTCAAAAATGTTCTATGTGTGCCTTCTTTTTCAGCAGATTTGTTGTATGTCTATCATATGAATCACATAGGTTCACCGAAGAAAGTGGTATTTGGTCCTGACATAGTTGAGATTGCATATATCTCCTTTGGGAATATTATAGCAAAAGGGTTTGCAAACCATGACTGAAAGGCATATGAATTCTCTCACTTTTTTCCATACTCTCTACTTACTCCATTGGCATCTGATGAAGGTCAGAGTGATATCTCTTCTAATGAAGATGAGGATCATGATCTTTATGTTGAGAATAAAGTTCAAGCAAATATAGGTCCAGATCCAACACCTACTCCCAATCCATGGCCAAGGCAAATATGGGCTCACAAAGTCCTTGTAGCTATTGAGAACATAGTTGGGGATCCATCTGACCATAGAACCACCAGATTGCAGTATCATTCAAACCTTGCACTATGTCATGCAGATCCACTTCTCTCAGAGAGGTTCTACATGATGGTGGGGTTTGATTTGACAATCTCTTGAAGAGATTTTCCATGGGAGATCTACAACCAAGTACAAATCTCAGTTTGTTGACAAAGGGTACTCAAAGGTTATGATTTGGACTGCAATGAAAAATTCTCTCTAGTTGCAATAAGGGTTCCTGGAAGACTTGTTTTGGAAAATACAACTTCAACACAGTGGGAGATACATTAGAGGAGAAGATCCAAATCTAGATCAACACTCGCATTTCTATCTTACATAGGAGTAGATTGCCTACATCTTTACAAAGGATTTCACTTAGGAAAGTTTTTCCTTCTCTACTTAGTGTGAAGGTTCTTTGAGTTCCCTACTCTTGTCCTTTTTTTTAGGGGGGGGTTTCCCATGAGGTTTTCCCCATTACCTTGTTTCACGAATAGTTTTTTTTTTCATCATTTATTTGACTGTATGGGTGACCGTTGGTCTTCAGAACTAGGGATCGGGATGCACAAGTTTGTATTAAGGGGGGGTGTTAGGATATTTTAATACTCCATCCTTGTACTACTTGCATTATTTACCATTTGTTATCACTTAGTGATGTTATTTCCCCCCTAGCGGTGTGCATATGTCATCTAGGACCCATTATCCACCTAATGCGCCATGCATGCATGATTTTAGGACCCTCAGAGGCAGTTCCCTATATTTTAGGATCCCACTTAGTGACTTAGTTCAATCTAACTGAGTTACACATGACTTGGTGACTCTAATTGGGAGTTTGAGCTCCAATCACCACTGATTGTGGCATCATGTGCCCTTTTCTGATTTATTTGTATGACAAACTCATCGATCCGTCCTCCTTGGTCAGTTAACTGAATTTATCTTCAATTCATTGAGTTTTGGTTGAGTTTAACTGAGTTTGGGAGCTCCAGACCACTGATAGAGGTGACAATTACTATGTTGGACAAAATTAGACTCGAATTCTACTAGGTGATTCGAATTCTCTCCATTGTAACATCATTGTTCGTTATATTGATTATTGGATCATGTGACATTATTTTGTTCCTATCTGAGTTCTCATGGATGTTCAATTGTCTGCTCATCTTCTACTGCAATTTTCACTGTAACTGAATTTCTTTGATCATTCTTTCCCTGTGAGGTATAGTCAGCTCCATGATCTGCTGTGATTTAGAATTTCACATATGTGACTAGGGCATAAACATCAAAACGAGTATTGAAATTGAATTTTGTAAGCTCATGCATGTGTGTTTGGGCTAAGGTAATTTTTAGGGACAAAATTTCGTTAATTGGCTATTTTGGTGGTTTTTTTTCAAAAAATAAATTCATTATTTGGTCATTTTTAGTCTCTAATATCGCCTATATGCTAGTACAAAATGAAAAATTAGTGACTAAAAATAAATGACAATTTTTTAGTCGGCCACCAATAGTAGCTAATTTCCACTATCTTATAGCTCGACTAACTTAGTCGTATTTATTTTAGTCATTAATAGTTTCCTTATTTAGTCGTATATTTGGTAATTGATTTAGTCATTAATTGGTGACAATTAATGACTAAATCATTGACCAAATATACGACTAACAAATCCAACTATTAATGACTAAAATAAATACGTCTAAGTTAGTCGAGCTATAAGATAGTGGGAATTAGCTACTAATAGTCGTTTTATATGCGAATTTTGGTCATTTTTTAGTCTCAAATTTATCATTTGTGGTAGTCATTTATGTCTATTTAGTAGTTTCATATTCATTATATAAATGACTAATTTAGTAGTTTCATATTATATCATTTTATTTCATTATTAATCAATATAAATGACTAATTTAGTCGTTTATTCATTTTATTTGTGTTCATTATTAAACAATACAAATGAATACGATATTGTGACTAAATTAAAATAATGTCATACAATATTCATGCTCATCAAATATGAATACACATGTGAATCATGCAAATTTGCATTGGTTAATTACAACACTAAATAATATCAAGTGCAAACATATAATTTCAACCATGTAAATTGTATTATATGAAATGTTAAGTATTACAATATATATGAGTTCCCAACTAAGTATCCATTAATGGACTAATACTAGTCCATGAAAAATATGGTCTCCATACTTTACATGAAAATCATCTACATCGATGACTTTTCAAAATTTTGCAATGGCCACCGAGTGAAATCTTGGCAATGCCCATAGAAATCCAATGATTCCTTTATTTTCACTTAACCAACCCCCACTACACACTCGCACATCTTGTTGCGCAACATGTGTCCTCGGTTTTCTTAAGTCCTTGCCTCTTCCTATGTAGACTCTATCTTCTGACTCTATGATTTGAGACTCGATATTTTCCATCCTCGGGAAATTCAACACTGCAAAGGTGAAAATACAAGGTATCAGTTAATATTGAATTCAAGAATGTTGCAAAACATCTATGAATTGAAGAGACAAGATATCCGTTTATATTATATTAAAGAATGTTTCAAAACACACTTATACTAGCAATAAAAAAATACTAAAAACAAATGCACAGTTAGGTCAGAAAATAACAATGTTTACAGAAACAAATATAAGACTTCTATACAAAATTGAATACCATGGTTGACCATCCTTTTGGAATAACATCATCGTCCTTTCCTAACTGCAGCTTTTCCAATAAGATACAATTACACAAAAAGAAGACGACCAGACCAACAACCAATATGATACAATTACACATAAGAAAACTTGCAAGAAACTATACTTAGATATGTTAGAATTGACCTCTTTTGGTTGTAAATAATTGATAGAGACCACATTTATTCTTATGCATACTTCCTTGTGGAAAGGCCTGAACTTTTTTGTATTGAGTTCATATGGACCATCACCTCTTTTAGTATAACAATTCATTCCGAATGTTGATTGGTAGGAGATACTGCATTGTCAATAAACTCTTTATCTTGGAAACTTAAAGTTGGTTAGTGCAATTTCGTGCAAATAAATAACAAATAAATAAAAGTGAAATCAATTTGAGGTGACCACCTCTAGGAACACTTTCAAGTATCACTAAAACATTTTAGATCAAGAAAAAGTCTTCAGTTATGAAATTTCAGCTATTCTCTTAAATTTATAGAATCAACAAAAGTAAAAAAAGAGGGTTTCCACGAAGAATTAGAAATATGGTTCTTACATGAATATTACAGAAAACCACTCATAGAATTTCCCAGTCTAACAACTACATTGAAAGGATTTCAATTTGTTGATTCCACTCTACATAGATTCCAAATTCATTTTGGAAAACAAAAGGTCTGACTTCTTGCAATGCATTCTTAAAATCCTATAATCAAAGCAACACATTTATAACAAAGTGGATCATGAAAGCTAACTCATCAAATCCCATTGCTTGTAGGCATAAAATTGATGCAAGATAGATAAAATATGTGGGGCATACAAATTCATTTCCAAATGTTCTAACCTGGAACATGATTGGCCTCATATCGTCTTTTTTTGAGCTAGCGATGCCCATGCATTTCCTTAAGTCTTCTCTAAGGGGTTCCATTAAGGCATCCTTGATATCAACCTGTAGAGTATCCACCACCACTACTAGAAACCTTACCATTTTCATTGGAATTCATTTTCACAAGTTTATCCTGTTATGAGCAAATCAAACAGCCTATATTAACAACTCAAACATATCAAATACCATGTATAATGACCAAATAATCATGAACATAAAATACCTTTAGTTGTCATATCTGTTCATGCAAAATGTTCACATCATCCTCAGTTTCCTCATTCACAACTGCTTTGTTTTGTATGCCTTTTGCTTATTTTGTAAACCTTAATGTGCTTAAATTTTCATTCTTGCAACTGCATAACCATGGAGACGAAAATGTAAGTCTCTCTCTTTCACCCATGTACATGGATAGAGATAGATAATTACATTCATTGAATAACAAATGTTTGAATAAAAACAACACTAAGCCAAATTATTTGATACCTAAGTGGATAAGCATCAAGTTTGGGCATACTTCATCCTTCTATCAGTAGTAAATAGTAGTAACAACACCAACTACTAATTTTGGTCACTTTTGAGCATTCAAAAATCAGTGATGAGGATTATTTTAAATATGGGAAGTGGGCACATTCTAGGTCATCCTGTAGCATGACATGAACAACAACCCTAAATCCTCTGTTCTACTTTTGGCCACTTCTGGACATTATTTCACCCTCATACAACAATAAAGAAGGGATTTTTTAGCATGCCTGTGGATTAATTGTGCATTCTAGACCATGTGTGAATGAATTTGGGCCTTCAAAAAGGAGCAATTTATCTAATTCTGGATGACCTAGGCATGCTAATCCAATTTAAACCATGGTTTGTGCTCAAACAGCTTGATAAGCAACAATTTTGGGCATACATCATCCTTCTATCAATAGTAAATAGTAGTAACAACCCCAAATACTAATTCTGGGCACTTCTGAGCATTAAAATAACAGTGAGGAGGATTAGTTTTAATCTTGACACATTCTAGGTCAGCCTATAGCATGACATGAACAACATCCCTAAATCCTCTATTCTAATTCTAGCCATTCCTGGACATTATTTAACCCTCATACAATAGTAAAGTGGGAGTTTTGAGCATGCTTGTGGGTAAAAACAACATCAAAACTGCAAATAAGAAGTTATGTAGGTGAAAGCAACAGCTGGTCTCCAATTCTGGGCAATTTGTGACTGAAAAGGGCACTGGGAATGCTAAAAAAGGGGTTTTGTTCCTGCAACAAATCTCCAATAAAATAAATAATTTAAATTTAACGATAATGCCTGCTTACCAAGTGCAAGCTGCATAGCTACTTGTGGTTCATGTAACTGCTACAATTTAAGCAAGTACCACATGCATACATGCCACCACCATGCATTTCTATACCAAGGAAGTAGCTGCCAACTTTTGTTTCATTTGTATGCAGTTGCACATAGTCAAAAAGACTATATTACATCACTTCTAAAAGGAATTAGAAACTAAATCACTATACATAATGTCACTATACATAATGTATCTATTGAAAGAAATAACACATCTACAAAAAATTATTTCCACGAGGAGTAGAAAGTGGAAGAGTCAACACTTTCTTACACATACTACACCTTAACTCTGCATGACAACATATACAATTGCAATTAAGTAACCTTTGCATATAATGCAACACATTTTAGAATATAACTCAATTCAACACATTTTAGAATGCATGCAACTAATCAACAGAAGGTTATCCCTGAGAAATACTCACCTGGAGGCACTTACACTATATGGAGGATGTTGCAGTGAGTGTTGCTACCATTGCCCACTTGTTATGACTAAATCAGAGATGGTTTCATTTGTAGTCATTGCCACCTTTTCAAAAATTGAAAGACTACGAATTAACCTATCAGTTTTTCCAAACAGTAAATATTGAAACATCAACATCCTTTTATCTTTTAGCTAACAAAATTCCATTTCCTAGATCCACAATTTACTGTTGTTTTCAGAAGCATCAATCTACTTTTATGATGGAATAACAAGATTATGTGCCTCAAGTAGCCTCACTAATTGATTGCTTGATATAGTTTTGGTAAAGAATTCATCTACATCAACGACAAGAAACTGGTTTTGATCACTATCAAGGGCATTAACAGTTAATACAACAATTGGATATTTGACAGCCATAGCCCTAAGCTCTCGTGTTGCCTGTTAAAAATGCCATGTCAAAATATTGCATTGTTACATAGAAGTTAATGCAAATATACATCAAAATAAATAAAGCTCCTTACCGAAAGTTCAAATAAAAATTCATAAACCTTATCATATAGCACAATCATTTTTACTTATAAAGACTAAATTTAAAAGGATATAACATAGTCTGGGTGTTGATGGATGAGATATATTAGTCAATTTAAGAGAATTGAGCTCAAGGTAGTGTATTTAATCTCAAATTAATGTGGATATCCTAGTGCTATGAATCATATCAGACTTGAAAAAAACAAAATCAATTAAGGAAATCTTGTCAAGAGTCAGGTGACCCCTATGGAATTTAGACAACTTATAGAGACACCAAGAATAAGAGACAAAATGACATGAATTTGAAAGATACAATCAAGTTATTTTTTAAGGGTGTAACTTGTGTTTTGGAAGGGATTGAAAAATGAATGTGATATATACTACAGAAAAAAATCACCTAGTGGCAGTAATATGTATATGCTTAAAATAATAATGTAATACAGTAACTTCTACCTATGACAATAGACATGGAAATCAATTAACCATTACATTTCCAAAATGAAATTATAAAGAAGAATATATTGGAACATATTTGTGTATGAATTTGCTAGCAACTCAACCTGGTTTAGACTCTTAGAGGTTGTTAGGAACCTATGTCAACCCTTCTCTTTACTATGTTAGTATATTGTTTTTGGACGCATATGCTTTGTAAGTCGTCCCGTAGTATTTGTTGATCCGTAGTTTATATTAGCCCATAGTATTGACCCATAGTATTGGACGCATATGCTTTGTAAGTCGTCCCGTAGTATTATATGTCCCATGGTTTTGACTCATAGTATTGGGCATAGACTTAGTATATAAGTGTGTGTTGAGGTCATTGAAGGCCCGTGAGAGCTTGCTCAAAGGAGGTTGCCCCCTCGAAGTGGCCCGTGATCAATATAAAAGTGATTATGTTCTATTATTTCTGATATCTCATGTATTTGCATTAATTAATTATTGCAGGTTCATCGCAGAGGTAGGATGTTCAATCCTTAATATGGATGAAAACCTAAAGTCTTGGCAAAGCAAAATAATTCAATTATCTGGTGTTAGTTTCTTGGAACGATCAAATACTCCAAGTTGTGCTAAGGGAACTTGTTCAGGGTCTATTCTTGATGATTTGAGGCATCTAAGGGCTAACCTTGGTGGTGATTTTGATAGTCACTCAAAAAATATAGCATATGCAAAGTTGTTCCAAGAGTCAGGATCACATGGTTATGCTCTGCCTTATCCCATGGTTTCAACAAGATATAGCTGCTCACTATAGACTGCTACTAGCTTAGTGAGAGAGATTTTGACATGATAAATGCAAGCATATCAATTATAGAGGTTAATAGGAAGGATGTAATTATGTAATATATGAGTATTACTAGGGTAGAATAACCACTACAACTTCTAGCTGTTGTGTTCTGGACACAACTGTTTCCCAAATAGATTAAATGCCACTTTTATACTATAAATGGGGCATGCTTCAAATTTGGAATAATTGACAATTTATAACAAATACATGTATTAAAATGATCAACTAGTATTCATATATAATCCCATTCCTGGTCCTTAATGCTAAATGTTTTTGTATGTACTTGATAATGATTGCACATAAAGAAATCCATTCAATATCAACTCACTTGTATATGTAACCATTGTTAGTAGTAAATTTGTACTAATAATCCACTCTAAATTCCTGATGTAATGAAAAACATAATTGCTCTTCATTTATCTAAAGTTACGAAAGAAAGTTAACATCATTTTTTATTGCATGTGATTATGATATTTCTAGTATACAAAATACCATAAATGTATTGAATAGCTTGGTTTATCCAATCTGCAAATTCATGAACAAAAAATTATTCAGCTCCAACTTTGTTGATAGAGAATGTTTACGTTTAAACTTTAGATATGTAAAGGGGGAATGAATTTTTTCCACATACCTGCAATTAGGCAACATTTGAGCCATGCGTTTTTAGTGATGAGTATTGTATATCACCTGCATTTCTGGGGTGACACACACACACATAGGTATTAACTCCTTGAACACAAGAGCGGTTTAAAAATATTTATGTGGAATGGAAAATGAAAGGTGCAGTGAGATTTCCTTGAAAACACCATAACTCCAAAACATTGAAATCACTTGAGTCTCCCATTCCCATGTACAAACATAGTCAGCACCATTTTTTCTAATAGACTATATTTTAATTTTCAAATTTGCAAACTAGACAATATTTCATCATACTTACATTATGATGAGCATTATCTACCTAGAGTGTTACTCTTTGATGAATGATGGAGTTGGTAAAAAGACGATATGTCTTGCCCAGTGACAGAGTTGGTAAAAAGACTGTAACTTCATTGGAAGCGATTGTTCTATTCTTCACCATCACTTCTGTTTTTAAAATTAGATTTAAATTTTTTTTCTTGGTAAGTACTTGTGAATTGACATTTTATCTGTTTTGCAACAGCTTTGTTAAAAAAATAAATTATTGAAAAATAAATATTTCCATAAAAAATTTATAATGCCACTTAGTTTTTATAATATAGCGCAACATCCTATCTCAACACCTTTATAGAGAAATTCACTAATGCGAGGATTACAAGGTCATCATCATCCAACTCTTCCAAATGTCAAAAATCCATGCAGTGATTTAACGATTTGGAAAAGGAGGCTATAAAGCTCTTTAAAATATTCTAAGCAATAATATGCTTAAGAGTTCTACCATAAACATATATGGTACATACAGGAAAGAGTTGAAAAATAGAAGCTACTCTATTAAGTGCACCACTACAGTTCAATATTAGTAAATATGATCAAGTTTGTGCATCGTTTAGTTGCATTGAAAACAAGTACAAGGAATGTAAAAATGAACGTGGTATGGAAGGCCCAACTTTTATAGGAGATATAGGAGACAAAAACTGTTGCGGTGAAAATTAAATTATCTTCCCAAGTCAATAGGAAACATATATTGGTAAACACAAGGAAATGAATATATACCAGTCAAGCACCCTTTCATCTCAAACCAGTATATAAATCACATACATGATCAAATACTAACTTTAAATATTGAACATACAAGTAATACTGGATGACTACACATTAGGATTTCAAAACGTGCCCAACATTATATTGTCAAGCTCACTTGATTGCATTTTACAATTAATTTTTGTTAAGGAATTTTCATGGGAATCACTAAATTCTCTTCTTGGAATGGCCTAGAGCTGTATCATCTCTAGGTACAGACAACAATCAACTGGGAAACATACCCTAATTAAAGTTGTCCCTAAAATGGATCTAGGATGGGTATGTAGAATGAATAGGTTTGTGTCAAACCTTGTAATTTGTGAAGTATGATGCATTACAATATCAAAAACCATCTCTATAAAGTCTAATGCAAAAGCCAGGAAATGAATACCACTAAGTTGTAAACAAGAAGATAAATCCAATTTCAAAAAGAGCAATCAGTTTGCTGAGTATTAAATCCTACGATAACCATAACAATCTACGGCTATTAGCATATATAGAAGCCTCTATGCAAAGCAGAAAGGTGACTAAGGTATTATATCATAATACACTTATTGTAACTGTCCTGGCAAAATATTTGTTTTGAAAGGAAACATCAATATTTTTAATAACCAGGCTTATACTAGACCTCAAAATCATTTTTTTTCTAACCACACAACCCATTTCAAAATTTGAGAGCTATTCTCTGTGAGTATCTTCTCATTTTTCAAAATTCCTGGAATAACTTTAAGATTATATATAGTATTGAACTTGACAAGATTAAAGTATAATCTAAAATGTTGAATGGTCTTATCAGAAATATGAGCTAATATTTTGTCTTTATGAGATTCATAATAAGCAATAGCTCATTCTATATTGAAGAGTTCATTCAAACTGAGAGGGGCTGGTTCTAGCTTATTTACTCAGGGAAATTTCCTTTTGCTTTTGATAGTAGTTGTATGCTACATTGGACAAGAGAATTCTTTACCAGCTACATACAATTTTATTATCATTTCCTGAGAACTAAAAGTAATGGGACTATATCTTTTCTACAATTCAGATTCTAGAATGCAGTCATCCCTTATTTATTTTGTGAAAGGTGAGGACAACTATCATACCTTGGATATTGATTGGGAAGTCTATTGCTTCAGCTTTGAGCCCCACTTCTGATTCATCAATTGAAATTCCAATTTCTTGGGTTTTTGCCAATAGAAACTTGGAAGAACATTTCCTCTTGCTAGGTTGAGCTGAAAGCTTGAATCTATCAAGAAATCAATATGATATGGAAAATATTCCCGAGGATGGAACCATATCTTTATAAATAACTTTTTTCCATCCATTAAATTCAAAATCGACATTTCTTTATGGGCATTGTAGTCTCTTGTAAAGAGCAAGAAATGATACATAAATCATTTAGAAGAAGATACAGAGACTTCTTACTCAATAAAAAGTTCCTACATTACTTCTACCGATCCTCCTTAGATACTCTATGAAGATTTATGCTTCCATTCTTTGGCATTCAACAAATTACCAAAGCAACATATCAAATTAAAGCAATCATAGATCACAAAAAACATGACCCGGGTTCTACCCACATATACACATTGATTTTCCATAAAGGAAAATGCTCTGTATCCAGAGATCTCAAAGAAGTCATGATCCCATATGAAACCCATTACAAATATTCTGATGTGAATACAAAGGGAAACCCTAACAAAGGTTGAGTCTCTCTCCCACAAGCATGTGTATTTTGACTCAAAAACTATGAAATAATTACCTAGATTGCTCTTGATCTATGCATCATACCCACCCACTCTAATTGTAAATTATATCAAAATTGGGATTATTGAATTGACACATCAAATTTTGGAAATCTAACCCAAACCAAATGTGGAAGTGGTTGTTGAGACAAATTCCTCGTTTTCCAACAACAAACGACATATATCAACCTTCCCAGCTTGGGAAAACATATTAAGAGGGGTTGCTCCAATAACATCTCTAGCAATAACAAAGAAAACAAATCCCCTCGTAAATAGAAAATAATGAGAATCAAGGTAGAAATTAAGAACATAACAAGGCAATCAACCTAACTAGTTAATTAGCTTAATTTATTTCTCAATTTTAGTAGATCTAGAAGACAGAGGTTTTGTATCTAGGGCAAGTACATCAAAAGCCGCATGAAATCTTTCCATTTGAACCAAAAATATCTGAAATAATGTATAATCTTTTTTCTTTCTCATATGCCTCTCTTCCTATTCAATGACCCTAGAAACCCTTTAATGCCTCAATTTAAACCATCTTTAATGCTAAAAATCCCTAGAATGCATGAAATTCAATCATATTTACTGCAAAAAATACCTGGAGACATAGAATCCGATGGCCAGAGGATGATTTCTAAGGAAAATTATTCGACTCCATGCTAAATGTATGAATTCGACCTAGAGAGAAGCTTCATAGTGAACATGACTGGGTTCAAATCTCATCTACTATTATCCATCTGTTTGAGAGTTTGAGGCAAGAAGGGGAACTGCACTCACTGCGGCTTAAATTTCTTGTTGCGACTTGAACCAAGATGTGTGGATTCTGAAAACATGATGTTTATGTGGTGTGAATGTGGTGGAAGGTAGTAGAAGCATAAGGGCACGCTTATGCAACAATTTACAATTAATGGATCCCAAATTTAGCCCGCGAACTTGCAACCTTGTCTCCCTGTACACCCTCTTAAATTGTTAGCGAAAAACAATTATTTTGATATCTAAAGTATATTTAAATGTAGGTTGTATTTTATTTTATTTTTAATTTTTAAATTCTTGTCAATGATAATATTAGTATAATTAAAGACTTTGGTCTAATAAAAATTCAACACGTATTAACATATTTTATTAAATAATTACATTTAAATAAATGATTTCATTCAACATTATAAATTTCAAATATATTTAATGTGATTGTACAAATTAATTGAGAAAGGTGGAACATATAATCTATCACCTAGGAAAAGACTAAACACCTTATGTTACAAGAAATTATTGTATAACCTATAGAAAACCAAAGTTAGATCATATAATTGTAATGGGGATTAAGGGAAATAATATCCCATTTCCAATTTAGCTTGATAATTTTAATTGTAAAGGGGATTGGGGACAAGATAAATGCCACTTTTTCATTTAAAATGGGGAATAGGGAACTTAGGATAAGACAAAAGGAGCTCGAGGGAGGAGACTTTTGGAAGGGTAAGGTAAAGGGGTTTGGGATTTAAAGGTGTTTTTTTTTAGGTAAATGAAAATGGAAAGGGGTGAGGACTTAAGAGAGAAAAGGATTTAAAAGCTATGATAGGGGGAATAATTAAAAGGGGGAAGCACCCATATTTTATTTTATAAAGTAGGGGATATTGTTTTTTTTCTAAAAGAATTAAGAGGGGGGGTATTTTTAACTTGAGAATATTGATGGGTGGACGCATCGTGTGAATTAATGGAGGACATGAAAATGAAAAAAATTAATTGTCATGACACGAAACTTTGACTTGCCAAAATGTCAACTAAGCACTGGGAGGATCAACGGCGACAGTTTTTGTCAAAAAAAATGGACATGACCAGTGTAACGAGTTGAAGAAAACGACACTGACTTCTCGACATGAAAATGTGATTGACAAGAAATGACCAAATACCAAACTTGACCTAACCACAACACGATCACACATGAGATGCAAGTTGGTAAGTCTATCGAAGGGGTCAAACAGAAGCGAAAATGATGAAACGAGATATGCACATGACAAGTAGTTCAAACTAGATAGCAGGTGAGATCAAAATGATTAGATGTCAAAATTTGATAGGTGCTTCTAAGTCATTATGTTTCGACACTGAATAGAATTATATCAATGTTGAGAGTCGAGACTAGATAGAATGGTTCAAGTAGATCTAAAGACCTTTGAATCCATCTATAGTGTTAAAATTTAGTAAATTGTCAAAATTACAATTTTCCATTGTCGAGTGACACATAAGGTCTTTGAATCTATATATATAGTGTTACAATTTACTAAATTTTAACATTGCAAATGGATTAATGAAACCTCACTAGATGTCTTGAAATAAGAAAATGCTACCAAGTGACATAGGGAGTCTCTCATGAATCCATCTACAGTGTTTCAATTTACTAAAAATTTAAAACTGCAATCAGTGGATTCAAAGACCCTCGAGAAGGGGGAAGGAGGTCTCTGAATCCATTTTCAGTGTTAAAATTTAGTAATATCGTAACAATTCATTGCCAAAATTGCAATTTTCCAATGTCAAGTGACATAATCAATGTCACTTGAGTCTCTAAATCCATCTACATTGCTACAATTTACTAAATTTTAACACTGTAGATGAATTCATAGATCCCCTTTAAGGGGGTCCTTGAATCCATCTATAGAGTTAAAATTTAGTAAATTGTAGAAATTCATTGTCAAAATTGTAATTTTCCATTGTCGGGGTGACATAACTAAAAATGACTAAGATAAACAACTAATTCTTATTCTTATTCATTGTTATCTAGTCATATTTGTATTCTTGTGACTAAATTAGTAATTTATGTTAGTCATTTTTATTTTTGTCACTTGTTATCTAGTCGTATATTTTATCATCTGACTAAATTAGTCATTTATTTTAATCGTTTTTAGTGGACTCACTTAAAATTGCTCAATTTTGGTCATTTATCCCTTGCAAAAAACTGTGGTGACTAACATTTTTAGTCACCTGGTCACTTATCTCTCATTTTGTACTAGTGATATTTACATAAAATATCTTTTTTATCATAATATTCAGCAAAAGTTACAGATTTCAGTAGTAAATTGTATGTTTCATATTTAATATTCACGTGCCTATCTATATAGATGTTTTTTTCAATCCAAAATAATTTCCTAGGATACTATAATTAAGTATACTATTAGAATCCTTAAATATACCCTGGTTTGGGCATGTCTGACATGGGAACACTACCCATGGTCCTAATTTTGAGGAGTTTAAATATTTGACCTAATCATGCCAAAATTGCATAGTCTCTTACTAAGCCAAATCCTAGTTTTTGAGATCAATGCACAAGACGATCATTGAGCAATGGACCCATAGGAGAGAGGTTCCCTTAGCAAGCTAGAATTCATTTCCATGATTCCAACGTATTTGATAGTTCGTCAATCCGAGCCATAGTCATCATTATATGGGGAATTGCAACTTGCCTCCCTAATCCTTTCAAGGACACTTGGTGAATATGTGACTAAGGCATAAAAACCAAACTAAGCATCAAAATTGAGCTTTGTAAGATCCTACATGTGTGTTTGGTAATGTTTTATGTTGGCACACTACCCAGGGTCCCAAGGTCGAGGAGTTTCAATAGTTGACCTCATCATGCCAAAATTGAATAATCTCTTACTAAGTAAACCTTAATATTTAAGATCCCTGAACAAGACAAGAACCGAGTAATGGACCCATGGGAGAGAGGTGTCCCTAGATGGAATGCATTGTCATGATCCATGGTCATCATTTTATGTTGATTTGCAACTCGCCTCCTTAATCCTTTGAAGGACACTTGGTGAATCTATGACTAGGTCATAAAATACAAACCGAGCATCGGAATTGAGTTTTGTAATCCCATGCAAGCGTGTTTAGGAATTCTCAACATGGGAACACTACCCATGGTCCCAAGTTTGAGGAGTTTCAATAATTAACCTCATCATACCAAAATTGCATAGTCTCTTATTGAGAAAAACTCTAGTTTTTAAGACCACTGAAAAATATGAGAACCAGGTGATGGACCCATGGGAGAGAGGTGCCCCTAGCTTGAATGAATTGTCACGAGTCCGAAGAATTTGAAGGTTCCTTGATCCAAGCCATGGTCATCATTTTATGGCGAGTTTCAACTCGCCTCATTAATCCTTTCAAGAACAGTTGGTGAATTTGTGCCTATGGCATAAAAACCAAACCATGCTAGTGATTGGATTATATTTAATGATTGCGATAGGCATGCTAAGTCTTTTATAGATAGTAGATTTTTGGTGCTAGTGAAGGGATGGTTTATACCTGTGGTAGGTTGCATTTATTTTCTAATACTTTTTTGTTTGAGTTGTTATCAAAGGGTTTAAAGGATTGGATAACTTATTCAGTCTCACTAATTGTGACATATTTAAGGGAATACCATCTTAGAAGAGCATATGGCTTAAGGTCACCATGATTTTAAGGGGAAGCATCTTGAAATTTTGATAAACCCTACTGTGACACATGGGCATATTTGTTTAGTTGAGGCCTCTATGTGGATAGGAATTTGCAAAAGAGGAATTAGATCCCCCAAGAACTATTTTGTTTAATCCTTCATGGTTGAAGAATGGTGTTTTTTATGCCATGATGAGGGCTTAGGTGGTGATTCCTTCTATCACCACTATTTTTTTTTTATTGTGGTAGAGGGTCTCATCAAGGCCATATTTTGATGTAAGACGAATTGGACCATTAAAAGGTTTTAAGTTGCCAATAACACTAAATTTGACATATTTAACTTTTGAAGATGATGCTTTATTATTTTGTGACTCCTCAAGAAGAGATCCTAGGAAGGGGTGAATCCATGAAGATGGGTAACACTTTTTGGAAAAAAGTGACGGTGAAAATTCAATTTTTTACTCATTCATTAAATTGAAGCCCTCAAAACTCTAATGTGCCTTGTGAATTTCAACACACAACAAAAAAATAAATTGTAGGGAATTATGTTGTCTTTACACCTATATATATATATATATATATATATTTATATTAAATAATATTATTATTTAATATGCAAAAATTGCATTTAATGATAGGTTTGTTCTTGTAAATCTCAGGAAAAGTTTAGAAGTGGCTTGTGTGCACGTAAAATAATTTAGTGATAAATGCATAATTTTTGAAAAAAAATTATATGAACATAATCTACACAAAATGAACTGGGGCACACATTATTTTTTAAATTTATAATGGAATTTAAAAAAAAAAAATTGAAACTGACTGTCGAAAATTTTAATTGCATTTTGCAAACATGTGTGTGCACGTAAACGTTTTTTTGACTAGTTACAAAAATTGGAAAACAAAAATACCATTTTGAAGGGCACGGAACGTCCGGGGCATATATATTTTTTGAAATTTTTTGGCTGTATATTTTTTATGTTGTTGATTTTTCTTTGCGCTGATTCGAAGTTGTGGACATGATTTTGTACGTGTAAGTTTCAAAAGAAAATAAAAATATATATATCATATCAACTCATAAACACGTAAATTATATGCCAATGGATAGAATATTCATTGACGAATCCATTGGTATGAATTCCTCCATCTAAGGTGCACCCCAAGAAAGGGATTATATCTAGAAAAAAGAGCAGTAAAAATTAAATTTTAGAAAAAGGGGCTAAAAGCCTGCTTTAAATCCCTTGATCGAGCTACTAACTCGATCAAGGTTTTTGAAAACCTCGATTGGGCATTTGTGTGCATTTTAAAAATACCTCGATCAAGGTTTAATGTGTGGCTAAGTAGGAGATCGATCAAACTAATAGCTCGAATGAGATATTAGCTCGATCGATATTTTAAAAAGTTCGACCGATCATTCAAAAAATGTTAGATCGAGCTTAATAGCTCGACTGAGCTGTTGTTCACCAAAATTTCCATTGATTTTTCCTTTTTTTCCATATAAAAATACCCACAAGTCAAAGGGCACACATAGGTGACATACCTATGCAATATAATTATGCCATGCACTCATGTATCCCACATAAGGGACACCAAAACCACTACCTTGATCTCCTTACCCCTATACCACTAAATGCTTGTAACCTCAAACACCTTTAGTTAACCCATTGCTCTTGAACCCCCTAACACATAACCCTCTAAGCCCAAATTTACCTTGTAACACACATATGTACTCAACACACTTAAGAAACCAACCCAACTTAATGTTGGTCACCCACATAAGCATGGTAACCTTTTCTATGATGGTGATTCTCACTTAATAAACATATATTATGTGTGTAGGTGATGCAACCATTTTGTGCACATAGAAAACACACCTAAGTGTTAATATAAAACTAAACTAACCCCTTGATCCCTATATCTAATCCCCATAAAATCAACCCCCTTTATAGTTCACATACTACCATTGAACCCCGTCACACCCCTAACACTTAATCCACACAAGCATTTAATGCACATGCACACCTAACGCACTTAAGAGACAACATAATCAACTAACCCAACTAATTTACACAAATAAGCAACTAATCAAACTAACCAACACACATAAACCCATAGCCCACATAAGAATTGATTAACATATTAAGGGTCAAATATAGGAAACACATGTATGTGATATACAATGCACATATAGGGATAGCATAAGTGATTCTAATCTACTACACTAAAACCCTAACCCTTAAACAATGAATTACCCTAATCTCAACCACTTTATATCTAATGCACTATCCTTAGATACCTTCATACTTAAGAAACACACTTATGTCACCCACATAAGTGACACACATATGTTATCCATGTAAGAAAGTGTAACCCACTACCCTCATAGACTTGACTCACCCAGAAATCACTAATCTTTGTAACCTTTAACCTTTTATAGCTCACCCGCTATCCTCGAACTTCTTTTTAGTTAGCGTTGCTAAGTTTTTTGTTTAGCTTATTTTGCAAATTGTTAAGTGTAATTGACATATCATATGCCCAACAATTGATCTCAATTTGTAGTCTAAGAATTCATTGAAGAAAAATAATATTATGTGTCTAACATGGGAAGATTTCTTGGTCTCAATCTGCAGTTTAAGAGTCCATTGAAGAACAATAATATTACGTGTCTAACGTGATACGAATCATTTCCCAAACAAGGGGAGTTGTAATTGTAATTGTTGATTCTAAATTGTAACTCTAATCATTATTGCTATTGTAACTAACATCATGAATTGTAGTTTCCTATTGTAAAATTAGTAATTTCTTAAATTTTAATTGTACAATCGCAAGTTGGTATTGTGAAATATGAATATAAGATAAATAACATTATAAACATTGAACATGAGCATAAGATAAACCTACAACTTCTTGTTGATGCCTCGGGTGTGCAGGTGTTGGAATGGTGTCCAAGGAAAAAAACAAGGGATGAAAACCCAACCAAAGGCTTCAGATAATCCTACGCAAGTATTACCCTATCCTCGAGCTGTTTGGTGTGGTTAACACCCACGAATACAAAGGCCTCTGCTGGCACTTGTGAGTGTCTGATCCTAGACAGGATATGTCTTCCTATGAAGAAACACAAGAGTTTTACTAATCCTAGGAGTTAGTCTAACTTTGAAAGAAATCCAATCTAAGTCAGGCCTATTCTAAAGGAATGATTTGTTTGTGCACATGACAACCTGATCTGAAAATTACTAAATCTTTTCACCAATTTAATAGACATGCAAAACTGGATCTTGACTCAGTGGCTCAAGATATAATCAGTTAAAGACATTCAACCAACAATAGCTTAAGAATTAAGTGCATACAAGCCTATCATGTATCTGGAATGTTAATTGAAAAATTAACATTAACTTAATGCTTTCTGTGAATCATTTGCAGAAATAGATAAAATGTTTTAGATAAATACATTCATTTGAAAACATCAATTACACAGATCATGAGTTGAGAGAAATCTAAACCATAGATCAATGCAGGTTACTGATTGCAAATAATAAACAGTATCAGTGAATGTGTTGAAGCAAAATCACAATCCATCAAAGACATTTGACAAATTATAGAATAAGAGATAGCTGAAGAAAATTGACTGTGTATTAAGGCCTGCAAAACATTACATAGTCTGCAACAAAAGAGAATCTCTAGTCTCTTATGGCGATTCTGTCTCCTAACCATCCATCCCCCCTAGCTTACGAGAGATCTACCCTTTAAATAATAATTACAAAATGATACAAAGAGTAAATTCCCATAAAACAGGGATTACAAAATTCGAACTAGACTAATGGCCAAGAAAATCTTGCCACTTGGCCCAAATATCTAACAATTCATCTATATTTGGATAATTTGCTGACTCAAGCCCCAGCTAGGCATCACACATAAAAACTTCCATTTCGTTTTTAGCTAACTTGTGCCAAATACAGATAAAAAAGTGGATCTTGCCCTCCAAAACAACGGGTTTCCTGATTAACTGATCCACGTCTTCAATCTTGATATGCTCGAGAGGCTGAATCTTCTCTTTGGCCTCCTCACATCAGCGTTCAACCCGTTTGATCATCAATTTAGGCAGACATGCGTTTTCAATAAGATCCATGGTGGGGAACTGCAACATTTCCATGATATTTTCAACAACATACCACCTCCTTCTACAAGTAGCTTGTACTTTCTAGATAGTATCTTCAACCATATCGTTGATATCATGCCAAGCATGCAACACAGTCCTAACTTTCTTAAGTTGGAAACTATTAAGGATAGGAATATTGTCTGGTCTGTCCTTAATATAACTCTGCCACCCCACAATGTCATCCTTGGCCTTAAAGGCTTGCTGTCTCTTGGCTATATTCCCATCAAGAATAACATACATCTTGCCTAAAGCAATGTGAGTCTCTCGAATTTCATCGAGAGTGCCAAGCAATTTAGTTAGTAGTTTGTAGTGTTCTTCATTGACCTGGATGGCCAAGTATTTAAACTCTAGCCGGTAAAACCTAGAGACGGCAAAGGAGGCTGCACTTATAGTTGCATCCTCACATTGTTTCTCAAGCACAGTTATCCTTTGTGTATTGGTAGCATTCACAACTTGTGCATCATGTAATTGAGCCTGGAGAGAGGTATTCCTCAGCTGTAAATCTTCAAACCTATCTTCAAAAACCTTTCTGAGATCACTAACATAAGCTTCATGCTCCTGATTGGTTTTGGCCAATTGCTCTTTGTTAGGAACCTATGTCAACCCTTCTCTTTACTATGTTAGTATATTGTTGTTGGACGCATATGCTTTGTAAGTCGTCCCATAGTATTTGTTGATCTGTAGTTTATATTATCCCATAGTATTGACCCATAGTATTGGACGCATATGCTTTGTAAGTCGTCCCGTAGTATTATATGTCCCATGGTTTTGAATCATAGTATTTGGCATAGACTTAGTATATAATTGTGTGTTGAGGTCATTGAAGGACGGTGAAGTTAATTGTATTGAGCTTGCTCAAAGGAGGTTGCCACCTCGAAGTGGCATGTGATCAATATAAAAGTGATTATGAGTTCTGTCATTTCTGCTATTTCGCATATTCTTATTAATTAATTGTTGCAGGTGCATCACATCTGGTATCAGAGCACTTTCTTGGGCTCGCTGGGTGAAATTTTTGCCAAAAAAAAAATTTCGCATCTGTTGCAGGTTCGGATTTGGGAATAATCCCTATCCGCTTAACTGTGGGAAGTACTTGGGCATAATCCCTAAAAATCATTGTGAGGAGTACCATAGGAACCCCAAAGTAGCTGGCCCATTGAGAGGACTTGCCAGCGAAAAGGGCAACGACCCCTACCTGATTGACTAGTTCCCACCTGTGAGGTAAACCAAGAGCTGTCGTTTGTGGGAAAGTGGTTATCAGTTTTACTTGAGCCGTGGAGTGAGGGGTACTTCCCCAATACGCAAGCCGTCAGACAGCATTGGTGGCCGAGTGAAACCCCTGAACTGTTAGGAAGCCGCACATACCTGGGGTCAATATCTATTTTCAGTTGAATTGTTGTCGATCACTTCCGCTCCAGATCCAACCATTTCAGATCTATTTTGAAATTCATTCCAGATCTAGTCACCATTTCAGATCCAATCGTTTTCGATCCATTCCGCACCGTTGCAGATCCATCCGTTGCGGATCCCTTCCGCGCCGCTGTTGCCGACCCATTTCTGGAAAAAAAAAAAAAAAATCAGTTTTTTCTCCATATCTCCCTTGTTTTCACTCTATTTCCCTTGAAATTTTTGGGGAACCCCTGTCATTCCATTCTTCATCTTTCATTCCTAAGGACCCTATCCCCAATTCCCCTTCCCAAAGCCCGAAATCCCACATTTGTCTATTTTTAGGGTTTGCCATAACTTCCTCAGATTTCACCCAATCACCTTCAAATTTTACCATAGAGTTCCTTTCTAAATTCTGCTTCTTTGTCCCTCTCTACCAAATTTTCTCATTCTATCACCCCGCTTCTGAAATCCCCCTTTTTGCTTTCTTGTCCTTTCGATAGTGTCCAAAATCTAGTCAAACCCCAATTACCCATCAGATTGTTTCCCCAATCCAAATTTCCCTTTACTAAATCAGCTTATGTTTGTGTTTTTCTACCCATTCCACCCAAAAAAAAAAAAACTGGTTATGGTTGTCACCCGTGTAGGAGCACACACCATGGAGGAAGCACTTGCAGCCATCCAAACCAAACTCTAAGATCTGGATGAAAATTTTCTCAGCCTCCATCTTCAGCATTCAGCCATGAACAATACCAGACAACCAGACTCTTTTGCAGCCACCGGGTTCTCTTCTTCCAGCAATTTTCGTGGGTCGAAGCTTGATTTTCCTCGCTTCAATGGTACTGATTCGACTGGATGGATATATCAAGCAGAACAATATTTCAATCTGCATAATACTTCTGATGCCCAGAAAGTTCCACTTGCATCCTTTCATTTGGAACAGGAAGCCCTTCAATGGTACCGTTGGTAGATCAACGCTCATCCCGAGCCAAACTGGAAAAAATTTTGCCAACTCATTTTGCCACGATTTGGTCCTACTGCTTTTGATGATTTCACAGCAGCACTCACTAAACTTCACCAAATTGGCACAGTGAGAGAGTATCAGACAGAATTTGAGAAATTGGCCAATCACACAGAAGGATTGTCTGATGAATTCTACAGGAGTTGTTTTATCAGTGGTCTCAAGGATGAAATCCGCTCAGAGGTCAAAATGTTTTGTCCCAACACAATGATGGAAGTCCTAGGGTTGGCTAAGCTGGCCAAGGACAAGATCGCAGCTCAACAACGTTCCAAACCCACCATTGTTCCCTTCAGAAATATGGGTTCCCAACGACCTCCCATCACGCCTTCTCCTCAACCAACTCCTATCAAGCATTTGTCTGAAATAGAAATGCAGGCACACCGAGAAAAAGGGATTTGCTATAATTGTGATGAGACATTCACTCGAGGACATAGATGTGTTCAACAAAAGCTCTATCTCTTGGATGTGGATTCTCCGCCTGCCTTAGAACTTGGTGAAGAAGCTATAGATACAGTCGATGATTAGGTCGACATTCAACACCCGCCTGTTGACACCCCATCTCGGGACGACCCACTCGAGATATCTGTCCATGCTGTAACCAGCGTCACCACCCCACAAACAATGCAGGTCAGGGGATACTTCAAGAATCTCCCTCTTACCATACTCATTGATGTTAGTAGCACTCATAACTTCACTGACCCTCAGATTTCCAAACAGGATGATTGTTTTGTCCATCCTTGCTCCAACTTTGAAGTCATGGTTTCCAATGGGGGCACCTTACCTTGCAAGGGGAAGTGTCACAATGTGCGTATCTGTATGGAAGATTATAACCTACGCTCTGACATGTTTGCCTTGTCCTTAGGCGGATGTGATGTGGTTTTGGGCATCCAATGGTTACGCACACTTGGCCCCATCTTATGGGATTTTGCTGAACTTTGGATGCAGTTTAAAGTCAATGGGGCACAACACAAATTTATGGGCTTACAACCAGGGTCTCTCTGCATCATCAGTTCACATCGCCTGGAAAAAATCCTTCAGAATAATTCACATGGTGTCATTGCTCAGCTCAATTCCATTCAGATGCACCCATCAACAGTCTCTACTACTTCCTTGGATAGATATATAGTACAGAAGTGGAAGCCATACCTATTAGGGAATTATTTCTGCATCAAGACTGATCTCCAGAGTCTGGAAAATTTTCTGGAACAATGGGTCTCCTCCCCAACACACCTGAAATGGGTTATCCAACTCATGGGTTATCCCTATGTGATCACTTATAAGAAGGGTAAGGACAATATGGTGGAAGATGCTCCTTCTCGCACAATTGATGACCCAGTTTCTCTTACAGCTCTTTCTCTGCTTGTTCCCAATTGGTTGCAATATGTTCAACAGGGCTCTCTCTTCTATGAACTCCATGCTTCTTCATCAACAGGGCACTCTGGGTTTTGCAAAATGTACGACCGGGAACAACGTAACTTCTTTTGGCAGGGACTAAAAATGACAATTCAACAGATGGTGGCTGATACTTTCCAAGTCAACAAGGGTGAAACGACACTCCTTTCGAGATTGCTCAAACCCTTTCCCATCCCTACACAACTTTGGCCAACTATTTCTATGGATTTCCTAGCAGCGCTCTAGTGGTACAATACCACATCTCAAAGGACACCATATGAAGCAGTCTATGGAAAAACACCACCAGTTCTTCTTCCATACACCCTTAGCATCTCCCCAGTTCAGGAAATTGACTCGGTTCTTCGCAACTGCGATCAGATTCTTCTCATTCTGCAGGACAATCTTCACATGGCCAGAATTCACCTGAAACAACAAGCCGATCAGCACCGTTCTGAGCGCATTTTCCACGCAGCTGACAGGGTTTTTCTTCATCTACAGCCTTCCAAGCAATCCTCCTTGACACTCCAAAGGCATCAGTGGCCCGAAATGCAACCTGAGGATGCTACCGGGGAACCACTCCTTCAGATTCTGCAGCAATTTCTCCAACCAAAGCTTTGAGGACAAAGCTTTTTCTAAGGGAGAGGGGATGTTAGGAACCTATGTCAACCCTTCTCTTTACTATGTTAGTATATTGTTGTTGGACGCATATGCTTTGTAAGTCGTCCCGTAGTATTTGTTGATCTGTAGTTTATATTAGCCCATAGTATTGACCCATAGTATTGGACGCATATGCTTTGTAAGTCGTCCCGTAGTATTATATGTCCCATGGTTTTGACTCATAGTATTGGGCATAGACTTAGTATATAAGTGTGTGTTGAGGTCATTGAAGGATGGTGAAGTTAATTGTATTAAGCTTGCTCAAAGGAGGTTTCCCCCTCGAAGTGGCACGTGATCAATATAAAAGTGATTCCGAGTTCTGTCATTTCTTCTATTTCGCATATTCTTATTAATTAATTGTTGCAGGTGCATCACGCTCTTCAAGCTTCTTCAATTCTTCCTTTTTCAAATCAATCTCCCTGTTCAGTGTCTTCACTGAATCGAAGTTTGCACCTTCAAATGCACACAAAGCTACAGCTATATCCACTGTTTCTGACTGGACATCATCAGATTGCTTAGCCCAGATTATTTGATCAGAAGTGGGTGCCTCCAATCCACCTTGATACCTGATCCTCTTCTTTCCTTTTCTTACCACTGCCTTAGACGCTTTAGTGTAGAAATAAATCCCAAGAGGGACTACAATATCTTCTTCAAACTCAGCTACCAATTCAGTAAATGATGTATTCACATTTACTGTTGAAACCAATGGGGATGTCTGAGTAACAGTAGAACTAGGTAAAGACATAGTGACTTGGTAAGTAGATGGAAAGGAAGGGACATTATGAATGGCTGGTGGTACAGAGATTGGGGAAGGAATTGAAGTGAAAGCTTCAGAAAGGGGAATATGGATGTCACCAACTAGTGATGATGGAGGAGGAACTGGAGTTTGCTCATCAGTAGTTGGTGGTGATAAAATGGATGGAAATGATTGTAGAGGGATAGTCGAAGACTGGATCTCTGCTAAAGTAGATGGAAAAATGGGAAGTGGAACTGAGCTCGGTGGAAATGGGTCAGTGATGGAAGTTACTGTATGAAATAAATGGGATATGGAAGGTGATATTGTTACCCCATATGATAAGGTTGAAAGAATTTGAATAGATGAAAGTAGAAGTGTTGAGGTTGTGGTAACAGCATCATAAGTGGTTCCAAGGATTTGCTGGTTTGTGACAGAGTCATCCATTTCAATAGCATTCAATAAATCTGTAACTGTTTGTGAATTTTTAGTTATTTCTTCAATCACAAGCACAGGAGGGTGTACCTCATCTTCAACATCACAGTCAATAATGTTTAATGCAGATATTTGAGATGCAGAAGTCTGAGTTTTCTTCCTTTTAGTCGGTTTAGTCACAGCCACCACTTGATCATCACTAATCTGGGTAACTGCAGGAGTCACTTGAATATCAACAGTAGGCTTAGCAGTTGCAACTACTTGGGTGTCCAACACCGAAGTCATCTTTGCTAGTTCCTGTTTTGATTGTTGAGATGCTTGCATTAATTCTTTAAATTCAACAGCAGTTTCCATCTTAGGAGGATCTTCCATAAGGCCTTTTCCTTTGTTACCATGACTGTAGGTCATCATTAATGGAACAACTTTTTTCTGAGCTTCTTGTTCTTCTCTGTATCTTCTTACTTGCTTAATGAACGTAAGTTCCATTGCTCTGTAGCTCAAAATCTTCATTTTAAGCTCCTGCTGATATTGCATGATTTGGTTCTGTTCATCTCTACTCTTAGCCCTAGCTAGGACTTCAGAAAAGGTATTTACTCCCTGATATATGGAGTCATCGGGAATATCTTTATGATCATAACCACCCTTCACATGATTTTGCTTGAAATGAGCATAAAGAAATCCCTTAGGATCATGTCTTCTCTTGGAAGCATAGCCCAATTTCAAAGAAGCCATTTTTTCACCCCACACTATAGCCCAAGTTGAAGTTGGGATGGCAAATGGCCCAAGGTTCAAGGAGAACTTAGGCCAACCCCTCCTTTTGGGACCAGTGAGCTTTAAGTATATACCATCTGCACAATTATGATAGGAAACTTCTTCAAGGAACAACCTTTCAGGAACTATCCTGGGTAGCAGGTGAACAAAACCGCTTCCCCAAACTCTGATATATGAGAAGGATTCACCCACATACCAGTCACCAACTGTGGCAATGAAGGTTTTTGCATCAACTAAGAAAGCAAGAGCCTGTTCTTTGAATATTTTAAGATAAATACTTCCAAGGAAGTGGTCACAAATGTCATATCTCAAAGGTATGTAATTGTTCTCCCACAATGCAGAATTCAGTAATCTTGTCACTGGTGTCCGAGAAGATACCAAAGTTTGGGTCTTTAGTCAGCAGGTCTTTGTGAGCAGTCTTAGACCGAGTATTCTGTGACATTTTGAAAGACTAAACAATTTTGATAAATAGATAAACACCAAAATCAAAACTAATTCACAAACAGGAAAAACTGTGAACAATAGAATGCAAAAATGACAGGAAAACCAGCTTGAATTAACTGAAAACGGTGAAAATGAACCCTGGTAAAACTTGCAGTGAAAATCCACTCAGTAAGGTAATTATCCGAAAATGAAAATGATAAGGAAAAATAGAAAAAACTGTATATTTATCAATTTTCACCTATTAAAATCTAGGTCGTAGGATTGAGATGAATGAACGGCTGAGATCAAATCTTGCAGGATGCGGGGTCAAGTTGCAGGAGTTTATTTTGCAACTATCTACATTCTTCCCGCAATCCGCAATCCACAATTCTGGGTTGCGGGTTGCAGGAACGCAAACAACTTGCGGATTGCGGATTTCGGGAACGCAAACAATTTTTTTTTTTTTTAAATCTTTCCGCAATCCACAATCCACAATCCGCAATCCCGCAATTGCGGGTTGCAAGTTGCAGAAACACACAATGCAATTTTATTATTCAATCCACTTTTCCGCAATTCACAATCCGCAATTGCGGGTTGTAGAACGAAAAGTTCAAAAACTATTTACAAGGCCTTCCCGCAATCTGCAATTTGCGGGCGGGTTGCAGGTTTCCAACATCCCAAAAAGGAAAAACAAGCTCTCATAATCTGCAATTGCGGGATTGCGGGATTGTGGGATGAAAATGACTTTCAGAGAAAAATCAAAGCTTCCCTCAACTTCAAAAAAACAATAAAAAACTATAAATTTTCAAAAGGGAAAAATCCTAATTACATCAATCCAAATGTAAAGGCATAAAATCATAATAAACATGATAAAAAAACCCATAATGATAAAGGAATTTTTAAATCATTACCTTTGCATTGAAGAATCTTGGGGCTCCCATGTTCTAATGGAGCATGGGATCTGTTGTACCTACAACACTTCTAAAAGTAAAATTGTAAATTGTAACTTCTAATCCTAAACTTGTAATTTCTAATTGTAAAATTGTAAATTGTATAATCGATGACATAAACATGAACATAAGATAAATAATGTACATGAACATAATATAAATAACATGTATACACAAGTCAACATAAACATAAACATAAATAATGTACACTCATTGGCCGGGGTGAAATAAACTGTTGGTTGTTGTTTTCTTATTTTTATAGCAGTTTTAAGGAGCTCGATCAATCTATTTAAAACCCCTCGATTGAGGGTTATTCAAACCCTCAATCGATGGTTATTCAAACCCTCAATCAAGAGGTTTTAAATAGCTCGATCACACGCTTTGTTAAGCCCTTGATCGAGCTCTTAAGAGCTCAATTGAGGGCTTTATAGGAGCTTGATCGAGCTCGCTTTTCACCATATCCATGCCCTATGCTTGCCAAAAAGTGTTACCCATATTCATGGGAACAAGTGAAGATGATTTACTCAAGGAAGATGACTACTAATATGATGGTCAACATGAAAATATATTATATAGCCTTTTATGGGGTGGAATATGGTTTACTCTAGGAATTCATTAAAACTAATCCAACCAATTCTTAGAGCCAATTGTTTATGGAGGTTCTTATTCAATAAGAAGATGTGGATAAAGGTATTATTTCCAACCAATTGTTTATGAAGGTTCTTATCCAATAAGTAAATGTGGATATAGCTCTGGTCACCTTGGTTCCCTTCAAAGGCGATGGGAGACCACCTAATACATTTTTTTTCTCAAATTATCCATTAATCCTCTCAGTTTCAACATGCAGCCACAATGGCCTTCGATTTGCAATCCACAATCCATAGTATGAAATCTACATGCGGAACTCAGAATTCAGATTTCCAAAGTTACCTCTCCGAAGAAATCACATTCCTGACTTCTGCAATCTGCAATGCGGAAGTTGGAAATCGGAAACCTCAAATCGCCGCCCGGGGAAAAATTCACCTACACAATCCTCAATCCGCATTGCGGGATTCGGAAATGCGGAATCCCAAATTCACTACTCCGGAAAAACACCCTTCTGTAATCCACATTGCAAGATTCAGAAATGTGGAAGCCCAAATTCACTACTCCAACAAAACACCTTTCTGCAATCCGCAATCTGCATTGCGGGATTCAGAAATGCGGAAGCCCAAATTCACTACTCCGACAAAAAACCCTTCTGCAATCTGCAATCCACATTGCGGAATTCGGAAATGTAGAATCCCAAGTTCACGACTCCGGAAAAACTCCCTTCCACAATCTTCATTGCGGAATTCAGAAATGAGGAAGCCCCAATTCACTACTCTGGAAAAACACCCTTCCGCAATCCGCAATCGTCATTGCGGGATTTGAAAATGCGGAAGCCCAAGCTCACGACTCCGGAAAAACACCCTTAGATTTCCGCAATCCGTAATCTGCATTGCGGGTGTGGAAAGTCATAAGTCTAACCACGCAAATCCAAATGTTGGTCCCCGACCTTCGCAATCCACAATCCGCATTGCAGATTCGGAAATGTGGAACCACATCCCCTGCATCTGCAAACTTCCTAGGCTTCTAACTTCCTCATTCTTGAGCCAAATTTGAAAAAACTAGTACCGTTGGAAATCTCTTGGAGAGCTCTATACACTGGTATAATTCCCCACCTCATCTGAATACTCTAACTTGGTCATTTCCCTAGCTGAATCATAGCTCAAACTCCCTCAATGTGCCTTAATTACCCTTCTGCAAGGAACTCTGCTTGCCTTCTACCATGACTTCCCCCTTCCCCTGACCCACAGAGGGGTCATGAAACACCGCATGGGCCATCTAATTCCTTCCCCATGTCCAGGTGAATTCAAGCAGTCCATATTAAGGGTATGCAATTCATAGTAAAACACATATAAGGAAATTAAACAATCAATGCATCTACAACCTGCAAGGGTAGCAGTACATTAAACTCATGCAAATGATGAAGCATTCAAACATGAACTCGGCCTCATACTCAAGCTTATACATAGTTCCCTATTGATAAATTTCATGTAATCATTCATTCCACAACTTGAACATAACAAGCATAACATAACATAGGGAAAACTAGCATCATTTACACCACAGAAAGCACTAATCTTTGAACTAAAGTTGTCCAAGGAACTAGCTAAGTGAGAGCAATGTCCCACCCAACCTTAAGTCTCTGTACATCCTATAGTATTTCAGCTTGGAGACTACCCTCGAGCTGGGTTGTTTGTCCACTAAGGAGGGCTAGATAGGCTCTCTCACAGTCAAGGTTCCACCCCAATGCTAAGCCAACCTACAGTTGGGTTTATCAAGCATGCAAGGGAACAGGGAGGATGGTGCTAAGCCAGTGAACTGAACCACAGAGCTATAGGCATCTCAAAATATTCAGCAGACATGGCACCCACAATACCTACCTTACCCAACACAAGGAAGGCCCCCTTCTCTATTGTAGAGTCCCTCAGGGCCCCTTCCCTCCATTGCTATTCAGGGTGCGAATAGAAAGGTCCAACTACTGCTTCTATGATATTTCATCATTCACTAGGTTTATCAAGAAGATCCAACCCTATGTTTGACCTTCTACTCTGTTATTCAAGCTGGGCTCTTCTCAAGGTTGTGTCCTAAGATTTGTCCCGCAAATAAGCCCTCTGCAACTAGATCCAGGTGTTCTCACTGCTTCACTAAGCTTCCCACGCTCTATAATTTTCCCTTTGGGTTTGGGTTCATGGTTTTCTCAACAGATAATGCTTCCATGTAGGGTTCTGTGTGCTCTTGGCTCTGCAAATGTGTTCTATCACATAATTGTGTTTTTCTCTTCTTCTTCTTTTCGTCTTGGCTCTGCAATGCGTGAGGAATGAGGTTGTTGGTCAACAATGGTATAGTGATCGGGTGAGCAAATTCCCAGGTGTAGAGTGTCTTAAGGGACAAGTAAAACAGATCCATACCCTTCCATATGGATCTCACGGCTGCTCCATACTCAATCGACCTCATGAATAGGCCTTCTCAACCACCTTCTTACAACAACATGGGATTCAAATGGGTTCACAATTCAACATGTGGCAGCATGGGTTCCAATCCTACAACCCCCTCACCTCTCCCTAGTGGATACACATGGACCCTTCTCATTGGTTTCCTCCTTAGCCATTTTTCTTGGTATTTTTATTGCAATATTAAATAATTACATCATTTACAATATTCCATGGCTTCATAGCACATGGGTAACAAAATTGTCAAATACTTTCCTTCTAAATAAAACCTGAGCATCCTCTAGTGGGGCCTTGGCCTTGAGCTCCACACTAGGGCAAACACACATTGCATTTGCACAATATTTACATTAAAGCCAATAAAACACTAAGGGTCAAAATGGGGACATTACAATTCTGTTCCCCTTAGAATAACACTATACTCGGTGTTCTGAAAACTGAACAAAAATGGGAATGCCTCTCTCATGGCATCCCCCAACTTCCATGTAGCCTCTTTGGGAATAAGGTGCTTCCATTACACCTTCACCTGTCCGATGGCCCTGTTCCGGAGTAAAGTGACCTTTCTGTCGAGGATCCGCATAGGATCCACTTGGAACTCTCCCTCGGGTTCCACCTGTATCACATGCAAACCAATTATGTGATTAGGATCATGTACATATTTCTTAAGCAAAGAGACATGGAAACCATTATGTGCTCTCATGTTAGCAGGAAATGCAATCGTATATGCAGCTGGCCCTATCATATCAAGGACTTCAAATGGCCCACAATATATTGGTTCCAACTTGGCGCAAATCCCCAACTTCAAGGAACTTTTCCTTTCCTTCACTCTTAAGTAAACATGGTGTCCAATCTAAAACTCCTTATGAATTCTTTTCAAATTGGCATAACTCCTTTGCCTGTCCTGAGCTGCCTTTAAATTCTGTCTGATTTTAACAATTTCCTGTTCTATCTCCTTGATCATTTATGGTCCAAGCACTACCCTGTTCACTGGACTGTCCCAACTCACTGGAGTTCTACATCATTTTCCATGCAGTACCTCAAAAGGACTCATTCCCAAAGTTTCTTGATGTCCATTGTTGTATGAAAATTGCACCGAGTGTAGGTAGTCTTCCAACTTTGATGGTTTATCCATCACATACATCCTCAGCATGTCTTCAAGAATCTGAATCACTTTCTTAGTTTGGCCATCTGTTTGAGGATGATATGTTGTACTAAATTTCAGCTGAGTTCCCAATTCCTGAAATAGTCCCTTCCAAAAATTGGAAGTGAATTTTGTATCTCGGTTTAAAATTATTGCCTTGGGAAATCCATGCAATCTAAATATCTCATTCATGAAGATATTTTCAATGTCACTAGTCTTATGAGTGGAATTGACTGGAATGAAGTGAGATACCTTTGATAGCTTGTACACCACTACCATAATTGAATCATGCTTCTTCACTATCACTGGCAGAGCTGTTATAAAATCCATAGAAATTACTTCCCACTTCCATTCTGGAATGGGAAAGGCTGCAACAATCCTGCTGGATGTTGATGTTCTGCCTTGACTTGTTGGTACTTTTGACACCTAACAATGTAATCTTCTATGTCCTTCTTCATACCATTGCAAAAGTACTGCTTTCTTGCTGCTGTTATAGTCTTTTGATATCCTGGATGTCCAAAATATGGCATTTTATATATCTCATCCATCACTAGCTTCTTTAATTCTGCACAATCTGGTCCCCTGATAAATGAGAAAATCATCTTCACCAATATGATATCCTACACACTTTTCATCCACATTTCCATGTTGCAACTTCTCTTTGATCTAAAGGTAAGCTTCATCACTGGCTTGAGCTTCAAGGACTCTTGCCTTCAAATATGATTTACACATACTTACTGCTGCAAAATTAAATCTCCTGCTAAGTGTATCTGCAACCTTATTCTCCTTACCTTTGACATGCTTAATTTCCAAGTCAAATTCACAAAGAAACTCCATCCACCTGGTTTTCCTAGCATTCATATTTGGCTGGTCAAACAAATATTTCAAGCTCATGTGGTTTGTCATGAGCTCAAATATTCTTCCCAAGAGATAATGTCTCCATCTCTTGAGAGAATGAACTATGGAAGCTAGCTCTAAATCATGTGTGGAATAATTCCTTTCATGTTCCTTTAACTTTATTGGCTCATAGCAGATTACAAATCCCTCTTGCATGAGCACTCCACCGCACCCTTCAATGCAAGCATCTGTGCATACTACAAAATATTTATCTGGATCTACAATCTTCAAAACAAGAGCACTGGTAAGCAATCTCTTTAGCTGCTAAAAGCTTTTCTCACATTTTTCAGACCATACAAACTTGACTTCCTTCCTCTGCAATGATGTAATTGGGTGAGCTATTTTGGAGAAGCCTTCAATGAACCTTCTGTAATAACCTGCAAGACCCATAAAAGACCTTACATCTGCAAAATTATTTGGCGTAGGCCAATCCATTATGGCTTTATTATTTTCTAGATCCACTGCAATTCCCTCTTCTGAGATGACATGGTCAAAATACTGCACCTTCTTTTGATAGAATTCACACTTGGTTAGATTTGCAAACAGCTGGTGTTCTCTAAGGAATTGCAACGCCATCCTTGATGTTCGTCATGCCCTTCTTCATTCCTTGAATAAACAAGAATTTAATCTAAGAATACAATCACAAATTCATCTAAATATTTGTTGAAGACACTATTCATGAGACACATGAATGTAGAAGGTGCATTGGTAAGACCAAATGGCACCACTGTGAACTCATAATGGCCATATCTTGTTCTGAAAGTTGTATTGTGAATGTCTTCTTCCTTTATCCTCACTTGATGGTAGCCATACCTCAAGTCAATCTTGGAAAAAACGTTAGCTTCCTTCATCTGATCAAACAAGTCATCAATCCTTGGAAATGGGTACTTATTCTTGATTGTCACCTTATTTAGCTTCCTATAATCTATGCACAGTCTCAAAGTCCCATCCTTCTTCTTGACAAATAACACAGGTGCACCCCAAGGAGATACACTTGGTCTGATATACTCCTTTCCCACTAATTCTTAAAGCTGCATCTTCAATTCTATCAGTTATGGTGTGCTCATCCTGTAAGGAGCTTTGTAAATTGGTGCTTCCCCTGGAACAAGATGATGGAAAAATCAATATCTCTCTTCGGTGGCAATCCTAGCACTTCATCAGGAAACACATCTTGGAACTCTTGCAACAACTGAAAGTCTTATATTCTTGGTCCCTTATCCTCTGATGAATATGATATATGAACTGCATACAATTGGTAGCCTTTCTTGTAAAAAAAATTCAACTGCAAGGCTGAAATTCTCCTTATTGAAACTTGCTTGGGAATTCCTCTTACTATCCTTGGTCTTCCCTCTTCATCAATGCATTCAAGTACCTTCTCATAGCAATCAATATTGGCTCTGTGTATTTCCAACCAATCGATACCTATTAGGGAATCATAATATCCTAATAGTAGGACATTCAAATTTTCTTTTGTGAGGAGCCCATTCAACTCTATGGGGCACTCCATAACTACTTCACTCACCTTTCTCTTGGTACATGTGGCTAATTGAACTAGCCAAGACTTACTATGCTTCACTTTATTAATAGAACAACCTTCAACCACCTTAGGAGACACATAACTATGAGTAGACCCTGGATCAATCAAAACAGAAATAGATTCCATAGAAATCTTACCTTCAACCTCTGCCACTATTGATTGATGGTCTGCTTGATGATCATCCAATGCTGCATAAATTTGAGGTGTTTCCCTTGCCATATATTCCACTGTAGTTGATTCTTCTAAGTTGTGCAAGCTCCCGAGATTCTCCCTCCGATGTGGAGAATCTATAAGCATGTGGTTTCCTCCACATCCCCAACACTGAAGTGGTCCCTTTGATTATTTTTCTGCTGCTACTGCTGGTTTGAATCCACTCCTTACTTGTTGTCCCTATGGAAAAGTTCTGGGCTGATTTCTGAATGGTGGCTTGAATCCACTTTTCTTTTGTTCAAACCTCCCTCTTGGATTCCCTTTCCATGTTGTTTGAACCTCTAACTTTCCTTTACTCTGCTCATATAAATGCATTTCCATTCTAATGGCCTCATCAAGGCTTGGTGGATTGAAAAACTCAATCCTATTTCTGAAATTTTGGGGTATTCTACCAAGGAAACATTGGATCTTTACTCTTTCATCCTTGATGTAGTCTACATACCTCAACAACTCCAAGAACTTATGGAAATTCTCTTCCATGGAATTCTGCCCCAACCTGAGTTCATTAAACTCTTTTCTCTTGCTGTCATAATACCTAGATGATATGTATTTCTCCTTGAAGTACCTTTTAAACCGCTCTCATTTGATCCTCTTCTCACTGATTCTCTTCACTTGCATGAGGTGCTCCCACCAAATTGAAGCTATGCCATTCAGATTGTAAATGGAAACTTTAGCCTTTTCATTTTCTGAATAATCATGCATTATGAAATACTTCTTCATTCCAAGAAGCCATGCCTCTACCTCTTGAACTGTCTTAATTTCTCCATCAAATGTGGGAGGCCTTTCCTTCCTAAATTCTCCCCGTGGGACCTCTCTGAACTTCTTTCTTCCTTCAAACTTGCTAGAAGTATGCGTTGGACTTCTTTGAGAGTCTCTGGAATCATATGACCTATTGGAAAGAGATATTAAGGAGGGTGTTCTGTGCTTTCTGCTCACAAAAATCCTTCTAGGGTTTGGAGTCCTCTTCCTAGAATGAACTCTAGAGCGACTTCCTTCATCTTTTTATTCTTTGCCCACATTCCTTGGGTTAGACCCAATATTTATCCCTTGGTGCATATCAGTGAGGCTCTGTAAGATGACAGCATTGAGTTGGTGCTGCTCTTCCTGAGCCTTCATCGATTTCTAATTGAAGCTCACCATGGTTTCAACCAAGTTCTAGGGAGTTATCTACTCCCTTCTTCCATTGGATTTGGTTTCAGTATGTGCTTCTTGCACATTCTCTCCCAACACATCTTCCTCGTGCTCATAAGGATCCTGGGCATCATTTATGGTCACCATTTTCCTACTTTCCTGTATGCTCCCTCTGCTGTAAGATTCAACTACTACTACTACAATCATTGTGCATTACAGAGACATTTACCAGAGATTATAAGAATGCATATAAACATAAAATATCCATACAATATGGGAATTATTCATTGGTCAATCAACAATAATAATTTTTGTCAAAACAGTGCCATGGATGCTTCTCTGCTTGTAAATTCATTCTCGGTTCGTCCCAAGCAGTCCCAGTGCTGCAACTTGGGCTTTGATACCATTTGTCACATCCCTGGTTTCCTTGGTTCCCTTCAGAGGCGATGGGAGACAACCTGATACATTTTTTCCCTCAAATTCTCCATTAATCCTCTCTGTTTTGACACGCATCCGCAATGGATTTTGATCCGCAGTCCGCAATCTACAGGCGGAACTCAGAAGTCGGATTTCCAAAGTTACCTCTCCAAAGAAATCGCGTTCTCGACTTCCTAAATCCGCAATGCGAAACTCAGGAAATCGGAAACCTCAAATCGCTGCCCAGGGAAAACTTCATCTCCGCAATCCGCAATCTGCATTGCGGGATTCGGAAATGCGGCAGCCCAAATTCACTACTCTGGAAAAACACCCTTCTGCAATCTATAATCTGCATTGTGGGATTCGAAAATGCGGAATCCCAAATTCACTACTCCGGAAAAACACCCTTCTGCAATCCACAATCCGCATTGCGGGATTCGGAAATGTGAAAGCCCAAATTCACTACTCTGGAAAAACACCCTTCCGTAATACGCAATCCACATTGCGGGATTCGGAAATTCATAATCCCAAGTTCATGACTCCAACAAAACACCCTTCCGCAATCCCCAATCCGCATTGTGGGATTCGGAAATGCAGAATTCCAAATTCACTTTTACAGCAAAACACCCTTCCACAATCCGCAATCCGCATTGTGGGATTGGGAAATGCGGAAGCCCAAGTTCACTACTCCGGCAAAACACCCTTCAAACTTCCACAATCCGCAATCCGCATTGTGGGTGCAGAAATTCAAAAGTATAACCACGCAAATCCAAAGTTTGGTCCCCGACCTCTGCAATCCGCATTGCGGTTTCGGAAATGAAGAACCACATCCCCTGCATCTGCAAATTTCCTAGGCTCCTAACTTCCTCATCCTTGAGCCAAATTTGAAAAAACCGGTACCATTGGAAAGATCTTGGAGAGCTCTATACACTCATATAATTCACCACCTCAACTGAATAATATAACTTGGTCATTTCCCCAACTGAATCATATCTCAAACTCCCTCAATGTGCCTTTACCCTTCTGCAAGGAACTCTTCCCGCCTTCTGCTATGACTTCTCCCTTCACCCGACCCACAAAGGGGTCATGAAACAACACAGGGGCCATCTAATTCCTTCCCCATGTCCAGGTGAAGTCAAGAAGTCCATCTTAAGTGTATGCAAGTAAAACACATATAAGGAAACTAAACAATCAATGCATCTACAACCTGCAAGGTTAGAATTACATTAAACTCATGCAAATGATGGAGCATTCAAACATGAACTCAGGCTCAGACTCGGGCTTATATATAGTTCCCTATTGATCAATTTCATGTAATCATTCATTCCATAACTTTAACATGACAAGCATAACATAACATAGGGAAAACTAGCATCATTTACACCACATAAAGGACTTATCTTTGAACTGAAGTTGTCCAAGCAACTGGCTAAGTGAGAGCAACGTTCCACCCAACCTTAGGTCTATGTCTAACCTATACTCTTTCAGCTGAGAGACCACCCCCGAGCTAGGTTGTGTATCCACCGAGGGATAGATAGGCTCTCTCATAGTCAAGGTTCCACCCCAATGCTAAGCCAACCTACATTTGGGTTTATCAAGCATGCAAGGGAACATGGAGGATGGTGCTAAGCTAGTGAGCTCAACCACAGAGCTACAGGAATCTCAAACTATTTAGCAAATGTGGAACCCACATCAGCTACCTCAGCCAAGACAAGGAAGGCTCCCTTCTCTACTGCATAGTCCCTCAGGGCTCCTTCCCTCTAGTGCTATTTAGGGTGGGCATAGAAAGGTCCAACTACTGCTTCTATGAGATTCCATACTTCAATGGGTTTATCAAGTAGATCCAACCCTATGTTTGACCTTATACTCTGTTATTCAAGCTGGGCTCTTCTCAAGGTTGCGACCTAAGCTTTGTCCTGCAACTCGACCCTCTGCAACCATATGCAGGTGTTCTCACGGCTTCACTAAGATTCCCATGCTATGTAATTCACCCCCAAGGTTCAGGTTCATGGATTTCTCGATAGATAATGCTTCCACACAGGGTTCTATGTGTTCTCGGCTTTGCAATTGTGTGTTGTCACATAATCACATTTTTCTCTTATTCTACTTTTCGGCTTGGCTCTGCAATGCGTGAACAATGAGGTTGTTGTTCAACAATGGGATAGTGATCACGTGAGCGAATTCCGAGGTGTAGAGTGGCTTAAGGGACAAGTAAAACAAAACCATAGCCTTCCATACTCAATCAACCTCATGAACAGGCCTTCTCAACCACTTTCTTATAGAAACATTAAATGTCATCATGGGATTCAAATGGGTTCACAAATCAACAAGTGGCAGCATGGGTTCCAATCCTACAACCCCCTCACCTCTCCCTAGTGGATACACATGGCCCCTTCTCATTGGTTGCCTCCTTAGCCAGTTTTCTTGGTATTTTTATATAAATATTAAATAATTACATCATTTACAATATTCCATGGCTTCATAGCACATGGGTAACAGAATTGTCAAATACTTTTCTTCTACATAAAACCTGAGCATCCTCTAGTGGGGCCTTGGCCTTGAGCTCCACACTAGGGAAAACACACATTGCATTTACACAATATTTACTTTGAAGACAATAAAACCCTAACGGTCAAAATAGGGACATTACAGTAATACTTAAAAAATATATAGAACAATATTCACTTGTAGATTAGATTAGGAAGCCAACTAGATCTACTAATAGTGATTCCATTATATGGAAGGAAAATAGTATTCGCTTTTTCCCTAGTAGGTAAATGGCTTGAAAGATAGTTGGGTAATGGAAAGAGTTTGAGCATAGGAGTAGACACATGCATTGGTTAATGTGAGCTTATGTTTATGTACTCCTACTATTATGTATTGTAACAATATTTTCCAGAACTATTATTCCCTATGTGTTGCAAGAGAAGAAGGCATAGGGTTTTTGTTATGCAAACCATACGATGGACATGAAGTTTGTTGTTGAGGGTGGATTCCCTAGCTAGGTTTTAGTTGCAATTGGAGAGTCCTAGATTGTAATAAGTAGATATTGCATGTACTTACTTTTGGTTAGTCGATGATTTGTACTTATTATTAGACTGGGGAATCTATAGGTTCCACTGTTTCCAATCTATAGTATCATACATGTGACTTATTTTTATGGTAAGGTGTAGTGGTTAAAATTAATATACATTAGATTCACGTGGAATACTATCGATTACAAATAAATTTACAATCCCTTAAGGATTTACAAATTCTTGAGCATGTTGTGGTGGTGTCTAAAGACACAAGGTTCTTGTTGTCTCCTTCATGTGCAATCTCTAGATTATTTTTAGAACCTTTGACATCAAAAGGATGTTGCAGTTAGTGTCCTCATACAGTACATTCAAAATAGGAATTTGAATACATGAAAATTTTGAATATGCACTAGAAGTTAATCAACTAACAGAACCCTTAAATAATATACCTCATCATGTCAACATACCTATTATGATACAAACCTCATGGGACACAGTAAGGGAAATAGAGGGGATGAATGTTCACATAACTTGGGCACATAGAGTGGCAACTATTTTATTCCCATGTGAATGCATTGGAATAAATCTAGACATATTCCATTCTACCTCTTATGCATAATTACCTAGTTTAATTCAAATAGACCATCTAGATCCTCTTTGTTGCTCATGGTCTCCATTAATATCTCATTAGAGAATTTTTGAGGTCAAAAAAGGGTCTCAAAAAAATAATATTGTACAACAAAAATCACCAATAGGATTCAATATCATGATGTCAACCATGGGGGATGAATCACCATTTTTTTTGTAAAAGGTAAAAAGGTAAAAAAGTGAAAAAGTGAAAAAAAAAAAAAACTTTTTCAACTCGTATTTTCAGCTTATCTCCATGTATATTCACTCAAATTTTGAGCAGGAGCACTCTTTGGATGGAGAATTCAATTATGCATCTAATGAGTACCCACACGACATACTTTTTATGGACCCCGCTCCTCAAAAAATAAGACATTCATGAAAAAACATGATGATGGTGTCATCATCATTTTTTTTCATGAATTTATTGTTTTTCGAGGAGAGGGGTTCATCAAAAGTATGTTGTGTGGGTACTCATTGGATGTGGAATTGAATTCCCCATCGAATGAGTGCTCCTACTCAAAATTTGAGTGAATATACAGAGAGATAAGATGAAAATACGAGTTAAAAAGTATTCTTCTTCTTTCTTCCTCCAAAATTTGATGAGGTATGCTAATACTATTTTATTATTTCCACTATTATTTTATAATCTTCCTTAAGAGGACCATTTTAGACCTCAAAATTTCTCTAATGCATGCTCTAAATGAGGTAGGAAGTAGCGTACCTTGTGTGAGCGCTTTATAGATATTGCCTGCAAATAGATGTTTGTACCAATGATCAAGCTTGTAAAGCGATACACCACTGCACCTAGTCTATAATCCATGAATACATAACCACTGATCTTTCTTGAATTTGCATTATGTGTTAAATTTTTAGAATTTACTTCAATCTGATCTAGGATCTTAACTGAGAGAACAACATGTACATCATATCTACAGCATATCAATCATGGAGACAATAATGCAAGCACACAAGAGACACAAAGATTTACTTGGGGAAAACCATAAAGGTGAAAAACCCCAATAACTTCCTCAGAGATAGATAGAGAAATGATACAACCAACCATGAGAGATAGACATAACCTAGCAGCAGATCCTCCTCCCCCATAAGTGCGCCACTCCTCCTTGAGTGCATGTGTGAGAAGTGAGTGAGCAAATAGAGTGCCTCCCGCACTCTATTTATACTTGACTTGACTTGCCTTTTTACCTAACTCATGTAGGCTCGAACTTAACCACATAACATAATGCTGACTAGGCCGACCCCCAATAGGGTGGTCTAATAACCCTTCGACCCACATGACTTAAACAGGGATGACCCCAACAAGGTGGTCTAATAACCCATCAAGTATAAGTTACGACACTTACAATATAAATGACAACACTTCCGTATAGAGGAATAATACCATCTCTATAGGAATACAATATACATATATGTGAAATACATTCCGAAGTTACATATACATCAACACTCCCTCTTAACTAGGAAGGTATTTCTCAGCATAGTTCTTCTCGCACAAGTCATCTTCTCTGGATCATCGTCACTAGATAATCGTCATCGAGTCATCATCATCGTCACTGCTGCTGCTATCTCAATCAATCTCTAAATCTACTCGTCATAGGAAGTTCTACAGAGCCAGTCCTTTTTCATACTGGATGTAGGCCCACCACCTGCAGGTCTTCATCATCACTGGCCATACTGTGGAATCCTCAGGACTTATTACGTGCGTCACAAAACCTCGAAAGAGAATCCCAGGCTATTACGAGCACACGGCTCTACCTATAGGATCTCCCAGGGCACAAATTACATGTGACCTCACCACAAAACCTCGAAAGAGAATCCCAAGACTGATTACGAGCACAAGGCTCAACCTATCGGATCTCCCAGGACACAAATTACATGTGGTCACCACAAAACCTCGAAAGAGCATCCCAGGACTGATTACGAGCACACAGCTCAACCTATCGGATCTCCCAGGGCACAAATTACATGTGGTCATGGCAAAACCTCGAAAGAGCATTTCAGGATGTTACAGGTACACAACTCCGACCTAAAATCTCCCAGGGCACTAATTACATGCCATAGGACAAAACCTCGAAAGAGCATCTGCCAGATATCCCAGGGCACAAATTACATGCCATAGGAAAAACCTCAAAAGACTATCTGCAGATCTCCCAGGGCACAAATTATATGTCCTCCCAAGCAAAACCTCGAAAGAGCATTTTCCAGATGTCCCAGGGCACCGAATTACATGCCATAGGAAAAACCTCGAAAGACCATCTGCAAATATCCCAGGGCACAAATTACATGCTTATCTGCACAACCTGATCCACGGCCATAGAGTATCATCCTGATACTCACCATACATCATCCTGATGCATTCATGATCATCCTAATCATCATCACTGCAACGTCCTACTGCATGTCATTTGGAGCAACATCCTGAAGCTCGTCATCTATGATCATCCTGATCATCATTGCAACATCCTGCTGCATGTCATCTGGAGCAACATCCCGAAGCTCGTCATCTATGATCATCACTGCAACATCCTGCTGCATGTTATCTGGAGCAACATCCTGAAGCTCGTCATCTATGATCATCCCGATCATCACTGCAACATCCTGCTGCATGTCATCTGGAGTAACATCCTGAAGCTCGTCATCTATGATCATCCTGATCATCACTGCAACATCCTGCTGCATGTCATCATACATGATCCACCTGATCATCAATGCATCTACCTAATGCATACCAAGTATCTACCTGATACATATCATCATACATGATCCTCCTGATCATCAATGTATCTACCTGATACAAATACAAATACATGATACATATCATCATACATGATCCACCTGATCATACAATGTATCCACCTGATACACATACAGATACATGGTCCAAGCATCCAACATGATGCATATACAAAATACATACACATGATCCAACTGATCATATCCAGCATCAACAGGATGCGTTCATACATACATAAAAATGATCCAACTGATCATATCCAGCATCCAACATGATGCGTACATACATACATAAAAATGATCCAACTAATCATATCCAAGCAGAAACCAGAACATCATCCTGATGCTCATCATCCAGCGCTTACATCCACAGCCATGTGAAGGATCCTCCTTCCAACATGCTTGGAATGTCTTCAGCAAATGTGTCCATCACTTCTTCCTCGAAGTGTCCTCGATCTGAAGAACGCCAAGCCTTTCTCTGAAGTACTCGAACTTCACCTTGGCTAGTGGCTTCGTCAGCACATCTGCAATATGCTCATCTGTCGCAACATATAGGAGCTTCACAGCTCCTCTCTGTACCATATCCTTGATATAGTGATATTTGATCTCTATGTGTTTCGACCTGTCATGAAACACTGGGTTCTCGGACAGCTTCACACAACTCTGGTTATCACAGAAGATACCAGTAGCATCCAACGGGAGATCAAATAACTCAGACAGTAGCTTTCGTAGCCATACTGCCTCACAACTAGCTGAACAGGCTGCAACATACTCTGCCTTAGCTGTACTCAGTGCTACGCAGGACTGCTTCCTGCTGAACCAAGAGATCACACCTGATCCCATACTGAAGCAACACCCAGATGTGCTCTTCCTATCTGCAGCACTTCCAACCCAATCTGAATCAACATAACCTTGCAGGTTAAACTTTTGATTCACCTCATACCTGAGCCCATAATCCATTGTACCCTTCAGGTACCTCAGAACATGCTTTACAACAACCAGGTGAACACTCCTCTGATCCGTCAGGAACTGGCTCAATGTGTTCACAGCAAAGAAAATGTATGGTCTCATGTTCATCAGGTACATCAAGGACCCAATCATCTGACGATACAAAGAGACATCAACCGGCTCAGATGAAGCATCACATAGAAGCTTCAGATTCGATGCCATAGGTGTGGCCATATCCTTGCAGTCCATCATCCCTAACCTCTTCAGGATCTCTACTACATACTTCCCTTGTCCAAGGAAGATTCCATCTGCACTCTGCCACACCTCCATGCCAAAAACAAATAGTGCATCATCCCCAAGTTCCTCAACTTGAACTAGGCAGCAAGCTTCCGCTGCGTGTCGAAAATCAATCTATCCTTACCTGATACAAACAGGTCATCCAAATAGTAGTATCACTGGATTGCCTTCCTCAACCTTGTAGAAAAGGTTGGAATCCGCTTTATTCTTGGTAAAGCCCAAGCTGGATAGAAAGCTGTCCATCCTACCATATCAAGTTCTGCACACATATATGACTACACCATGCTGTCTTGAAATCCATCTGGTGCATCTTTTATTTCATCACTTTTGTATTTCTCAATGCTGCCATCTGCAACATGCTTGATCTGATAGTTCTATTTGGAAGTCACAATAGACTCCCTTTAGCTCTTGGGATCGCATCCCAAACAACATTCTTCATGATCGATGGATCATGGCATTCCATTTCTTCATCCCGGATCCTGGGAACTTCAATATCTTCAATAGATATCTTTGTTGCTGGAACAAATGTTGTAGTCCTTTTGTAGGTGAAGATATACGGTCTTTCCTACAAAACATGTTAAATTGCATGATTAGAAACATCTCATAATTTTCAGAACAAATTCTTACACATAAAGAAATATGTCATACAATCATGCAATTATCTTAGCCAATGCTTCAATACAACATTTATCCATATCCCGTAACTTTCTAGATGCCTTCCAATCTCTACCAGAACATTGTTAAGAGTGTGCACAACTCCCAACATGTCAGCAAAGAGGTTTCATTCTAGATAAGTAGCAATGGAATGTCGTACAGTTCCATAGGCTACTTACCCATGCATATTAGTAGTATATTGTTCATCAATGCAATTATTCTAATGTGCATAATACACAACCTAATTCTAGGAACATCAGTATATACATCATTGAACAGTTTTATTTAAACAAACAAATATGCAAGAAATTAAAATACTTATCTTTGTTTGTTCGTTGGGTGGACTCCCTCTGAGTCTTTGCTTCCTTACAGGAGCTGCTGGAGTCCTAATCTGAAGTAGCTTCTTCTACACCTTTCTGTTGTGGAAAGATGGTCAACTCCCTCTGAATATCTGCATCCTTGCAGAAACTACTGAAGTGTGTTCCTTTGCTTTCTTGCAGGAACAACTGGAGTGTGCTCCTTTGCTTTCTTGTAGGAGCAACTGGAGTGTGCTCCCTCTTGATCTTTGCTTCCTGAATTACCTGTTCTTGAACTCATATTCATCCTTGGTCCCTATGCATGCTTATTAGTATCATGATTGTGTTATCCTTGTGATTTCATATAAAATCATACATTCATTAGTATACTATTAAAACACAATAATTTCAAGCATGTATAGTCATGATCATTTCAAACAGAATAATAATAAGCATTATCATTCAAGGTTTATGTAGGATTCTTATGGTTAGTCAAATCATAAGAAGCATAACATGTCTAAACCTATAATTACTCAAACCTATGAATCTTTAGTTGAATCATCAATCAAGATAAGAGATATAATATGCATAAAACCTGTGATTATTCAAACCTATACCTTCATGGTTCTTCTGGTTAGTCATATCATCAATTATGGTAAAAAACATAATATGCATACAACCATGATTATTCAAACCTATGACTTCATGAATAATCATTATCAACAACAGTATAAGATCCTAACACAAGGTAGGATTCTAGCTTGATATAGGAAAAACATACATGGATTAGCATGCTAGCTAGTTATGTCTAACATACTCACATGATGTCTTCTTGTTCTTATTCAATGAATTGTGCTAGTAACCTGTATATCTCATAGGTTAGTCATTATAAAACCAAGTTATACATACCTCGTAAATGGATCTTCTATGAGATCCATGACAATGGATGAGTCTTTATCCTCATGTCATCATGATCATATGTTCTTGAATTGGAACATGATTTGTCTTTCTTGGTGTACCTTTCATGTTAGTAGACAACATAAACCTCATACAACACCATAATGCATTAGTACAATTATAAGTGTCAACACCCTAATCAATGAATATTTTCTATTGTGCATTCATAGTTTTATTAAGGTGATATGACAAGTCAAGATTGTACTAACCGTAATAACATGAAGACAAATATACCATAAACTTAATCATGAACAAATCTCGAAACATACCTCAATGAGTCATACCTGTCGAGATCGCTTGTAATCTTCTTATGTAAGGCCTTAGCTTCATCTCCCTCTGAAACAGGAATATCTTCACTTATGCAGGTGACCAATCCATCTTCTTCTAGGATTAACCCAATCCACTTGATTTGCAAGAACTGGACCTGGAGATGGATATGGGTTTGTCAGAGAAACCCCAAAAATTCAAACTTTGAATTTCAAACTTCCGAAAGGATAGAAATATGTGCCTTGATGAGCTGATCAAGCTAGTATATTTAGAATTTGAAAACTGCAAAGTTTCACTCCTCGATTTTGCCTTTGAAACTTTCAGATTCACTGGACGTGACCCTAAACTGGGGTTTGATGCATCCCACTCTTTTTCCCCATCAAAAGGTTTGATCCAAATCTCTAAGCTTCTATTTTTCTGAGGAGCTTCCAGCCGTGGTCATAGATTTCAAAAATTCCCATTTTTACAAAAGCCCTAAATTTCCACTTTTCTGATCAAAGTCCCGAACTAGGGTTTGATCAAGCCCGGCCTTCTTCCCAAACAAAAATTTTGATCTTGGTCTCTAAATTTCTATTTTGATGAGTAGCATCCAGCCGTGGTCTCCGATTACAAAAATTCCAAGTTTCTTCAAAGCCCTAAATTCTGGAAGCCATGAATGAAGGTACTAAAAAATAATTCTGTTTTGACAGAAATATGTACCTGATTGTTTCTGGTGTAACTCTGAACTTTTTGATCCACAGGGTCTGAAAACGTTTTCTGAGATAGCCTGACCTGTTATCTTTCCATCCTGATAGGTCTGACCTCAATTGGATTCTCTGAGAGAGATTTATGCCAAATGTCGCAACGTGACCTGTTTTGGGATAAAACAGGAGAGCGAACTTGTACGGCGTGCCACGTCTCACTGTTTGAACTTCGGCCTCTGAAAACGTTTACTGAGATAGCTCGGCCTGTTATCTTTCCATCCTGATAGGTCTAACCTCAATTGGACTTTCTGAGAGAGAGTTATGCCAAGTGTCGCAATGTGACCTGTTTATGGGATAATACAGGAGAGCGAACTTGTACGGAGTGCCACGTGTCATTGATGAAACTTCGGCCTCTGAAAACGTTTTCTGAGATAGTACAGTCTGTGTACTACCTGTCACTTTTTATGAAATTTCATTTGGAGATTCCTAGCCCAAGTTATGACCTTTTTCCCAAGGTCACCTAATTTTGACTCAGATCTGGAAGAGGCAGAAACCCTATATTGTACAGATCATAAATCACAAAGTACAACGAATTAGAGGTTGTACTTTGGACACAAGGTACCTGGAGATTGAATATTTGTGCTGTAACAATTTCTGATCCGAAAAATTTGCCAAAACAGATTTATAGCGAAAGTTCTACGATGACTGGTTTTTGCTATATCAAGCCCTAGCATCGTAAGTGCAACAAATGTCATACATGCCATATCATGCCTTCTTTCAGGCTAGCTCTGATACCATGTTAAATTTTCAGAATTTACTTCAATCTGATCTAGGATCTTAACTGAGAGAACAACATGTACAGCATATCTATAGCATATCAATCATGGAGACAATAATGCAAGCACACAAGAGACACAAAGATTTACTTGGGGAAAACCATAAAGGTGAAAAACCCCAATAACTTCCTCAGAGATAGATAGAGCAATGATACAACCAACCATGAGAGATAGACATAACCTAGCAACAGATCCTCCTCCTCCATAAGTGCGCCACTCCTCCTTGAGTGCATGTGTGAGAAGTGAGTGAGCAAATAGAGTGCCTCCTGCACTCTATTTATACTTGACTTGACTTGCCTTTTTACCTAACTCATGTAGGCTTGAACTTAACCACATAACATAATGCTGACTGAGCCGACCCCCAATAGGGTGGTCTAATAACCCTTCGACCCACATGACTTAAACAGGGCCGACCCTAACAAGGTGGTCTAATAACCCATCAAGTATAAGTTACGACACTTACAATATAAATTACGACACTTCCGTATAGAGGAATAATACCATCTCTATAGGAATACAATATACATATATGTGAAATACATTCCGAAGTTACATATACATCAACATTATGTGTTAGATATTCACCCTTAACAACCATTGAGCCAATTGGAAAATCATTGCCTTCATCATCAGTTAAAGATGTATTGAGAGTTTTCTTCCCTTATATGTATCATGTCAACTAATAATCGATGTCCCATTCATTTTTTTGGGGGAAATAACTAAATATATGTGTTCTACAAAAATGCAATGTATGGTAAAAGGAAAATGTCTAGGAGTTTGTTAACATAGTTAAATCAAAAATAAATTAAATTCTTAGATACGATGTGAGATATCTCTACATGGATGTACAAGATCAGATATATAATCATAGTATGTTGAAATAGATGAATGGCCCTCCTTTAACTGGGTTGTTTCAACAACTACACATGGGTCAACCATAAGTGATACATGGTCCCATTCATCAACCTAGTCTGTTGATTCACAATCATCACATTCGTCATTGCTACAAGGTCCACAAAAGCAAGTTAGTTTCCATGTCCATACTTTGAATAAAGGGTTGTTTGAATTTCCAACTGAATGAAATCCACGAGTTCCTTATACTGTGTTGCAATGATATGAATGCGACCAATCCATACTGACTACTTCCCAGAAATTTCTCAGTACATGTCTTATCCTTGTTAAATTTCACTTCTTTTTTGCACCACTTGACATTACTGCAGAGCACCAATGAACTATAGATTTTTCATTTCGGATATGACGACTAGTTGTAAATTTAATATCCTCCCTTCATAGTGTAATTTTGATGCACGCACCAACTCCATCATGCTCACTTTTCCCCTGCCCAATCTCAAAATAGTTCCAAATATGATACACATTGCATTTTTTGTGCAAAATACTCAACCATTGGAATTCACGGGCATTTTTGAATTGGCCTACACAACCAACTGACCATATCCGATGTCGATCCATATGTATATATCAATGTTTCACATAATGTTGGTCATGTCACCTATTGTCACTTATGTGGAATTATGCCTCTTTCATGATTATCCTCCTATCTTTGTTGTTGCCCAGTCCATGCCTATATGTGATATATACCATTATGATGACTATATTTGAATAATATTAGTGGTTCTGGATCTCATTCTATGGCTGGAGGGTGTAGTTCTCAGCAAAATCCACAACTGATAAAATAGTACCTGCAGGAAAGGTGGCTTTGCATATTCGAAATCGTTCATCTTGCCATTGCACTACATGCACATGTTGAATGTATTGCTCAATTTTTACAAAAAAATCCATCATGAAATCACATACTCATACTTGGTGACACAAAAATAATTTAAAGGGATAATTCCATTGTGACCTTTAAAAGATATATAAAAAAATTGAAGGTGCAATATGAAACAATAATATCTTCACTAACCTGGGAATTCACCAATGCAATATTTTTGCTTTCTTTCTCGATGTCCATTTGATACGTAACATACTTGAAGCTCTACATATCTACTACCATCCTCCCAAATTCATGCTTCTCACTTTCATGAATGCATTGACACAATAAAGAAAATTCACTGCACCTAGAGCATGTTCCATATGGACAAGATTTCCCATAATATTTTTGTCCATTTGGCCTTGGACACATGATGCTATGAATAATTTTCTTTGATGAAATAAACAATAGTATGGATGAGCACTCTTGAAAAATTTTATTGTGAAAAACACAACAGATGTGTACATATGCGTCATAAAAATAATCAAATTCTACATGGTATCTACAATAACACATGTCACATTCTATGCATATTCTAACATACCAAGGTTTCTCAAATGATCTTTGGCCCATGTTCAATTCCATGTGTTCATTCTTTAATCTCTCACAAGTATATGTTTGTGTCATGTCAAGTAAGTGCTTAATCTAGGGCTCACAATCATTAGTACATTTTCTCAACTTTAGCACATCTCTTTGATTGGATGAAGGTCTAGTATTTTCATGCCAAAAATTTTGTACTAGTTCCTTGATAGCATGAATTAATTTATTGTCTGAACGAAGAAATTTTCCAATGAAGGATTAACAATCTATTTGATTTGGTTTGTCAAGGTTATGTATTAGAATAGAGTACTTTCAAAGAGTGTTTCTATCTACTTTTAAAATGTTGGATGTGCATGACAACAACTAATAATGCCTTGTGTACTTGATTTATTACAATCAATTTTGATAACACACGATGGAGAACATTATGATCTTTTCAATGATTAGACTTTCCAAATGTATTAAAATCCACTTGAATATTTCTAACAATATGATTACTAGCATTTAAAACTTTAACTATCTTTATGCCTAAAATCCTCCTAACAACAACTAAACAATGTGATTTTAACAAAGTCAATAATAATTGACATTTGGATGCATCATTTTTTTCTTCAAAAAAGTCTTTTATAATTTTGATACACTGCTAATCAATAGTTCATTTTAGTAACTTAACTTCATGGGATGCTAGATGAATTTCATTCAATTGAATATGTCTAGGATTTATTTGGAACATAATGGGAAGTCGAGGTAAGGAAGGTGGACAATAAGTGAAAATCCCATCATCGGTAGATTGTATCACTGCATTCACATGAGACTCGAGGTTGGGAATGCATTGGACATGTGTGTGGTTTATATGTTGAACATATAATTGTTGAAATTCATCTTGCACACGAGGAGTGCCTTCACTAGAAGGTTGAAAATGAGTAACTTGTCCAATATCCCATGATGAATACCCAACATCTAGCAAAGTTTGAATACCTTCTTCTTAATTGGAACATTTCTTGTTGATGGAATATTGGATGGAAGTTGACTTGATGTTGGAATATGAATGGCTTCCATTGGATTCGAGGGGGTGATTAGTGGATGCCTAATTTTTTCTATACCCAACCTTTCCTTCTCTCTTAGTGCATGAGCGTTTTCAAGGGGCAACTCCATCCTTCTATAAAAAATTTCTCTATTTATTTTTTTACCCATCTCCAAACACTTATAATGAAAAAAAAAATCTCCAAGAGGTTCTAATAGAACAAAAATATGTCAAAAATATTGAATCCAATAAGTTTAAGCAACAAAGAACACCTCCAATAGAATATTGTTCATGATATTTGCGCGTTCAAACGATGATCTACGTGTTGTGAGGAGACAAAATGATGGTCTATATAAAGGATATTTTTGTCTTATGCATAAAATAATGTGTGTGCATTCCTTATTCAACATTAGGGAGGGTTAGGGGGAGGAGGGGAGAGAGAGAGTGAGAGAGGGGGTTAGTAAAGGTTAAGGGAAGGAGGGGGAGAGAGAGAGTGAGAGAGGGGGTTAATAAGGGTTAGGGGAGGATGAGAGAGAGAGGGGGGAGGGAGAGGGGTGTGGAGTTGGGGGTAGAGAGAGAGAGAGAGAGAGGGGGGGGGGGGGGGGGGTTTAATGGTAGGGGGGAGGGGGATTAGGATAGATAGAGAGGGGGGAGGGGGATTAGGATAGATAGAGAGGGGGGAGAGGTTAGGGGTAGGGGGAGTTAGTAAGGGGAGGAGAAGAGATAGAGAGTGAGAGAGGGGGTTAATAAAGGTTAGCGAAGGAGGGGAGAGAGAGGGTAGTAGGGGGTAGGTGGAGGGGGGTGAGGAGTGTGGGAAGTTGGGGGTAGAGAGAGGGGGGGTTCGTGGCAGGGGAGAGTGAAATTAGGATAAATGGTGAGAGATGGGGGGTTAAGGGTAAGGGGATTAGGGGAGAGAGAGAGAGAGAGAGAGGGGGGGGGGTGTTGAGTAGTGGGGGTAGGGAGAAAGAGGGAGAGGGAAGGGTTAGTGGTAGTAAGAGGTGGATTAGGAGATCTAGAGACAGGGGGGGATTTAGGGGTAGGGGGAGTAGGAGAGAGAGACAAAGAGAGAGAGAGAGGGGGGGGGGGGGGTTTGGGGTAGGGGGTGAGCTGCGAGGGTAGGTAGAGAGAGAGGGAGGGGGGTGGTTAGTGGTACATGGAGGTGGATTAGGAGAGACAAAAAGAGAGGGGTGAGTTAGAGGTATGGGGTAGGAGAGATATAGAGATAGGGGGGTGGTGAGGGGTAGGGAAAATAGGAGGGGGGTTAGGGATAGAGAGAGAGAGGGGTTAGGGGTAGAGAAAGAGGGGGGTGTTAGGGTGTTGGAGGAGAGAGAGGGGTGGGGGTTAGGGGTAGGTGAAGGAGTAGGGAAGAGAGAGAGTGAGATAGGGGGTTAGTAAGGTTTAGGGAGAAGAGGGGAGAGAGAGAGGGGGGGTTAGTGGTTGGGGGAGGAGTAGAGAGAGAGAGAGAGAGCAATCTTGATTAAGTTTCATTTGTATCGACTGTGCTAGGTATTACAATGAATAGATAATCAGCATAACATTACCAGCACATCCTCTAGGACAATTATTATCAACCTACATCATACACTGGGAGATGGGACATGGAGATTCATTAATGTATTTGTTTCCTTGGTTTTTGTAGAAAGGATAACTATCTAGAAGATGGGAGATGGAGCTTCTATTTCCTTTGAGAATGATTGGTTATTGAATCATTTTGAGAACCAGATTTAGAAAAACTTAGCGTTTTAGAAATTTCACTACAAGGAAAAGGCCCTTTTGTGGAGGTTATAAAAAATGCTACTCTAAAAAGAGCCCAAATATACATTTATATTGGAGGTGACTAGCAAAGGCAAGCGGGTAGAATTTTTATCAGATATTTTTTCGATGTTTTTTATTATTTGAAGTTATTAAATAGCATGCTCATTGAATGAAATATTTAATGTTTTATATGTATTTATCACACAGATTGATGTTATATGTGAAATAGAGATGTCAACAGCAAGAGGCTGATCAACAATAGTATGCACAGGTTGACCAGTACAACTTCATACATGTCTGGGAGGTTAGAGAGAGGGAGAGGGTTTTGTACCCTCGCTACATTATTGTTCAGACATGAGACATATTGATGGTTTTCGACCTCCTACATTTCTATTAGGAGGATACATCGCTCAAGGGGAACTCATCATTGTTGGTGCAATTGATCTGATGTTGGGATCATTGTAGACAGGAATTTCATGTTGGTCTCAATCAGTGGTTCTATCCCACTAAGGAGGACAGTTATTTCATCACTGGGCTAGCTAGGAGAGGGTAGTATTTTCCCCAATTCCCTGATGTCCCTGCTGGTGCTACAGTAAAGAGTCAGCTAGCTTACTGTCAGGGATATTTCAATGACCACGTCATCGATCTTGTTTATTTTCGGGTGCGCTATGGACAACTTCGGATTTATGCTTTCAGTTCAGAAAAGGCTAGGTGCCTCTCTATTTTGATTATGACTATGGCAAACTACACCACTGATGAGTAGTGCATAAGTTTCCCTCTATTGTATTATGTTATTTTTTTATTACAGAGACCTAGATGCATTAGGTTGTTTGCCATTTTTTTGCAGAAGTTTTGTTTTGATTTGGGTCGATGTCATGCACATATTGATGGGAGGGTCAACTTCCCTTTTGGTTCAGAGATTTTTTTTTTTTTTTTTTAGAGGTTTCTCGCCACTAAGACATCATTTGAGCACTGCCCTCCTAGGCCTATGTAACACCCATCAAGGATGACACATTTTTTTTTTACACGTCTAAATAAGTCAGTTCGGAGCCTTCTAAAATGACTTTTATCTACGATGCAAGGATCGCAATGCTTACATATAAATGCGCATCCTTATACATCATACCACATATGCGATAGACAATTATTATATTAGCAGGGAAGTGAGGAAGGCATGCAACACCCTTCCTTAATTGCGACCACACCATCGTTAGATGTTAATAATTACATTCCGACTACATACGTTGGTAACCTCCAGAGCACGTGTTTAATTCTTTTACAATCTTGGACAACCTATAGATTTAATCTATACCCAAAGGCTCACATTGATTATCTACCTCCATCAATTTTGTTCGACAGATAACTTCGTCATATGGACATGATACATGAGCATAAATCAATCCATCATATAAAATAGAATACCTTACAAAAATCAATTTCCTTATATACCAACATAAATCAATTCATTTATATAAATAAACATAATACTGAATATAATCAATTCATTATAAGAACATAAATCTGTTATTATTTACTCATAACAACATAATATATTCAACATAGTCTTTTCATTTTTTTAACCACTAATGAAATATGTTTATCTTTCAACCTAAATGCATTCATATAAAAATATAATCCATTCATCATAGTATTTTGTTTTTATTCACCTTATGAAATACAATTGTATTTCAACCCTAAATGCATTCATATATAAACATAATAATAATAATATCTTCAACATAGCTTTTCCTTTTTAACCAATATATGAAATACATTCCATTTTAATCTTAAAATTACATTTTGAAATTATATAAAATCCAACTATTTACTACAATTCCAAAACTCAAATTCATACATCAATTTCTTTTATAACCTAAAGTATTAGCTCTTCATCAAACAACTTCATCTAATTAATGAACTTAAACATCCATATAAATATGTATGTCCACACATAACAGGTTACGTGATACATATAAAACTCATTAATCATCCCAACATTACACCTCTCATATATACTTCCCCAATGCATTATCCATAATTAAATCTAATTAATTGATCATCCCAACATTACACCTCTCATGTATACTTCCCCAATGCATTAATTAAATCTAATTAATTGATATATATTCACGACGCCATTCCTTATGTGAATACATAATGCATATCCATCAATTAATCCCAAATATGAATAACCACACATAATGCACTTATAATTGGAAATTAAGCATTTTATAACCAATCCTTCGAAATGTGTTTTTATTTAGAATGGAACATTTAATATTATAATAATCAACTCACATATACCCTTTTTATCAATAACATAACATCTCTACCATTACGCATATAAAAATTACATTTATTTTTAACACATGCCCTCTACATTGGGTATATGATCCCCAATTCTAGTTTATGACAATCGTAATTATTTAAAAAATTAAGCATAATTTCCCCCCTATTACTATCTCGATTAATATGTGAATCCATCCATATAACCGATTCAATGCATCAAAGTTTTTTTGCACTAGGGGAATTGGCAACTAGGGTTGGTCTAGTACTCACCTAACACGGAGTTTAGCGATCCAAACTTGCTACCACTATACCCCTAGGTGCATTCACCAGGCCCGAACCATGGCGCATAGGTGAGTTTGGGGGGATTTGAACACGTGACCTTCCATTTACAACCAATTACAACTTCTAATCTTTACCACTTGAGCTTCCCACCACAAACTGATTCAATGCATCAAGAATACTCAAAATGGTTTTGGGAAATTCTTTCATCAAATCTTCACACATCATTCTTGCAATCCTTTCATCAACGCATAAATAATACATATGCACAAGCATGAACCTTGATCAATCATTTAATAGTTTTTAGACACATAAGCCCGATATCTGAGCATCATGTAAATTTATATTTTACATACATAACACTGAATCCTTAAGCAGCTTGTAAAATACATTTTATACACATAAAGCATAGCTCGCACTTAACCTCTAAAATATATTAAACGTAACACATTCAACTCATATCTAATAGTTTTTCTTTATTGATGTTGGAAATCTTATCCTTCGAGATTATGATTCCACCCACAATTGTAAATAATGTAAATATTTTAGAAGATGAATAGTCTATGGAGGAATCCAAGAGACCTGTGGGTAGGTGAAACCCAACAGTCACTGGGATTGTATAAATAAATCATTTATGCTCATCAATAAACAATATGGGAGTTATTTACCTTACAGTGGTATCATATCCTACCCCATAACTCCTACTGTGTATGCCAAACCTGGCATTCTACATTATTCTTCCCTCCTCCTGCCAGATTCTTTGCCCTTTGCAAAGGCATTTCCTCTCTCTTGCACCCTCCTTGGTCCTTCTTTTTTCATTCTAGTGATGACCATTCTATTCTCCACATCTCCATGCATTGAGTGAAGACCGATCTCTTCATGCGTTGAGTGAAGATTGCTCCATCTCTACGTTGGTGTCAAGAATGGGATGACCACTACAACCTCTCTATTGTGAAGAATGTTGAATTGTGGAATATTTTGAAGTCTCCTTTGATGAGATATGTGTTCCATTGTGAAGTCTCCATTGATGAGAGTTGTGTTTTCCATTGTGACCACACCGATTGTGTTCTTCTTGAGGTTGTCGCAACCTCGAAACCCTAGACTGCTCTCACAAGATTCGTGTGGAGTAAGTGTGTTCATAATTTTTTTTGAAGCTACATTCAAACTTGTGATTAGCTCGTGAATAGCTATGTTTTTGTGAACCTTAATATGTGCTTTCGAGACTGAGACTACATGGATTTTTTTTAAGTGAGTTGTGTACTGCTAGGATTTCTCTATTGTGAACACTCTTTGTAGAGTTGTGACCTACAAAATATGTTGGATTCCATCTTTTGAGGCTCAACCTCCACTTGCACTTGAAGCTGTTGTGACCTCTATCTTACTCTGGAGAGCTGCAACCTCAACCATCTTGCTTTTGAGAGCTTTGACCTCAACCAAGCTCGAATATGTTTGAAAAAATTCCTCTAAACCCTAATTTGGTGGATGGTGGCATGCATGTGTTGTGAGAGTGGTCAATAACCGATATGTTGAATATTATAGAAGTGTTATCCTAGAGCTGCGCCATTGCACCCTACTACGAAGATTGGTAACATTTTTATCGTTATTTGCACTTGCATTCATCAAATTAGAGATCATGGAGAGCAAGCATGAATATTTCACTTGAGACAAATATAAATTTGTATGAGTGCATTATAAAGACTATTGTAGAGACATATACCTACATAATATAGAATAGTGAATAGAGCTCATTGGAGACATTGTTTTTAGCTAGAGAAACTGTAAAGATTATATTGGAAAAGGTTGCTGAGACTTAGACCTGCACCTTTCATTTGCTTCCCAAAACACATTTGATTTGGAGGTGACAGAGGTAACAAGACACATAAGATGCATTAATTGCAATCCATTTTTGGAACAATCCTCACTTGCAAGGACAACTATCTTGAGTGGTCGAGGAAGATCAAAGCCACTTTCATTTACAATTATATGTGGAAGAGATTTGTGAGGCCACCACCGTTAAAATTGATGCGGGGTTGATCTTGACAACTAACCCAAAGCCACCAACATCAGGGAAAGAAAGAGAAATATAGGAGACCAAAGACAACAAGGCACTATCGATGATCACTACAATAGTACGTGAACAAGTGATTCAACACATACGGCCTACAAAATATTTTTTTGAAGCCTTGATAATATTGAAGGATTTGTATGACTCACATTCTGAAATGGAGGTGATTCAACTAATGTTGAAATTGTTCAGTTTAAAGGTGAAGGATAATGATCCCATGCTGGTTTCATTTGAGATCAAAGAAATCATGAACAAGATTCATGTCGTTGGCATGAAATCAGACCTTCCACTTGCAAGCTTTGTCAAGTCCCTCTATCCTACACATTCAAACTATCTCGAATCTCTTCAAGCCATTGACAATTCAAATATCTGACCTTTGAAACCTTGGTGGAGAAGATTGCAAATAGAGAGAAATCCTTTGGAAAGAAGACTAGTAAGCCTATTGGAGAGACTCTTTTCCTTTCTCAGAAAGCAAAGAACCAATCCAAAGACAATTCCAAGGGAGAAAGCAGCAAAAGAGGACAAGGAAGAAAAAACTTCAAAGGCAGAGGGGCCATAAACAACTCAAGAAAAAGATCAGATTTGAATTGGAAGCACTGTGGGAAGCATGGACGTGAAGCAGATCATTGTTGGTCCCCTTGGAAATCCATCAAAGAAAGACATAACCAAAAGAAAGAAGACAAAAATAAGAGCCAAGAGGCTGGTAAAGCTCCTGATTCTGCTCATTGTATTGTTGCACATTGTAATATTGGAATAAATGAAATCACATATTTTTCATCTTACAAAGATTGTTGGTTGCTTGATACTGGTGCAACATCCCACATGATCCTTATTATTCGAACGAATATGGATTTCACTCAATAAGATCGATTAATTTTGGATAAGAAAGGTCCACTTTCCAAATCTCCATCAAATTTCAATATAAGAGTAGCTAATATATTCATAACCCAACCCAGTGGGTCAATTTCACTTACTTCTCCTTTGTTTCTTCCACTTCTTTTGAAGGCTAGGAATTTAAAAGTACCAGGTATCCATAATACCTTTGATATGTCAAAAATTGACGAAGATGGAGTAGACTATTACTGATCCTATAGTAGCAGGATGAAGAAGACTATTATTGATTAAAATATAGTGTTCTTCCCCCATATTAGGTGTGAGACTTCATCATAACAAATGTTTTTCCTAAAACCTACCATGAAAGATAGTTTTCGTCCCTCGAAAAAGGGTTTTCATCTTGAGAAAATTTGATATGATGAGAAATGGATACCTAGACCTTCTTTATTCGTAGGAAAAATGAGTCCTTTACCGGACTTGAACTGATGACTTACACCTTACCATGGCATTACTCTACCACTGATTTGAAAGGGTCCCCAATCATTAGTAATGAGTGAGTATACTACAGTATATGGACAACAAATTGGATACATATGATCCATCTATATCTATAGATATCAAGTTGAGAACATATATTAGTAGCTCATAGGTTTACATGAGAGGAGGGTAGGGATAGCTATACTGGAAACTATGGGCTGAGCTGATACGAAGCGAATGGAGACAAGTTATGTTATGCCTAAAAAAAAATCGGAAGGTACGTGAGCAATTCCATCTCATTTATGGCTCTCTCGCCGTACTGGGCCTGTGGATTGACACGAGATGGTAGGGATGACTATACTGGAAGTGAACTCCAGGCTGAGCTTATATAAAGTGAATGGAGACAATCTATGCCTAAAGATGATTCTGAATCATCTTTTTCCACAAGGGAGCCATAAGTGAAGCAACTATTAATCTCGTGGAGAGTTTGATCGTGGCTCAGGATGAACGTTGGCGGCATGCTTAACACATGCAAGTCGGATGGGAACTGGTGTTTTCAGTGGAGGATGAGTGAGTAATGCATAAGAACCTGCCCTTGGGAGGGGAACAACAGCTGGAAACTGTTGTTAATACCCCATAGGTTGAGGAGAAAAAGGAAGAATCCTCCCAAGGAGGGGCTCGCATTTGATTAGTTAGATGGTGAGGAAATGGATTACCAAGGCGATGATCAGTCGCTGGTCCGAGAGGATGATCAGTGACACTGGGACTGAGACACGGCCCAAACTCCTACGGGAGGCAACAATGGGGAATTTCTGGCAATGGGCGAACCGTGTGAAGGTAGAAGGCCCATGAGTCGTGAACTTATTTTCTCGGAGAAGAATCAATTGAGGTATCTGAGGAATAAGCATCGTCTAACTCTGCGCCAGCAACCGCGGTAAGATAGAGGATGCAAGCATTATCCGGAATGATTGGTCATAAAGCGTCTGTAGGTGGATTTTCAATTCTGCCATCAAATGCCATGGCTCAACCCTCGACAGGAAGTGGAAACTACTAAGATGGAGTACGGTAGGGGAAAAGCGAATTTCCGTTGGAGCGGTGAAATGCGTTGAGATCAGAAGAACACCAACGATGAAATCACTCTACTCGATCGACACTGACACTAAGAGATGAAAGCTAGGGGAGAAAATGGGATTAGAAACCCCAGTAGTCCTAGCCGTAAACTATGGATACCAAGTGTTGTGTGTATCGACCCACACAGTGTTGTAGCTAACGCATTAAGTATCCCGCCTGGGGAGTACATTCTCAAGAATGAAACTCAAAGGAATTGACGGGGGCCTGCACAAGCGGTGGATCATGTGGTTCAATTCGATGCAAAGCGAAGAATCTTAGTTGGTCTTGAAATGCCGTGAATCCTCTTGAAAGAGAGGAGTTCCTTCGGGAACACGGACACAGGTGGTGCATGGATGTCGTCAACTCGTGTTGTAAGGTGTTGGGTTAAGTCCCGCAACGAGTGCAACCTTAGTATTTAGTTTCCAACATTGAGTTTGGAACCTTGAACAGATTGTCGGAGTTAAGCTGGAGGAAGGTGAGGATGACGTCAAGTCATCATGCTCCTTACGCTCATTCTATTGTTGCACATTGTAATCTTGGAATAAATGAAATCACATATTTTTCATCTTACAAAGATTGTTGGCTGCTTGAAACTGGTGCAACATCCCACATGATCCTTATTATTCCATGCCTTCGGCTACAGAGACTTTAGTAAACAGAGTGCAGCCATTTCAATTCAATCAACACAAGAATCAATGGATTCATGTTCAGTTTAACATAAGGTTTTTAGTAACACTTTTTATTCACCAATGGTATGCTTTGAGGTCTTATTTGGCCTCATATCGAGGCCACTTGCAATATTGAGTGTTTCTACTTAGGTTAATTATCTATCGACTCGATTTAAAATTATTTGAAGATTTGTAATGTCGAGTAATTCTATGCATTATCTAGCATTAGTCTTAAGCATTAAATGTTAGTAGCATGCTTTATTTCTTTGCATTGCACCACCCCTCTTATGTTATCACTACCTTAGCGCCTCACCACCCCACCGCCCGTTCTCCTCATTCTCCTGGTTCTTAGTTCTTTATTCAAGAATAATTTATTTCTTGCATTGGTATAATTTCTTTGATGTGTACATATGACGATTTCTCTGTGCAGGTTCAATACCAACAATACCAACAAATTTCATGTGATTATGGTTCTTCTTCATGCTAAATTATAACACATAAACTATCAATGGATTGCAGCAGATACACAATGAAATAGTAAAAAAGATAATTTTCATAAAATCATTGCCTGGAGATCAGGATCTCTTGATGCTTAGTGACATCTATACATTGCAAAGTCACTTGCTCGTGTTTGTTCATGGCAGCATTCATCTCTTTTCCTGTACGAATTTTCAAATTCTTTTGTTCCATTGAAGCAAAATAAATCGCCTAACCTTAGTCTTTGGGGGCATTGAATCTTCCCAGCTGTAACTGTAGACATAGTCAACTTTTTTTCAGACCAAAGCATGAAGGTATTACAAACATTTTTTGTTAAAAAATGTTCAAATTCTTCTTGAGGTCTAAATTATTTTCCATATTCTTCTTGATACATTTACACATCAAAAAATTTCTAGAAATAGCAAGGAAATCTGTGAATACGTTACCTATGGCCAAGGAGTGCCAGATCCTATGTCATAACTCGTTCAAGCTCCAGTAGCAGTATCAGTTGTCGCAGCTTCGGTTCCAATTCTCGGTTGAAGCACTACAAGAAAAATGGCATTTTAGCCTCACATTAGCACCACTATTTGTAAAGGATTTGGAAAATCCTCACTTTTCAAATAGTGGTGCAAAAGTGATGATAATGTGGGGATACACAAGTGGTGCTAAGATTTATGGTGCAAAAGTGGTGTTTGTGAAAAAGTTGATTTTAGTGTTAAATGAATATGTGGCATTCCATGGTCTATGGTACAAACCACCAAAACCAATCCTAGGTGGATTGAGATTTTGTAGTGCAAAACACCAAAATTATTATTATTGTTATTATTATTATTATTATTTAATATACACAAACTTGTATATGGTGCAAAGCACCATAAAATAACAAGTGGTGCAAAGCACCATAAAATAATAAATGGTGCAAAAAAAATATATAAATTACATTTTATATATATATAATGTAATTTATATTTTTTTTGCACCATTATGTATATAAAATGTAATTTATATTTTTTAAGAGTGAGAGATTCATATAAACAACAATAACAAATATTAGAACTACAAAATATTTTGATGTCCAATAATTTTATTTGTAACTCATTTAAATCAAATATTTCATCTATTGTGGACATTCAACCGTTCGTCTTGATCAAATGCTGTAAATCAGAGGATAACTATCCAAGATTCCAAGTCTTGCACCTTTTCTAAATAATTCACTACTCTGCCTACTTATAGATTGCATATTTGGATCATGTTTACAGATCGCAAATCCGGTTGTGGAGTAATAATAGTAGGGAATTATACTTTTAGATTTTTTTTACTTCACTGTCCACATGTTTAAATAGTGTTCTTGCAATGCGTCATACTCACACACATTAATAAATACTTCAGTCACTTGGAAATTTCAAAGTGAAAATCCTATAACTAGTGCGTACTCTGAGTCATTGTTGGGTCATATGAGCTTCTCGTGGAAAAGGGACAACATGTATCAATTGACTTGGTAAAATGCATTGATTTCATTTAATCCCAACTGAGAGCATTGGAATATTATATATAGGGATATTTTTCATATTAATTGGTTTGTCTTTTGAATAACATTCCATTTAATTATTGGTTTGAAGGTTGATATGGATAAATTGATTTCGCATTTTTGCATGTTAATTATGTGAGCAGAAACTCTATATTCCATATCTATGTTTGGTAGGAAATATTATAAAATATTTGATTTAGTTTATGCAGTTTATCTTTATAGGCATCTCAGAGATCATTTCAACACACCCAGTGTCTCAAAAATACAATCTTTGGATCAACTTGACCAACGAATTTATAGAGGACAAGCAACTAAAATTTTATTTCAAACATGTGGCAGAGCATACTCATTTTACATTTGTTTATGTAAGGATTGTGCCACTTAGTAGGTCCGTAGAATCTTTATGGGTTAGATTGAATGATTGGGAAAGTCTAGTCTCCACTAAGAAGTTTGCAGATTATATGAAAAATAGTGATGGATGGGCCTAATACTCTTATTTTTGTTTATTGGATTAATTATAGATTGGTCAAGGTTGATGTTTCTACTTGAAGCCACTCCCATTGTAGGAGTGTTGATGTCTTCCACCCTCTCTTCAGCCTCTGAATGTGAGCGCTATGCCCACTTCATATGGTGAATCTAAATCAAATATATATTGATATGACTTCAACACAATCCAAACTAAAAATAAAAATGAACTTCAAACAAAGATTTGCAGAGATAGAATTGATAACTTCCTGAATCTGCTATAAAAATGCGATTCAAACAAAGTTCAATTAACAAAATCCAATACCTTTCAGTTGGGGAAGGTTCGTCCTCTTTTACCAATATTAGAGGTTGTGATGCAAGGGTGGCCATAGATCTTACACTTTGACCTGCAGATAATGAGATCAAAATAGATATTTATATGCTTTTTGAAATAAATTCTGCGTAATAAGATGATGCTTTCCTAAATGATAAAGAGTTTGAATTGACTATAATATTTCATGAAACTTTCAAAATTTGTAGACGGAATTTTGCAACTAGTTAGCCCTCAAACTACCATATAGGTGTATTAATAGGACTAGTTTTTATTTCAACTAAGTAAAATAATAAACTCACCCATCTCTACTTGAATCCTTGAAACCAAGACAAATAGATGACTATTTTTTTAACCAACACTAACCTGAAGGAATCAGTGTCAAACCCAAATGGGTGAAATACCATTCAATGATATGTAGATCTGAGGTGGATAGACAAGAGCGTAGTTTTTCTATAGAGCCATAGGTTGATGCATTTTAATTGGCCATGTCATTCACTTCTTCGGCGTTTTTCCCTGCAGGCTCAGACTACACAAAGCAGCTTTACTTCATTCAATAGTAAACAAATCCATCTCCTTAAATAACATTAACAATACTATAAGGGCATTTTGGATTTGGAATGACATACTAGTTGTGTGCCCATGTATTGAAGCGAAAGCGAAAGGGAAACATCCAAAAATAGTGTATATACAGACAATAAAAATGATTTAATATATTGGCACTATATATAACTAATGATTGTATAATCTGTTGATCATTAAAGAGATTCACTTACTCTTATGACTTCGTGGAATTCTTCAATGGACGGGGACAATCCATGTTCTGAATCCAAACAAAATATTGAAGAGAGTTTGCGGGTTATACACCCATAAATCTCCTTTATCTATGTCAACCCTGCAAATAAATCATAGACAGAGTTAAATGAGCACACAGGAGTCATGGGAAAACCATATAAACATAACCACAAATCAAATGATGGCAAAAAATCAATATGCGAAGTAAATATTTCGTATGATAAATCTAAGAGCAGTTTTGTTCTCTCTTGTTCTCCCCTGGGATTCTTGGAATTTCTTGTAGACATTGCTGATTATTTCTATGCGTCTTAGTATCCAATCCAATCATGAATTGTTTTATCTCCCATTTAACTATCTTGACTCTATTGCTAAACCATCATTTTATATTAGCCCTACAATGGACACATTTTCTTTATCCCATAGCTTCAATTGTTAGACTCGATATGATGACTTTGATTTAAATTTAGGATCATTTTGATGACGAAAGACTTCCAACACTTGCATCAAAAATTGTGTGGTTATCAATTTATGGTTTACTAGTCATTTCAACATAAGCTATGGACATCCTCAGACGTTCAATTTTGAAAAGAATTTTGTCCCAATAAGCGGGCAATGAGTCCAACAGTCCAGGTCTCTCAAACTGACCATCAATCGGTTATCTAATAACTATATCACCAAAATATTGAGTGCATCTCCATTACATGTTTTAAAGGCATAAACAGTTGAACAGGAGTGAAGCACAACTCTCAAGATATGGAAGCTTAAAGAACCACGACATTGTGACCATGTGCTTGTTATTTTAAACATTAGTGGTTGAGGATTCTCTCCTCCATTATTGAAAAATGTAATATTCATGTGGTATGAACATATTTAAAAGAGCAGACCTATTGATGTACTAAAAAACAAGAAAATTCAGTCATGCCAAAGTCTGTTCAAACTGCAACGTTTCTTCGGTAGCTCCTCGGTCCACTCCTCTGTTTCAATTAACGTTAACACCTCAAATTTAACACCTAGGTATGGCTATGGTTCCACTTGTGGGAATCAGTTTTAAATTTACTTCTCACAACTCTAGCGTATAATGAATTCCGAGACATGTAAAATAGATTTACACAATCATTCACCAGAGAATTGTAATACCACAAAACTTCTACCTTCTCTACTAAAGAAATTGTTTACAGTTTACAAATCCATGTTGTTTAAGAGGTTGTCAAAACATAAAAGTTCACCTTACTTTGGTATTTTCCAAACTCAAATATTTTACTGTACATCATTGTGAAAATCTTGCTTTGAAATCTGCCCCTTGAAGATAAAAAGAACTCTTCAAAAGGTCTCAACACATAAGATCTTATTTCAAGACTAATTTCAATGTGTATCCTTTACGCAGGCCTTTAATCCAACCGATGTCCAACTAAAAATCCAGGAAGCAACGACGAAATCATAAAATGAACATAAAACTAATGGAAATAAGCTAGGTTTTGATCAATGTCTGGGAAACGCATCAAATGTCAAGGTTTATGGGCACCTACCTGTAAATTTATAATGTCTCTTACTGTATGTTATTGTTCAAATTGCTTGGACGTCTTTGTACAATACATGTCTCTTGTAGTGGACATCAAGAATCCAATTCCATGCCATGAAATATAGTGTTTTTAATGAGAGAAGAAAACCAATTGTCCTTAAATAAAAATGAGTAATAAACGAGAAATCAAGCAGGAACATAATATTTTTGCACACATCATCAGGAAGGTAATATTTTTTCACACATCATCATGAACCTTCTTAGTACTTCCATTCTTACCTTGCATAAAGGCCCAAAAAATCAATGGAATCGACAAGGTCATCAGATTCCAATGCATCGCAGCCCTAGTTTTGAAACAGAGTATCTGCATCCTCCAGGGTTTTGGGCGAGGGTAAGGGCTCTAGCTCAGCAACCACAGCTTCTCCATTAACAGAAGCACTTGCATTCATGATCAAATCCTCAACCGATCAAGCTCAGGAAGCTACGCCACCATCATCTTGGCCTTCGTTAACTTTTCCAAACCTGATTCCTGCTTCTGGGTAGTCAGGGATTCCAGGTTCAGCAGCACTAGGAAGTCAGGGATTCCAGGTTCGGCAGCACTAGAAGTATTATTGTCAATGTGGAAGCAGAATCCCATTCATTTTCACCCCTGGTGGTATCCGGACTCTCGATCCCATTGGGATCCTCTAGAATAAATCATTTTGCAGTCTGTAGACGGCGAAGACATGGCTAAGAGATCAATTGTATAGAACTCGAATTAGTTTTTGGGTAGTGAGGATAATGGGTTCTCGGAGCCGAAGGAGTGAAGGATTGAAAAACAAGAATGGAGGAAAGTCTCGATCTCAATATTTTTGCGGGAAAGTTGTGGAGGGAAGGATAAATTGTTGAATAAGAAAAGAAAATCTCCTACCTAAGTACCCAAGGGAGGGAAGATGAAAAGTAGAGAAATATCCTTCAAATGCAATGAGATATTGCAAACATATAGTAAGTCTCGGGTTCAACTCTGGAGGCCTCCAAGCCCGTTGGTTTATTTCACATATGAAAACGTTTGTGGTAGGTCAATGTTTACATTCATTTTACCTAAAGGTTAGATAAATGGTAAAATTTTATTTATGTCTTAAAAATTATTTAAAGATGTGTGACTACTCATATTTTATGGTTTTTTTTTTCATTTTTTTAATATGATTAATTTATTTGAAGGATTTAATAGTCCTAGCAAATAATAAATGTATGATAAAGTGTATCAACTTAAGGGCATTAAATCTTAGAGTAGCCATTTCACCTTAGAGGTAAACAACATAGTAAATAAAAGTCATGGTTAAAATGTAATATATTTATTTCCAAGAAATATCATGTTTGTTAAGTGATGGGTTGAAAGTTAGTTATAAATATTATAATTCATTTATTATAAGTTTGAATGTAAATGCTATGCTCAATCTAGTTAAGTTAAAGTGTAAAATATTTTATAAACCTAGTTAGGAGTGAGTGGGTGGCATTTAATCCAATGCCATAACTTTTAGTGAGCAAAAAATTGGTGGATTCTCTAATACAGTTAAGAAAATGTGGTTGAATGGTCAGAAATTTGGCACAAGAACATAGATAACAATTTGAAAACGATCTTCCCATTTGTTTGTTCAATATCCTTTTGTTCAAATATATGGGGTAATTTAGTAATTGGATAAACTTATTGAATTTGTGGAACATGTCTAAGATTGAACCATATTTGAAAGTCTAGTTCGATAGAGGGGATCTAAAAGCTTATATAGTTATCCCCTTCCTTATCTTATGGGGGGTTCTTGCTATGTCCGACTAGTCTAACCTTTGTTGAGAAGTGATTCACTTACTTTATAGGTCTATGCTCAAGTGAAGGTGGTTTTTAATTATCTAAAGAAAAAAGACAACCGCGATTTGTCATGACAGGTTGGGAAACTGCATATTAAGAAAAGTTCTAGCTGGGGATTTTATTCACGGAGCTTTCTAGGGTCTGGAAAGATGCGTGGCCTAGGAGCGATGTTGTATCTCTTGGATGACCATTATTTTTGTATAAAATCATGCAATGGTAAAGGTAGAAATAATATAATCGAGCTCTTCGCATTAAAACTTTTGGTGAGGAAAGCTACGGAGTTAAGTGTGCACCCTCTCCAAGTGTTCATCAACTCATTGTTGGTTGTTAAATGGATGATAGGTGAGGAGATGATTCAGAATATGGATCTCTAGGATTTGGTTCTCAATCTTAAAGAATTTGTTTGAATATTTGGTTAGTTCTCTATCTTCCATGTTTTTAGGAAACACAACCAATTCATCAACTCCCTTTCTAAGGAAATTTTTTTATTAATCCATAGTTTTGTCTATCTGCTTAAACACCATGGTGGGGAAACAAATGAGACTTGTCAAGATCTATGGGTTTAGCGATTCTTTTTGGGAGAGTCTCTCGCATTTTACCTCAAATTATTCATATACCTCTCATTTATGAGGGAATCCTTCTAAAACAATGATTCATTGGTTTGTCCTTCGCAATTCCTTCTATAGAAATGAGTCATTATTTTGGGCTCCATGCATAGCTCATGAGTCGTGAGCCCTAAATAAATGGATACCATGCAAATTCATAATTTCTAACTCCAAACCATGATTTGAACTAGAATATCCAATTATATGACATATGAGGTAATCTAGGGTATTCTACATGGCCCATTATCCATGTAGAGGCATATTTTCGGGCCTACAATTTTAGTTTCAAGTCCAAAAAAATGAGAAAGAACTTGAAAGAAACACACATTGCATAAATGATAGTAATTCCCCCTATATGACACATGTAGGCCAAAGAGTCACTTTACAATGATTATGTAGTGGTATTGGACCTTATGCATGGTCTATGAGCCATAAATATCTTTGAGGCATGAGATGTTGGTCTTCCTCCTCAAACCATGTCTATGTCTTTGAGTCCCATCCCTTAAGCTCAAAACCTACTAATGGTGTCCATATTTCCACTAGAATACTTAAGATGCCCTAGATCAATGTTATGTGATTGATTGAGGTTTGGTTCATTGCATTTATCCATAAATGCTTACTTTAGAGCCTAAGGCTTGGGTTTCCTCTATCAACCATGTCTAGGGACCTAAAACCCATAAATAGTTCTCAAGTCCTCCAAATGGCACCCATATCCCTTCTTAGATGCTAAAGATAACCTAGAGAAGTTCAATGTTGACATTAGAGACCTCTTTCATGGCTCTGGAGCCATCAAATATGTCTTTAAGGAATAAGGCATGAGTTTCCTTTTCCAACCATGTCCACGGAATTTTGACCCATACTTAGTTCTCAAAACCTCATAACGGTGTCCATATTTCCAACAAAAAACCTAATATCCCTTTGTCTAGTGTTATGTGGTAGTCAAAAACATTATTCATGTCCATCAAGCAATCAAAGATTCCTTTATGGTCAAAGGCTAATGTTTCCTCCTTAAACATTATCAAGGACTCATGACCCATTTAAACTAGTGCCAAAAGCCTCCTAATAAACCCCATAACCTGACTAGAAGACCAAATATCCTCTAAAAATTTCTTCTACGATGATTGAGGCCTCGTTGATGGCCCTCAAGCCCTAGAAAATTCCTTTAGTGCCTGAGCAATATAATGGCCCGAAGACCCATCCACGATGTCAAATACCTCTTGATGGAACCCATATACCTAGTAAGAGAGATAATATTTTTGTGATGCTTCGAGGCCTCATTCATCTCCTATAGGGTTAATTTGTTGAGGTATGAGATATCATCCAAGGACTTTGAGCCCTATGATTTTGACCTATACTTAGTTCTCAAAACCTTTTAATGTCCCTCATATTTCCACTTAGAGGCTCTATATCCCTTAGAGAGGGCATGTGTGGTAATTTGAAGCAATATTAATGGTCCTTGATCCATATAAGCTTTCTTTATAAATTTAGGCATTGGATCCTTCTCCAACCATGTATATGGCATTGAGATACATACATGGATAAGGCCTTCTTAGGCATGAATGGTTCAAAGTGACATTCTTAGCCTTTGATCCCTAATTTGTTTTTCAAGAACTAAGGCCTATGTTATCTCCTTAGCTTGATGTCATCCATTGGGGGAAGCTTATGGATGTGTTGTGGTTTGAGACATCACCAAGATCCATACCTAATGGTGCAAACCTTCTAAAGGAACTAGCATCCCCACTTGGACGGAAATGATTTTTTTGGAGGTCCGTGTGGTGCTTCAATGCACCATTTAGGAATTAGATTCCTAATAAATTCCTTTATGATATTAGCCATGGGATTCATCCCTTAATCATCTCTAGGGCACCAAGAATTATACCTATTATTAAAAACCACCTAATGCCATACATATACCCACACATAGGCCATGTGTTCTAGTTTGAGGTGTCATTCTTTGGATTAGATGCCTAGGATCTTCCTTTAGGGATTAAGGCCCAAGTTTCCTACCCCAACAATGTTAGGGTACTCAAGATCAATACCTAGACCTCAAAAAATTCTAATGGAATCCATATCGCCACTCAAATGAAAATGAATCCACCAAGAGGTCATGTGTGGTATTTACAGTCATTTTTCTTGGACGTAGATGACTAGAACCTTCCCTTAGAGAATGAGGCTTTGTTTCTTACACATGACATGGCCCTTAAGTCCCATTATTAGTGTTTAAAATCCCCTAATGGCATGAATATCTCTTGATGCAACAATGGTTTCTTTAGTTCCAAAGGAATGGTCTTATTCCCTAGAAATCCATTCCCAATGCCCCAGGACACGTACATATTTCTCAAAATAACCTAATGGCGCAAACAACATTAATCATAGGTCAATGATACCTTCAGGAGGCCACCTGTTTTTGATGGAGAAAACCTTCTTATCCCTATATGGTTAGAAGATTCCTTTAGGTCTTGAGTTGTAGATCTCCTCCATTACCATGTCTAGGGGCCTAAGACCACAAAACCTATATACTTGGCACCATGGATACCCATGCAAATCCATGCATGTTTCTTTGAGGCATTGTGCATGGATCTAGATGCCTCAATGGTTTATTTAGAGCATAAGCTATGGTTTTCATCCCTAGAATACAATTTTGAAGGCTCTAGGATACCTTCATAATTCTCAAACAAATAACTAATGGAATCAACATACATCATAGGCTAGTAATACCGTCAATAGGCCATGTGTGGTCGTTTGAGGAAACCTACTTAGCTCTAGATGTCTAGAAGATTCCTTTAGAGCCTGAGGTTTAGGTATCCTCCACTAACCATGTCCAAGGCCCTAAGGCCACAAGATCCAAATACATATTACTATAGATACCACTCTAGAGTCATGCATGGTGCTTTGAAGCAATGTTCATGGCTTTAAATGCCTCCACAATTTCTTTAGGGCCAAAGGCATGGTCTTCTTCCCTGGAACATCATCTTGAAGGCCATGATACACATATATGTACTACTCAAAACAACTTGTTGTCACTGACATCCTAAATCATAGGCTAATAATACACTCAAGAGACCATGTGTGGTGAGTGGAGACCACCTCCTTAGCCTTATATGACTAGAATATTCCTTTATGGATCGAGGATCAAGTGTCTGTGAGGCACCTGCAACAATTAATTAACAAGAATGCGCGAAATAGCAGAAATGACAGAACTCAGAATCACTTTTGTATTGATCACGGGCCACTTCGAGGGGGCAACCTCCTTTGAGCAAGCTCAATACAAATAACTTCACGGTGCCTTCATAGGTCTCAACACACACTTATATACTAATTCGAGGCGCCAATACTATGGGTCGAAACCATGGGCCGTTACAAACTATGGATTAACAATACTACGGGCGACTTACAAAGCATATGCGCCAATAACAATAACACAACTATTGATCAACAAATACTACGGGACGACTTACAAAGCATATGCGTCCAATAACAACATACTAACAAAGTAAAGACATGGGTTCCTAACATCCCCTCCCCCTTAAAAAAAGCTTTGTCCTCAAAGCTTTAGATGTGGAAATTGCTGTTGAATCTGAAGGAGTGGTTCCCATGTAGCGTCCTCTGGTTGCATGCCGTGCCACTGAATTAAGACCTCTGTGATAGAGCGAGAGCGAAGCTGACGCGTGCGCCGATTGAGGATGGCCTCTGGCTCCAAAAGGATGGATCCTTCATTATCCAGTTCAGGTAAAATCGTTTGTCCGCTGATGTTGGTGCCAAGAACTTTCTTCAGACAAGAGACATGAAAGACTGGATGAATGCGGGAAGAAGGAGGAAGTTCCAATTTATAAGCAACGGACCCAATCTTCTGAAGAATCCGATATGGCCCATAGAACTTTGGAGCGAGCTTATGACGCCCTTTGAGTTTCAAGGAGGATTGTTTGTACGGCTGGAGACGAAGAAAAACCATATCGCCGACTTGAAAAGTGCGCTCCGAACGGTGCTGATCAGCTTGTTGCTTCATGCGATTTCTTGCCATGTGAAGATTGTCCCGCAAAATGCGAAGAATCTTATCGCGGTTGCGAAGGACCGTGTCAACTTCCTGAACTGGTGAACTGGTGGGGGTGTAGGGAAGAAGAGCTGGAGGTGCCTGACCATAGACTGCTTCATATGGGGTCATTTTAGAGGCAGTGTGGTAAGAGGTATTGTACCACCATTCAGCGAGAGGGAGCCACTTTGCCCACTGATGTTGTTGTTCAGAGGTGAAGCAACGAAGATAAGTTTCCAAGCATTTATTCACAATTTCAGTCTGACCATCTGTTTGTGGGTGATACCCTGAACTCATCTGCAGTTTGGTGCCGGTGTGGCGAAATAGTTCTGTCCAAAAATGACTGGTGAAAGTTGCATCACGATCCGAGACAATGGAAGAAGGGATGCCATGAAGACGAAAGATCTGGTCCAGAAAAATTTGAGCGACGGAGGAGGCTGTATAGGGATGGCTGAGAGCACAAAAATGACTATATTTGGAGAGGCGATCAACCACAACGAGAATCACTGTCTTCCCACCAGATTTAGGGAGCCCTTCAATGAAATCCATAGAAATATCTGTCCAAATCCGTGTAGGTATGGGCAAGGGTTCAAGCAATCCTGGGAGGAGTGTTGTTTCACCCTTATTGCGCTGACAAGTATCACATTCGGCCACCATCTGTTGAATTGTCCTTTTCATGCCCTGCCAAAAGAAGTTACGCCGTGCTCGTTCATATGTTTTGAGGAACCCAGAGTGTCCTGCCGATGGAGAAGCATGGAGTTCATAGAAGACAGCCTGTTGAAGATCTGTGCTCTGGGGAAGTACCAGACGACCCTTGTATCGTAGAGAAGCACCATCCCAAGAGTAATGTGGTACAGCAGAAGGATTGTTGGTCAAGCGTTGGATGATTTGCGATAAGGAAGAGTCATTGACATAACCCTGTTGAAAAGATTGCAACCAATTTGGAACAGGCATAGAAATAGCTGAAAGAGAACCTTGGGCCTCAAATGTGCGAGAAAGAGCATCTGCCACAATATTATCTTTACCCTTCTTGTAAGTGATCTCATAGTCATAACCCATGAGTTTGCTAACCCATTTCTGTTGTGCCGGGGAGGAGACACGCTGGTCCAAGAAATATTTCAGACTCTGGTGATCAGTCTTGATGCAGAAATGATTTCCTAATAGGTATGGGCGCCACTTCTGTACTGCATGCAAAATAGCCATCATTTCCTTTTCATAGGTAGAGGCAGCTAAATTCTTACCTGAAAGGGCTTTGCTGGTGAACGCAATGGGGTGTTCATCTTGAAGGAGAACAGCACCAAGTCCATTGCCGCAAGCATCACTCTCAATAGTGAAGGGCTTGGAAAAATCAGGCATCGCTAGCACCGGGGTAGTACACATGGCTTGTTTTAGTTGGTCAAATGCACACTGAGCAGCAGGTGTCCATGTAAAAGCATCCTTTTTCAATAGCGCAGTTAATGGAGCTACAATCTTCCCATAATCCTTGACAAATTTGCGGTAGTAGCCAGTCAACCCCAAAAAACCACGAAGGCTCTTGAGAGTCTGAGGATGTGGCCAATTGGTCATGGCATCGATTTTGGCAGGATCCACGCGAACCCCTTGTGCTGAGATAATGTGCCCGAGATACTCAACTTCCTTCTGTCCAAAAACACATTTAGACTGCTTGGCATGGAGATGATGGTCAGAGAAAAGTTGCATGACAAGATCCAGATGCTGGAGATGTTCATCCCATGTTTTACTGTAGATGAGGATGTCATCAAAGAATACCAGAATGAATTTCCGCAAGTAGGGTCGAAATATTTTATTCATTAAGGCCTGGAATGTGGAAGGGGCATTAGTGAGGCCAAAGGGCATGACCAAAAACTCATAATGGCCATCATGTGTGCGGAAAGCTGTTTTAGGAATATCATCCTCATGAACCCGAATTTGATGATATCCAGAACGAAGATCCAACTTGGAGAAAAAGCGGGCCCCATGAAGCTCATCAAGAAGCTCATCAACAACAGGAATTGGAAACTTATCCTTGATGGTGAGGTGATTAAGTGCTCGGAAGTCAATGCAGAGGCGCCATGACCCATCTTTTTTGCGAACAAGAATAACTGGAGAAGAGAAGGAACTAGTGCTTGGGCGAATAATACCGTGCTTCAATAAGTCCCGAACGAGCATTTCAATCTCCGTTTTTTGATGAAATGGGTAGCGATAGGGTCTGATGTTGGGAGGAACGCTGCCAGGAAGGAGCTTAATACGATGGTCTTCTGGCCTGGAAGGTGGTAAGCCCACTGGTTCAGCAAAGACACCTGTATACCGATCCAGAATTTGTTGTAGATCCAAAGGAGTAGTGGAGACTGCTGCTGGTTGCATCTGGATGGAATGGATCTGAGCGATGACACCATGTGAATTCTTCTTGAGGAGTTTTTCCATGCGATGTGAACTGATGATGCTGAGAGAACCTGGTTGTAATCCTGTCAATGTGTGTTTGTGTCCATTCTCGGAAAACTGCATCCAAAGTTCGGCAAAATCCCATAAGATAGGGCCGAGTGTGCGTAGCCATTGAGCGCCCAAAACCACATCACATCCGCCTAAGGGCAAGGCAAACATGTCAGAGCGCAAGGTATAATCTCCCATAGCGATACGCACATTTCGACACTTCCCTTTGCAAGGTAAGGTGCCCCCATTGGCAATCATGACTTCAAAGTTGGAGCAAGGATGGATAAAACAATCAGCTTGTTTGGCGATCCGAGGGTCAATGAAATTATGCGTGCTACCAGAATCAATGAGGATTGTAAGAGGAAGCTTCTTGAAGTAACCCCTGACCCGCATTGTTTGGGGGGTGGTGATTCCCGCTAAAGCATGGAGAGATATCTCTGGCTGGTCATCCTGAGACGGAGGGTCACTAGGCGGTTCCTGAATGTCGACCGGTGCATCCAGTGTTTCTGGATCTTCGTCACCCATTTCAGAGGCAGGCGGAGACTCCACATCCAGGAGATAGAGCTTTTGCTGAACACATCTATGTCCCCGAGTGAATTTCTCATCACAATTATAGCAAAGCCCCTTTTCTCTGCGTGCTTGCATCTCTGTTTCAGACAAACGCTTGATAGGAGTCGGTCGAGGAGCCTGCGGTATAGGTGGTCGCTGAGAACCCATATTTCGGAAGGGAACAAAAGTGGGCTTGGAGCGTTGTTGGGCTGCAATCTTGTCTTCTGCCAACTTAGCCAACCCGAGTGCTTCCATCATTGTGTTGGGACAGAACATTTTGACCTCAGATCGGATGGCATCCTTTAGACCACTGATAAAACAACTCCGGTAAAATTCATCAGACAATCCTTCGGTGTGGTTGGCTAGATTCTCAAATTCGGTTTGATACTCTCTCACAGTGCCAGTTTGGCGAAGTTTAGTGAGGGCTCCTGTGAAGTCATCAAAAGCACTAGGACCGAATCGTTGCAAAAGGAGCTGGCAAAAGTTTGGCCAGTTGGGCTCTGGATGAGCCTTGATGTACCAACGGTACCATTGAAGAGCTTCCTGTTCCAAATGAAAGGATGCCAACGGAACTTTGTTGACATCAAAAGTATTATGCAGACTGAAATACTGTTCGGCCCGATAGATCCATCCAGTTGGATCGGTACCATTGAAGCGAGGAAAATCAAGCTTCGGACCACGGAAATTGCTGGAAGAAGAGAACCCATTGTCTACTGAAGACTCGGACTGCCGTTTGTTGTTCATAGCTGAATGTTCAAGATGGAGACCAAGAAATTTTTCATCAAGATCCTGGAGTTTGGCTTGGATGGCTGCAAGGGCTTCCTCCATGGTTTTTGCTCCTGCACGGGTGACAACCATAACCAGGGATTTTTTTTTTTTTTTTTTTTTTTTTTGGACTGGGTAGGAAAACAAAAACAGGAACTACTTCAGTAAAGGAAAATTTGGATTTGGAAAAAAATCAGAAGGGTAATTGGGGTTTGACTCGTTTTTTGGACACTGTTGGATAGACAGGGAAGCAAAAATGAGGATTTCAGAAGCGGGGTGAAAGGATGGGAAAATTTGGCAGAAGGGAACAAAGAAGCAGAATTCAAAAATGAACTCTGTGGTAAAAATTGAAGGTGATTGGGTGAAATCTGAGGAAGTTATGGCAAACCCTAAAAATAGACAAATGTGGGATTTCCGGCTGTAGGAAGGGGAACTGAGGATAGGGTCCTCAGGGATGAATTATGCAGAATGGAATGACAGGGGTTCCCTGAAAATTTCAAGGGAAACAGAGGTAAAACAAGGGAGATATGGAGAAAAAACTGAATTTTATACTCTTTTCTCTTTTCTTTTCTTTTCTTTTTTTTTTTTTTTTTTTTTTTTTTTTTTTTTTTTTTTTTTTTACAGACTGGAGCAGCTACGGCTCAGAAGGAATCTGGAACAACGCCGACCTGCTGGATCTGGAACGGCTTGCAAAATGAGTCTGAAACGGCGCAGCAGTGATTGACAATAGTTCAACTGAAAGTAGATATGGACCCCAGGTATGTGCGGCTTCCTAACAGTTCAGGGTTTTCACTCGGCCACCAATGCTGTCTGACGGCTTGCGTATTGGGGCAGTACCCCTCACTCCACGGCTCAGGTAAAACTGATAACCGCTTTGCCACAAACGACAGCTCTTGGTTTACCTCACGGGTGGGAACTAGTCAATCAGGTAGGGGTCGTTGCCCTTTTCGCCGGCAGGTCCTCTCAATGGGCCAGCTACTTCGGGGTTCCTGTGGTACTCCTCACAATGAGTTTTAGGGCTTATGCCCAAGTACTTCCCACAGTTAAGCGGATATGGATTATTCCCAAATCCGAACCTGCAACAGATGCGAAAAAAATTTTGGCAGAAATTTCACCCAGCGAGCCCAAGAAAGTGCTCTGATACCAGATGTGAGGCACCTGCAACAATTAATTAACAAGAATGCGCGAAATAGCAGAAATGACAGAACTCAGAATCACTTTTGTATTGATCACGGGCCACTTCGAGGGGGCAACCTCCTTTGAGCAAGCTCAATACAAATAACTTCACGGTGCCTTCATAGGTCTCAACACACACTTATATACTAATTCGAGGCGCCAATACTATGGGTCGAAACCATGGGCCGTTACAAACTATGGATTAACAATACTACGGGCGACTTACAAAGCATATGCGCCAATAACAATAACACAACTATTGATCAACAAATACTACGGGACGACTTACAAAGCATATGCGTCCAATAACAACATACTAACAAAGTAAAGACATGGGTTCCTAACAGTGTCCTCTATTGAACATGTCCAAATCCCCAAGGAAAAAAAACCTATATACATAGTGCCATGGATACCCCTAAAAAGTTATGCATGATGCCTTTACACATTGTTCATGGCTCTAAATTCCCTGGGAATTAATTTAGGGACAAACACATAGTCATTTTCCCTATAATATCATTCCCAAGGCCTTAACACAAGTATATATTACTCAAAATCATCTAAGTACTAACATCCTCAATCATAATCACATGCTACCTTCAAGAGGCTATGTGTAGTTGGTTGAGGTATCCTTCTTATCCTTGGATGGATAGAAGATTCCCTTAGGGCTTGAGGCTCATATCTCCTCCCTTTACCATGTCTAATGCTCTGATTCCAAATAACTTGGATGCATTGTGTCGTGGATAAACTCTTAAGCCATGTGTGGTGCTTTATGGCATTATTAATGGCTTTGGATGCCTAAATTGTTTCATTAGGGTCAAATGCATGGTCCTCTTCTATAGAGTGTTGTTCCCAAGGCCCTAAGACACATGTCTATTTATCAAAACCACCTAATGGAATCAACATCCCTAATCATAGACCAATAATACCCTTAAGAGGCCATATCTGGTTGGTGGATGCATCCTTCTTAGACATACAGGATGGCTAGAAGCTTCCTTTAGGGACCTATTTTTAGGTGTCTTTCAATATTGACCATGTCGAATTCCCTAAGGCCACAAGACCTAGATACATAGTGCCATGGATACCCCTGCAAAGTCACGTGTGGTTCTTCAAGGCATTGTTCATAACTTTGGAATCCTCAATGATTTATTTAAGTCCAAAATCATGGTCTTCCTACCTAGAACTTCATTAACAACACCCCAAGACATGTACATACTCCTCAAAACACCCTAATGTTACTGAGATCGTCAATCATAGGCCAATGACCCTTGAAAGACCATGTGTTGTTGGTGGATACAACCTTCTTATCCCTTGATGGATAGAAGATTTCTTCAGAGCTTGAGCTTCATGCCTTCTCCAATGCCTATGTCCAATCCATCAAGTCCCCAATAATTGGATACATAGTGCCATGGATACCCTTGCAAAGTCATGCATGGTGCTTTAAGGCATTATTCAAGGTTTTGGATGCCTTAATGGTTTCTTTAGACCCAAAGTCATGGTATTTCCCCTATAATGTCATTCCCAAGGCATTGGGACACATTCATATTTTTCAAACCCACTTAATAGAATTGTCATCCTTAATCATAGGCCAACGATATACTCACGAGGCCATGTGTGGTTGGTGGAGGAAACCTTCTTAGCCTTGGATGGATAAAAGATTTATTTAAGGCCCAAGGTTGAGGTTTCTTCCATTGACCATGTCCAAGATCTCAAGGCCCCAAGACCTAGATATAAATATCACTCGATGCCCTTGCAAATTCATACATGGTGCTTTGAGGCATTGTTCATGGCTATAGATTTCTCAATGGTTTATTTAAGGCCAAAGGCATGGTATTCTTCTCTAGAGCATCATTCCCAAGGTCCTAATACACCTACACACTTCTAAAAAACACATAATGGTTTTAATATCCTCAATCATATGAAAATATACTCTCAAGAGGCCATGTGTGGTTGGTTGAGGTGATCTTCTTAGCCTTGGATAGGTGTAAGATTCCTTTACGGCCAGAGGGTCAAGTCTCCTCCCTTGACCTTGTCCAAGGCCCTATGTCCCCAAGACATGGATACATAGTGGCATGGATATCCATGCAAGGTCATACATGGTGCTCTAGGAATTGTTCACGACTCTAGATGCCCCGGTCATTTATTTAGGGACAAATACATGGTCGTTTTCCCTAAAACATCATTCCCAAGGCCCTGATACATGTATATACTACTCAAAACCACCTAATGGCAATGATGTAATCAATCATAGGCCAATGATACCTTCAATAGGCCATGTTCTTTTAGTGGAGGCAGTATTCTTAGCCTTATATGGATAGAATAATCATTTAGAGCTCGAGATTGAGATCTCCTCCACTAACCATGTGTAAGGCCCCAAGGCCACAAGACCTAGATACATATAGCCATAGATACCCTTCTAAAGTAATAAATGGTGCTTTTAGGTAGTGTTCATGACTCTAGATGCCACAATGATTTATTTAGGGACAAAACATGGTCTTCTTCCATGTAACATAATTCCCAAGTGCTTAAGACATGTACATATTACTTAACACCACCTAACAGTAACAACATCCTCAATCATAGGACAATTATACAATTAGGAGGTTGTTTATGGTTGGTGGAGGAAATATTCTTACCCCTAGATGGCCACAAGATTCCTTAAGGGGCAAAGGTTCAGGTATCCTCCACTAACCATGTCAAAGGACTTAAGGCCACAAGAGTTAGATATATAGTACAATGGATACCCATATGAAGTCATGCATGGTACTTTGAGGCATTATCATTCATGGATTTGGATGCCTCAATGATTTCCTTAGGGATAAAGGCATGGCCTTCTTCCCTAGAACATCACTCTCAAGTCCTTGAGACATGTACATACTGTTCAAAAACCACTTAATGACACCAAATCCTCAATCATATGTTAATGATACTCTCAGGAGGCCATGTGTTGTTGGTGGAGGGAACCTTCTTAACCCTAGATGACTAGAACATTCCTTTAATGGCCGATATTTAGGTCTCCTCCATTGATCATGTCCAAAGCTAAAAGGAAATAAGACCCAGATACATAGTTTCTCATTAGATTTGGATGCCTTAATGGTTTCTTTAGGGATAAAGTCATGGTCACATTCCATGTAATATCATTACCAAGGACTTGGGACACCCACATAAGGCTCTTGTTTTCCTTGCATGACTCCATTCAAGGCTTTGAGATCCATCCCTCTATGCAAAAACTCTTTATTATCCTAATATCTGACTATTATGCCAAATATCAACTTTAAAGGGTGCATGTTATGGTTCATGGTCTTGCTCATTTCCCATTACCTCATTAATATTTTATTAGGGTATACTTCTTTTAATTTCGTCCACAACCATTTACTAAGACCCATCACTAGTACACAAAACCACATATTTCCACCCATATCCCACTTTAAGAATAATGATATCCTATACATTGCATGATCTCCTCGGTGATAGTTTGAGTCATTGCTATTAGCCTGATATGCCTAAAACCATCCTTTAGGACCTTGTTCCTCTAATTCCTCCCATGACTATGCCTAAGGTTCGCATACCTAGTGTCACTTATATTAATGCTCAAATGCCAAGGATATTTTTTGGAGTTCATGGGTGCATTTTAAAGCTTCCCTTAGGGTTTAAGGCCCAATTTTCCTCCCATGACATTATACAAAAACGTAAGACCCATGTATACTTGCGAAAAAATCATAATGGTGTTGATTTCCTCACTTAGAGGTAAATAATAACCCTAATATGTCATGAGTAGTGGTTCCAGCTGCTGTATTTTTCCTTGGATGCACAAAATATTTTATTAGGGACTAAGGCCTAGGTTTCCTCCCTCAAACATGTTAAGGGCCTAAACAACCATAGATAATGCTTAAAAATAACCTCTTACTTACATTAATACCCCCAATATTAGGCCAAGGATACCCTTAGGAGGTATTTTGTGGTGGTTGATGGCATACTTGTTAATCTTACATGCCTAGAGATTTCCTCTAAGGTCCAAGGTATGGGGCCCCTTCCTTAATCATCTCTATGCCCTAAAGACTTATACCTAGTTTTAGTTCCTCCAACTCCCCCCATTATCCCTATTTTAAGTCCATAGATCTTATAAAAAATTCATTTGTGTTAGTGTGACAAATCATTATTATTCCTACATGCCTAGAAGTTTAATTTAGGCTAAGGCCTAGGTTTCTTCTGTTACCTAGGTAGAGGGCCAATAGACCTATCACTAGTGATCAAAACTTTATAATGCAATCAATATCCACACATAGATGTTAATAATATTCTTAGAAATACCATATTTATTGGTCCTAGATTCCTAAAATATTTATTTAGGGCCCAAGGAAGAGGTTTCCTCCCTCGAACATCTCCAAAGATTTGAAACCCATGCCTTGTGCACAAAGCCTAGTAATGATATTAATATCCATTAGAAAATTTAATAATATCACTAAAAATATGTCCTATCAAATAATGAAATTTCAATTCAAATCATTTTTAATAATATTTTATAATAATAATAAATTAAAAATGGTTGTATTTAATTATTTGTCAAATTTAATAATCATGGGTATTTATTTGCTTGAATAATATTGAAAATGAATAGTCCACTTGAGCTATTTAGAAAATAATTATTTGTGAACTTGTTGTGTTTGTGGTGCAATACCTCGTAAATGAATCATGTGAGCTTGTTGGTTTAAATAGTGATAAAAAAAATAATTGAATTTGCTGTGATTGTGGTTTAAAACCTCATAAATTAATTATGGGCATTTATTTGAATGAAAAAAATTGAATTAAGTTATTACAAAATAATTATTTGTGATGGTGTTGTGTTTATGGTGCAAATCATCATAATTAAATCATTTTTGTACATGTCCATGTGAGAAGTATGATCTTAGCCCCACATTATGGTACTTGACAACATGGCATTTCTTTATGCTTAGGATTCCTTTAGGCTAATGCCTATGATTGTTTGTTCAACAATGTTGAGGGCAATTGGACCTATCCCTAGTGATTAAAAACTTATAATAGTGTGAATGCTCATACTTAGAGCCTAAGAATACTCTTAGGAATATGTGTGGAGACCTTTGTGGTGTCTTTCTTGGTCCTAGATTCCTAAAAGCTTCTTTTAGGGCCTTAGCTAGAGGTTTTCTCCATTGATCATATAGATGGATCTAAGACCCATGTCTTGTGTTAAAAACCTAATAATAATACTAATTTCCATCAAAAAAATTTACCAATATAAAAATATCTCAAATGAATAATCAAATTTAAATTCAAATAATTTTAATACTATTTTATAATAGTAATAAATTAAAAAATAATTGTTTTTATTTATTTTTCAATTGTATTTATATGTTTAAATAATATAAAAAATGAATAAATGAATTTAGCTATTTTCCAAATATTTTTTTGAACTTGTTGTGCTTGTGGTGTAAACCTAGTAAGTGAATCACATGAATTTATTTTTCTACGTGAATTTATTTGCTTAAATATTTTAAACATAAATATTTGAACTTCTTGTAAGTATGGCGCAAAAACTCATAAATTAATCTTTGATCATTTATTCTAATTGATGAAAAAATAAATAAATATTGAATTGAGCTATTTTCAAAATAATTATTTGTGAAATTGTTTATGGTGCAAATCCACATAATTAAATCCTACTGTACATATCCATATGGTAAATAATAGCTTAGCACCACTTTATGGTACTTGTTAACATGGCATTTCTCATAAAGGTAAAACTCAATTTCCAATAATATTAACTAATATAACACCATATTAACACCACAAAATATAAGTGGTGCTAATACCACCACTTTTAACACCACAAAATATAAATGGTGCTAATAACACCACTTTAACACCACATAAATGTAAGTGGTGCCAATACCACCATATTTACACCACATATTATAAGTGGTGCTAACTTGTGGTGCTAAAAGATGGATTTTCTTTTTGTGAAGCTAATGAAGCTACTCCTGCTGATGCTCTGAGAGCATTGATACCGCTGCTACTAATGCTCCCATAGATGCTCCGATACCTTTGATACCTATGTTGCTATGACCAAGACCTGTAACTAGGACCTTAATGCACCTTATTTCCTTGGGCGCCTTGGGATGGTCACTTGCCCAGATTGAGAATTGCATGCCTAGATTGAGAATCACATCCACCTATCATTCTCGCTCAAGCTTCTTGTTCTCACTCTACCATCTTACAGAGTCAAAGGGATTCATCTCCTTTGTAGCGTTATTGAGATATCATACTCTCAAGAGCAGGTTTCCATACTGTGGATGTTGCCAAGTGTTGAAGTATCGTATTATAAATCTAATGCTGCAGTTATGGCGTTCACGATCTATTACTGGAACCAGAAGAGAGCTTGTGCTAACCTCGTTAGTCGTGAGATAGCATGGAAAATGTAACACTCTAAAATTAATTAGGGAATTATAATTATTAATCCTTCATAAAATACTAATAAAGTAGAATAAAATGAGAAATTAATTAACAAAAAATTGAAATAAAAGAGAAATATTAACAATAGTTAAGCTAATATTAATAAAAAAAATTAACAATGATTAAAGATAATTATACTGATTAGGTGCATGGAGGCCATGTGGCCCTCATACATAATTAAATCTAATTAAATTTTAATTTGAAATTTTATGCATAAATAAGGGAATTAGGGGCTGAGTAGCTGTTGAGTCTTGCTACATTTTTTAGAGGGTTCTATGGGCGCGGTCTGGTGGAGATGGAGGTTTGGAGGTTGAGGGTAGAATATGATTCTCATTGTGCAAAATGGGTTGGATTGGTATTGTTGAGTGAGTGCAAGGGGGCTCTCAGTAGATGACTGAGTGGTTGGTTGGGAGGAGAGCGCCCCAAATGTAGTTTTCCAGCATGTTCCTATCAACTTGTACGATATATCTGTAAGTACGAGTTTTAACAGGTACGCCATCTTCCTCTTCTTATTGAGTATTATGAAATTAGATTCATAATTGGGTTAAAGAATTTACTTGGGTTATCCTCGAAAATATTTTGCCATGAACGTGAATTTATAAATTAACTATATTGATTTTATTATTATCCCTTGTTTATTCAAAATTTAGGTTTTATTAGTGATTAGGCATTAGAGAAATTGAGGTCAAAAAATGGCATCAAAACAAAGAAAATGTACTATAAAAAACAACCAATCACATTCTAGTAGATGACATCATCCCCCTTGGTGAGGTGGCATTGCATGAGTTAAGAATGTTTATTTGTCAAATTTTTTATGGTGAATGAAAACACATAGTTAACCAAGGTAGTGGTGTAAGTACTTTTAAGTCATAAAGTAAAGTACTCATAATGATAGTTTTTTCATAAAATAATATTATTATCATTTTCAAGTAAAGTACTCATAATGAATGTCTTTTCACACTTTCTCATAAAATAATATTATTGTCATTTTCAAGTGAAATACTCTTAATTCATAAAGAAAGTCCTTTCACATTTTTTTATAAAATAATATATTATCATTTTTATGTTTTTAATTTTAAATTATATATTCACTCCATTCTATTTAATAACATAATATCAAATTAATAAAGAATAATAATATATTTAATAAATAATAATAATAATAATAATGCAATGTGGATTATAATAATATTATTAACATTTTACATGTAAATAAATTCTCAATTAAATTACATTATATTAAATTCATGAGAAAAGTAATGAATATAAAAAGTCAACATAAAATTAAAAAAATAGCTCTTAAAAATATTTTTATTATTTAATTTCATTTGCAAGTTCAAGACAAATAAATGCTAAAGGACAATAAATTTTTGGGAATTTACAATGAATCTTAGTCACATCAATGTAGACTTATTTTATTAATTTTATTTCTAGTGAATTTTGAAAAACAACTCAACCATGGTTATTTATATTGTGCATAGAAAATAGTGTGGGAGGTGACTTGTCATATATACCTACCCCATAAAACTCCCAATTCATAATATTTTAATATATCTCATATTTTTGTAGTACATCTCTTAGGAGGCCATTTTTTGACCTCAAAATCTCTCTAATGATTATAGGTCTCTACAAAAAATCAACTCAACAAGAGTAATTCAAGCTTTCTGCAAGGCTTGGCCATCTCACAAATGTTGATTGGTAAGACATTCACAGACTGCCATTTCTCAGCAATTTTATTCTTTTGGTGCTTGCAATGACATTCACACACTGTCATTTGTTAGCAATGTACTTCATCGATTTATTCAATTCAAACTCCAAAGCACAGGGCATTCTTTTTGTCCAGACTAGTCAGTTGTATTTCTCTCTTAAACGATGAATGCCAAGAGCCAAGGCTCAGATCGAATTCAACTGATGTGTGGTCGAGTTTTCTAAAGTTTGAGCTTGTTCAAACAAATCGAGGATTTGTCTCAGTCTTACTCGCCATGGTTTGGAAATTTCCAGCGTAGAATCATGCATTCCATAGTAAGGCTGCATGTCACATGGTCGGAGAGATTATGACAAGAAGTGGCTCCCATCGCACTAGATCCATGTACATCCATGGAGTTCACGTGTTTACTTTTGCATGGAGTTCACGTGTTTACTCATGAATGTATGTAATATGTCTGCATACAGAAGCAGTGAAAGCAGGGGTCAAGGCAACTGCAATTCAATTTAATTCAGTAACTTGACTAATATCCTACATACTCATGCAACTGGGCATACTGCTCTTTGTTCATTCATTTATAGTTGTATTAATGTAATAATCGTGAACTCCATGTTGATGTTGTGTTCTTTGCACTTTGATTGGAAGCGTCATGCAGTCAACAGTTTAGCCTTTTTTATTGCAATAGATAAATCCATTCTCAAATATGCAAGGAGAAACTCCTTCCGTGAGCAAATGGAGAATCATGCCGAGTACTACCCTTTCTGAAAGTAAGCGAAGAACTATATAGCTGCAAGCATAGAGCAGAGCAGAGCCAACAAATCTGTCTCTGTCATATCTCATGCTCCCCGCTCAGTCTGTCTTCCATGCAGTTTTCAATATCCAATATTCAATAAATTATTTTGCTTTGCTCTTCACATAATCTCTACTCTTTCCTTTTCTACTTATGTATGTATATGCAAATGAATGCACTCGTGCAATAGTAATATATATGGGTTCATCATAATCAGGCTAAGGTGCAGTTCTCTCCAGTTTTGAGAAAATGCATGGTTTCTTGTCATCTGACAAAGGCAATCTAACGATAAGTATTATACTTTCCCTAAATGGAAACAAAGAAAGAAACATACAGAAATATGTGCATCTTTCATAAATTTGATTCGGCTTAAACACTGGCCACTGTGTTATTCGAGACGGTATAACCTAAGTTTTAGGTTGTATATTTTTTTGGAACCAATTAATTGCATGACACGGTGGACTCATCCAATCAAACATTTTGAGGTCTTATTTGGGCTCTTTTCGAGGCAACTGTGCATATTTTCAAGAGCGTAGTTTGAAGAAAATGTTTTTTACATGTTTTTTTTTTTTAATTTGAACTCTAATTGAAGGAAGAAGACATAGCGGATACACCCAATTCATACATTTCATACATACACACAATTCGTATTTTTACATCCAACAACACATTCAATAAAACACAGCAGCCGATGACACAATACACGACAGGGCCAAACTACCCAGGAACTTCATATTGTTATTATACATAAGGTATTTATCCATAAGATAAAGCACTTGCCAGGAAATGCAACGCATGGTGAGATCACCCAAGTAGCTTGCCACACTTTGTGATGCGATGGCCATTTACAAACTAAGTTTAATATACTTACAGTACATCTGTCAAAGCCAGCGGCTCGAGGTTGCCTTGAACAATGAACAAACCTTTGGGGAATGCATTAAGCATTACAACCATCCATGTAGCAGTGTGATTAATGCGATGGGTGGAAGATGTTGACATTGTTGTCCATCAAAACTTAAATTCAAATCCAGCAAACAGATATGGTCACAGGAGAAATTAATCTCCAACACTCCCCCTTAATTTCTACAACCACAAACAAAATTCATATACAGGCATGATGACAGACTTTCAAAATACAGATTTCAAAAATACATATTTGAAAAACATCCCTGCCAGTCTTAGTCTCGGCTAGAGTTACAAGCATTCACAATTGTTCAAAAAACACATATCAGAAAACTTAGACAGGTGTTAACACCTTTTCCATTTTCGTTGGCTTCGAACCTTGAACCAACTGTGCTTTCAATTCTTCATTTTCACTTTCTTTTTCAGATTCACTATATTCTTTGATTCTTCAAATCTGCTATCTTTAGCATCCTTTGGCCTCATTCTTCCATCAGCATCCTCAAAGTTTTTAATGGCTTTCTGTTGGCTATAATCATAACTTTTCAGCTGTAACGCATCCATCCTACATTGAACAGGCTCGTGCCATGAAATCAACTGATAGTAATGGTTAATCTCTTTAGGATTCCATAGCAAGAAAGCAGCTTCAATTGATTCTTCATCCATTGCATTTTCAATGCAATTTTCTTCATTTACATAAAAGTATCATTTACATGTATTTCTTCAACAATTTCAGTGATGACTATAGCATTGTCCAATTCATCTTGAGATTCATCTTTTTCAGGTACTACAAACAAATCTTCCTCTACTACTGTAATGAGGCTATCATCTTCATCAACATGTTTTGGCTTTTCCAACCACTCTTCAATCATCTTTAACTCTGTATTATAAAGATTTTCTTCTTCTTCATTTTTAGCAACATCATGGATGCTTTCTTCTTGTGTTGTTTCTTCAGCAACTACTGCAACTCCTGTGCAGCTTGCTACAATTTTATCAAATTCTTCAATAAACATTAAGTCTTTAAAATTTTTAGAAATATCACAATTCCATGTTTCACATAAAAATTCAGACACTTTGACACAGTGATTTTCATCTTTTTCAGCTGCTACTTGATTTATGTATGTTCCTGGACAATAAAAATCACCACAACTATTATGAAAAACAATTTCCCTTGTGGTCTTGACCTTGAAAAGCTCTTCTTTAAGGTGCTTCTGCTTCAATTACTAATCTTATTGCATCGAGGGCATTGTCAATTTCTTTACATTCAGCTGGAACTAAAATTTCGTTACCATTCAATATATTAAGTATTGATTTCATTTCTTTTTGGACTGTTATCTTTTCACCTTCACTTAGAATTTCTTCATCATATTTCGGCCCTTCTTCAATTTCAATCTCTGCCTCAATTGTTATAATTTCAACAAGATTTTCATCAGTTGCATGTGCTTCAGCGTCTAACATATCATTTTGAAGGAATTCAAAACTTTTAATGTCTTCATGAGCTTCATAGAGCTCAACCTTATGACTAGCAAGAGTTTTCTCCTCAACTTCAAATTCAATTTCGTATTGTGTTGCAGTATCAACACAATTGCTTTCATCTTTCATTCCACCAACAACAACATGAGCTTTGTCAATTTCTTCAAATTTATATTCTACTTCTGTGGGGTGGTTACCAACATTATTGGCAATGTTCTCAACAGCTACATCAACAGACTAACTGTCAACACCATATAACTCAGCCTGATGCTGATCGGTGTTTCTCCCCCTCACATCAAATTCTCTTCTCAAGCATTCCCAGGCTTCTTTAGCACTGGTTGCATCAGCAACAATGTGAAAAACACTATCTTCCATTTCTTTCTAAATGAGATATAATGCAGAGGCATCACTTGCCTCATCATAAGGTTCAATACAATCATTTTCAACACAATTCAATACACCTTCAGCATGAAACATAGTTTTCATTTTAATAACCCAAAACTCATAATTCTTACCTGAGAAAACTGGAATTGGCAAAAAATCATGACAGACTTCTTCAGTTTTCATCTCTGCTATAGCATACAAATCTGCAATGCAAGATTTGAATCTCTTTTCCTTGAACAATTTGAGTCTTCTGCTCTTCCCCATCTTTGTCTTGGGTTCTGCTGAAAATACACCGAGCTTCTGCTCTTCTAAACTCAATTTCTTTAAACACGGGAAACAACCCTTTTCTTCTACACGGCTAAACTCGGCTAGTGCAGGAACACCTGGGCATCTTCATCAAACGCGGCTACCAAGCAAATACTTTGAGCTTCTGTTCAAATTCAGGCTACGGCCTTCTCAAACTTCATCCGCAGCTTCACAACTCTGTTGGAGGAGTTCTGCAACAGCAGATGGGATACACATGAGATTGCTCAACCACTAAACCATGGGAGCACTGACCTTCACTCTGCTCTTCTCGACCATTAAACCATGGGAGCGTAGCAAACACATGTGAACAGAGGAGGAACACGAACTGTTAGTAGCTCGGAGGACTTCGACACATCCCTCTTTCTTCATGCATAGAGAGCTTCAGCTCACACGCAAGGCTCCAACCTTCAACAGCAGCACAAACCTCAACTATAATCTCCTCAAACCAAACAGACTTCTCAAATAGCAGTAGTCAAAATCGACTGCACTCAAACACAGTGGCAAGGGCGTTTCACTCTAACCACGGTTCAACCTCCAGCAAGAGAGAATGGGAGTTCACGAAATCTCAATATGCTGCTCTTAAACAAGAGTACCAATCACCTAGGCGCCGCAATTCGTGTCCTTCAACCAGTGACATGAAGCTCCCCAAGGATGGCTCCTTTTCACTTCTTGGCGGGTAGACATAAGAACAAAAATGACATACTCCATAGGTGGAGAGATGGCTCTCTCAACATGGGCGCGGGAAAATCTTCTTTGCCACAGGTGGGAGTCTCTTAGCTCAAAAGGTGACAACAAACTCTGCTTCTTTTCGCTCTTACATTCAACGATATGGGCCACCACAACCCTTCCAATTGGCATCCAACCTTAGAGGGCATGAGTAAACCCAACACCTCAATTCACAGAGAAAACACTCAAGCAAGCGGCCAAGATTTGATGACAAGTCTTAGCAGAAGTAATGTGCATCTCTTTAATGGTCGGACTGACCACTCTTAACTGGCGGTTGGAGGTACTCCCAGGGCTAACAAACCATCACTCAAACAAGCGATCTTCTTGCGAAGAATAAAATAGGCAGGCGACCATTGGAGCTACAGCTCTTGGCACATCTCAACAACCCAACTTTTCGAGGCAACTCTAATCCAAGAGAATGAACAAAAATACACCTTGGTTTTCTGTAAACCGAAAAACAAATTTGGAGTGAGCACAACTCGCTCGGACGGAGGGAAGTAGAGTCCTCCTCTCACCAGTCGGAGACACAGCTCAACCGCACTTGGACAAAGAACCACTGCTACAGCAGCTAACCTAGGAACTACGGTTCCTTTCAGAGAAAACGATTCCTGTCTTGATGCCCTAGATAGTCTACCTTCTGTAGCGGGGCAAACATGGCAGTGGCATGATCTCCATGCTCTGATACCAATTGAAGGAAGAAGACATAGCGAATACACCCAATTAATACATTTCATACATACACACAATTCGTATTTTTACATCCAACAATACATTCAACAAAACACAGCAGCCGATGACACAATACACGATAGGGCCAAACTACCCAAGAACTTCATATTTTTATTATACATAAGGTATTTATCCATAAGATAAAGCAGTTGCCACGAAATGCAACGCATGGTGAGATCACCCAAGTAGCTTGCCACACTTTGTGGTGCGATGGCCATTTACAAACTGAGTTTAATATACTTACAGTACATCTATCAAAGCCAGCGGCTCGAGGTTGCCTTGAACAATGAACAAACCTTTGGGGAATGCATTAAGCATTACAGCCATCCACGTAGCAGTGTGATTAATACGATGGGTGGAGGATGTTGACATTGCTGTCCATCAAAACTTAAATGCAAATCCAGCAAACAAATATGGTCGCAGGAGAAATTAATCTCCAACACTAATTACTAGATTAATGCTATTTGTGGCCTATCATTAATCTAAAACATTTTATGTTTCTTTTTGTTTTGCTAGTCCTCAAAACACTTCCTCAAGGTAGCCACCGCTCGACCGCCTTGTAACCCCACCGCCTCACTGCCCTAGTGTGCCAGATGTGGACACCAAGTAAGAGGACATGCATACAGAGTTAACATGAGGGATAGCCTCAAGGTTAACATCGATTATTTGACACAGAAGACATATTCACTCAACTAAGCAGGATGCATAAAGGGAAACCTGAACATTAACCTAGATTTCTTAACGCAAAAGACATCTTCACTCAGTAAAGTCGGCCAAGTGAGGAGAAGCTTCAATGTTAACCTCATTCCTTGACACAGAATACATCTAGTGAAAGTCTGCGAAAGTCTGTCTAATCAGCGAATGCTTCATGTTCTCGTCACTTCAAAAGTGATTCGACCAGGTAGCTAGGGCTGCTCTCGTACCGTTTCTCATGATGCTGATGATGACAGTGTCCAGGTATTGTAAATTTGCTAGACTTGATTCCCTCGTGCTCTTCAACCTTATTAGCCAAGACTGCATACATTAACAACCATATTTTACACATACAACTGCCAAGCTCCAAATACTCTGGAGCATTGCCATGAGTGAGATAGAACTTCAATTCATAATACAATGACTTCGTGGATGAGGGGATGTTATTTAACTCATCTTATTTCATTAATTCCTCTCGTTCCCAACCTACGTATGCATTATTTTGGTCCACTTCTTCAACAATGAGCTTCCTTAAGCCTTAGCGACTCCAAATCTCATCATCATCTAGCTAAGCCCTTGTCGTAAGAACATGTACAAAATGAGGTTTCCAGTGCGACCATGCCACAAATTCCACAATCATTTCAGAGTGTGAAAGTATAGTGATGTCATAATACGATGCAGTATTCAATATCTTAGAGACTTCAAATTATTTTATCTCATTAGAATGTCTTAGCTCAGAATCATAGTTCAAACTCCCTATAGGCAATTCAGACCTCAGATAATAGACAGAGAAATACTTATTTTCTAAAGTGCTTACCTAGATGGTATATATTTTATATTCTTTACTTACCATTTACACTTGATGTCTTATTTTTTAGGAGTCCATAAAATGTTCAGGTTACAGCTTTAAATATTTCTTGCTACCGCTTGCTCCACTTCTGGTGCTGCTTAATCGAACTAAAAAGTTGTTGCTCGTACCGCTTCTGTTCAATATGCTAGCTCTATTGTTGTAGATCTAATGAAACATATGGATGCTTCTTCGACTACATCTTGGGGGGGCTGTCTGCCCACATTTAAATAGTGGGATGGTTCTCCTGTCATGCACTCTCCAGAAAGTGGGTAGATAATAAGCGTCTCTATCGAGGGATTTGGCACTTCTTTGCTTCTCCACCCGGACAGATTCAACAGTATTCATTCATTTTTGCACTCCAAGTCATACCCTCTTTTCTATTTTACCTTTCTCTCAGTTTTGAGCAAATGCATGCATGGGATATTTGCTATTCAATCAATTTCAGGGCTATGAAATTCAGAAGCAACTGATTTGACCTCCTACAAGAGGACCACATCCTATCGGAATCGTTGCAAGACACTTCTAACACATTGCTTGCCACTGGTAATTGTCATCCCTCTAACATTCCATAACAGTAAGTAGAGCTTCATTCAAATGGAAGTTCAAGACCTAAGCTACAGTGTATGGACCGACCATCTCAAATCTATGTACTGTATGGGTTAGCCATTTCAGATTTTATTGACTGAATATTTTCTTAGAAAATCGGAAAGGCTGAGGCCTCCTTTGCAAAATCCTTAACAACTCAGCTTGCAAACATGGTGAAGAGCCTTACCTCTATTAGCTTTATATCTTCGCTTCTGCTCAAAGCTCAAACCTCGTCAGGAAACCACCTTTTCTTAATCCCAATCTCGCTACCTTTATCGAACTTTCAAATGGAACACATTATCGGAGCATACCCGTTAGCCTCGGTGGCTTCACTGTCGATCACCTAATATTCAATGCTGAGTATTAAGTTATGCATTGTTAGCTTTTGTGTATGGCTTGAACGTGGCATGTTGTTTTCCGTTGCATGGTTTGAACGTTTCAACGTGGTCAGTCAATTATCATGTGGCTTAAACACTTTGCAATGCTTCGATGTGTTATAATGTGGCTTGGAAGTTTGGCCCTCATGCGATGTGTCCATTCAGCAGTGTACCACACAGTTTTGGATTTTGGAAGTTGCGCAAAGGGGAGACTCTCACTCGCTTTGTAGGTGCATTTAAAAGACTCCATCACTCATATAAAATGACATCTATAAAATAGGATGATGACTACTAGCACGAGTATGGAATTGAAAAAAACACCATGTTGCATTTGATGTGTTACCTCGCAAATTAGCCGGATTAATTCCTAATAAGACCAATGACTCAATGTCACCTCGGCCACAGTTCTAATTTCTTCGAAAGGAGAAACCTCCAAGGAGAAGTATCCTTGTGGAACCTTGTAAGGCACTAAGACAACCAACCAAATATATTCTACGCAATCTAGCATTTAGATTAGTGCTTAAATGGAGTCAAATGCATTTAACTTCAACCAGTGATAATCAAATAAAATAGCACTTTGCCCAGAAGTGTGAAGAAATGTACTAAAGTACTCAATAGTGGATCAACGAACTGTATTGCTAACAATCCAACCGATAACCAAACATGTACCAAAAGAGTCATTCAAGAAGATTTTATGCATCCAAGAGATGATATGTAACCAAGTGTTTCATCACCATTTGCATATCAACTAGTATGTATGTAGACACTTTAAATATGATCCATATAAGAAGAGCACAATGATCAAAGAATTATAAAATTTTCAATTAGATACAATATCCAGTGAACCTTGTCTTATCCTACAGTAATGGCGTCAAATCTGTATGTAGTTATGCAATATAGCAGATCATAAAAAAATGAAATAAAACCTCTGTTTTGAGCTTAAAAATAGATAATGTTTAAGAGTTTAGCATTCAATTAGCAGATATGTAAGTACACTCTCAATTTATAAATGCACAGAGAACTAAACTACCCTAGGGGAACAAAGAAAGTGGCCTAAGTAGCAATTAAATGATTGTTACAAAATTACTAAAAAAAAGTACATAAATGATAATAAAATCTTAAGCTAACTAACTTCTGATTTTGGTGTTATGCGTACAGGTAAGGATGAAAGGAAATGCACACAAGGGCTGCCCAAGAGGGAAGACCTGTGTAAAGGGAAAGGGATAGAAGGAAGGGTTGTGGAGGAGGGAAGGAAATTGAAACGAAGGTCTGGTGAGGAGGGCTCGGGTGGCAAGAATGGAGCAGCAGTAAAAGGGATGGAAAAGGGAAGGCTTGGGGATGGAAAAGGGCTTCAAAAGAGAAAGTGGAGAGGTGGAGGGAGGATAGGTGGAGCTCGGGCTTGGTAGGGAAGGAGTAGCGGAGAATGGAACAAATCTGTAGCAAAAGGAAAGGGCCAGCGAAGGTGCCTAAAAGGAAGGCCAAGGGTCCAATTAGGGAAAAGAAGGGAGGCCGAGGGCCTAGAAGAGGAGAGCAAAAGAAGAAAGAGGTCGTGGGAGAAGTTGTGGGAGTTTAGGACATTGCAAATAGGGCTTTTTTAGGTCTACATTAGGTTCTTAAAATTATATTTTTAGGGATTTTTTAGTTTTAATACTAAAAAACTAACTCATAAATAAATAAAATCATATTAACTGACATGCAAATTCAAATAATATTTACAAGATAACTCAGAATTTATGTTTAAAAGGTAGATGAACAATTAGGGTTTAACAGGATAGATCAACTTAACCTAGGGTTTTCAAATAGATAACCCTTCCTTGAGATGGTACTTGCCTATTTTGGAAAGCCAAGCTCTTCTCCAACAACCTCTAGGGTTGGTTGTGAGAAGTTTGGCCAAGACAAACCAAGGAGACCTAAAGCTCAAGCCTCTTTGCTAGGGCAACCAAAATACTAAAATTTACTAGCCTAGGGAAAAATGCAGCATTACAATGTAATGTCCCCATTCAAATAAATCTCAAAAAGAGAAAATTCCACCAATCTACTAGTTTCCTAGGTTCGGGTGGAAACATTAGATTTGGAATAAGGGAACTATAAAACCTCAAATGGACATTAGCTTGACCAAATATATTAAATGGGGAATAAATAAATAGTTAAGATAGGAAAATAAGTTGGCACTTGGTCATGAAGGAACATTGGAGGTGTGGAGCCCACTTAAGCAAGACTCCCCATGCCACATGGCATTCCACTCTCACCTATTCGAATCCTAGGTGGGGTCCACATTATTGGGGGATTTGGAAGGTCAATATACTTGGAATTACTCAATTAAGGTCAAATTGGAGTGGAAGAGTAACTCCCGTGGAAGAGGAAGAGACATTTGAGAGAAATTAAGACACTTGGGCTAGATTCCCTAGCTTCTATGACAACAATGATGAAGATGCTATGAAACCTATGACACAAATCAGACCTGATTGCTGACATCTGACATATATGACATGTCATGACTAAAAATAGCCGCACAAGGTGGTTAGGGAAGCCAAAGAGTTATCCATTCGAATTGAGTGAAGGAGGAGGCTAGGAATGGAGGGACAAGTGGCACACACTGGAATCTATTCCCAATTTGAGTTGGAATGAATCTCATGGGTGGAATTCAAGATAAGGAGGTCTTTGGAAGTTTATAAAAGTAAAGAACAAAGGAGGAGAGTGGCTTTTGATCATTTCTCATTTTGCATATTGGATAGCTTAGCATGTCCATGTTTGTGGAGTGTTTACTCTACTTGCCTTAGTACCAATTTCGAGGGTGAAAGATTCCCATCCTAATTGGAAATTGGAGAGGCCATTCAAACCTTTAATTTGTATCTACAATGGATTCATTTGTTTCAGGTTGAAGCTACAGGGCAGATCGTGACATTCTCATCCTCAACTTGCTTCCACACCTTTCTCAGTTTTCTATTCATATTTTGGCTCTTGGAGGAAGGTCGCACTTGGTGATATGTTGTTCCCTTTGTGGGAGCTCTTGTGAACCCATTTATTTGTATTCTGATATATATACTATGTATTTAATCCTCAGAAGACTCTCAGGTCGAAATACCAAGTGGAACTATGTAAAAATACCAAACAATGCATAAATGGTGCCATTTTCCCTACATCTTGTTGTGAGAGCTTGAAGTTGCTTTATTTCAACTTGTATTAGTTAATATATGTTATTTTTATGATGTATGGAGAGTAATTAATGTCTTTAATAAGTTTTGTATACATTGCATAAGCCTTTGGAACATAAATCTCGAATTGCATAGCAAGTGGTGAAGTTTACTAGCATTTTCCCTATGTGAAGACATGTCCACAAACCTTTGATTTATGGGAGTTACATAAGCCTTTAGAAACTAATTGATGATGCATTTGGGAGACAATTGAAGTCCTTTAATAGTACCATGTCTCTTTTCTTAAATTTGGGAAGTTCGTACAACGTTTGGAAAGCCATCTTTGACCACTACTCTTCGGGGATTTGAACCTCGATTTGACTAGTAAATTGCCCTATCTTTCCCTGATTGTAATTGAATGTTGCAGAAGTCTTTTGAGAGTGTCCAAGAATCCATCAGCCTAATTTTTATGTATTAATACCTTCCAAACACATTCATATCTAATTCGAAATCATTTGGATCCATTTGTAAGTATTTGAGTCATTACTAGTCTAAAGGTCGAATTGGCCCAAAAGTGCAATTTTTCCATTTCTTTCAAATTTATTAAAAAGGGAAACTACAAGTGGTATCAGAGCATGGTCATTGCACTTGATGTGGATGACCATTTATTAGGACAAGAAGCCAAATAAATCATCCCACACCCTTAGAAATTGAAACTGAAAGTGCTTTTGGTGAAGAGGAAGAAGAAGGAGAAGAGGTGTATTCTGTTGAGACTGTGCCTAAGGATGAGAAAGGAAATTCTGATACGGAGGATAAATATGAGTTTAGGAAATTCATGAAACCTTTTTTTGAAGATATGACGAGGCAAATAATGCAAGGATTCGAATTGATAAGTAGTCAAATTGGTATCAAATTGGCCACAGGAGGCACTAGTAGTTCCTCTAGTGAGGAAAAGAAGACAGTGGGTAGAAGCATTTTCTCAAGGACGGGGCCTCATAATCGAGCTCATGAGTTTAAGAGATCAACAAGAGATACCACACCTAAATTTATTGATTCTAAAGAATATCCTAACGCTCCATATGACATGCAAGAAGTTGTAACAGAATGGAAAAAGTTGAGTGAAGATTGTAGAAGGACCCTACCATTTGATCAATACTTTACTGTTGCAAAAAATATTAAGATGAGAGAAGGTAATAGAACTCCTTTTCAAAATAAAGAATTGAATTATTCCATAGGTAAAATGCCCCTTCCTACCTTTGATGGTTCATCTCAAAGTTCTGCAAATACTTGGATACAAAAAATAGATGTGTGTGTTCAGTTGAATCCAATGATTGAAGAGGATGCTCTTAAAATGGTTATTTTGCATATTGGGGGAGATTCGAATGATTGGAGGTTCCATGGAATTAAAATGTCGGTACATGATTAGGTTACAACATATGAAGAATTTGTTAATAGGGTATTGGAAAGATTTGAACAAAAAGACCCAGAAATGCCTTTCAAAGAACTAGCACAGTTGAAGCAAAGTGGAACACTGGATGAGTACATGTTAGAATTTCAAAAATTATCAGTTAAGGTGGTTGATATATCTATGGTCAGATTATTATTTCTCCTTACTGAAGGTTTGGCTAAACCTTTGAAGGGTTTCGTTAATTCCCACAAACCTACTTCATTGAAAGATGCCATGAACTTGGCAAAAGATCTACAAAATGTGTTACCCAAGACAAGGTTTCCTCCCAATCCCAACCTTCCTTCCCAGTTCAGATTTGAAAAGAAGCCATGGAAAGAAGATGCAATTGGAAAGGATAAGAAAGAGGGACCAAGCAGGGAAGAACTCATAAGAAATAAACTATGTTACACATGCTTCCAACCATGGGTACTGGGACATAAATGTGCTAAGGGGAAAGCACAATTCATTGAAGTATTTTCTGATGATGATGAGTATGAAGGGGGTATGAAGGAAGGAGGAAATATTTCATCCCAAGAAGAGGGATATGACACAATAGAATAATGGAAACAAGAGGAACATCATCCATTACCTGACAAAGGGAGACTAGCAGTGTTTTCAGGAGTGCCTCGTTTCCACACTATTCGATGCCAGGGAGTGGTACAAGGACAAAGGGTTTTGGTATTCGTAGATGAAGGAGCCACAAATAAATTTATTGATGCAACCATGGTGGAGAGTAGAAAGATACATGATGAACTATTCAATGGCTTCACAGTCATCATTCCAGGTCACCATACTATGGAGTGCAAAACATGGATTCCAAAGCTACAACTCACCATAGGTAATTACACATTTTTTCATAGCTTTTATCTGGTTGATGTTGATGATACTAATGTGGTCTTGGGAGTGCAATGGATGTACTCTATAGGGGAACATACAGTGAACTATCAAATCCCTGAAATGAGATTCAAAGATTCGGAAGGAAAAAAAAGGGCATTGAGAGGAATGCACACCTATCCGAATCAAGTAGGGTCCTCCCACAATATGAAGTCCACATTGAGGCATCCTCATGGAAGGACACCTGATAGAGGAGGGACAATTTTGCAGCATCCTAAATTGAAATTTCTTGAGGGAAATCAATCTTGGGTGGGGAGGACTGTAATGTCCCCATTCAAATAAATCTCAAAAAGAGAAAATTCCACCAATCTCCCAGTTTCCTAAGTTGGGGTGGAAACATTAGATTTGGAATAAGGGAACTATAAAACCCCAAATGGAAGTTAGCTTGACCAAATATATTAAATGAGGAATAAATAAATAATTAAGATAGGAAAAAAAGGTGGCACTTGGTCATGAGGGCACATTGGAGGTGTGGAGCCCACTTAAGCAAGATTCCCCATGCCACATGGCATTCCACTCTCACCCATTCGAATCCTAGGTGGATTCCACAGTCTTGGGGGAGTTGGAAGGTCAATATACTTGGCATGACTCAAAGAAGGTATAAGTGGAGTGGAAGAGTAACTCCCATGGAAGAGGAAGAGGAATTTGAGAGAAATTGAGACACTTGGGCTAGCTTCCCTAGCTTCTATGACAACAATGATGAAAATGCTATGATACCTATGACACAAATTAGACCTGATTGCTGAAAATATCATCCAAGAGGGTGCACAATATCATCCTATGAGCTAAAAATATCATCCAAGAGGGTGCACAAGGGGGTCAGGGCATTTAAAGAGTCATCCATTCGAATTGAGTGAAGGAGGAGGCTAGGAATGGAGGGACAAGTGGCACACATTGGAATCTCTTCCCAATTTGAGTTGGCATGAATATCATGGATGGAATTCGAGCTAAGGAGGTATTTGGAAGTTTATAAAAGTCAATAACAAAGAAGGAGAGTGGATTTTGATCATTTCTCATTTTGCATATTGGAGAGCTTAGCTTGTCCATGCTTGTGGAGTGTTTACACTAGTTTCCTTAGTACCAATTTCGTAGGTGAAAGATTTCTATCCTAATTGGAAATTGGAGAGGCCATTCAGACCTTTAATTTGGAGCTACAATGGATTCATTTGTTGCAGGTTGAAGCTACAGGGAATATCGTGACATTCTCATCCTCAACTTGCTTCCACACCTTTCTCACTTTTCTCTTCATATTTTGGCTCTTGGAGGAAGGTCGCACTTGGTGAGATGTTTTTCTCTTTAGGGGAGCTCTTGTGGACCCATTTATTTGTATTCCGATATATATACTATGTATTTAATCCTCAGAAGCCTCTCAGGTCGAAATACCAAGTGGAACTATGTAAAAATACCAAACAATGCATAAATGGTGCCATTTTCCCTACATCTTGTTGTGAGAGTTTGAAGTTGCTTTATTTAGACTTGTATCAGTTAATATTTGTGATTTTTATGATGTATGGAGAGTCATTAATGTCTTCAATAAGTTTCATATACATTGCATAAGAATTTGGAACATAAATCTTGAATTTCATAGCAAGTGGTCAAGTTTACTAGCATTTCCCCTATGTGAAGACATGTCCACAAACCTATGATTTATGGGAGTTGAAGAAGCCTTTAGAAACTGATTGATGATGCATTTGGAAGCCCATTGAATTCCTTTAATAGTACCATGTCTCTGTTCTGAAATTTGGGAAGGTCGTACACATTTGGAAAGCCATCTTTGACCACTACCCTTGGTGGATTTGAACCTTGATTTGACTAGTAAATTGCCCTATCTTTCACTGATTGTAATTGAATGTTGCAGAAGCCTTTTGAGAGTGTCCAAGCATCCATCAACCTAATTTTTATGTCTTAATACCTTCCAAACACATTCAGATCCAATTCAGAAGCATTTGGAGCCATTTGGAAGTATTTGAGTCAATACTCGTCTAAGGATCGAATTGGCCCAAAAGTGCAATTTTTCCAAATTTACTAAAAAGGGACACTACATACAACCACCATTCAAACCTTATACAAGCATGGTTTCAACATTTTTACAAAAATAAATCAAGAGATAAATACTTAGATACCTCTTTTTGCATGTGTCAAGCAAACAACTCTTAGCAATTACCCAAACAAGATGCAAGAAAGAAAGATGCTCCAATGATAAATCCCAAATAAGCTCATACATTCATCCTCAAGGAAGTGCACCTCTCCTCAAATGTACAAGGAGGTCAAAATAAGAAAAATAGATCTTATCCCTTGAATTGTTATGTTTTGAAGTGAGGAGAAGGTGAATTTATATCCTTCTCACACTCACTTTACACAAAATAAGGTGAATTTAATATTTAAAAATATCAACTTAAAAATATAACAAAAATAATCTAAAAATTGCCTAATGTAGGCTACCTGAGGTATTTTCCCCCCTAGGTGCAAAAATAAGCCAAAATACAATTGAAATGACCACATCGGATGGAACTGAAGGCTAAGATGTGGAGGGGGGATCGTCATACCCCTATTAACCCCATGAAATAATGAAAATCTCTCAATGCCCCCCCTCAAAAGAAAACATCTTGCATCTAACAGAAGGTGACGTCATCCTTTGTGGAAGTCCAGGGGGCATGGCATTGGAGTTCTGGAACAGTAGGAGGGTGCAAAAGGAAGCTTGGGTCAAGGACAAAGGCCCCAGTACTGAAACATAACATGCCACCGATGTAAAAGTGCTTAGGGAAGTCATGTGGTTCAATGACCCATCCCTGGGGGCCCTGGACACCAACCTGAGGGTTTCAAACCCTTTATGAGGTAGTCGACAGTGCCATTAAGCCATAGTACCCCCAAGAGGGAGCTAGGGATCCTTTCCATGCTCCCATCCATAAAAGGTGATTGTATCACACCCTCCAAGTGAGAAGATAGGCTTCCATCTCCCCAGGGAATATGTGTTGGTACTGGTACCACGTAACATGTTGCACTTTATATTTATGGATACCTGCATTTCAGATGTTTTGAACAAACAAGAACATGAGTGGTAACATTCCAGACATTTTGATGTGGGTAAGAAAATAGTCGACAAACATCTGTCTATTGGGTGGGACGATAGTAGGTATGCCACTTCACTGTGTTTACAACAACTCACAAAGCATATGATGGGATTGCTAAGAAAGGGAAATTAAACTGACTAGACAAGGATTCGATAGAATAATTTGCGAACATTAAGAAGGTATTGGTGAAAGAACCCATCGTAATCATCCCATACTACACTAAAGAGTTCACAATATTACCTTTCACATATGAGCACACCACATCCGTAGTACTCCTACAGCGAAAATGAGCAACCCATCACCTTTTTTAGTAAGTCCCTTTAATATGCAAAGTTGAAATAATATATCATGGATAAGCAAGATTATGCCCTAGTACAGTGGTATGTAAAAGATTTAAACTCTCATATTTATCACTGTCTAGAGTCGAGGGACAATCAGAGACACAAGTCTGATTTGGATGTGGGCATTATTACAAGAATATTTTAGAGCCAAGGATTTGGGGCAATTCCATGTCTTCACTTTCTAATATGCATGAATCTTCCAAGTGGACTTTACTTAACTACTAGTTTATAACATTTAAGTGATAGTAAGGTGCACAATTTTCTTACCTAGTATTTTATAATATGTGTAAACTTCCAGATTTTTTTTTACAGCCTTGAAATTCTCAACATAAAAAACACACATTTAATAACAATAACAATAAAAAAAACGCATTTTCAGTACAAGAATAGTTTATAGCAGAAAAAATAAAATCTTACAACTTTTCCAACACAAGAATAATCCATAACAGAAAAAATAATATTATAGCATTTTCAGTATTGTGTTACTATTACAGAAATAATTCAGCACAAAAATAGTACATAACAAAAATAAATACAACATTTTCAATATTGTGTCAAATTACAGAAATAATTCATAGCCAATTTACCACACTAGAAATGAAGCTATCCCAAAAGTTGGCCCCTATCGGACTTCTCCTTATTCATACTTCATAAAGGAGTTGACAAAATTCTCCTTCAAAATAGTTTTTAAGAGTGACTGACTCTTTGATGTGATTCCTTTCTTGGTCTATTAATTTTCCCTTTTGGGAGTTACTTTTCCTTAAGGTATCCCTTAGATATGTTTTTTATACTTTAATTTCACTTTATTTTTTTCATATTCAAGTTCTCCCTTTGGCTTTGTCTTCGATGTAAGCACTCACTCCAAACTTAATGTTTTAAATAAACACTAATGAATGGCATGTGTTCATATGCCACCTCATATTTCATCTATCCTTTTGTAATGGGTTTCATGTCATTCTTCAGCATGCTAACAGAGAAATTAATATATTTGAAAACCTTTCAACGTATTGAAATATATGTCAAGAGCAAATCCTTTGTAATGCTTATAGCGTGGAACTCCTCCCTTAAGTTGCTAAACAAACTTTTTAATCCCTACAAGTGTAATGCTTATACCGTGGAACTCCTCCCTTAAGTTGCTAAACAAACTTTTTAATCCCTACAAGTGTAATGCTTATACCGTGGAACTCCTCCCTTAAGTTGCTAAACAAACTTTGTAATCCCTACAAGTTTCTGACTGTACACTAGATATATTTCCCTATTTCTAACTAAAATGGCTGAGAAAATTACATTTTAAATAAAGCATATATCAAATGAACTTTAAAAAAAAATCCTTTAAACTCAAGTGTGAGTTCTGACAACATTTTTTTAACAAAGATTCTTCTATAAGTGTTCCAAACTTAGAGCTATTTTTCCTCGCCTTGTTGCCATTAACAAGGAGAATCTATGTTACCATTAACAAGGAGAATCCAAAGAAACCATCGAACCCAGAAGTCACTTATTGGTATGTTTCACTATACTTCTTGGATAAATTTAAAATATCAATTTTAGAAGTCTCAGCGATGGATGCATAAGGAATAGGGATGAAAATAATTTAATCAAAATTTACAACGATCATTGTGTTGCAATCAACTCATATTGTATCTCGAAGGCACATGCTTTGAACTCACCAACTCAATCTCGTTCACCAGCTTAAAATAGTTCGTCAGCTCAAAAATATTGGACGCGGTTGCTTGTATACATGTGATCCCTGCCGAAGCTGTAGCTACAGGATCAACCTATGTGTTCCTAATTACCGGATTTTATGTCGTGACTACCTGTTCTCAGGGTTTTGGCTATCTTCGGCCTCTTATGTGTTCCTCTCACCATTTTTCTAAAATACATTAATGTAATATCCCTCATTCCGACCTTAAGCTATTTTGGTTGTAATGTAAATATTGTATATACATGCTATGTGTGTGTTTTCCCTAGTGTGGAGCTCAAATCCAAGGCCCCACTAGTGAATGTTCAGGTTTTAATTGCATATGCAAGTATTTGACGGTTTGATTATCCATGAGATGTTAAGCCATGAAGAAATGTAAATGATGTAATTATTAATTAATGCAATAAAATACCCAAGAAGCTAGCTAAGGAGGCAACCAATGAGAAGGGGGCATGTGTATCCATTAGGGAGAGGTGAGGGGGTTATGGGATTGGTGTCCATGTTGCCACAATGTCCAATTGTCAACCCATTTGACTCACCATGCTGACATTAATGCAACTATAAGAAGGTGGTTGAGAAAACTAGACCCATGATTTCGATGGAGTATGGGGCAACCTGCAAATCCATATGAAGGGTATGGCCCTGTGCATCGCTTGTCCCTGAAGCCACTCCACGCCTAGGAATTCGCCCTTATGTTTTCTAACCATGGATTGACCAAGAATCCAAGTCATTCATGCATCTGGAGAGCCGCCCATGAAGAGAACAAGAGAAAATCACTATTTCTATGGGAGTCGTAGGTACAGTACTGAATGCATAAAGAAAACCCTATGTGAGAATGAACCTAGTTGGGGAGAGCCAAAGACCTGTTCATGGGATGAATTGCAGAGCTTGAATAGACAAGAGAACCTGTAAGAACCCTTAGATCGACTGCAGATTACCGAATTTTTAGAGCAAAACTTAGGCCACGACCTTATGAATAATTAGCTTGGATAAAAGACAAGAAGGTTAACCTAGGGTTGGGTCGGCTTGATAATATCAATGAGGGTAAAAGTCTCATGAAACCAGCAGTTGGGACCCTTCTATACCACCCTGGAACACTGGAGGGAAGGGGCATTGAGGAACTACCCAACAGATAAAAGGGCCTCCCTGGTGTTGGGTGAGGTAGGTAATGAGGGTGCCATGTTGGTTGAGTTGTCGAGATACCTGTAGCTCTGTGGGTGAGCTCACTAGATTAGCAGTATCCTCCCTGTGTCCTTGTGTGCTTGATAAACCCAACTATAGGTTGGCTTAGCATTGGGAAGAGACCTTGACTATGAGAGAGTTCCTTAGCCCTCCTTAGTGGATACACAACCCAGCTCGGGGGTGGTATCTCAACTGAAAGAGTACAAGCTAGAAAAAGACCTAAGGTTGGGTGGAAAGTTGTCCTTACTTAGCCAATTGCTTGGGGCAGCTTCAGTTCCAATGATAAGTGTTTCTATGTGTTAAATGATGCAAATTCATGTGTTATAACTATTGTTAAGTTATGCGTGTTATGCTCTAGACTAAGGAATGGAGGACTCCATGAACTTAGTCATTAGAAAGCCATGTATGAGCTTGAATATAAGATTGAATGCATGTTGTAAGACTTCATTGTTTACATGAATGATGTGCATAGCTAGCCCCTACAGGTTGTTGATATGATATGATTAGGTTGTTGATAAGTGTTTATTATGCATTGCATTCACCCTTCAAAGGGATGGATTAACTTCACCTGGACTTGGGGAAGAAAGGGGATAACCCCTTGATGTGTTTCAAAGCCCCTCTGTGGTCAGGTGAAGGGAGAATGCATGGCAGGAAGAAGGCATAATCCCCGACAGAAGGAAAAAGGAACTTAAGTGGAGTTATGAGCATAAATTTAGTTGGAAAATTAGCATGGTTGGAGTGCTCAGATGGGGTGGGGGTTGTACCATTGGATAACTCTCTTCGAGAGATTTCCAATGGTACCAAGTTTGTCCCATTTGGACTAGGGAGGAGGAAGTTATTCCCCTCAGAAGTTTTCCTTGGAAAGCTTGTTGGGGAAGGGGCCTTTGGTTCTGACCCTTCCACATCCGCAAGGTTCTTTCAACATACACAATGTGGAGGTCGGGAATGAACCATTGTGGCGTATGGAATTCCACATTTCTACATCTGCAAATCGGAATGAAGAATGCAGATTGTGGGAGGTAAAATATCCTGGGACCGGAATATGGAGCTCTGCATTTCCGCATCCGCAATGCAACATGCGGGATGCAAGTTGTGGAAGGTAACTTTGGGAAGCGCAAATTCGATGGACGGTTGGTTTTGATAATTCAACTTCCGAGTTCCGCATGCGGATTGCAGAACTCGGAAAGGGCGGATTGCGGATCGCAATGGGGAATTGCGGACCCGAGCCCATTGCGGCTGTGTGTGGGATGGGATGAATTTGGAAGAAAAAGAAAAGAAATTAGAGGGTATCATGTGGCCTCCAAAGGCCATCTGGGAGGTGTGGGAACGTGACAAAGTGGTATTAGAGCTTCAGTTACAACATTGGGGCTGCTTTGGGGCCAAAGCATGAGTTGCAAGCATATGAACCAGGTGCAATGAAGCTATTACAATGCTCAAGAGAAACTACAGAGGGATGGCAAGGCTATACAATTGGACCAACTATGACATGGAAGAAGAATTCCATGCACCGATGAGGAATTGGAAGGAAAATTCCTTAACCCATATATTTCTCTTGTATTTCTGTTTTGTGAGCTTTCTATATAGGAATTGATGACATAGGAAAGTTGAGAATGCAAGACATTAGATGCATGAGGTCAATAGATACTAGTGGACATACTGCTAGCTATTGAATAGTGCATGCACATGAAGTTGCATTTTGGTAAAGCTAGTGAAGTTTACATATGTAATGAGCCACTAATGACATTTGTTGTGTTTGAAACATGGTTGAAGATGTTGATGAGACTATTGCCTGTGACTAGCAACCTTATGGAGAAAGGTTGGTGCAGTAGACCTATGATCATGAGGATTGGTAAAAGGACTGTGTAGACCTTAGTAAGAAGCCAAGATGATCAAGTAACATCAAGGATGCTAATGGAAACCATACAGGTATGTTTTAATGGTGCTAATTGTACAAGTGTTGAAATGGAATTGGGTAAGAATCCCTTGAACCATTTTTTGTAATCATAGAATGGCATGCATGTATGGTTGAATGCATGAATGTTAATTCCCTGCCACCATGGTATGGTGAGGTATGGGTGATGGGGGAAAGGATCCTCATACCATGCATCTGTTTAACGAATTTAGAATGCATTCATATAAAAATATATCATGTCATCGGTGTATGCTAGTTATGATTTTGATAACCAGGGAAAGTAAGGAATTATAGTCCTGCTATGGTAGTGTTATAATAGTGCATTCTATGCGATGTGGCCATGGTTAGGGCCATATGTGCTTGAAGGATGGAATTCATGGCATTATAGTGTAGTATGCATGAATCAATGCAAGGTGACATTGAGTGAATATGCATTAAAATATTTGTGAAGCTTGTGGGTATGCATTGAATGAATGCACCTGAAGAGAATGTGTAAAGGTTGTAAATGTGCATGCATGGAAGTGGGTGCACATGTTGTGATGCATTGCATGAATGCATGGTTGTGATGTATGTTCCATTGCAAAATAAATCATGGATGCAATGATGAATTAATGATAATTCTAGAATCATTTCATGAGTTGCTATAAATGCAGGAGTGTGAGTGCATGAAGAAGATAATCATGTTTGATGAGCTACCAGAATGCTCTGTGGAAGGAAAGAGTTGCATAAAGGATATGGCTGAGAAGAAATCGGTATTGAAGATTTCAAGTAGATTGTTTTGGACATGGCAAGGTGGGTAAGTCCATGATGAAGGGATGAAAATTACCATGTGCAAGAGCCAAGCCTTGTGAGGAGGGTCTCGTGGTTGTAAGATTAAATTTATGAACATAACATATTATTAATTTCATATTTGAAACCCTCTGATTTAAATTTATGGAAATAATTTAATGGCTGCAAATCAAATTCTGTAGGTGACAGAATTGTAAATTCATGTTTGAATTCAATTAATAATTCCATTGATTGGTTATGATACAATCAAATTTAGATTTTATTTTTAAATACCAATTATTGTTTGGTTGTTTGAGAATTTTGTCAAAAGGACAGGTTGTAGGGGATGGTTGTGTTATGGTAGCAAGCCAAAACCATAATGGGCAGAGTGATGCGACTTACAAGAGCCAAATGGCATGAGGGTTCCTCATTTGCACTGCAGGATTGGTAAACAATATGAGTGAGATAGTAAGGATTATGCCAGTAAGGCATATGTGGGTTATGGAACATAAAAAGGAATGAGGTGGAAACCAAGGGAATGTCAACTCAGAGAAGGGAGCCCCCAATTCCTCACAAATTAAGTAAAGATACATCTGCAAGTGGATAAGTTTTCTATAAACCTAACTCAAAATATGCATGACTGATTAATAGTGTTAATATGCAGATCCTGTTTCATTTTATTCTTACTATTGTTATTATTTCAGACCGCCTGAGTATGATTAGGGCCTACATGGATCACATTAGTGAGGGGTGCACACCTTTCTGGTGTTGAGTTATGTTAGGGTTACTAATATTGACTACACCCTAAAGGAATGGACACATTCCCTATGTTTCAATATTTGATAGTGAATGTATGAAATATGTTTACGATTTCAGAGCAGCAGTACTAATGAGCTTACTTATCCATCTTGTGTTTTCAGCTTGAATAAATGCAATTTGGTGTTGCACAGTAAAGAAGAAAAGTGAAGGGTTTGGGGTAGCAAACCGAGGGACTGTCAACTCAAAGAAGGGGAACCCCCTATTCCTCGCAAAGGAAGAGGTTGTGGTGCATTTTGGCACCACCAATGCTTGGGAACCCAGTCGGTGTACTGACTTGGCATTGGTTATTAGGTTGTTGCATGCCTATGGCTCCGTAGTAGAGCCTTGAACTAGAATGGTCATAGTGCAGTTTCCTTCCATTGTCTGATGACCTAGACGGATGTGCTGGCTTGGAAATGGAGAGGAAAAACCAGGTATCGGATTGGTTTGGCACCACCAATGCCTGATAAACCTAGTCGATGTACTGGCTTGGAATTGTCTATTTGGATGGCATGGAGTGTCCCGCAAGCTAGCCAACATTCAATTCCACGGGAGATCCCAAGGCTTGTAAAGTAAAGCAAGACCCTGTGGACTAGAGAGGAAATGTCTAATACAAATAAGTATTCAATTTCCATCTATTTCTTATTTTGAATAATGAAAGATTTCATGTATAAGTCTTATAACAACCAAGCTAATACACTATTGTTTATGTGTTGGAAACCTTGGTCGTTGCAGGAAGAAAGAAATATGAAGGCATCCTAAGGATGCATATGGAACTGTGACTGTCCTAGAAGGCTCAACATGAGCAACAATGAAGAATGGTGCTAGTGGACTTGTGTGGGTCCTAGCAGCCAAATGTTCTGTAGGAAATCATGGGAAGGGTTCCTTGGATGAGAGGCCTTGGACAGACCTTAGACACTCAGTGCCATAGCCAAGAAAGGGAAATTCAAGCATTCACATTGAAGTGAAAGAGGCTAGGAGCATGAAACCACAGTGGTGGTGTGGCTCCAGATTGGAGCAAGACTAAAACTTTCACTCTTCTCTTTCCTTTTTGACTGATGCATTTTAGAAAAACATAAAATTGTCACAATGCATGTTTTGGCTAAAAATTGATTGTGGTTAATTCCTTGAAATAAGTTGAGAATGATGAAATAGTTAATTTCCTGTGAAAAGGATAAACATGAATAAGTTCATGACTATGTTGGGAAAGCATGAAAAGTGTGGAAGTATCATGAGAAAATCATGAACTCTCCATGTCAATTGGGTGATTAATTGACTGATTTTAATGTTTATATTGTGTTTGGCCTAACATGAAATACCATGATGAATTTCATAGGTGATAATTATTCAAATTGGTTGCAGCAGTTACAAGGCAAGTGGTGATAGCCAACAATTGTGAGCAGCTGCACATATAGACCATGAAAGTAGACCCAAGGCTATTAGAGTTGGCTGAAAAACTCATTGAAACAATTTCCAAGAATCAAGAGAATATTGGAGAAATGCTCAAGCTACAAAGGCATCAAAATGAGGTGAACCACAAGGCTTTGCAGGACTCTATTTGTCTGCAAAGGGAGGTGAAAAACATTCTGGAAGGAACCAACAGTGGACCAATGATGAGACATTCATCCAATAAATCCACTAAAAAACTTTTCAGGAAGGAATACTCCAAGGAAATGGAGCAGATAAAGAAAATTCAGCCACTGAAATGTTGGAAATGTGGAGGAGAGCATTGCCTCCACAACTGCCCAACAAGAAACAGTGAGAGAGATAGTAGCCATGAATATTTCAGGCTTGTATATCAGTTGGAAAGAAAGGAAAAAGAAGGGATTGTTGTGGATCAATTCCAACCTGCAGAGTTGGAAGATCAAAGCCAGCTGGAGCAACTTGTGGAAGCCAAAAGGACTTGTTCCTGAAAGTTCAAATTAAAGGGCAAAATGCAGGGACAGACGTGCAATATTTTTGCAATTTTGGGACATGTGTAGATTGTATATGTAATCCTAAGTGTTGGAACACCGAGGACAATGTTATTCTAAGGGAGGGAGGATGTAATATCTCTCATTCCAACCTTAGGCTATTTTGGTTGTAATGTAAATATTGTATATACATGTTATGTGTGTGTCTTCCCTAGTGTGGAGCTCAAGGCCAAGGCCCCACTAGTGGATGTTCAGGTTTTAATTGCATAGGAAAGTATTTCACAGTTTGATTATCCATGAGTTGTTAAGCCATGAAGAAATGTAATTATGTAATTATTAATTAATGCAATAAAATACCCAAGAATCTGGCTAAGGAGGCAACAAATGAGAAGGGACCATGTGTACCCATTAGGGAGAGGTGAGGGGGTTATGGGATTGATTCCCATGTTGCCACATGTCCAATTGTGAACCCATTTGACTCACCATGCTGACATTAATGCAATTGTAAGAAGGTGGTTGAGAAAACCAGACCCGTGAATTCGATGGAGTATGCGGCAACCTGCGAATCCGTATGAAGGGTATGGCTCTGTGCTTCGCTTGTCCCTGAAGCCATTCCACGCCTGGGAATTCACCCATCTGTTTTATAACCCTGGATTGACCAAGAACCCAATTCATTCACGCATATGGAGAGCCACCCATGAAGAGAACAAGAGAAAATCATGATTTCTGTGGGAGTTGTAGGTACAGAACCGAATGTGTCAAGAAAACCCTGTGTGAGACTAAACCCGGTTGGGGACAGCCAGAGCCCTGTTCATGGGATGAATTGCATAGATTGAATGGCCTAGAGAACCTGTAAGAACCCTTATATCGACTGCAAAAGACCAAATTCGCAGAGCAGAACTTAGGCCGCGGCCCTGTGAAGAATTAGCTTGGATAATAGACAAAAAGGTTAACCTAGGGTTGGATTGGATTGATAAGCTCAATGAGGGTAAAAGTCTCATGAAACCAACATTTGGGACCCTTCTAGACCACCCTAAGTAACATTGGAGGGAAGGGGCCTTGAGGAACTGTGTAGGAGAGAAAAGGCCCTCCCTGGTGTTGGGTGAGGTAGGTAATGAGGGTACCATGTTGGTTGAGTTGTTGAGATACCTGTAGCTCTGTGGGTGAGCTCACTAGCTTAGCAGTATCCTCCATTTGTCCTTGTTTGCTTGATAAACCCAATTATAGGTTGGCTTAGCATTGGGAAGAGACCTTGACTATGAGAGAGTTTCTTAGCCCTCTTTAGTGGATACACAGCCCAACTCGGGGTGGTCTCTCAGCTAAAAGAGTACAAGCTGGATAGAGACCTAAGGTTGGGTTGAAAGTTGTCCTTACTTATCCAGTTGCTTGGGGCAGCTTCAGTTCCAATGATAAGTGCTTCTATGTGTTAAATGATGCAAATTCATGTGTTATAACTATTTTTAAGTTATGCTTGTTATGCTATAGACTAAGGAATGGAGGACTCCATGAACTTGGTCATTAGAAATCCATGTATGAGCTTGAATATAAGATTGAATGCATGCTAAAAGACTTCATTTTTTACATGAATGATGTGCATAGCTAACCCCTACAAGTTGTTGATATGATTAGTTAGTTTAGTCCATTAGATGTGTTTATTATGCATTGCATTCACCCTTCAAAGGGATGGCTTAAATTCCCCTAGACTTGGGGAATAAATGGGATAACTCGCTGATGTGTTTTAGAGCCCCTATGTGGTAAGGTGAAGGGATAATTCATGGCAGGAAGAAGGCAGAATCCATGGAAGAAGGATAAAAGCACTTAAGTGGAGTTATGAATAGAAATTTAGTTGGGAAATTATCATGGTTGGAGTGCTCATATGTGGTGGGGGTTGTACCAGTGGAGATATCTCTTCAAGAGCTTTCCAACGGTACCAAACTTGTCTCATTTGGACCAAGAAGAGGAAATTTATGCCCCTCAGAAGTTTTCCTTGGAAAGCTTGTTGGGGTAGGGGTCTTTGGTTCTGACCCTTCCGCATCCGCAAGGTCATTTATGCATCCGCAATGTGGATCACGGATTGCGGAGGTCAAGAATGAACCATTGTGGCGTATGTAATTCTGCATTTCTACACCCGCAATGCGGAATGCAGAATGCAGATTGCGAGAAGTAAAATCTCCTGAGACCAGAATATGGAACTCCGCATTTCCACATCCACAATGCGGAATACAGGATGAAGGTTGCAGAAGGTAACTTTCGGAAGTGCAAATTCGACAGAAGGTTGGTTTTGGAAATCTGAATTTCAAGTTCCACATGTAGATTGTGGAACTCGGAAAGGGTGGATTGTGGATCGCAATGGGGAATTGTGGACCCGAGCCCATTGCAACTGTGTGTGGGATCGGATGAATTTGGAAGAAAAAAAGAAGGAATTAGAGGGTCTCCCATGGCCTCTGAAGTCCATCTGGGAGGTATGGGAATTTGACAATTCATTTTTAATTTATTTATTTTTTAAATCAAAATCAATCATTTTAATTAATTTTTTTTTAAATCAAAATCATTATATGTATAGTACATTCACTTTTTGTTTATTTCTTTCATTTGATTTATATGGATGACATAAACAAAGTGGGGTTCATATGAAATTGGAGAGATGAATAAATTGAATGGGCTTGGGCTGGTTGACCTCCAACTGCATGTTGCAGTTATTTATCCCCCTATGTGATAGATAGCGAACCTAGTGAATTTAGTTTATGGGATATATTGATCCAAAGATCGCCTTCGCTCACATCTACTTACGTGTTTCTTTTCTCAACATTAATGCCTCTTAGAGCTTCCATCTCTATGACCATGACATTACGAGCTTGCTCCTAGCTATTGCTCTTTTGAATACAATAACTTAGGTCAAGGACTTACTGCTTAGCAACCTTCCTTGTTGAAATATGTTGAGATTGGGTTTCCACCCTAAAATAAATCTCAATAATGTTTGGAAAGATAATGGTATCCAATACAATCACTAAGAAAAGCCATGTTTGGATATGGCCTTCCTTGTGGTAAGACCTTTTTTGGACAAAATATATAAATTACCTGAATGAGTTTGTTAAAAAGTGTCATATTATGGATCCTTAGTTTTAACATGTAATAGATCCGTTTAATTCAGTGTATTGTTTTATCTCACATTGCAAGTGAGCATATTGAGTGAAAGGGTGAAATAACCAATGTTTTTTCTTGCATTTTTGTCCAATAATAATCGATACAACAAAGGTTATTCATTAATAAATTATTTTATTATGTTGTCCCTATTATTCTTTTCTAGAATTGATAAAATTAGAAGCTATGATATGAACAATAAATTCATGCTTCTCAACCTCATCAAACAAAAAGCACAATCTAAACAACAAAAATTCCACAAACAAATTACTAAGTATGGAGAATAGAATTCCCATATATCAATACTATGATTGAAACAATTTTATATAACCATTCCATTGGTTCAATGAAAATCATATATTTTCATTTCATTTGGTATCTTTATTAATACTTAATTCAAGGCTACTTCATCTATTTAAGATGTGAAATGTGAACAAGAAAAAATACAATAGAGCTTTGAGTCAACTTTCTATTGATAAGGCATAATGCTCTGCTACTAATAGAAAGCGGTTCACCCCAATCTAAAGTTCCAATTAGACCTCACACTATTTGGAATAGGAAACTCATCCAAATTATGGCCCAACAACCATTATTTATGTTTTGTTTCAGGTTGGGGGGATGTTTTGCATGATGCAGTATGCTTCTAGTCTAATGTAGAATACCAAAAAGTGTTAAAGTTACAACATCATTAGTAATTATCCAAGTCAATCTTGTGTGTCAATATTGAGCCTTGTGTGTCGAGGTAGTGCCTTATAGGAGGTTGAGTTGGACTCATGAAACTTGGAGAAGAATCTTGATTTGGACTCAAGAATTAATAAGTCTCATGTGTTGAGGTAAGTGCTTTGTATGTCAAAGTGATGATGTTGTACAATCTTGCTTGTTAAGGCTAAGGTCTTGTGTGTCAAGACAAATCCTCATGTGTTGAGGTGGTGCCTCATGTGTTGAGGTAATGCTTTGCATGTTGAAGCATGAATGGTGTGTGATGTACTATTAACCATGGTTGAGCTATTAAGTCTCCTCTAGAAACTGACCACCTCTAGAGTGGATTACTTTAGCATATGACCACTTGGAACGATAGTAGAATAGGATGATCACATCATTGGAAAAATATCCTTAGTATATTTGATATGATAAATTATTAAGTTGGCACATATGGACCATGCAGATAAGACAAGATATAAAGATAACCTGTGATAAAATAAGGGAGAACTCGATTTGCTAACTTCAATGATGTTAACAAGAAAGACTTCAGTTAATTAAAGGAGAACTCGAATTGATCACTTCAGTGAGGTTATCAAGAAGGAATTCAATTAAAAGAGTTAACTAAGTGTTAACAAAGAAGATTTAGTTAACTAAGTGTTTTCCATGATGACACTTGTGTTAAACTAAAAGATGACACTTGTGTTAAACTAAAAGACGACACTTGAGCTAAACTAAAAGACGACACTTGAGTTACGATACTTGCATGAAGACACTTAGTTTAACCACCTAACTAAGTGGGTTAGCATCCAATTAAAGGGAGAGTTCATCTTTAAGTCATCACACATCCTAGTTAAAGCCATTGAATGAGAAGTTTGGCACACTTTTCCATGCAGGATTGATGTATCCAATGTTGGAGCAAATTTTCTTGAATGCAATTTGTGCCTATGACCAAAATTAGCGAGTTGGTTTAGTGGAGAATATTATTGTGAGTTTATCTTCTTTGTCTATCTCTCTTGCCCTGTAATTGCACCAGGGGTGCCTGATGTAATCTTCTTATTGTGAAGCAAACATTCTCTGCTATCTATCAATATACTAAGGAAAATTTTGTTGGGGTTTTCTCCTTCATGTCATAGAGGGTTTCCCCAGGGTAAATTTGTGTGTCGAATGTGAATGCTTATGCTTATTATTTTTCGTTGATTTCAAGTTCTTTTTGTAATTCTGAATTAAAGATAAAAAAATTAGCATGGTATCAGAGCTCAGGGAGTGAAAGAACTAAATTCAGCATTCAAGTTTGAGCATACGTAGATCTTGAGTGAGAACAATACTTGAAGAATAATGGCTTTAATCTCAGTAAGACCAGAAGACTGACTCGAGGGAACTTCGAACTTCAATACTTGGAAGGACAGGATTCTGAATATCCTGGAAGAGAATTATTTATATGGATACATATCCATTTTTTTTAAGAACCTACCTCTAATGCAAGGCCCACTACTTTCAAGAAGAATCAAGCCAAAGCAAAGAGAATCATTTATGATTACATGAAAGACAATTTGCTACTAGTGATTACTCCATTGAAGACCACAAAGGAATGATTCAACACTTTGACAAATCTTTATGAGAAGAAGGTGCCTGGTCAGAAGAGAGCATTGAAGAACAAGCTTCATAATTTGAAGATGGAGAAGGATGAAGTTGTTGCTTCCTTCTTCACAAAGATCTCTCAAGTAAGAGATCAACTCATGAGAATTGGTGTAATAGTTGATGACGATTATCTCATACAAACTATTGCCGATGGACTTCCTTCTTCATGGGAGACATTCTTGGCTACAGTAAATGGTCAATAAGTGCAACCAAACTTTGAAATGAAATGGCATGATTTCCTACAAGAAGAAGGGTGAATCCAAAGAAAATATACTTCCTCCAAAGAAGAGAACATTGCTCTTGTGGCATGGATGAAGAGAGGAAATAAATCCTTTTCTCATAATAAGTTTCCTCATCAAAAGGAAAATGATTACAAAAAGAACTTTGATAAATATAAATTTAAATTATTCAACTGCAATAAGAAGGATCACTTTGCAAGAGACTTCCGTGCAACGCAAAGAGGAAAGTTCAAGGGTAGATTTCATGATTCTACTACTATAGAAAATGAACCTACAAGAAATAATTCTTCCAATGATCAGGATACACAGAAGGAGTACTATCTTGTTTCATCCCTATCTGGATCCATTACCACTAGTGCTGAGACATGATTGGTGGATAGTGGCACATCCAAGCACATGATTGGATATAGGAGTGTTATCTCAAATCTGAAGGAAAAGAAGTTCTCCTGTCAGGTGGAGCTTGGATATCAGGGTATTTTTTAAGGATTCTAATATTATACTTAAGTATAGAACTCTAGGCGATTATTTTGGATTGCAAAAGACATATATATAGATAGGTAGGTGAATATCAAATATGAAACATACAATTTACTATTGAAATTTGTAAATTTTGGTGAAAATTATGATAAAAAAACATATTTGATGTATATATAGGCGATATTAGAGACTAAAAATGACCAAATAACGAATCTATTTTTTGAAAAAAAGTCCGAAAAATAGCCAATTGGCGAAATTTCGCCCCTAAAAATTACCCTGTTGAAGATAATACCACCTATTCAATCCAAGGAGTTGGATCCACTAATTTTCAGTTGGATTCAGGAGATGTCATGCATGTTGATGAAATTATATTTTTCCTTGGATTGAAGAAGAACCTCATGTCTATTTTGGTTCTAGAACATAAAGGATTCATAGTAATTATTATGGACAATAAAGCGCTCTGGTGGCCTAAGAATGCAAACTTGAACTATGCATCTATGATTGGAGTTAGAGAGGGAGGTCTCTACAAAGTTCCCAGAAAGATCATTCAAGCCATGATCCATGAAATAGTTAGTCCTTGTGAACCATGGCATAGGAGGCTTGGTAATATCCATTTTAGAGTGCTACCTAGATTGCAAAAGATTGTAAAAGGAATTCCTATTTTTAAATCTAAACATGATGGTGTTTGTATAGGTTGCACTCTTGGAAAGAAAATCAAGAAGAGCTTTCCAAGTAGTACCAAAAGATCCAAAGGGATCCTTGACATGATTCATTTTGATCTATGTGGTCCTATGTCAACACTATCCTTGAGTGGTTTTTTGTACTATGTTCTTTTCATAGATGACTTCTCCCGCAAGTATTGGATCTATTTTTTGAAGGAAAAGAGTGAAACTTTCAACAATTTTCAAGAGTTTAAAGAACTGATTGAGAATCAGACTAGAAAGCAAATTTGTGCTTTGAGATATGATAATGGATGAGAGTTTGAGTCTCATGAATTTAATGACTTCTGCCGAGATGCAGGGATAAGGAGACAACTGATTATACCTTACAACCCCCAACAGAATGGGGTTGTTGAAAGAAAGAACATAACAATCTGTGAACCTGCAAAAGCTATGATGTGTGATCAGGATTTTCCCACTTCCTCATGGGAATAAGCCTCCAACACAACTATTTACATGCAGAACAGAAGTCCTCATGCTATCCTAGGAGAAAAGACTCATGAAGAAGTTTTCACTGGTGAAAAACTAGATGTTGGACACTTGAATATTTTCAGTTGTCTTGTCTACATTCATGTAGCAAAAGAGAAGAGGAAAAATATGGACCCATCTAGAAAGAAAGGCACATTTGTTGGATATAGTGAACCCTCCAAATCTTATACAATCTATATTCTAGGACAAAGGAACATTGAAGTCAGCATAGATGTAACATTTCATGAAGAGGCTGCCTTCAAGTGCTCCAAAGAACTTTAGTGTGATTCAAATATGGAGGAGCATGAGACTCCCATGATGGAGGATATAGCTTTTTATTATTCCCCTTAAGATGTTGAGAGGGAGAATCCAGAAGAGTATGTAGATTCGCTTGATCCTAAAGAGCCAGTAGAACTGATAGAAAGGTCTATTGATGAACCTCCTTCTAATAGGAGATCTGCATGGTGTCGAGATATTCTGCAAGAGGCATAAAATCATGGAGCAGCACCAAGCTCATTCAAAGAGCAAAAGAGACCTAAAATATTTTCAGGATATGTAACTCAGATGAGTGACATCATTGATTCAGAACCCACCACCTATGAAGAAGCTGCTAAGCAGCAAGTATGGAAATATGCCATGGTGGAAGAATACAAATCCATCATGAAAAATAATGTGTGGGAAGTGGTTACTGAACCGGAAGGGAAGTCTATAGTAACATCCAAGTGGATTTATAAAATCAAACATGCATTTGATGGAAGTATTGAAAAACATAAAGCAAGATTTGTAGATCATGGATTCTCATAGAAAGAAGGTGTAGACTATTATGAGAAATTCGCTCCTGTGGCCAGGTACACCACCACTCGAGCCATAATTTCCCTTGCTTCAGTTCTGGGTTGGAAACTTCACCAGATGGATGTGAATCCTTCCTTTCTCAATGGTGAAGTTGAGGAAGAATTTTACATACATCAACCTAAGGGGTTTGTAGTTCATGGGAAAGAGTCTCATGTATGTAAACTTGAGAAATCGTTGTATGGGATTAAGCATACCTCGAGGGCTTGGTATTCGAGGATTGAAAACTATCTTTAGAGATTGGGATTCTCCAAAAGCGAAGCTGACCCCAAACAGTACTTCAATGTTGTGAACACTAGTACAAAATGAGAGATAAATGACCAAAATCCACATATAAATGGCCACTTTTGAGTTGGTGACCACTGGTAGCAAATTAGTGGCCATATATCACGCGACCAAAAATGTGGTCATTTTTAGCTTATCTTGTGGTCATATATTTGGTCGTATATTTGGTCATTAATTTGATAATATATTTGGTCATTAATGGTCACGTGATAAATGACCACTAATTTGCTACTAGCGATCGCCAACTCAAAAGTGGTTATTTATATGCATATTTTGGTCATTTTTTTAGTCACTTATCTCTCATGTTGTAATGGTGGTCGTTTATATGCAAATTTTGGTCATTTTTTTAGTCATTTATCTCTTTTTAGTGGTTTCAAAATATAAATAGGGCACGGTGGAATCGAACCACCAACCTCCTGCCTATAAGGCAGGTGCTCTACCATTGAGATAGCACCCTTAAACTTCAACTTTATTTTGATCTATATATAGTGAATTGAGGTACATATTTTTTTAACATACAGTGAAGTAAGGGTGTTCCATGTGTAAGAAATTTCACCTTCATTTCTTTTAACAGGGCAAAACCTTCAAAACATTAACAATGATCTTAATTTACTGCTACTTATGAGATAAATGTGTCATTTGCAGCCAGAACACTTATGGTTTATTGTTGTTTAATGTATAGATAGGAAATTCCTTTGTCTTTTCTCCAAGGAGTATTCGCTCCATCATTACACTTCAAATTGCTCCTCTCTTTTCATGCTACATATATCCAATCTTTGTTTTTCATCTAGAGCGTTCATGCTTACAGACCTGGAAATTCACTGTGTTGTTTCAAATAAGTTATGTAAAACAAGTAATCTACAATGTGTGCCTTATTCCAACACTTCACCTTCTTTCAATCTATAGGCAGATTAAAACAATACCCTAAGAAAAATATTGTTGGTACAGGTTTCCACATTATGCTACAGGTATGGAGTCTGAAGTGTTCTTGTATCTTGTAATTCTTGTATCATGTAATTCTGGAAAGAGTTATAACCTTTGCCTCTTCTTTAGGAAAACCCAAATTTCTTTGGAAGCATGAAAATGGATTTTCTTTTCTGAGCATACATAATAGTGACTAGGTCAATGCCCCTTCCCAAATAATAATCCTGACTAATGATTACATTTCCAGCAAATAATGGAGCTAGAACCAGTACATATGCAGTTAGAAGCTGTGAATAATAGCTACTAATCTAGCACAAGACTACCATAATAATCCCATACTTCTTTCCTGAGTCAGTTGAGTGTAATCTACCATTATTTAGGGTGTTGGATCAACAAACCTGATGAGCATCTCAAATGTGGCTCTAAACTAATTTAAGTACTTCTTCTGTGGCTTCATGGTATGGTAGACTTGTATCATGCTATTTATGATTTCACAATCATTCAAGCAGCAAGAACATACCATCATGCTAAAAGTATGACCTCTCCTTTCTTGCAACTTCCAGATCCTCATGGCCTCCTTTATGCAGATTATGAACTATGTAGAACATATCAACCATCCAAGAAAATATCATATTTTGAAAGAGCTAGAAAAGAATGTTTAGATCTACTATACTATCAATAAAATTTTCCAAAAAGAAAATGTTGTATCGTGGTATGCATTCATTGGTGTATCAGATATGCACTATGTCCAAAAACATCAAATGAACCACTGAAGGGGAATATTGAAATGCATCCAGAGTGAACTTCCCCACCATTATGTTGAGTTCTGGGATTCCACTTAGATTGCAAAGAGAAAGCATGGCTTTTAATGTCGTCCATGTCTTCATTTTTAAAAAAACTCAGTTTTTTATATCGTCTGACATTGCGCCTAAGCAATTCAGTTTTAGCATAAGTTTTTCTTGTAATTCTACTATTATCAACATTACGTGCCATACTGTAATATGAAAACACTATTGATAATATCCTAATTTCCAAAATAATTATAAAACTAATAACATAGGTAACTAGAGCTGGTTGTTACGTTATTCTAAATGTTTCTTGCTGACAGAGAGAATTCAAAAGGAAGTATGCATCCGTTGGACAATTTACTCTTTTGCAGTGGGTGGTCCATGGAGCTGGCCTTCTGCTTCATGTGGTGATATGAACCTGCTTCCCATTTCCTGTGAGTTTTTTAACTCCATTGTGGCTAAAATCTATGTACTTATTACTCCGGAGTCATAAAAAATGGTTCAACTAAGCATAAGAGATAAAGTATTTATGCCTCTCTTCCCACTATGTTCTCTCCCCCTTTTGATGGGCTTGGTTTGATCCCTGTTGCATATGGCTTTTAAGGCTAGCCATCAATTCCCATCTTCTATTGTGCTCATCAATCTTCTGTTGCAGAGCCTAGGCCATAATATAATTTTTTTTCTCCAATTTCTTCCATGGTACCTGTGTAAGTGAATTGAAAAATTGACGTTGTCATTTTTTTTTCATGTGTATAATTCAGATTCCCTATTTCCTTGGTGTTGGGATGGTGTTTTTGGCCTAATTCATGATTGTGTGTGATAGAAACAATTTTGATGGATTGTGTATAATAAATATGACTGGTGTCTTGGGTAATTATTCAAGTTATTTGCCATGAGCAGCATTGGCCTTCAAGGTCAATTTAGATCTTGATCTGTACTCGTTGAAATTCGAAGTAGTCAAATGCTATATAGTTTCTTACTAATGAAACTAATTACTTAGAATGTAACAATAAGAAGGACAAAAAATTGATGAGCTTATTGTAACTGAATTAGAGAGATAGGAATTGTCTAGGTATACTAAACATAAACCTTGTGGATGTTAGTTACATCCAAACAATTTTAACCAACTTTTGTAGATGACTCAATGTTGAGATGCTTTTACAGGTAAACTTACACTTATGGGTAAACAAGCTTCAAGCTATCAATTTTACAAAGCAACCAGGGAATATCGTTAATAACAATACTTGAATTGTCTCTTTATGACTTTGCCCCTCATCTGTCACTGCTCAAAGAACTTATAAGTTTGATAGAGGTAAGCAATTGTTGTGTGGGTAAATGCATGCCTTGTCATGTCCTGCACTCTAGAATCACCAATGGATCTCTGCAGTTTCACAAATTCTCTACTACTGTGTATTAAAGATCTAGCCTTTGGAGGTACATGGAGAGGGTCCTTGTTATTTTTTCACCTTTTAAGTAGCAGTTTGATCATTGAGAAGTTCCTAAATTGACATCCTATTGTTGTTAGATACTAAAATTGGATATTTGGCCTTGATGGGATACTGTCTTTGTTTTCAGATTTAGTGGGTCATATTCCAATGAAATAGGATAATCCTCTTCCAAATACATCATGCTGTCTTTTTGGAGCTGCATGATCAAGGTACCTATGGATATATATTATCTTATATGATGCTTTTAATAGCATAGCACTTAAGAATCTATGTTTAAGTGTTCCCTGGTGTCCCAACTATCCTATATCCATGTTAACCCCAGATCTATCAACCAACGAGAGGGATCAAATCCTCTGAGTATATCCCTTGAGGTTCAAAATTTTTGATGGTGCAAAAAGTAGATGATCCCTCACAAAAGGTTTGATCCTTGAAGGATTTGATCTTTGTTAGAGCTGGATAGACCCAAAGTTATAAGATGGATATGGGTTGGTTACTATTAAATTGTATTATTATTTTTCAACGTGAACATTTGATGTGATGTCAATGTTACACTCTCACTCATGACACATATCGCCTTTGGGATGTAGAATGAGCCTTTCAATAACTCACTAACTCCAAGGCTAATCTGAGAGAAACTATGTTTTTGAAGAAAATATATTTTCACTGACAATATTCTAGTTGTTCTCATGGTATCGCCTTTAACCACTCAAAGATCTACTCTGGCTATAAACAAGAATCTTTCACTTCTCACTCCCTGGGACACTAATAGGTTACAGTTCTATATCTTTGATATGAAATGCTCATATGAAGGCCCCCTTTTCCAAATAAATTCTCTTAGATTATGCTTCTAATTCATACTACATAGTTGCAAATATTGGTGATATATTGGGATATTTAATAATTTCAATATATTTTGATTTTTTCAACTCCCTGATGTTATTGGCTGAAAAATCACTGTATTCTTGAGGGGTATGAAAATATCACAATACATCATCAAAATACTGTGAGATGATGGAAACTAGTGGTTGGATCAGGAGATTTTCTGAAAAAAAATTGGATTCTTTTTGTCATTTTGAAGAAAAACAAGGAATTACTCACTGTTACCTTTGCCTGTAAAAGGCTTACATGCGAAGGGGTTTCTTTCATTTTTTTTTTTAAATGAAAAGAAAGGGGGTTTCTTTATTTTGATTTTTTAAATGAAAATAATCAAGAGATTTTCTAAAAAAGTTGGATTCTTTTCTTCATTTTGAAGTGCAAAAACAGGGAATTGACAACAAGGGGTTACTCAATGTTACCTTTTCCTGTAAAAGGCTTACAGTGATTATCCTAATTGTAATAATATAACTATGGCATCCATTCTGGAAAGGATTGCAGGAAGGATACCTTTGAGGTCTTGAAGATTATTGTAAAGAACCATGTTTTCTTCCAGAACTATGTGATAACCACTAGCAGCACTAGACATTCCTCTGATCTGGTTATCTGTAAAAATAATGTTTTAGAAACGAAGAAGTCACAGCGTGATCTACAATTTCTTATAGTAACTTACAGTATTGGCAATGCATAAAAAATGTATAGATTACAATGTTCAAACATTAAAGAAAAGAATTATCCCCGATCAATGCTATCTGGGTGTAGAATTGTCTGCCTGTAACTTACCTAACAATTCAAAATGCCTTCGCCACTTAGACTGTAGCACATGTACATCCCTCTCGTGCTCTATGTAATAAGTCTCTTATGTCTTGAAAATCACATCAAATGTTTAATCATTCATAACAATTGGTTTACATTTCTAAATTGTCTCCACAGAATAAAAATTTCATTATGTTCAATGAAAATATCACTCACCGTGACTTCTTTTCTTTGTGCTTCCAAATGCATCTGGCGTTTCTCAGTGGTACCCAAAGGTAAACAATAACCATTTTTCTAGTCTAGACAATCTGAGAAGAGCTGATTGTCTTGTTCTTGGATTTTTTGAATCTTGAATGCAAATTAGAGTTAACAAGATGAAAATCTCCATTAAACTGGAGATTAGAACTTCCTACTCTATTTTCAAAACAATAATGAATAAAATATTGTGCAAAACAAATACAAGCACATCTAATAGGCTACATGTGTGAAAATAATGCATTTTATTATTTAGCACTCTTTTTATGTCATTTTCCCTATGAAGGATCTAGGTAATAGATATTACCGATGAATGCTGGGAAATATTGTGCAACATGATAATTTATAGTTAATTTTTCATATAGAACTATAGATGCTCACCAGAGAAAATTTATCTTGTTTATTCTCTGCAATAATTGCAAGGACAAGATTCATGAGCATTTGCGTCGAGCCATGCTGCACAACAACAAGAAGTAATTAAAAGCATGACCTAGAAAAATTACAAAATCAAAACTTGATACAATTTCTGTAATTTTGCAGTGTTGGAACTTGGGAGTCAGTTTTTCTAATCACATAAACTGTCAGTTAATATCTTGTACCATTTCTAGCCTTTAAGCTTTACAAATAGTCCAATATGACTAAAAAACTAAATTGCATGCAGTGTTAGAATGTTAATATCCTGCACCATATATTGCATGCAGTGTTATAATGTTTTGTGCTTGCTGAACTAGGACTAATGCAAAAGAAAAGGTATGATATTTGCATACCGGTGCAACAGTTTGTATAGCTTCAACAATGTTCTGGTGAACATTTTCCTTGTCACTTGTAATTTCTAGAGAAACCCACTTTAACCAAGCTCCTATAAATTCTGTCAGTCATAGAATGCGACAAAAGATGAGTAAAGCAAATAATTTTAAAATTTCAAGCCTTCAGAACTATATGATAGTTTCTAGAACTTCAGATCAAGAAATCAACTCAATAAACTGCACATAAACTAACCAGACCTTTAGATTGAAATATGTCATCGAGGCTTTTCTCTCCATCATCCATGTTACCAGTCCAGGATAGAGGGGTTAGTTGGGCCCCTCGAGCAGTTTTGTTGGTTCAATGCAGGCAAGCGTAGAGGGGAATGTGTACAGGGGAATGCTGGGGTTGGCCTTCCTTGAGACGGGAATGATGTGTGTGAGCTGGGTATATGATGGGTACGAGTGGCATATGGGTTAGTGGGAACTAGTTTTCCAGAATATGATTCAGTGGCAAATCGCTTCGTCGAGAATCCTAATATGGTTTATATAATCAAATTGAATCACCTCAGCTCTCCCGGAAGATGAATATGTTGTTGTAACTTGTCTCCCCGGAATACTAATAATCAGTTGCTTGTGAAGCATCTTCTCCAGAATAATAATCAATTTATAGGATCAAATCAACAATCAACTTTCCTCCCAAGAATACTCATATCAGTTGGACACCTCTCTCATAATAATTAGTTAAAAGAATACAATCAATCAGTTACTTGATCAATGCCTCTGCGGTAAAATGGGTCATGTTTAAATATCATTCTTCTAGTCTGAATAAAGAGGATTTGTAGGTTGTCATGTGTCTTGAAGCTCCATTGTCCACATAGCACCTGACACCAAAAACAATGTTAGTAGAAAGACATGACAACATGTATAAGGTTGTCTCCAATCTAGATCAAGTTCATCTGCTCCTACGGAGGCTTTTTCACTCCTTGCAAACTACTTCTGCCGTTGGACTCAATTTTACCAAGGATGATGAGAACGTAAATTCCCAACCATTCATGCTCTGGAGAGATCGTTTTGTCTTTTGTGCGGAAGTAATTTATAAGGCTCAAGTTGAGACGGGTGAAATTAAGGGACATTACTGCTGATGGCTTTGTTGAGTCGGTTGAAGATTTGGTTCATAATATATGGTAGAATTGGAAACTTTTATTGCAGATGATAGTGTTATTGATTGGCAGGGTTGCATTGCACTTTATATTTAGCAGGAATAGAGTTCTTTTCCATATTGACAACATCATCATAGATATTTTAGTAATTATTTTAGGAATCAAATTTATTGGAGATCTTTACTGAAGAGGTGTGAGAGACAAAATTTTGGACTGGTGTCCAATACCAGGGTTAATTGTTGTTGGATTGATGACTGGTTGCAAAGGAATCAGACCCATAAGGTGAATATAACACTCGACAACTTGACAAATCAAACTGAGAGGAAAACCCTAAGTATTCATGGTCAGATAAGTCAGACTCAAAAGGGACACTGACTTGCAACTCAATGACAGAGCTCAAAAACCATATAGTGCCAAAAGCTATGGATCCACAAGCAGTGAGATTAACCTTAGAAGGCAAGTCGGGGCTGGAGCTTTCCAACCAACCAAATGAACAAACGGGTGATAGACAGGACTGTATAACATAGGATGGTTCCCCTGAAGAAGTACCTAATAACATGGAATGGTTCCCCTTATTATTGGTTGGGAAAAAGGCCAGTTGCAGGTAAATGTAAGTCCCTGGTAAATACCCACAAATATATAGTTTATGGTGTTCAAAAGCCTGGATCTCTTTCTTTTTAATTAATGACACATCATTTAGGTAACTAGAGGTAGAATAAATATAAGACACAACTATCAAAAAGTATATTCGCCTTGCTATGTTTAGCTTTAGCCCAACTACTCAATTAAATAGTTCATTGGTGAAATGGGTCCACTTAGTAAAATGCATTTGCTTTTGTTCCCGTCTAAACCTTTGCTACTGAAGCTGCTCATTTTTTACTCTAAACTGGTAGTGCCTCCCTCCCAAGGGTGTTCTTGGCTTCATCAAAGCAAAGGGTTGTTACTCCCTCTCCTAGGATGAAGGTAGTACGATTGTTGTATCATGCCATCCATACTGTACTTATCTTCTTGGTTTCAGCAATAGTAACCGTGGATCCAGAGAATTACTAAAAGAGCTTCTTTCTTTCTGGCGCTGAGAATAAAGAGTCTTAGCACTACCTGACTATGGAAACTATGAATCCTAGGGCATCACTATTTCTAACTGATGGGTTTGGCATATTTTCAAGTTCTTTTACAGGAACACAAGGAGTTGATTGTTGAAGGAAATTTACCAGTATAAAAGAGGAAATAAAAAAGGGATAACTCATAAACCCAAAACCTGCAATCTTTTAATTTCTATTTTTTAAATATCCCACTAACCCTAATAATCTCCCATTGTAAAATATGCCAATAGATACCAATAATATCTGATAACAAAGAATGAAAAAGAATAAAATTGGTAAAACTCACAGTAAAAGCAAACATTGAGCACCTGAAGTGCAATGATCAGCTGGCTACTCTCAAGACCTGGATAAAAAAGCAGCCAAATTATTAGTAGAATCTCACAAATATGGCACCAATCCCCATAATAAAACCATCTAAAAACCCAACACACAGACAAATCTAGTGATCACCCCACTCAGGAAACACGATCCTTAAATCGATTTGCTCACCTATATGGAGAGTTCCAATTAACCCTCCAAGTACTAAAAAAATCGATGAACCTGCATTTTCCTCTGGCTCATGGAAAAGTCCCTTCCACCTCTCCATGCCAAAATTCCAAATCTATTGGTGTGTTTTGGTATAAAATGAAATTTGTTTTGTGTTTGTTTAATATGGTTATGTTTAATTTATTTTTAATAAATTAAATTTATTTGTTCTAAATTTTTAAATTTATTTATTTTGTTTTGTTTTTGTTTAATTTATTTTTATATACTATAAATTTATCGGTATATAATGTCTCAAATAAGATAATCTAAGTCTAGAACATGTATTATTTGTTTGTTCTTTATATTGTATACAAAATTAACATAAGTTTAGAGCTTTACAAAATAAAAAGATGCATATCATAGGATCAAAATGATATACTGGAGATTCTGTAGCATCTCTATATGCACAAAGTTTGAGCTACCAAAGTGGAAATTGCATCTTTAAACCTGCCTTTTAAGAAATACCTCTATCCATATAAAATGTGAGGAGAAAAGATTTAAAATTTTACTATTTAGGGAATAGAATTTTAGAAGGGGTAAATAAAGATGGGAGTTTTAATATAAAATGGGTTATTTATTTATTTTTAATGGGTGATATATGTTTTTTTTCTCCAGGGAAACACCAACGTGGTATTTTTAACATTCTAGACATAGAATTGATGAGTTGGAATCCATATATAAGATCAAAAAATTAACAGGGAGGCACAAATGGGAGGATTTCAACTGCAAAAGACTCTTACTTGCCGAAACTTCAACCGAGTGTCGAAAGGGTCAAACGATGATGATTTTTTCCAAACAAAATATGAATGAGATCAATGTGTTAAGTTGAACACAATGGTATAAAATTCAAGACATGGTGATACAAATTTGAATAAGAAATGACCAATCTCTGATACATGACATTAACTGGACTATGACGATGTAAAATATGCAACTTGGCAAGTCTATCGAAGGGGTCATATCGAATCTTAAATAGATAAATGAGATAGAGATGTGATAAGAATATTTCCCTAGCTTAATAGAAGACTATATATGTATAATTTCATTAATGTAAGGGGTGCAAATTTGCTTCATGCATTAATGTTGAGCTATGATACATGAGGGGGTCTACAATTTACTAAATTTTAACATTGTCGATGGATTCAGATGGGGTCTCTGAATCCATCGGTAGTTTTAAAATTTAGTAAATTGTACAAATTCATTATCAAAATTATAATTTTCCATTGTTGAAGTGACACAACTAAAAATGACTAAATAAATGAGCAATTGTTTTGTGGTCATTTTTAGTTTAGTTTTTATCCAGTGACCAAATTGGTCATTTATCTTGGTCATTTTTAGTTTAGCTCTTATTCTGTGACCAAATTGGTCATTTATCTTGGTCATTTTTAGTTAGCTCACTTAAAATTTCTCAATTTTGGTCATTTATCCCTTAAAAAAACTATGGTGACCAAATGTTTTGGTCGCGTGGTCACTTATCTCTCATTTTGTACTAGTGGAAGAACCAACCAATGATCTTGGTTCTCTATGTTGATGACTTGTTTCTTATTGGATAGGAACATCAGATAGCTCGGTGCAAGAGGGAGCTCACTTCTGAGTTCGAAATGAAAGACTTAGGTCTTGTGCACTATTTTTTTGGTTTAGAAGTTTGGAAAAGGAAAGATGAGATCTTTATTTCACAAGGAAATTACACATTCGATGTGTTGCAGAGATTTGGTATGATGGAATGTGAGTCCATGTCTACACCAATGGTGTCTAACTTGAAGAAGCTACATGATTCATATTCCGGATCAGATCTAGTTGATCCTACCACGTATAGACATCTCATTGGTTCCTTAATGTATTTGATACATTCTAGACCAGACAGATGTTATGTTATGAGTATCTTGAGTCAGTTCATGTCTGAGACAAGACATAGACACTAGGTTGTTTCCAAGCATGTGCTTAGATACTTTCGAGGTACTATTTCTTATGGACTCATATATGATTCTACTTGGATAGGATGACTTCGAATGGGGTTGTAGTACTGTGGAAAGAAAGAGTACATCCGGTTTTTTTTTATCTTGGGATAAGCTATGATCTCTTGGTCCAGCAGAAAGTAGAGCTCTGTAGCCCAGAGTACTATAGAAGCATAGAATATTGCAACTAGTACTTCCCGCCAAGAAGCTGTGTGGATTAGGAAGATACTTGTTGGGTTGTTCAGTGCGAATCTTGAGACTACTGTCATTCAATCTAGCAATTAGAGCTACATCAAGCCCTTTTTCATGACATGTCGAAACACATTGACATTAAATACCACTACATCAGATACATGTTCCAGAGAAGTGCCATAAGACTTCAGTACATTGCTACTAGTGAGTTGATAACAGATATGCTGACAAAGCCTTTGACCTTAACGAAGTAAAAGTACTTCTAAGAGAAGCTTGGAATGGAAAAGAATGCCTCCCTTGTTGACAGGACTGTGTCACGTCCCCAAAACCCTCAGTGCCCTTCAAAGGTGATGGGAGACAAGTTGATGCACTTTTTTTATTCAAATCCATCTATTCTTACACGCATCCGCAATGGCTTTCGATCCACAATCCGCAAGCCACAATGTGGGATTCTAAAAGGCGGAACCACAATTCATAACTTCGATGAAATCACCCTTCTGACTTCCGCAATCCGCAATTCGCATTGCAGATGTGGAAAGGCAGAAGCCCAAATTGCCATACGGGAAAATTTCCCCTTCCGAATTCCGCAATTCGCAAGACGCATTGCGGGATACGGAAATAAGGAAGCCCAAATTTCCATACTGGAAAATTTCCCTTTACGACTTCCGCAATATGCAATCCACATTGCGGGATTCAGAAATGCGGAAGCCCAAATTGCCATACCAGAAAATTTCCCTTTCCAACTTTCGCAATCCGCAATCCGCAATCCAGATTGCGGGATTCGGAAATGTGAAAGCTGAAATTCATGACTTCGGCAAAATTACTTCTCTGACTTCCACAATCCGCAATCTGCATGCGAAACTCGGAAATGTAGAATCCCAAATCGCAGTCTAGGGAAAAATTACCTTCTAACTTCCACAATCCGCAATCTGCATTATAGGTGCGGAAAAGGAAGAAATCCAATGCGCCAACCCCGTGGAAATATCCCTTAGTACTTTCGCAATCCGCAATCCGCATTGTGGATGCGGAAAGGTGGAATTCCAACCACGCAAATCCAAGGTGGGTTCCTGAACTCCGCAATCTGCAATCTGCATTGTGGATGCGGAAATGCGGAACCACATACCCCTGCACCTACAAACTTCCCAGGATGATAACTTACTCATCCTTAAGCCAAATTGGACAAGTCTTGTATCGTTGGACATCTATTGGATATATCTATACACTGGTGTGATTCCCTACCACATATGAATTTGTTCCTAAACTCCTTCAATGTGCCTTTACCCTTCTGCAAAGAACTCTTCCTGCCTTCTACTGTTAAATTTTTAGTATTAAATCACAATACTATAGGATCTTTGCTGAGAGAATAACATCTACAGTATATCAATGCATGACAATCATAATATGACAAGCATCACAAGCATCACAAGAATCAAAAGCATAGAGACAAGAGACACAGAGTTTCCGTGGGGAAAACCCTAAGGTGAAAAACCCCACAACTTCCTCAGAGATAGAGAGAGCAATGGCTCAACCAAAATACAACCAAATAACACTGAGATAGTCTCCTAGCAGATGATCCTCCTCCTCCTCACTAGTGCGCCACTTTTCAGAGAGAGAGTGAGTTACTTTTCCGAGTGAGTAAAATAGAGATCTCCTATCTCTATTTATACTCACCTTTTTGCCCAGTGACCTACTGGGGCCGACTTGTCTACTTGGATACATCCACATTATATTATATATTAATTAGGGCCGACCCCATAAGGTGGTCTAATAACCCATCGGCAAGTGCACACACTTGCGACACTTGTCAATCCACATGACGACACTTCCTTATAGAGGAATAACACATCTCTTAGAAGGGTACAATAAATATATATATAATACACAGATGAAATACATTCCGAAGTTACATATACATCAACACTCCCTCTTAACTAGGAAGGTATTTCTCGACACAGATCTGCTAGACAAGTCTTCTTCTCTGGATCATCGTCATCGATGCATCGTCATCATCATCGTCACTGCTGCTACTATCTCAACCAATCTCTGACTCTACTCGTCATAGGAAGTTCTACAGAGCCAGTCCTTTTTCATACTGGATGTAGGCCCACCACCTGCAGGTCTTCGTCATCACTGGCCATACTGTGGAATCCTCAGGACTTATTACGTGCGTCACAAAACCTTGAAAGAGCATCCCAGGATGTTACGGGTACACAACTCCGACCTGTAGGATCTCCTAGGGTGCTATTACATGTGACCCCACCACAAAACCTCGAAAGAGCATCTCAGGATGTTACGGGTACACAACTCCGACCTGAAATCTCCCAGGGCACAAATTACATGTGGTCCACCACAAAACCTAGCAAGAGCATCTCAGGATATTACGGGTACACAACTCCGACCTGAAATCTCCCAGGGCACAAATTACATGTGGTCATGGCAAAACCTCGCAAGAGCATCTCAGGATGTTACGGGTACACAACTCCGACCTGAAATCTCCCAGGGCCCAAATTACATGCCATAGGACAAAACCTCGCAAGAGCATCTCAGGATGTTACGGGTATACAACTCCGACCTGAGATCTCCCAGGGCGCTATTACATGTCCTCCCAGAGCAATGTCTCGAAAGAGCATCCCAGGCTGTTACGGGTACACAACTCCGACCTATAGGATCTCCCAGACATGCTCATCTGCACAACCTGATCCACGGCCACAGAGTATCAACCTGATACTCACCATACATCATCCTGATGTACTCATGATCGTCCTGATCATCATCACTGCAACGTCCTGCTACATGTCATATGGAGCAACATCCTGAAGCTCATCATCCATGATCATCCTGATCATCACTGCAACATCCTGCTGCATGTCATCTGGAGCAACATCCTGAAGCTCATCATCCATGATCATCCTGATCATCACTGCAACATCCTGCTGCATGATCCACCTGATCATCAATGCATCCACCTGATGCATACCAAGTATCTACCTGATACATATCATCATACATGATCCACCTGATCATCAATGCATCCACCTGATGCATACCAAGTATCTACCTGATACATGATACATATCACCATACATGATCCACCTGATCATACAATGTATCCACCTGATACATATACAGATACATGGTCCAAGCATCCAACATGATGCACATACAAAATACATACACATGATCCAACTGATCATATCCAACATCCAACATGATGCATACATACATAAATGATCCACCTGATCATATCCAACATCCAACATGATGCATACATACATAAATGATCCAACTGATCATATCCAGCATCCAACATGATGCATACATACATAAATGATCCAACTGATCATATCCAGCATCCAACATGATGCGTACATACATACATAAAAATGATCCAGCTGATCATATCCAGCAGAAACAAGAACATCATCCTGATGCCCATTATACGGCGCTTACATCCACAGCCATGTGAAGGATCCTCCTTCCAACATGCTTGGAATGGCTTCAGCAAATGTGTCCATCACTTCTTCCTCGAAGTGTCCTCGATCTGAAGAACGCCAAGCCTCTCTCTGAAGTACTCGAACTTCACTCTGGCTAGTGGCTTCGTCAGCACATCTGCAATCTGCTCGTCCGTCGCAACATACAGAAGCTTCACAACTCCTCTCTACACCATATCCCTGATATAGTGATATTTGATCTCTATGTGTTTCGACCTGTCATGAAACACTGGGTTCTCAGACAGCTTCACACAACTCTGGTTATCACAGAAGATACCAGTAGCCTCCAACGGGAGATCAAATAACTCAGATAGTAGCTTCCGTAGCCATACTGCCTCACAACTAGCTGAACAGGCTGCAACATACTCTGCCTCAGCTGTACTCAGTGCTACGCAGGACTGCTTCCTGCTAAACCAAGAGATCACACCTGATCCCATACTGAAACAGCACCCAGATGTGCTCTTCCTATCTGCAACACTGCCAGCCCAATCTGAAACAACATAACCCTGTAGGTTAAACTTTTGATTCGCTTCATACTTGAGCCCATAATCCACTGTACCCTTCAGGTACCTCAGAACATACTTTATAGCAACCAGGTGAACACTCCTCGGATCCGTCAAGAACTAGCTCAATGTGTTCACAGCAAAGCAAATGTCTGGTCTCGTGTTCGTTAGGTACATCAAGGATCCAATCATCTGACGATACATAGAGACATCAACTGGCTCAGATGAAGCATCACATAGAAGCTTCAGATTCGATGCCATAGGTGTGGCCATGGCCTTGTAGTCCATCATCCCGAATCTCTTCAGGATGTCTACCGTGTACTTCCCTTGACCAAGGAAGATCCCACCTATACTCTGCCACACCTCCATACCTAGGAAATAGTGCATTATTCCCAAATCTTTCATATCGAATTCTGCAGCAAGCTTCCTCTTAGTATCTACAATCAGTCTGTCATCTCCTGTTACAAATAAGTCATCCACATACAGGAGTAGAATCACAGGATTCCCTTCCTCAACCTTGTAGTAAAGGTTGGAATCCGCTTTATTCTTGGTAAAGCCCAAACTAGATAGGAAACTGTTCATCCTACCATACTAGGTTCTGGGAGCTTGCTTCAAGCCATACAAGGCTTTCTTCAATCTGCACACATATGACTCCCTGTCAGGTCTTGGGACTGCATCCCAAACATCTTCTTCATGATCTACGGATCATGGCATTCCATTTCTTCATCCCAGATCCTGGGAACTTCAATATCTTCAATAGATATCTTTGTTGCTGGAACAAATGTTGTAGTCCTTTTGTAGGTGAAGATATACGGTCTTTCCTACAAAACAAGTTAAATTGCATAATTAGAAACATCTCATAATTTTCAGAACAAATTCTTTACACATAAAGAAATATGTCATGCAGTCATGCAGTTATCTTAGCCAATGCTTCAATACAACATTTATCCATGTTCCACAAATTTCTAGATGCCTTCCAGTCTCTACCGAAACATTGTTAAGAGTTTGCACTACTCCCAACATGTCAGCAAAGAGGTTTCATTCTAGATAAGTAGCACTGGAATGTTGTACAGTGCCATAAGCCACTTACCCATCACATGCATATTAGTAGTATACTGTTCATTAATGCAATCATTCAAATATGCACAATACATCTCCTAAGTCTAGGAACATAAGCATAATATTATTAAACAAACAAAATAGGCAAGAAATGATAGTTGAAATACTTATCTTTGTTTGTTTGTTTGGGTGGACTCCCTCTGAGTCTTTGCTTCCTGGTAGGAGCTGCTGAAGTAGCTTCTTCTACACCTTTCTGTTGTGGAATGTAGGAAGATGGTCAACTCCCTCCGAAGATCTGCATCCTTGCAGGAGATGCTGGAGTGTGCTCCCTTTTGATCTTTGCTTCCTGGATTACCTGTCCTTATATTCATCTTTGCTGACATCAATATTCTTGAACCCAGAAAAGACCTCTTCTGGTGTCTTGTTGTCCAATATCTTGTGGGGAGTTCTGTTCTGCACATATACAACTGTTCTAACTGCTTCTTCCCATAGATGCAGCATTGCCCTTGCTGCTTCCATGACTGTTCTATTCTTCCTTTCTGCAACTCCATTCTGTTGAGGATTATAAGGAGCAGTCAACTCCCTCTTAATCCCTGAATCATTGCAAAGCTTCTTGAAGTCACTTGATGTGAATTCTCCACCATTGTCAGATCTGAATGTCTTGATTTTATTGTCAGTTTGATTCTCCATCAAGGTTTTGAATTCCTTGAATTTATCAAGCACCTCATCTTTTCCCTTCAATAAGTATACCCAAGTCTTCCTGGAGAAGTCATCAATAAATGATACATAGTAAACATACCCACTCAGGGAACTGGATGACATAGTGCCACATACATCTGAGTGGATGATTTCCAGGATATCTTTCTTCCACTACTTGGGAAAGCCTTCTTAATGTTCTTACCTTTTGCACATCCTTTGCAAACACCTTCATGTTTGGTCTTGATTTCAGGAAGACCCTCTACTGCCTTGCTTGCAATTGGAAGTGCTCTATAGTGCATATGAGCAAGTCTTCTATGCCAAAGTTCACTTGGCTCCATGGATTCATGTACCATGGCATGTTCAGGTTGTCCCTTCAATTTATACAAGCCTCCCTCTTGCTCTCCAATCACTACTGCATCATCTATGGTCTTTCCTTTTGGCCACATTAGGACTTGGAAATCCACAAATGCAACCCTCATACCTTTTGCATCCAATGCAGAGATGGAGAGTAAGTTCTTCTTGAGCCCAGGTACATAAAGTACTTCTTTCATCTTCAATGATTTTCCAGAATCTAGGTTGTAGGAGGCTTCACCACTTCCTTTGATTGGGTATTGATAATCATCCCCAAGTTTCACCTTATGGGGTGATTCATGTTCAGATAGATTCACAAAGGGTTCTTTAAACCCAGTCATGTGTTTGGAAGCCCCACTATCAATCAACCAATCATTACATCCATGGGAGATGGTACCTGTAAGAGCAGAAATTAGAACATATTCTTCTTCACTTGATGAGTCATCATCACTACTACTTTCTGCCCTAGCCTTCTTCTTTGGAGGTTCATCATCTTCGGCAGCATGAGCATGAAACCTTCTTTTGCTGCTCTTCTTCTTCTTACTGGAGTTGTTGTTATTATCCCTTTTGTTCTTGGGACAATCTGAAGCAAAGTGACCCTTCTCATTGCATGTGAAGCATCTTAGGTCCTTCTTACTCTTTTGATGGAATCTTTTGTGGTGAGAGTGATCCTTCTTGGTTTTGCTTCTTTTGGTGTGAGCTGCAAGAGCTTGATCTTCTCCTCCCATCTTTTCCTCACGAGCTATGAGTCTAGCTTCTTCTTGAGAGCATTCTTCCCTCAATCTGTTGAAGGAGATCAATTTCTTCCTTGCACAAATTCCTTGAATAAAGGAATCCCATGACCTGGGTAGGCCATTTAGAGTGGTCATCACCACTTCACCATTCTCCACCATTTCATCTACTGCTTCTAATTGTTCCTTGATCTGGGAGACCCTTGAAAAGTAAGATTGAATGGTTTCTCCATTCTGAAACTTCATTGCTTTCAATTGGTTCCGCAGGGTCATCTTCCGATTTATGTTCTTTCCTTCAAATAGCTTGGTCAAAGATTCAAACATCTCTTTGGGTGTCTTAAGAGAAGACACATGAGGTATGAGATGGTCTTTAATAGAATCAGCAATGATTCTCTTTGCCTTGACCAAGTTCTTCTTGTGCAATGCCTTGGCTTCTTCATCCTCTAGGATAGGGATGTCTTCTTTCACATATGAGTCCAACTCATTCTCTTCCAGGATTAACCCAATCCTATACTTCCAGGATCGGAAGTTATCAGCCCCTTCAAGCTTATCCTCAATCTTAGTGTGGAGAGACATCTTTTAAGAGTACTTCAAATGGAAATAGAAAAGATTTAGGACTTACCACTTGAAGTGCTGAAAACTGGATCTGGTCCCGGATTAGGGTTTGTCAGAAAAACCCTAAAAATTCAAAATGTGAATTTCAAAATTCCAAAAGGATAGAAAGATGCACCTTGGAGATCTGATCACCCTAGTATATTCAGAATTTGAGATCAGCAAAGTCTTGCCCTTCAAAATTGCCTTTTTGTCCTCCCGGGTTCACTAGGGGGAGCCCTGAATTAGGGTTTGAGTTTCCCGGAGATCTACCCAGCCAAAAGTCTCGATCCAAATCTCTAACCTTCGAGTTTTGCAAGGCGCTTCCAGCTGTGCCTTCAGTTTCCAGAAATTCCTATTTTTGTGGAAACCCTAATTTTTAGGGCCAAATCTGAAAATGCTCGAAACTGAATTCTGATTGGATAGATAGATGCGCCTTGATGAGTAGACCCAATCTACTATGCTGAATTTCAAAAATCTATGGAGAGAAACCCAATAAACAAGGAATACAAGCTTTCGTCACTACAAAATGTCTTCTTCTCAGTTAAGCTCTGATCCCATGTTAAATTTTTAGTATTAAATCACAATACTATAGGATCTTTGCTGAGAGAATAACATCTACAGTATATCAATGCATGACAATCATAATATGACAAGCATCACAAGCATCACAAGAATCAAAAGCATAGAGACAAGAGACACAGAGTTTCCGTGGGGAAAACCCTAAGGTGAAAAACCCCACAACTTCCTCAGAGATAGAGAGAGCAATGGCTCAACCAAAATACAACCAAGTAACACTGAGATAGTCTCCTAGCATATGATCCTCCTCCTCCTCACTAGTGCGCCACTTTTCAGAGAGAGAGTGAGTTACTTTTCCGAGTGAGTAAAATAGAGATCTCCTATCTCTATTTATACTCACCTTTTTGACTAGTGACCTACTGGGGCCGACTTGTCTACTTGGATACATCCACATTATATTATATATTAGATAGGGCCGACCCCATAAGGTGTTCTAATAACCCATCGGCAAGTGCACACACTTGCGACACTTTTCAATCCACATGACGACACTTCCTTATAGAGGAATAACACATCTCTTATAAGGGTACAATAAATATATATATAATACACAGATGAAATACATTCCGAAGTTACATATACATCAACATCTACCATAACTTCTTCCTTTCCCCTGACCCATAGAGAGGTCATGAAACACCACAGGGCTATCTAATTCCTTCCCCATGTACAGGTGAATCCATACAGTCCACCAAAATTGTATGCAATACTTAACAAAACACATATAATGAAACTAAAACTAGTCAATGCATCTACAACCTACAAGGTTAGTAGTACATTAGACTCATGCACATGATGAAGCATCCAAAAAAGAACTCAGCCTCATACTCAGGCTCATACATAGTTCCCTATTGATCAATTTCATGTAATCATTCATTCCATAACTTAAGCATAACAAGCAAAACATAACATATGGAAAACTAGCATCATTTACACCACATGAAGCACTTATCTTTGAACTGAAGATCTCCAAGAAATTGGCTAAGTGAGAGCAACGTTCCACCCAAACTTAGGTCTTTGTCCAGCCTATACTCTTTGTAACATCCCCAACCCCTCCATTGCCTTCAGAGGTGATGGGAGACCACCTGATCCATTTTTTTTCGCCATAAACTCTCCATTTTACACATAGCCACAATGACCATCAATCTGCAATTTGCATTCTGAAATTTGCAATCTGCATTGCAGGATTTGGGAATGTGAAACTGCAAATTCTCAGCTCCGTCGAAATCATCTTTCTGACTTTCGCAATCCGCATTGCGGGATTCAAAAATTTGGAACCGCCACGCCACCATACCGGAATATTTCCCCTTTCGCAATCCGCAATCTGCATTGCGGAACTCGGGAAGGCAGAAGTCCAAATCCACGACCAGCAAAACACCCTTCCGCAATCTGCAATCTGCATTGCTGGATTCAAAACTGTGGAAGTATGAATTCACGACCAGAAAAATAGGCTTCCGCAATCTGCAATCCACATTGCGGGATTCGGAACTACGGAAGTCCGAATTCACAACCAGAAAAATACCCTTCCGCAATCCACAATCAACATTGCATGATTCAGAATTGCAGAAGTATGAATTCATCGTCCAGAGAATTTTCCCTTCGGATTTCTGCAATCCGTAATACGCACTGCAGAATATGGAAGTGTTGAAGCCCAAAATCACCTTCTGGAAAATTTATCCTTTTGTAATATGCAATCCGCATTGCGGAATGCATGAATGTGGAATCCCAAAGTTATAGTACCGAAAAAATTTGCTTTTTGACTTCCGCAATATACAATCCGCGTTGCGGGTGCAGAAAGGTGGAATTCCAACCACACAAATCCAAAATGTGTTCCCGACATCCGCAATCCGCATTGCGGATGCGGAAATGTGGAACCACCTCCTATGCAATCTGCATTGAAGACTTTGTTCATGCCCTCATTCCACTCCAAAGATACCCTTAAACCCCATATTCACCTCTTTCATCACTCTATAGAAGCTCTATTCCATTCTTCCATGCCTCTTCCCCTTCATCTGATCCTCAGGGTGCCCTTCTTTTCCAAGTCCTGGTTGGAGTGTCCAGCACATTTACTAGACTTAGTCCCAATTCATCAATGAACAATCTAAGGACATTCACCAATGAAAATACAAATGTGCAACAATATAATAGGTCATTCACATAGGAAGATTCATACATCTAGTAATACAGAGGAATGAAACCTTATACATACACATAAAATTTCATGACATCAGTCCATTTCTTTTAGGCAGATTGATGATATAACATGTAAGGACTTAGAACTATTTCTTAAGCCTAAATCCATATGAGTTCTATCATCATATAAAGATTCAAAGGTGTAGAGATAAGGAAATGACATGCACAACAGAATTAACAAAATTCCTAGGCATACAGACTTATTCATCAATGGACCATTCACCTAAGAAAATGGATGCATGCATATACCTAACAACCATAGATGAAAGCAGCATCATCAACACACAATGTGTCTTGCATTCACCAATCAGTAACATGCATAACATAATTGAAGCATAATACATGGGTACTTAGCCCTATCATTCTTTTGGATCAAATCCTACATTCAAACATAAATAAACACATATGCATAGATATAGAACAGGAATCATTCAAGGAATAAGGAACACTTATCTTTTTCATGGAACCACCAAACAACTGGCTATGGACTACAATGTTCCAACCCAACCATAGGTCTCTGCCCATCCTGTATTATTTCAACTCTCAGAGACCACCCCCGAGCGAGGGCTATGTATCCACTAAGGAGGGATAAATGGGTTCTCTCATAGTCAGGGCTCCACCCTCATGTTAAGCCAACATATAGTTGGGTTATCAAGCATATCCACCTTCCATTTAACCTTCTACTCTGTTACTCCAGCTGAAACCTTCTCAGAGTTGCAGCTGAAGCTTTGTCTTGCAACTTAATCTCCTAATATCAGATCCAGATGCGCTCACAAGTTATCTAAGCTATACATGCTCTATAACCTATCCCTATGTTCGGATCCATGGCTTTCTCCCTTGGCTTGCTTCCTATGCAAGGTATCTATGGCTTTTGGCTCTGTAATTTTTTGACTCACACAGAAACCCTGATTTTTCCTTCTCTGCTCATGGCTTGCTCTACAATGTACTCTGCTATGTCCTTCTTCATCCCATGCAAAAAGTATTGCTTTCTTGTTGTTGTTATGGTATTCTAATATCTTGGGTGTCCAAAATATGGCATTTGATGTATCTCATCCATCACTAGCTTAGTCAATTTTGCACAATTTGGAATGTACAGTCTGGTACCCTGATAAATGAGAACATCACCTTCACCAATCTAATATCCTACATATGTCTCATACACATTTCCCTGTTGCAATTTCTCTTTGATATGAAGGTAAGCTTCATCACTGGTTTGATCTTCAAGGACTCTTGCCTTCAAATATGATTTACACATACTTACTGCTGCAACATGAAATCTCCTGCTAAGTGCATCTACAACCTTATTCACCTTACCTTTGACATGTTTAATTTCCAAGTCAAATTCACAAAGAAACTCCATCCACCTAGTTTTCCTAGAATTCAGATTTGGTTGGTCAAACAAATATTTTAAGCTCACGTGGTCTGTCCTAAGTTCAAATATTCTTACCAAGATATAATGTCTCCATCTCTTGAGAGCATGAACTATGGCCTCTAGCTCTAAATCATGTGTGGCATAGTTATTTTCATGCTCTTTTAACTTTCTTGACTGTTAGAAAATTACAAATCCTTCTTGCATGAGCACTCCACCTAGCCCTTCAATGAAAGCATCTATGCACACTACAAAATATTTATTCAGATCTGCAATCTTCAAAACAAGAGCGCTGGTAAGCAACCTCTTTAACTGTTGAAAGATTTTATCACATTTTAAAGACCATACAAATTTGATATTCTTCCTCTGCAAGGAAGTGATTGGATGAGCTATCTTGGAGAATCCTTCAATGAACCTTTTGTAGTAACTTGAAAGACCCATAAAATATCTATCATCTGCAACATTCTTTGGAGTAGGCCAATCCATTATGGCTTCAATATTCTCTAGATCCACTACAAAACCTTCTTCTGAAATGACATGCCCCAAATACTGCACCTTCTTTTAATAGAATTCACACTTGCTCGAATTTGCGTACAGCTGGTGTTCTCTAAGGACTTGCAACACCATTCTTAGATGTTCATTGTGCTCTTATTCATTTCTTGAATTAACAAGAATTTCATCCAAGAACACAATTACAAACATATCCAAATATTTGTTTAAGACACTATTCATGAGGCACATGAATGTAGGAGGTGCATTGGTAAGACCAAATGGCACCACAATGAACTCATAATGGCCATATCTAGTTCTAAAAGTTGTCTTGTGAATATATTCTTCCTTTATCCTCACTTGATGGTAGCCAGACCTCAAGTCAATCTTGGAAAACACCTTAGCTTCCTTCATCTGATCAAACAAGTCATCAATTCTTGGCAATGTGTACTTGTTCTTTATTGTCACTTTATTTAGCTGCCTAATATACTCCTTGTCCATTAATTCTTGCAACTGCATCTTAAACTCTATCAATTCTGGTGTGTTCATTCTATAAGGAGCTTTGGAAATTGATGCTGCCCCTGGAACAAGATTAATGGAGAAATTAATATATCTTTGGTGGCAGGCTTGGAACTTCATTAGGGAACACATCTTGGAATTCTTGTAACAACTGAAAGTATTCTATTCTTGGTCCCTTTTCCTATGATGAATCTGATATGTGAACTACATATAATTGGAAACATTTCTTATAAAACTTTTGCAACTGCAGGGCTGAAATCTGCCTTACAAAAACTTGCTTTGGAATTCCTCTTACTAACCTTGGTCTTCCCTCTTCATCATTGCATTCAAGTACCTTCTAGTAGCAGTCAATCTTGGCTTTATGTCTTTCCAACCAGTCCATACCTATCATGGCATCATAAGATCCTAATGGTAGGACATTCAAGTTTACCTTTATGAGGAGTCCATTCAACTCTATGGGGCACTCCATCACTACTTCACTCACCTTTCTCTTGGTTCCTGTGGCTAATTGAACTAGCCAAGACTTACTATGATTTACTTTACTAAGAGAACAACCTTCAACCACATTAGGGGACACATAACTATGAGTATATCCTGGATCAATCAAAACAGAAATAGATTGCTTAGCAATCTTACCTTCAACTTCCACCACTACTGATTGATGGTCTCCTTGGTGATCATCCAATGCTACATAAATTCAAGGTGTTTCCCTTGCCATGTATTCCACTGTAGTTTCTCCTTCTAGGTTGTGTAAGCTTCGAGGATTCTCCCTTCAAGTTGGAAAATATCTAAGCATGTGGTTTCCTCCACATCCCCAACACTTAAGTGGTCCTTTTGATGCTTTTTCTGCTGCTATTGCTGGCTTGAATCCACTCCTTGCTTGTTGCCCCTATGGAAAGTTTTTGGGTTGAGTTCTGAGTGGTGGCTTGAATCCACTTTTCCTTTGTTCAAAATCCCCCCTTGGATTTCCTTTCCATGCTGGATGAAACTCTGATTTTCCTTTACTATGCTCATAACAATGCATTTCCATCCTAATGGCTTCATCCAGGCTTGGTGGATTGACAAACTCAATCCTATCCCTGAAATATTTAGGTAGGATTCCAAGGAAACATTGGATATTCACTCTTTCATCCTTGATCTTGTGGACATTATCTTCCATGGAATTTTGTCCCATCCTGAGAACGAATTCTTTCCTCTTGTTGTCATAATAACTAGTTGATAGGTATTTCTCCTTGAATTACCTTTTAAACTGTTCCCAGTTGATCCTCTTTTCACTGATTCTCTTCACTTGCATGAGGTTCTCCCACCAAATTGAATCTCTGCCATTCAGATTGTAAATGACAACTCTAGCCTTTTCATTTTCTGAATAATCGTGCATTCTAAAATACTTTTTCATTCCAAGAGGTCATGCCTCTACCTCTGGACTAGTCTTACTTTCTCCCTCAAATGTGGGAGGCCTTGCCTTCCTAAATTTTCCCTGTGGGACCCCTCTGAACTTCTTTCTTCCTTCAAACCTACTGGAAGTATGCCTTGGAATCCTTTGAGAACCTCTGGAATCACTGCATGATCCACTAGAAAGAGATATTGAGGAGGGTATTATGTGCTTTCTACTCACAGAACTCTTTCTAGGGATTGGAGTCCTCTTCCTAGAACGACCTCTAGAGTGACTACCTGCATCCCTTCCTTCTCTGCCCACATTGCTTGGGATGGACCCAAGATTTATCCTTTGATGCATATCAGTGGGGCTTTTCAAAATGGCAACATTGAGCTCATGTTGTTCTTCCTGAGCCTTCATCAACCTCTCATTAAAACTCACCATTGTTTCAACCAATTTCTGGGGAGTTACTTGCTCCCTTATTCCATTAGATTTAGTTTCAGCATGCTCTTCCTGCATATTTTACCCCAGCGCATATTCCTCAGGCTCGTAAGGATCTTGGGCATCGTTTATGGTCACCATTTTCCTTCTTTCCCTGTACGTTTCCCTTGTTGTACGATTCAACTACTAACTACTGCAATCACTGCACATTATAGAGACATTTATCATACATCATGAGAATGCATATAAACATAAAACATCCATACAAATTTGGAAATTATTCATTAGACAACAACAATAATAATTTTGTCAAAACAACGCCATGGGAACTTCTCTGCCTGTAAATTCATTCATGGTTCAGTCCAAGCAGTCGTAGTGCTTAAACTTGAGCTCTGATACCACTCTATCAGGTCCCCAAACCCCTCAGTGCCCTTCAAAGGTGATGGGAGACCACCTGATACATTTTTTTTATTCAAATCCCTTTGTTCTTACATGCAGCCGCAATGGCTTTCAATCCGCAATCTGCAATCTATCTTGCCGCAATGCGGGATTTGGAAAAGCGGAACCACAATTCATAACTTCAACAAAATCACCCTTTCGACTTCCGCAATCCGCATTATGGATGCGAAAAGGCGGAATCCCAAAATTCCATACTGGAAAATTTCCCTTTCTGACTTCCGCAAGCTGCAATCTGCATTGTGGGATTCGGAAATGTGAAATCCCAAATCGCCATACCGTAAAATTTCCCTTTCCGACTTCCGCAATCTGCAATCCGCATTACGGGATTTGGAAATGCGGAATCCCAAATCGCCATACTAGGAAATTTCCCTTTCCGACTTCTGCAATCTGCAATCCGCATTGAGGGATTTGGAAATGCGGAAGCCCAAATTGTCATGTCCCAAATTTGTAATTTGATCACAATAGACTAATCACATTGGCCATATTTATTAGAGTTTGTAAAATTGATGTTAAGGGTCAAATAATTGCCAAGGAGGAAAATTACTAGTTTCCTAGGTTTGGGGTGGAAGCTTTGGGATTTGGAATAAAGGGGATAATAAATGGTGTTTGAACAATAGAATGGCATAAATATTTAATAAAGGAGCTAAATAAATTTATACAAGTGAAAATCAAAGTGGCATTTGATCATGAAGACACTTGGAGGAAGTGGGACCCACATATGGCTAGATTTCCCCACTACACTTGGCATCATTCTCTCACCAATTCGAATTCAAGGTGAATGGTAACATACTTGGGGGAGTCCAAAAGGTATTATTCATGGCATGAATCATCCAAGGTCGAAATTTAGAGGAAGAGTAACTCCCATGGAAGAGAAAGAGGCAATTTGGAGCTAGTGAGACACTTGGGCTAGATTCCCTAGCTCTATGACAACAATGATGAAGATGTTATGACACCTATGACACAAATCAGACCTGAAGGATGACATATGACATATATGACATGTCGGGATAAAAATAGACTCCAAGAGGGCGCTCAAGGGTGTTAGGGCAGCTAAGATGCTTCCACATGTGATTTTGGTGGAAGTGGGAGACTAAGAATTGTTGTACAAGTGGCGTTCTTTGGAATCTCTTCCCAACTTGAGTTGGCATGAGTCTCTTGGAAGGAATTCGACCCATGGAGGACATTAGAAGTTTATAAATGTCAATAAAAAAGAATGAAACCAGCTTTTGATCATTTGTATAATTTTCAATTGCATTTGTGTAGAGGGAGAGCTAATGGATGACTAGTTTCTTGCCTTAGCCAATTTCGAGGGTGAAAGATTCCCATCCAAGTTGGTAATTGGAAAGGACATTCAGAACTTTTGTTTGGAGCTTTAATAGAGTCTTTATTTTCAGGTTTAAGCTACAGGGCAGCTCATGGTTTGTTCTATTGCAACACATTCTCTCGACCATTTCCAGTTTTGATGGCATATTCTTGATGCTTGAGGGAGGGCATTTTTGGTGAGCTATTGTACTCTTTGGGGGATATTCTCATCCCCCATTTATTTTTTAATATGAATTAAATACTATTTTCTTCATCTCCAAAAATTTTCAAGTCGAAATTCCAAGTATAAATGTATAAATCTCATTTTTAATGGAAGAACAGTGCCATTTCCCCACTATCTTGTTGTGAATCAATGTAATGCTGATGATTTCGAATGAATGGATGATTATCTAATGAATTTGTGATTAATGGAATTCCATGGATGTATTTTACAAGTTTCATGTACTGTACTTGAGCATTTGAAGTATTTTTACTCAATTTAAGTGCATTGGGAGAAGAAATAGTGCCATTTCCCCAAGGGTCGAATTGGTGATTTTTGCAGTTGAATGGGAGAGGGTTGGAACAGATATAATAATCAATTAATGATGCAAATGAGACCTTAATAACATCCTTAATACATTCCCTACCTCTGTTCATAAATTTGAGTGGGTTTGGAGGCATTTGGGAAGCCATTTTCAGTACTTACCCTAGGGGGATTTGAACCCCAAATTACTAGTAAAATTGCATACTTGGTATAGAATCTTAAGAGAGTTTTCAGAGGTCTTTTGGTGGCCATATGTCATCCATGAACATATTATTCAAGTCCTAATATCATTCATATACCTTCCTTGAATATTTTAAGGCATTTGGAGTCAATTTGAGACCTAGAGACCAATACTAGTCAAAGGGAAATCACTAGTAAAGTTACCTACATTGACCAGAATTGAAAGACGATTTGAAAAAGTATTTTAAAGGTCCAAAGGCATCCCTGAAACACATATTTATGTTCTAACATCATCCATATACCTTCTCAGAATATTTGGGAGCAATTGGAGCAATTTGGGGACTTAGAGCTCAAAACTAGTCAAAGGTCTAAATAGGGAAAAAAGTGAAAATTTGCCATTTTAATAAAATTCCTAACAAGGGGCATTACACAAATTCACGACTTTGGAAAAATTACTTATCTGACTTCTGCAATCTGCAATCTTCATGCAGAACTTGGAAATGTTGAATCCCAAATCGTAGTCTGGGGAAAAATTGTCTCCCGACTTCCGCAATCCGCAATCCGCATTGCGGGGTGCAGAAAGGCAGAAGTCCAATGTGCTAACCCCGTGGAAATATCCTTTCCGACTTCCACAATCCGCAATCCACATTGAAGATGCGGAAAGGTGTAATTCCAACCACGCGAATCCAAGGTGGTTTCCCGAACTCCGCAATCTGCAATCCGCCTTGCGGATGCGGAAATGCAGAACCACATACCCCTGCACCTGCAAACTTCCCAGGATGATAATTTCCTTATTCTTAAGTGAAATTGGACAAGTATGGTACCATTGGAAATATCTTGGAGAGATCTATACACTGGTGTGATTCCCTACCACATCTGAAGCTTTTGACTTGGCCAATTTTCCAACTGAATTTTTTCCTAAACTCCTTCAATGTGCCTTTACCCTTCTGCAAGGAAATCTGCCTGCCTTCTGCCATGACTTATATTTCCTTTCCCATGACCCACAGAGAGGTCATGAAACACCACAGGGCTATCTAATTCCTTCCCCATGTCTAGGTGAAGCCATACAGTCCACCAAAAGTGTATGCAATACTTAAAAAACACATATAATGAAACTAAAACTAGTCAATGCATCTACAACCTGCAAGGTTGGTAGTACATTAAACTCATGCACATGATGAAGCATCCAAACAATAACTCATCCTCATACTCAGGCTTATACGTAGTTCCCTATTGATCAATTTCATGTAATCATTCATTCCATAACTTGAACATAAAAAGCATAACATAACATATGGAAAACTAGCATCATTTACACCACAAAAAGCACTTATCTTTGAACCGAAGTTGTCCAAGCAACTGGATAAGTGAGAGCAACGTTCCACCCAACCTTAGGTCTTTGTCCATCCTATACTCTTTCAGCTGAGAGACCACCCCCAATTCGAGATGTGTATCCACTAAGGAGGGATAAATAGGCTCTCTCACAGTCAAGGTTCCACCCCAATGCTAAGCCAACCTACAGTTGGGTTTATCAAGCATGCAAGGGAACAAGGAGGATGATGATAATCCAATGAGCTCATCCACAGAGCTGCAGGAATCTCAACTATTCAGCAGGCATGGAAACCACAATACCTACCCCACCCAACACAAGGAAGGACCCCTTCTCTGCTGCACAGTCCCTCAGGGCCCCTTCCCTCCCGTGCTATTCAGGATGGGCATAGAACGGTCCAGTTGCTTCTTCTATGATACTTTAGCATTCAATGAGTTTATTAAGCAGATCCAACCCTATGTTTCACCTCTACTCTGTTATTCAAGCTGGGATCTTCTCGAGGTTGCGTCCTAAGCTTTGTCCTGCAACTCGGTCCTCTACAACCAGATCCAGATGTTCTCACAGCTTCACTAAGCTTCTCACGCTCTGTAATTCAACCCCCCAGGGTTTGAGTTCATGGATTCCTCGACAGATAAGGCATCCATGCAGGGTTTTGTGCATGCTCGGCTCTGCAAACTCGTGCTTACACAGAATCGTGATTTTCTCCTTTCTCCTCTTCTACTCGGTTCTGCAATGCGTAATCACTGAGGTTCTTTGTCAACAATGGGATAGGGATCAAGATGATTGAATTCCCAGGTGGTAGAGTGTCCTAAGGAACAAGCAAAACAGGTCCATACCTTGCCATATGGATTGCAGGGCTGCTCCATTCTCCATCAACTTCATGAGCAGGTTTTCTCAACCACCCTCTTACAACATAATTAAATGTCAGCATGGGAGTCAAATGGGTTCACAATTCGACATGTGACAACATGGGCTCCAATCCCACAATCCCCTGACCTCTCCCTAGTGGATACACATGGCCCCTTCTCATTGGTTGCCTCATAAGCCAGTTTTCTTGGTATTTTTATTGCAATATTAATAATTACATCATTTATAATATCTCATGGCTTAACATCACATGGATTATCAGAATTGTCAAATAATTTGCTATGCAAATAAACCTAAGCATCCACTAGTGGGGCCTTGGCCTTGATCTCCACACTAGGGAAAACACACATTGCATATACACAATATTTACATTGAAGCCAATAAACCCTAAGGGGTCAAAATAGGGGTATTAAAAATTGTTAAATATAAAGCATCGTGATTCATTCTCCAAGTCAATATTATGTGTCAAGATTGAGCCTCGTGTGTTGAGGTAGTGCCTTATATGAGCCTGAGTTGGACTTAGGAAACTTGGAGAATAATCTTGACTTGGACTCAAGAATGAATAAGCCTCATGTGTTGAGTTAAGTGCTTTGTATTTCAAATTTATGTTCTTGTATAGTATTGCTTGTCAAGGATAAGGTCTTGTGTGTTAAGACAAATCCTCATGTGTTCAGGTGGTGCCTCATGTGTTGAGGTAACACTTTGCATGTTGAACATGAATGGTGTGTGATGTACTACTAACCATGTTTGAGCTATTAAGTCTCCTATAGATACTAGCCACCTCTACAGTGAATTACCATATGACCACTTGGAATGATAGTAGAACAAGATTATCACATCATTGGAAAAATCCCCTTAGTATATTTGATATGATAAATAATTAATTTGGAACATATGGACCATGCAGATAAGACAAGCGATAGAGATAAGATGTGATAAGATAAGAGAGAACTTGATTTGCTAACTTCAGTGATGTTAACATGAAAGACTTCAGTTAATTAAAGGATAACTCAAATTGATCACTTTAGTGATTTTATCAAGAAGGCCTTTAGTTAAAATATTTTTAATAGAGAAGATTTAGTTAACTAAATGTTTTGCATAGCGACACTTGTGTTAAACTAAAAGATGACACTTTTGTTAAACTAAAAGACAACACTTGAGTTAAACTAAAAGACAACACTTGAGTTACGACACTTGCATGATGATACTTAAGTTATCCACCTAACTAACTGGGATAGCATCCAGTTAAAGGGCGAGTTCATCCTGAAGTCCACACACAGATTTGAATCCATTGCATGAGAAGTGTGCCACACTTTTCCATGCAGGATTGATGTATCCAATGTTGGAGCGAATTATCTCAAATGCAATTTGTGCATGTGACCAAAATTAGCGAGTTGGTTGAGTGGATAATATTATTATGAGTTTCTCTTCTTTGTCTATATCTCTTGCTCTGTAATTGTACCAGGGATGCTTGATGTAATATGTTTGTTGTGAAGCAAATGTTCTCTGCTATCTATCAATATACTAAGGAGTATTTTTCTGGGGTTTTATCCCTCATGTCATAGAGGGTTTCCCCAGGGTAAATTTGTGTGTTGAATGTGAATGCTTATGCTTATGATTGTTCATTGATTTCAATCTCTTTTTGTAATTTTGAATTAAAGATAAAAAAAAAATTAGCAAAAATAAACCTATCCTAGCTAAGAGTTGTAACTAAAATACTGTTAATTAATGAATGCATACATCTAAAGTTGTAAATAACTAAGAAAATAAGTTTCATTAGAAAAAGAAATAAATGTATACATAAACATCAAACAAAAATTAAACAAGATTAGTGCCATTTAATCTAGTTGAAATCAATAATTATTTGGTGAAGAAAGTAATTTTAAGAGTTGTAGAGATTAGAAAATGCAATGAAAAGGTATTGAATAATCATACATCATTCAATCAATTTCATGTAACAATATAGTATAAATAGAAAAATAAGTTAAGACCATTCATACACTGAAACGGTCAAATAATTTCCCAAAATTCGCAAGCTTGTCTCAAGAGCTTCTTCACATTAATTCTCAATTTTTTTCTATAATATCTTCTAAACCTCTCAAATATTCAAAAGTCCTTTTTTAATCCTCCTTTCATTAATTTATACAATTCCTTTTGTTTATTGGGTTACCTTGACCCTTCAGATACCTTGACTGTTCACATTCCAACTAAATGTTATTTTACTAAATGAGGAATATCCACAAAATAACGCTTTCTTGATTGCAATATTCGACTATGTACTTTACTTGGACGTAATGTTAAGTTCAAAAAGGAATCTAAAATGTTACTTTACAAAATTCATGTCATGAACATAATATAAAAGTCATTGTGTGGGGGTTGGGCCCCTTCTTGTCATGTTCACTCTCCAAGTCTCATATTGCTCTAACATGGCCTCAAACCTGGGGTGCTTGAGAGTTTCCAATGTGACCACATGGTTGACCACTTCATCAACAATGATCCCCAATCCATTTTTAAGAGACACAATGGATTTTTTAAACAAATTGATATATCTTGTTGGAGATGATATGTATTGCATAAGTGCCTCTTTGGTCACCACTTTAAGTGCTGCCACTGCACTCTCCTTGTAATTAATGGTCTCTCTAATTTCACCTTTTATGATCTCTGTGGATTGAGGTCGGTCCATACTACGGAGAGCAGGAAAATGACATCTCTACACAATGCTAGTTACATCTTGATATAACTTCTGACATTTGCCAATAGTATTAGATACACTTTTTTGCAAGGATGTCCTTGTTTGTTTTCTTTGTGTAATAGAAGCATGGTTATGGTGGAGCTCTCTTGGTGTCATCCTTGGTGGACCTATTGGTGATTGGGCTAATCTTATACATATTCAAACCCATATGTATACCGTCAAGGATGCATTCATGTTCTTTGATTTGTTCAAACAATTCACTCAACTAGGCATGTTGTCCCTATCATTCATGTAGGATATTGTACATTTGATCATGGGATCCAGTGAACTCTTCATGCATTGTGAATGCACAAGAGCTGAATTCTAACAAACTTACGTTTGCATGTCTACTTAGCTCAGACATCTTGTTATTTAGGTCTCTTAATCTTTACTTATAGGCCTTCAATTTTCCTTCAATCTCCTCAATATTCGCTTGATTCCCCATAGAGAGGACCACATTTGTTGAATATTTTGAAACAAGATCCTGATCAGTGTCAGTGAATACATGAGTATTTGTAGTTATGACCAATGGAGGTCTCATGGTAAGCTTAAGCTTTTTTTGAGACTATTTGACCACTTCTTCCTCCTTTTTCCATAGATAAATGAATATAGGGAAGTGACAACTTCTTCTTTTGATGGAGTGAAATGTCTCAATCCAAGTTCTATTAGGGGTAAGTGTGCACCAATTATAGAAGCATTTGTGGGAGTAGTGGCATAAGGACCTGCTCTTGGAATTATAGGTGTGATTAGCCCAAGTTGGATTTATTTTTCTTCTTCTACTTTCTTCTTTCCTTCTTATTCCTCCTATTTTCTTTGATCCTCATATTCCTTCAATCTTTCCTATTCAACAACCCTAAGCTTTGTTTTCCTTTTCTTCTTCTCTTCTTCAGTGTCTTTCTGAGAGTTCATCCTATTATTGTTCATTAGTGCTTTCTTGAGTGTCTCCTTGCACAAAGGATTTCTATTTTTTACCTCCTCGTTAATTTGAAATATCTTCAAGGGACTTGGATTGTGTAAATACTTATTCATCGGACCAAAAATCTTCAGTATATGCCCAATTAAACTTGCAGGCTCGACAATGTTGTTCAACTATTCTTTGAGAATCATTCATTCGAAACAATTATGTGCCAAATTTAAATGCATTTATGCCTTGAGCTTGTTCTTTGGTCTCTATGATATCTTTCAAGCAGTATCCTCCAATGGTTAGTGGTAATGGAGGCTAGACAACCTTCTTTCCATTTGTTAGTGCTTCCCTAATGCCATTTATGAAAACCTAGTAATCTATCTCATATAAGACAAATTTGTCAATGACAAAATGAGGTAAGAGATGGGAAGGTTTGTTTCCACCATAAATTCACAAGTAGGTCCCCTTTGAGTGGCATACCAGTATCCTAGTGTGGGTAGGGATTCCATGGCCTTTTCTGACATACATTTTGTTGGTTCCCCATGGATGATCGTATATAGTGACATCATAAACTCTTGGTATATTTTCACACAGTAGCTAGAGTACTTATTCTCCCACAAAAATTTGCAATAAAAATGAATTGGGGGATCCTTTGGAATCCACTTCCATCCCATTCCTGGGAAAGTATTGTTAGCACACACTACATCTAATAGATATGAGGACATGTAAAATCCAGTGTCATGTCCTGAGGTTGTGTCCCTTGCATTTACAACATCATGTTTGGTGTTTGAAGAGAGGATTTCACCCCAATTGAAGGAAATTCCCAATGTAGTTACTTGCTACAAGATGGTCACCTGGGACTCCCTAAATTGAGTTTCATATCTTTTGTCATAGAGACTAGATAATATCATGGCTACCATTTTGTGTATAGGACTTAAGGACTAGATGGATATGATCCTATATCTCTGGGTCTAAACCTCTTGGTTCTCAACCACCATTTCCTTAGGTAGGCATGACAATCTAAGTCCATTGAGTTGATCCATTCCTTATCCAAACATACAATAGGTGTAGGAAAACTATAACAAGTTTCAAGAGTGAAGCATTGGAAAGAGCCAATGGCATTCTCTTTGGGATCTTTGATCAATCTATTTTCCAAATCAACTATGGGAAATAGCTAGGACATGGCGTATGAGCAAGGAAAAAGGGTTGGCCTAGCAGATACTTTGTGTAATGACGACTTCATTACATTATGATATACCCCTATGTCCTAAAAATCCTCAAGTGGGATAGTTGGTAAGTGCTCATGCTTAAACATTTGATAGATTTCTCCCTAGTGAAGGGAGTGGTGCACATTTGTATTACTATTAGTATCCCCATAGTTGGTTCAAACCAGTAATTCCTCTTATTCCTTGGATGAAGACAATGCATGGACCATCTTGTATTTAGACTTAATTCTCTTGTAGGATACCTATTCTTACTATGGATCATCATCATCATATTTGAGAGTAACTTATATCATTAGTGCATTAGCAGATAACAACAAAATTAAGAAATTCGATGGAGTGGGCAAGCAACTTTGATGATAATTTGGCCAAATGGGTTGATGTTGTGATTTGAAAAGGATTTTCAAAGGGAAAAGTGATAGGGAGCCCAATGTGGGTTGTCCTGAATGAAGAAATGGGACAAGAAAGAGGGGAAGAAAGGAAATTGACTTGGATGAGCGAATGGGGGCTTTGAAGGCTTGGTTGCATGTGAGGGTGAATTCAAGGGATTTTGGAATGGGGTCAATCATGGAATTTTAGTCACGGTTCTATGCAATGATGCTATCCTAGGGTTTGGTTTCAATGAAGAAACATGATAGGGGTTTCTATTATTAGAGGAGGGGTCCAATAGCTAGCTTCAAAACCAATGGGGAAAGGAAGGGACTAATGTGAATGGTCTCTTAATTCAAACCAAGGGTGGAATCCCAAAATTTCAAACCAAAAGTCATATTACCTAATGCAAATGGAAAATATATAGGTGGAGGCATGATGTATTTATCTTTGGGTTCTCAGATGGAGGGGGTGAGATGGTCCTCTTTGGTTAGATGCTTGGTCACATTGGGAGCTATTGAGAAGTGTAAAATGATTTGATTCGGTGGACAATTTTTCTTTTTAAAACCCATATACTCCATTTATTTATGTAATTTAACATCCAAGGTTTATTTGAAATCCGATCGGGGAATTATAGGCTTAAGCCTCCATTGTGTCAGAGGATTACTCTCCTAACTTGCTGACATACAAAAGGGTTCTTCTTTGGGAGGACACATTGGGGATATAGTATCTTAACATGGATCTTTATCAGAGAAATATATTCCTAATATGCCAAAATTTCGGTGACTCAAACCTCTAGTGAGGCAAAAGTGTGCTTGGGTGGAATCATATTGGTGAGTTAATGGACTATTTGGTTGATACATTGGTGGTTTAAGGATCTAAGTGAGCGATACATCATGGGTTTTGGATTATAATCAGTCGTTGTTTTGCTCGGTAGTGACACTAACTTTCATATGTTACTGATGAAGGATTTAGTTCGTCAATGTTTTGGTGGGCTAGGGCTCTAAATCGCTCAAATGTCGCTATGATAGTCCCCCTAAGTTGTTGAAACATCATTGGCTTAATCTCTTACTTGTTGATGTTTTGTTGAGTTAAGGGACTAACTCACCGATATTTCAGCGAGCTAAGTCACTAATGTGTCGTTGTTTCACTAGATTATGACACCAACCCGCCGCAATTTCACTGAGTTAGTCTCTAACTCACTGATGTTTTGCAAAGTTAAGGCACAAACTCATTGATTTTTCAATGAGTTAAATGGATAGTTCTTTGACATTTCACTAAAAATAAGGCTTTAAGAAAAAGTGTCTCTTTCTCTATAAATAACTAAGTGTTTTACCCTTTTTAGGATTTCTCTATGGGTGGTTTTGAGGTGAAATCAGTTAAAGGCTATCATCATTTTAAGGGTAGTTCGATTTTATAAGATCAATGTTAGCTTGGTCATGTAGGTCCATGGTATTGATGCTAAATAAAATCAAAATAAAAAACAAAAGCAATCATACATGGTCTTTAACAAAGCATACCTCATTGAGAATGTGGCCAAGTTGAAGCTGCAAAGGCATTACTAATACAAGGGATCTTAGAGAAGTTTTCCTATGATTCAAAAATTTTCAAGTGGGTCCCCAAGTTGCATAACATGCGTTTTTTTGAGGGATCAACACCTTCTTATAACTTTAAGGGGAAAAGATAAGTATATTTTTTACTAAGGGTGTCGAGCACATTTTGTTTCCTTTAATATGGAAGTAATGTTTTATGAGACTATTCTAAAGGACACACCCCAACAAAATAATTCAAACCTCTACATTGGCTACCAATAACAAGAGAATTTTTAACATCTACACTAATAATCAAATTCCTAGTCTCAAAAGTACAAAGCAAGAAAAGTAGCTTAAAATCATAGCTACTCATTAGGGCTTGTCAAATTCAAACACAAAGAATCACTAGTGAAATAGGCTATGGAGAACTTAAAATGTATGACACATTAGATCTTGGATGTCTCTCATGAATTCAACAACACAATTAGCTAGACGTCTTGCTAAACCTAGTTAGATATGTATGATTGTAGGTCTACAAAGATCTTGAGGTTGTATAAAACCTAGCTTGGGAAGAGAAAGATCTCTATAGTAATTGAACAAGAGTGGGATACAAAAACAAAAAATGAGTGATAGTAAGAGTTATAAAGCTTGAAGATGAGGTTTAAGGTTGAATATGTACACTTGACCAAAAAATATGCTAATTGGCAGGGTTATTTTTAAGGGCGAAATTTCGCCAATTGGCTATTTTTGGGGGTTTTTTTCAAAAAATAAATTCGCTATTTGGTCATTTTTAGTCTCTTATATCGCCTATATTTACATAAAGTATGTTTTTTTATCATAATATTCGCCAAAATTTACACATTTTAGTAGTAAATTGTATGTTTCATATATAATATTCGCCTACCTATCTATATACATGTTTTTTTCAATCCAAAATTATCGCCTAGGATACTATACTTAAGTATAATATTAGAATCCTTAAAAAATACCCTGCTAATTGGTCATTCAACCAACTTGAATCAAATTTCCAAACTTTCTCAAATGATAGGATTGTTATGATTCAAGTATATTTTTTTCTAATAAGTTGGGTATTCTTAGAAGCATATAAACGATGACCCAAACTACACAGTGTTCTATAGTTCACAACTAGTAGTTAATAAATCACCATTGATACCATAAATTTAAACAAGCCCACAACCATTGATCTAAAGGAAGTGACAACCACTTTATTTTTGTTTAGTGGAACCAATAAGGTAAGATCATCTTTTTAGGTCGTCTCACTTCTTTCCCAATGCTTCCAACTTTATCCTTCATTTGAATCTTGGATAATTGGACCTATTCCCAGTAAGGTTAACCATGTAGCTTATCATTACTCTGGTTTCCAACTCAATCTTCAACCAGTTCTCAATTTATAGAAGCATTTCCTACCTTTCTTGACCTTCATATTAACCCTATTTTTATATCATCAACATATTTAATTTTTTGTTCTTTCATAAACTTTCAATACATTTTAGTCCAAATTCTTAGACTTAATTATGATAAACAATAAATTGAGTTTAAATCTTGTACCCAAACCAACTTGTGTATTTCTCCTTTAATGAATGATTCCTCTTCTTCATCAGGTTCTCATTGGTAGATCTATTAGGGCATCCGTTTCTCCTTAAACAAACAATTCATTTTCCTCATTGGTTTATAGATGGAAAATTTGTTAGGATTTCCTCTACTCCTTCAATGAATGATCGATGTTACTCACTAGGTTATTAACAGTAGAGATGTTATGGTTTCCTCACTAAGTTTTTGATGGTAGAGGCAGGAGGAGAAAAGGTGGAAAATATAAGCGAACAAGGAATTCTATGCCTTTTTATATTTATCCCCACATTGCAAAACCACCTTGGCCTACCCCCCTTCCCCTAATACCTAGCATTAAAAACCCTCTCCACCCCTTATTGCGTAGAAATATATTGGCTAGTATTTTCCTTTTTCTTAATACCCATTTCATGAACTGACATGTTTATATATATTTTAGTTAGTGAAGGCTCATGTGACCAAGACACACTTCTTAGGAAAAATCCTAACACTGGTATAAAATCTAGTTTTAACTTTCACACTATCTCTAACGTGTAGGGCTTTGAAACCCATAGCTAAACAAACATAGTTACAACAATCTAATATTTCCAACAAGGTATTCTAGCATAGCGGAGTATGTTGAATAATATAAAATGTTGATGTATATGTAACTTCGGAATGTATTTCACATATATGTATATTGTATTCCTATAGAGATGGTATTATTCCTCTATAAGGAAGTGTCGTCATTTATATTGTAAGTGTCGTAACTTATACTTGATGGGTTATTAGACCACCTTGTTTGGGGTCGGCCCTGTATAAGTCATGTGGGTCAAAGGGTTATTAGACCACCCTATTGGGGGTCGGCCATGTGGGTCAAAGGGTTATTAGACCACCCTATTGGGGGTCGGCCCACTCAGCATTATGTTATGTGGTTAAGTTAGAGCCGACATGAGTTAGGTAAAAAGGCAAGTCAAGTCAAGTATAAATAGAGTGCGGGAGGCACTCTATTCGTACACTCACTTCTCACACATGCTCTCAAGGAGGAGAGGCGCACTTATGGAGGAGGAGGATTGCTGCTAGGTTATGGCTATCTCTATTGGTTGGTTGTATCATTGCTCTATCTATCTCTGAGGAAGTTATTGGGGTTTTTCACCTTTATGGTTTTCCCCAAGTAAATCTTTGTGTCTCTTGTGTGCTTGCATTATTGTCTCCATGATTGATATGCTGTAGATATGCTGTACATGTTGTTCTCTCAGTTAAGATCCTAGATTATATTGAAGTAAATTCAGAAAATTTAACTTGGTATCAGAGCTAGCCTGAAAGAAGGCATGATATGGCATGTATGACACTTGTTGCACTTACGATGCTAGGGCTTGATATAGCAAAAACCAGTCATCGTAGCACTTTCACTATAAATCCGTTTTGGCAAAGTTTTCGGATCTGAAATTGTTACAAGAAGAAGCTAAGATCTCCAGGTATCTTGTGTCCAAAGGACAACCTCTAATTCATTGTACTTTGTGATTTATGATCTGTACAATATAGGGTTTCTGCCTCTTCCAGATCTGAGTCAAAATCAGGTGACCTTGGGAAAAAGGTCATATCTTGGGATAGGAAGCTCCAAATGAAATTTCGTAAAAAGTGACAGGTAGTACACAGTCTGTACTATCTCAGAAAACTTTTTCAGAGGCCGAAGTTGAACCAGTGACACGTGGCACGCCGTACAAGTGCACTCTCCTGTATTATCCCATAAACAGGTCACGTTGCGACATTTGGCATAACTCTCTCTCAGAGACTCCAATTGAGGTCAGACCTGTCAGGAGGGAAAGGTAACAGGCCGAGCTATCTCAGAAAACGTTTTCAGAGGCCGAAGTTAAAACAGTGACACGTGGCACGCCGTACAAGTTCGCTCTCCTGTTTTATCCCAAAACAGGTCACGTTGCGACATTTGGCATAACTCTCTCTCAGAGAATCCAATTGAGGTCAGACCTGTCAGGATGGAAAGATAACAGGTCAGGCTATCTCAGGAAACTTTTTCAGACCCTGTGGATCAAAAATTTCGGAGTTACACCAGAAACAATCAGGTACATATTTCTGTCAAAACAGAATTATTTTTTGGTACCTTCATTCATGGCTTCCGGAATTTAGGGCTTTGAAGAAAGTTGGAATTTTTGTAATCGGAGACCACGGATGGATGCTACTCATCAAAATAGAAATTTAGAGACCAAGATCAGAATTTTTGGTTGGGCAGAAGGCCGGGCTTGATTAGACCCTAGTTCGGGACTTTGATCAGAAAAGTGGAAAATTAGGGCTTCTGTAAAAATGGGAATTTTTGAAATCTGTGACCACGGCTGGAAGCTCCTTGGAAAAATAGAAGCTTAGAGATTTGGATCAAACATTTTGATTGGGAAGAAGAGTGGGCTTCATCAAACCCCAGTTCAGGGTCACGTCCAGTGAATCCGGAAGTTTCAAAGGCAAAATTGAGGAGTGAAACTTTGCAGTCTTCAAATTTTGAATATACCAGCTTGATCAGCTCATCAAGACACATATTTCTATCCTGTTAGAAGGTTGAAATTCAAAGTTTGAATTTTTGGCGTTTCTCTGACAAACCCATATCCAGCTCAAGGTCCAGTTCTTGCAAATCAAGTGGATTGGGTTAATCCTAGAAGAAGATGGATTGATCACCTGCATAAGTGAAAGAATTTCCTGTCTCAAAGGGAGATGAGGATAAGACCTTACATAAGAAGATTACAAGCGATCTCGACAGGTATGACTCATCGAGGTATGTTTCGATATTTGTCCATGATTAAGTTTATGGTATGTTTCGATATTTGTCCATGATTAAGTTTATGGTATGTTTGTCTTCATGTTATTACGGTTAGTACAATTTTGATTTTAGATTTGTTGTATCACCTTAACAAAATTATGAATGCATGATAGAAGATATTCATTGGTTAGGGTGTTGACACTTATGATTGTACTAATGCATTATGGTGTTGTATGAGGTTTATGTTGTCTACTAACATGAAAGGTACACCAAGAAAGAGAGATCATGTTCTGGTCCAAGAACATATGATCATGATAACATGAGGACAAATATTCATCCATTGTCATGGATCTCATACAAGATCCATTCACGAGGTATGTATAACTTGGTTTTATAATGGTTAACTTATGAGACATGCAGGTTACTAGCACAAGTCATTGAAGAAGAACAAGAAGACATCATGTGAGTATGTTAGACATAACTAGCTAGCATGCTAATCCAGGTATGTTTTTCCTATATCAAGTTACAATCTCATCTTGTGATAAGATCCTTTATATAAGCATACTTGGCATGATTGATTATGATCATGGGTTTAGGCATATTATGCTCTTTACTTTGTTTAATGATATGACTAACCAGAAAAGTCCTATGGTCAAATAGGAATATAAGTAAAATAATAAGTCTCTTATATTGATTGATTTGACTAACCAGAAGAATCATGAAATCATAGGTTTGAATAGTCATGGTTTTATGCATATTATATCTCTTATCTTGATTGATGATTCAACTAACCTGAAGTGTCATAAATAATTATAGGTTTAGACATGTTATGTTTCTTATGATTTGACTAACCATAAGAATCCTACATAAACCTTGAATGCTAATGCTTATTATTTCTGTTTGAAATGATCATGAGTATACATGCTTAAGATTATTGTGTTTTAATAGTATACTAATGAATGTATGTTTTTATATGAAATCACAAGGATAACACAATCATGATACTAATAAGCATGCATAGGAACCAAGGATGAATATGAGTTCAAGAACAGGTAATTCAGGAAGCAAAGATCAAGAGGGAGCACACTCCAGTTGCTCCTACCAGAAAGCAAAGGAGCACACTCCAGTTGTTCCTGCAATAAATAAAAGGAGCACACTTCAGTAGTTTCTGCAAGGATGCAGATATTCAAAGGGAGTTGACCATGTTTCTACATTCCACAACATAAAGGTATAGAAGAAGCTACTTCAGATTAGGACTCCAGCATCTCCTACAAGGAAACGAAGACTCAGAGGGAGTCCACCCAACAAACAAACAAAGATAAGTATTTTAATTATCATTTCTTGCATATTTGTTTGTTTAAGTAAAATTGTTCAATGATGAATATGCTCATGTTCCTAGACTTAGGATATGTCTTGTGCATATTAGAATAGTTGCATTAATGAACAGTATACTACTAATACACATGGGTAAGTGGCCTATGGCACTGTACAACATTCCATTGCTACTTATCTAGAATGAAACCTCTTTGCTGACATGTTGGGAGTTGTGCACACTCTTAACAATGTTCTGGTAGAGATTGGAAGGCATCTAGAAAGTTACGGGATATGGATAAATGTTGTATTGTAGCATTGGCTAAGATAATTGCATGACTGTATGGCATATTTCTTTATGTGTAAGAATTTCTTCTGAAAACTATGAGATGTTTTCTAATCATGCAATTTAACTTGTTGTGTAGGAAAGATCGTATGCCATCTCCTACAAAAGAAGAACTACAACATTTGTTCAGCAACAAATTATCTATTGAAGATATTGAAGTTCCCAGGATACGGGAAGAATGCCATGATCCGTCGATCATGAAGAACGATGTTTGGGATGCGGTCCCAAGATGTGAAGGGAAGTTTGTTATGACTTCCAAATGGAACTATCAGATCAAGCATGTTGCAGATGGCAGTATTAAGAAATATAAAAGTGATGAAATAGAAGATGCACCAGATGGATTTCAAGACAGCATGGTGCAGTCTTATATGTGTGCAGAACTTGGTGAAGATAGATTGATTGCCAACACGCAGCGGAAGCTTGCTGCCAAATTCGATATGAAAGACTTGGGAATGATGCACTATTTCCTAGGTATGGAGGTGTGGTAGAATGCAGGTGGGATCTTCCTTGGTCAAGGGAAGTACACAGTAGATATCCTGAAGAGATTCGGGATGATGGATTGCAAGGCCATGGCCACACCGATGGCATCGAATCTGAAGCTTCTATGTGATGCTTCATCTGAGCCAGTTGATGTCTCTATGTATCGTCAGATGATTGGGTCCTTGATGTACCTGACGAACACGAGACCAGACATTTGCTTTGCTGTGAACACATTGAGCCAGTTCCTGATGGATCCAAGAAATGTTCACCTGGTTGCTGTAAAGCATGTTCTGAGGTACCTGAAGGGTACAGTGGATTATGGGCTCAGGTATGAGGCGAATCAAAAGTTTAACCTGCAGGGTTATGTTGATTCAGATTGGGCTGGCAGTGCTGCAGACAGGAAGAGCACATCTGGGTGTTGCTTCAGTATGGGATCAGGTGTGATCTCTTGGTTTAGCAGGAAGCAGTCTTGCGTAGCACTGAGTACAGCTGAGGCAGAATATGTTGCAGCCTGCTCAGCTAGTTGTGAGGCAGTATGGCTACGGAAGCTACTGTCTGAGTTATTTGATCTCCCGTTGGAGGCTACTGGTATCTTCTGTGATAACCAGAGTTGTGTGAAGCTTTCCGAGAACCCAGTGTTTCATGACAGGCCGAAACACATAGAGATCAAATATCACTATATCAGGGATATGGTGCAGAGAGGAGCTGTGAAGCTCCTGTATGTTGCGACGGACGAGCAGATTGCAGATGTGCTGACGAAGCCACTAGCCAGGGTGAAGTTCGAGTACTTCAGAGAGAGGCTTGGCGTTCTCCAGATCAAGGACACTTCGAGGAAGAAGTGATGGACACATTTGCTGAAGCCATTCCAAGCATGTTGGAAGGAGGATCCTTCACATGACTGAGGATGTAAGCGCTGGATAATGGGCATCAGGATGATGTTCTGGTTTCTGCTTGGATATGATCAGTTGGATCATTTTATGTATGTATGTATGCATCATATGGATGCTGGATATGATCAGTTGGATCATTTTATGTATGTATGTACGCATCATGTGGATGCTGGATATGATCAGTTGGATCATTTTATGTATGTATGTATGCATCATGTTGGATGCTTGGACCATGTATCTGTATATGTATCAGGTGGATACATTGTATGATCAGGTGGATCATGTATGGTGATATGTATCATGTATTTGTATTTGTATCAGGTGGATACATTGATGATCAGGAGGATCATGTATGATGATATGTATCAGGTAGATACTTGGTATGCATCAGGTAGATGCATTGATGATCAGGAGGATCATGTATGATGATATGCATTAGGTAGATGTATTGATGATCAGGAGGATCATGTATGATGATATGTATCATGTATTTGTATCAGGTGGATACATTGATGATCAGGAGGATCATGTATGATACTTGGTATGCATCAGGTAGATGCATTGATGATCAGGTGGATCATGCAGCAGGATGTTGCAGTGATGATCAGGATGATCATAAAATGATGAGCTTCAGGATGTTGCTCTAGATGACATGCAGCAGGATGTTGCAGTGATGATCAGGATGATCATAGATGATGAGCTTCAGGATGTTGCTCCAGATGACATGCAGCAGGATGTTGCAGTGATGATCAGGATGATCATAGATGACGAGCTTCAGGATGTTGCTCCAGATGACATGCAGCAGGACGTTGCAGTGATGATGATCAGGATGATCATGGATACATCAGGATGATGTATGGTGAGTATCAGGTTGATACTCTGTGGCCGTGGATCAGGTTGTGCAGATGAGCATGTAATTCGTTGCCCTGGGAGATTTGCAGATGGTCTTACGAGGTTTTGCCTATGGCATGTAATTCGTTGCCCTGGGACATCTGTCAAATGCTCTTTCGAGGTTTTGCTCTGGGAGGACATGTAATTCGTTGCCCTGGGAGATCTGCAGATAGTCTTGCGAGGTTTTGCCTATGGCATGTAATTCGTTGCCCTGGGATATCTGGCAGATGCTCTTGCGAGGTTTTGTCCTATGGCATGTAATTCGTTTCCCTGGGAGATCCGATAGGTTGGGCTGTGTGCCCGTAATCAGTCCTGGGATGCTCTTGCGAGGTTTTGCCATGACCACATGTAATTCGTTGCCCTGGGAGATCCTATAGGTAGAGCTGTGTGCTCGTAACAGCCTGGGATGCTCTTGCAAGGTTTTGTGGTGAGGTCACATGTAATTCGTTGCCCTGGGAGATCCTATAGGTAGAGCTGTGTGCTCGTAACAGCCTGGGATGCTCTTGCGAGGTTTTGTGACGCACGTAAAAGTCCTGAGGATTCCACAGTATGGCCAGTGATGACGAAGACCTGCATGTGGTGGGCCTACATCCAGTATGAAAAAGGACTGGCTCTGTAGAACTTCCTATGACGAGTAGATTCAGAGATTGATTGAGATAGCAGCAGCAGTGACGATGATGATGACTCGATGACGATTATCCAGTGACGATGATCCAGAGAAGATGACTTGTGCTAGAAGAACTGTGCTGAGAAATACCTTCCTAGTTAAGAGGGAGTGTTGATGTATATGTAACTTCGGAATGTATTTCACATATATGTATATTGTATTCCTATAGAGATGGTATTATTCCTCTATAAGGAAGTGTCGTCATTTATATTGTAAGTGTCGTAACTTATACTTGATGGGTTATTAGACCACCTTGTTTGGGGTCGGCCCTGTATAAGTCATGTGGGTCAAAGGGTTATTAGACCACCCTATTGGGGGTCGGCCATGTGGGTCAAAGGGTTATTAGACCACCCTATTGGGGGTCGGCCCACTCAGCATTATGTTATGTGGTTAAGTTAGAGCCGACATGAGTTAGGTAAAAAGGCAAGTCAAGTCAAGTATAAATAGAGTGCGGGAGGCACTCTATTCGTACACTCACTTCTCACACATGCTCTCAAGGAGGAGAGGCGCACTTATGGAGGAGGAGGATTGCTGCTAGGTTATGGCTATCTCTATTGGTTGGTTGTATCATTTCTCTATCTATCTCTGAGGAAGTTATTGGGGTTTTTCACCTTTATGGTTTTCCCCAAGTAAATCTTTGTGTCTCTTGTGTGCTTGCATTATTGTCTCCATGATTGATATGCTGTAGATATGCTGTACATGTTGTTCTCTCAGTTAAGATCCTAGATTAGATTGAAGTAAATTCAGAAAATTTAACATAAAAAGAGTAGCAATTTCCTTCCTTAATCATATATGGGCATTATTTTTCCTTTTTATTCTTTTAAAGCTAGGTTGTGAATTGGATTGTGTGTGATGCACATTAATTGTGTTTCTATGACCATCCTCATAGCCAATATTTGTAAACATAGGAGGAAATGACTTGTGGATTTGATTTTGAGGGATGGTTTGAAATGATGGAATTGTAGATTCCAGAAAGGGGGGTGACAAATGTGTATTAGAATTCCCCCCCCCCCCCCCACTCCAAGTTTTTCGTTCTACTTTTTTTCTTATATGCTTGGTTTTAACTCCATTGAGTGGTTTTATGAACAAGTTTGTCTAGTGTTTAATGTTTTAAACCCTTAGAAAATGAGTTATATCATACTTGAAATATATGCAAAGTGGTATTTAAACTTTTGTATGCCTCCACTATAGGGAGTGTTTCAAAATGTAGATTTCAACTTAGCTACCTTTGAAATACTAGGTTGATGAAAAAATTACATTTCATTTTATTTGGTTCTAGAATCTTTTAATACTAAATTCATGCAAAATACTTCTTCCTTGAAATTTTCAATTTTTTTTGTTTAAGATTGTGTCATTGTTATGCTTTCGGAATATTTATAAATTTTATTGGTTGTAGGTTCACCAACAGTTTATAATTATTGATTTATGATTTTTTCATCTCAAAAATTAGGGTTGTTATGATATAAATATCCTTGAAAACCCTAAATGAAATTCATACAACCTCTAAGAATAGTCTCAAAGTTCAATGTAACTTAATTGGCTAAATGTCTAAAGGATTTTGAAAATCTAGTGTTGGATCAACATAGGGATTTGTTTTAGAAGAGGGGAACATTGAACCACCCATTGCATGAAGTTCTATTACAATATGATTCAAGTACTAAAAATGCTTATTATTAAAGCAATATGATATGCAAGCACCCAAGATAAGTGTTGAAGATACAAACTTTTCCAAGTCAAATAGAAAATTGCCACCAATATTATTGTTGCAAATGGATGATTGTGTGATGATAACAAAAATTCTATTTTTTTTCCTCCCTATGGGACACACACATGAAGACATACATGAAACTTCTTTTTTCAAGAAATAACCTTAAAGAGAACCCTCCATGTACTTCCCCATGATTCATGGATGGTGAATGGGGTAAATCATCGGCCTTCATTACTCAACCTAACCTTGACGGGATCAATAGTGTCAAACACGTGACCTCTCCAACATTGGGAAGACAGATCTCACATTTACCAGATGTTAGTTCTTCAAATTTCATCTCATTTGGTGGTAGGCTAGTTATACAATATAAATCCTTGATTTGGATGAAATGCGGTCGCCTCCTATTAATACGTGGCATTATATGATGGATGGAAGTCCAAACTTACCTATTAGGGGAAATTTTACGGTAAGATTTAACCCAAAGGCTATTTTTTTAAAAGTCAATTTCCATATTTTTTTCTAAAATGATTCGCCCAAATTCTATGGGATATAAATAGTTTACTCTAAACATGACCAAAATTGTTCATAAACTTTATAAAACTTTTAGAAATTGAATATTTTTACAAAAATATCATGTAACATTTCATTGTTGGAAATTTAAAAATTAGTAAGATTCACCAAGATTTTTATGCTTTAAGAAAATTATGGACCCTTAAAATTTTCCCTATTACCTATAAGGCATCACCAATTGTTGAATCCATAGGTAAGGAGGTCTTCTAATATAGATGAAATAAAAAACAAAATGATCAAAAACATGTACTTCATTTTGGAAGAAAGGGATTTCTAAGAGATGGAAACATTATTGTCATCCCATGATAATTTATTGGGAGTGTTATCACTCAAGATTCTTCCAGGTTGCAGCAGAAGGGATCACTGAGGTAATTATTTCAACTACACTCTTGTTGATGGAAACTAGCCTTTCCAAACACAGAGAAGGATATCTCTCTCTCTCACAACGCTTTCAGCATGCAAAATATCACTTGTATTGGCTGGTTGTGTATTAAAAAGTGGTAGCTAGACCTTCAAATGGGGGATGTTCGGGTTTTCAGTTGGTTGGTTTGAGAATAGGTGTATCATTGGGAATGGAATCAAACTTTTATGGGTTTTTTGTCACATATGACTGATTCGACTATGATTTCAGAGGAAGAGGCAAGATAAATGAGGTTTTTTCAAGTCAAAGAGATATTAGCAGATTGTAGCTGAAAGGGAAACAAAATCCATCACAAAGTTAGAGCATCTAGGAATGAATTCTAACTTGCAATTTCAGGAAGAAAGGGTGTGTTTTCTAATCATATGTATCTGAATCATGATGGATGAATTTTAGACCATGTAATCTTGATTTAAACACTGCAAAAGAAAACAATCAATGGAAAATACTAGCAAGGAAAACATTCACAGGAATTACAGACATCAAAACACTCATTTCAATAATTTCTGCTCCAAAATTAAGTCTTCGCATTAATCAAAAGGATGGGTTTCATTACATACTTAGATTTTTCTTATCTCAAAATCCCAACCCTTGGGTCTTATTCAAAATCTTCCTTTATAGGCTTACAAAAATCAAAATCTTCTAGAATACTTCAACCATATGTGGTTGTTTATTAATTCGCAATTACAACTATTTGTAAAACATCAGACCTAACTATCAGTCTTATAGACTATTTATTCAAAATAATAATAAACTGGAAGTGATGAGGCCATATTCTTTCCTCACGTCGAGCTACTCGAACCAACTTCTTCTTGATATAGAGATGCACCGATGGGAAACTTCAGTGCACTGCTAGTGCAAACTCGGACTGTTAAAACTACCTGTTTTTCTTCAGATTGATCTATTTTAGGATAATTTGTAAGGATTGACATGTTTTGCATTTCTTTTTCCTTTAGATCGACTCCTATTCACAGAACAATCGATCCTTTTTCCCACCAAATTCTGCATTTTATACAACCGCAATTCATTCTGATAAAACAACTTCAGTCCGCAATCTGCAAGTCACAATGCGGGAGTCGTAAATCAGAACTGCCAAATGGAATACATCAAATTTCACTTCTAACATCCGCAATCCGTAATGTGAGACTCAGAAATCGGAACTACCAAACGAACTTCACCCAATTTCACCTACGACATCCGCAATCCGCAATGCGGGATTCGAAAAGTCAGAGCACCATCACACAACTTCGCAAAAATTACCCTTATGGAATCCATAGTCCGTAGTGCAGGAGTCGGAATTCGAAAACTCAATATTCGTAGCTTCCCAGAAATCACCTCTCCGCAATCCGTAGTCCGCAATGCGGGACTCAAAAATTGGAAGCTCAAATTTATAACGTCGCAGAAATCTCACTTCCGCAATCTGTAGTCCGCAATGCGGGACTCGGAAATTGGAAACTTAACTTCATGCCCTCTGAGAAATCACACCTCATCAATTCATATTCCGGAATGCGGGACTCGGAAATCGGAAACTCAAATTCTCAACCCTGAAGAAATCACACCTCCGCAATCTGCAATCTAAAATGTGGGAATCAAAAAGTTGGAACCCTATGCATAATTTTGAGAAAATTGCTCCTTTGACATCCGCAATCCGCAATGTGGGTTTTGGAAATCGGAACCTTTGCAAAATCACTCTACGGTCGTCGATCTAGATTTATCTCCAATATTGACCCTTCAATCTCTTAAGAGAGGAAGAACTCCATTTTTCTCATTTTTGTCACTGCGTCTCAAGCATCTGGTCGGAAGATGTTAATACTTAGCCATTTTTTGGATTTTTTGCTTCTTCTTTTGTTGTAAAAATTCAGTGGGAAGGCTTGATATTTCAATAGGGGGGTTCCTTTTCCTTCCCTTATGGTATTTTTCTTAGAGGTGATAACAACGGCTCCAACCAGAGATGCTATCCTCCATGTGAGGTAGTAAGAACAATAGACTAGTACCTCTTTTTCTTTTTCTCTTTTTCTTTTTGTAAATGAATGCAAATAGAACTGAAGAATAGCTGACTAAAACTCAAAAAATGGTAATATACAGTGAGGGTGGGTTGATAGAATCATTTCTTCACTAGAGATAGTGTTTTAAGAACTTCCCATTGACGGGTCTCTTTCCCACTAGTTCACCATCCTTGTCCTGCAAAAAGAAAGCATTATTTCCATGGTAAGCAATGACTGTATGAGGTCCCTGCCAGAGGTTATCAAATTTTTGGGCTTGTTCTTCTCTTCTAGCATCCCATTTCAGTACCAAATCTCCCACTTGGAAATCATCAACCTTGGTTCTTTTGTCAAAAGTCTTCTTGACCCTCTCTTGAGACATCATAGATTCAGCATGTACCTTGTCCGTGGTTTTCTGTATCTCAATCAGCTGATTGGTTCTCTTTAGATCAGGGTTTGGTTCTTCTTCTTGCTCCTATAACAGTCTCATTGCAGGTCGTCTAACGGAATCGGGGAATATCACCTCTGTTCCATACACCAATTTGAAAGGGGAAGTTCCAATGGATCTCTTGGAGGTGATTCTATCAGCCCACAGAGCAAATGTTAACTTGGTATGCCAAGCCCTTTTATTTTCTTGCAGCAGCTTCTTGATGATCCTAACTAGGATTTTGTTAGATGACTCAGCTAATCCATTTCCATGAGGGTAATAAGCAGTTAATGGCCCAATTTTATGTGAAATTCATTGCAGACTTTGACCATTTTCTTGGATTTGAAATACTGGGTGTTATTTGTGATTATTTTAATAGGACAACCAAACCTAGACATGATATTTTCCTCCAAAAACTTAATGATGACTGTGTCAGTGGCTTGTCTGGTCAGTATTGATTCAATCCATTTGGTAAAGTAATATGTGGTAGTCAGTATCCACCTGTGTTGTCCAGAAGAATTGGGAATTATTTCACCAATGAAATCTAGCCCCCACTCCCGGAAAGGGAATTCTAAAAAGATTGGTTTTAAAGGAAAGGGTAGGAGCTTCCTCTTTCCTTCAAAGACCTAAAATTTATGGCAAGTAGCTACCTCTTTGGTATATGAATCATTTAACATAGTGGGCCAATAAAATCCTGCTCTTAGAATCTTGTTGACAGTGGCCTTCCAGTAATTATGTCCCCCACAGACACCTTTGTGAAACTATTTTATGGTCGTTCTGGCTTCATCTTCCAACATACATTTCATTAAAATACCTCTAGGGTATTTCCAATAAAGGCCTCCATTTAGTATACAGAACTTTTCAACCTTCATTTTTGTTGACCTAGCTTTGCTCTTATCCATCTCATGGGGTGCTTATAAGTTCTGCAAAATATATATAATATCATAGTACCAAGGAGTTGATGAGAATTTGTCTGATACTTGCAACAGTGGTTCTTGAGCAGTATTTTCTAGCATGTGTGGGACCAAGTTCACACTTAGTGAATCCCAATTTGCTTTGGCCATGCATCTAGCCAGTCCCTTCCCTTTGACAAGCTTTGCAGGATTGATTTCCAATTCATACTCCAATAGTACAGCTATCCATTTTTCCCTTCGACCTTTTGGACCAGGATGTGTCAATATGTTTTTTACAGCACCATTAGGAACATAAGCAACAACATGAGAATGTAAATCATAAAATCTGAAATATTTTAAGGTTTTGATCATGGCATAGGCCTATTTTTCCATAATATTGTACTTGAGCTCAACATCTCTAAGAGCTCTGTTGAAGAAGGATATGGGTTGCTCATCCCCCTCTTGATTGTTCTGTAGAAGTACTCTAGATATATAATGTTATGAGGCAAAGAGAAACATAAGAAATTCTTTTTCAAAATCAGGACTGATTAGCATAGGTGCTTCAACTATTTCCTTCTTTATGTCTCCAAATGCTTGCTTGGATTCAACAATCCATCTGATCTGATTATCCTTTTTAAGCATGTTTGTAATTGATTTCATGATCTATGCAAAGTTGGGGATAAATATTCTTAAGAAGTTCTCTCTGCCAAGGAAAGATTGGACCTCCTTTTTACTCCTAGGGAGCTCAATTTTCTATATGGTGTCAGCTCTGCCTGGGTCAAACTTAATTCCATCTTTAGATATTATATGACCCAACAACTTATCTTCTTGCATGGAAAATTTTGACTTCTTGGGGTTCAAAGAAATCCCAAATTTTGTGCATTTTACAAACACTTGATGTAAATGTTTCAAATGTTCTGTATCCGATTTGGAATACACAGTGATATCATCCATATATATAACCACAAACTTATCTCTTTCTTCTGCAAAATCTATGTCCACAACTCTCTGAAATGTGGCTCCTGCATTCAGCAGACCAAAAGGCATTTTAGCATACATGAAATTTCCCCAAGGTGTAGTAAATGCAGTATTTTCCTAATCTTCTGGTAACATATTTACCTGATTGTATCCTGAAAATCCATCCATTATGGAAATTCTTGCTGCCCCTACCACTTTTTGAAAAATATGATCCATTTTGGGCAAGGGATATTTGTCTTTTAGGGACACTTTGTTCAGATTTCTGAAGTCTATACACAGTCTGATTTCTCCATTTTTCTTCCTTACTGGGACTATGTTGGCTACCCACTTTGAGAATATTAATGAGACTATAATTTTGGCTTCATATAGTCTCTTCGCTTCCTTTTATAGAAGAGGAATTAACATAGGGTTCATCCTTCTTAGTTTGTGTTTGAATGGTTTTTCACCTGTCTTTACTGGTATGGTGTGCTATATGATAGATGTATCATATTCCTTTAGGTATTCATAACACCATGCAAAAACATCAGAAAATTTTCTCATTAAGTCAACATAATCATCTTTAGTACCTGGGGTTAGAGATAGATAACTTGACAATCTTGGGTTCTCCATCATCCCTAATGTTACAGTCTTCTATTTCATTGTGGTTTGGATCAACTTTAGGGTTTTTGGCCACATCATTTTCATCAAAGAGCTTTTCTAGTGGTATTAACCCTTTGGGACTATAGTTTCTTTTCAACTGAAGGATCTCTTTATCCCCCAATGTTGTTATAAACTCGGTTAGATTAGGTTCCCATTCTTCATTTGCACAGTTCTCTTCATTAATATAAGTATTGGGAAACTCCTCTGTCATTTCTAGGAATTTATTTATCTGTTGATCATCCTCAAATATTTTCCAATGCCTAGTATTGTCAGGGATAGAAGGCCTATGCTTTATATTGATCATATAGGTTTTGGTGGGATAAACAAGGAGTTGAAATCTGGTCACTGAGTTGGCTAAGATATCTTCTATTGTGTTTTTCTCTCTATGGATTAAGGAAATATTGTGTTTTGTAAAGAAATTATCAAACATGTCCCAAACAACATTTCTATAGGCTCTCATTTTGGGATGCTTGGTCTCATAAACCCTATTCACTTGTTGGATTACCAATTTTGCATCTCCATAAACTTTTATCTTTTTTTCCTTCATATCCTTAAGTGTATTCAACCCTAACAGCAAAGCTTCATACTCTGCTATTGTTTGAGCAGTCAAACATTAGTTTAAAGGAATGCAACCTAGGACATTTATTTCCTTCATCTGGGGGGTGATCCATACTCCTGCCCCAAATCCTTCCTTTTTTACAGCCCCATCAAATCTCATATCCCAGTGACCTTATTTTTGGGCTTTGGATGTAACTTTTGGTTCCATTTCTGACTTCTCATTACTTCCCTTTTCTACTTGTAGGCTGTTGTATTGTTCGCTTCCAGAGCTGCCAATGCATTGTGTATCTTTCTCACTGTTAAAATCATTATTTGTTTCAGGGAGGTTAGCGATTTTCATATCTTTTTCTTCTAGATCAAGATCATAACATGATACTAAAGAGCCTATATCAATATCTACAACAAATATGAGATGATTTTCAAGCTTTCTTTTTCTTCTTACTACACAGGACAATCTATGTTCTCTATATAGTCTTTTGTTTTCTCCAAAAATAGGGATGGTGGCATAAGACATATCGATCTGTAGTGTTCTTTTCAGTTTAGATTCCCAAGATCTAGATAATAGCATCCCAAATTTGGGGGGGAATATCTGCCACTACCACATCCATTATCACATTCTTCTGAGGGATTTGTGTCAGTGATACAACCATGTCTTTGTTCATCCATGAACATTGGACTCTTCTATAATCAAAGGAGAACAAATATTTATAGGGTCTGGTGATTTCTAACCCTAGACTTCTTACCACTGATCTTGGCATGAGGTTATGTGAGGCCCCAGAATCTAACATAGCATTATGTAGTATATGATCATGTATATTCAAACTGATATAAAAGGGGGGGACATCATCTTCTTGAGCACTTTCAACATGGGGAGCAAACAGAAGGGTGGGATTATAATCATGCAAATTAAGAGTATCTGGCTGCTTTCCTTCCTCTCCCTTCACTATTTTCAGGATCTGGTCCTTATATTCTGTATTTTTTACCAACTCATTGAAGGGAATTAAGATTTTTATCTTAGAGATTTCATTTTCTAAACTCAAAGAAGAATGCGTCTTCTCTATTGTTTTCACATTACTTTCAACCTTTCCTTTTGGGCTTCTTTTAGGAGCTTCTGCTCCTTTTTCAGCTGCTTTTCAGAGGTAACAGTATTTTGATAAACCTTCCTAGGGGTTTCTTTTTTATGTTGTTGAGAAGTAGATGGCTTAGCAGTAGCCTTTCCTTGGTCTACCGTTACCTTTCTATAACTCAAATTATGTTGCCTCTGAAATTCAAAAATTTCATTTTGGAAACCTCTTTGGTATTGTTCAGACTCTGATTCTCCTAAGTTGCTAACTGTAGAGATGATTTATCATGTCCTTCTTTAGTCAAATAGAATTGGGGCTACATCTGATCAAAGAGGTGGATCTGATCTTCAGGTTGTCCATCTCCCTCTTCTCCTACTATCAGGTTTTTAGCAAAAGGTGGTCTAATTGGTTGATTTTCTGCATTTCTAGGATCCCTTGGCTCTCTTGTTCTTCCATGTGGGGTAGGGGGTCTTCTATAATTGGTATTTCGAGCTTGAGGCTGAGGGTTTTCTCTAACAGGAGGCCTGTTATCAAAGGAGATCCTATCCACCAGTTTTTCCATAGTTCTCATCATCTGCTCAAACCTGGTGTCAATAGATTGGGATCTGTAAGACTGGCCTGCCTCATTGGATCTCTTTTTCTCAGCTTCACTTTTGGGTCTTATTTTACATGAGGCCATCAGATTAGCTTCTACTTATACAACATCTTTAAACATATCAGGTAGGGTATCATATCTCCTTTCTCTTAACATGAGAAAAAATTTATTGTCAAAACAATTAGCATATTGAAGTTTGGATGCAACCACAGGGGGTTTGATGTCCACAGGGATAGAATTGTACATTCTCATGAACTTGGCTGAAAATTCTTGGACAATCTCAACATTAGTTTTCTTTGTGTTTTCATATTGATAGATAATTTGGAGAGGGTTTTGTTTATCCTGCCATCTAGATAGGAAATCTTGTTCCAACCTCTCATAAGTAGCAATACCTCCATTTGGAAGGGATTTGAACCATTTCTTCACTTCCCCTGAAAAAATTTGGGCAAAAAACCTCATCTTGACATCATCTTCATTTACCTCTTCCAGATCTATGAATTCAGTAAAATGGTCCACATGTTGTTGTGCGGTACTACTCCCTTCCCCATCATATCTCACGAGGTGTTGGGAATAGCCCATAGGTAGATCATGGAGGTTGGCAGGGAGGGCTAAAGGGGCAAATATGGCATCCATTTTTTTTAGGGTTTGATTGGAACCAGGAGGGGTATTTGCAATATGTTTAGAAGTAACACTAGGTATTAAAACAATATCACTTGAAGTAGCAGGAGGAGTGATAAGGACCCGGGTGTTTTTACTAGCTGCTTTAGTGAAGATGAACATGTCATTGCTTTCTTCTTGGACTTGTAGACTCTCCCAAAAAGCACTTAAAGAGTGGGTTTGGAACTTTCTCTGATCAAACATGGTTTCTTTCAAATCCGTCTCAGATTTAGACCTAAATAAGGAATTCTCAAACTTTAAATCAAAAGAGACAGTCTCTATAGCCTGTGCATCTTCTTTAGGTAAAGAAAGAGATCTAGTTAATGGGGGAATACCTGTTTTTTCTTTCATTGCTTTCTGGATGATCTTTTCTGGATCTGATACAAACTGTGCTAGTTCAGGATCTAACTCATTTCTGGTAGGTATCCTTCGGGAAGCCATAATTCTTTTAAGACACTCACCAAGTGTCTCTTGTGGGACTGAAAAATTTGAATATTGGATTCACCAGGGAAAATTATCGCATCCTTTATGTACCTAATCTTATGTTTTCCCTCAAAGATCTGATTTGATTCTTTGTAATTCTTTTTCTGGGAAAAGAAGTTCTTATGTTCCCCAGCAGAGTCACTAGATGTTATCACTCATGCTTCTTCCACTCTTGTGGATGGAAACTATCCTTTCCAAACACAAAGAGGGCTCTCTCCATCATAATTCTTTCAACATGAAAAATATCACTTGTCTTGGTTGGTTGTGTATTAAAAAGTGGTAGCTAGACCTTCAGATGGGGGATATTAGGGTTTTCAGTTGGTTGGTTTGAGAATAGGTGTATCATTGGGCATGGAGTCAAAATGTTATGGGTTTTTTGTCACATACAACTGATTGGACTATGATTTCAGAGGCAAAGGAAAGATAAATGAGGTTTTTTCAAGTCAAAGAGATATTAGCAGATGGTAGCAGAAAGGGAAACAAAATCCATCACAGAGTCAGAGCATTTAGGAATGAATTATAACTTGCAATTTCAGGAAGAAAGGGTGAAGTGTCTAATCATATGTATCTAAAGCATAATATATGAATTTTAGACCATGTAATCTTGATCTAAACAATGCAGAAGAAAATAATCAATGGAAAATACTACAAAGTAAAACATGCACAGGAATTACAGACATCAAAACACCCATTTCAAGAATTTATGCTCGAAAATTAAGTCTTTGCATTAATCAAAAGGATGGGTTTCATTACATACTCAGAGTTTTCTTATCTCAAAATCCCAACTCTTGGGTCTTATTCAAAACTTGCCTTTATAGGCTTACAAAAATCAAAATATTCTAGACTACTTCAGCCATATGTGGTTGTTTATTAAATTCGCAATTACAATTGTTTGTAAAACATCAGACCTAGCTATCAATATTATAGACTATTTAATCAAAATAATAATAAACTGCAAGTGATGAGGCCATCTTCTTTCCTCACGCCGATCTGCTTGAACCAACTGCTTATTGATCTGGAGATGCGCCGATGGGAAACTTCAGTGCGCTGCCAGTGCAAAATTAGACTGTCAAAACTACCTGTTGTCCTTCGGATCGAGCTATTTTAGGTGATTTGCAGGGATTGACATGTTGTTCCTTTCTTTTGCCTTCATATCGATTCCTAGTCGCAGAACAATCGATCCCTTTTCCCACCAAATTCTACATTTTACGCAGCTGCAATCATTCATTCTGATAAACCAACTTCAGTCCACCATCTGCAAGACGCAATGCGAGAGTCAGAAATTGGAACTTCCAAATGGAATTCATCAAATTTCACTTTTGACATTTGCAATCCACAATGCAGGACTTAGAAATTGGAACTGTTGAACGAACTTCATCCAATTTCACCTCCAACATCCGCAATACGCAATGCGGGATTCAGAAAGTCAGAGCGTTGTCGCACAACTTCGCAGAATTTACCCTTCCATAATCCGCATTCCACAGTGCGGGAGTCAGAAGTAGGAAACTAAATATTCGTAGCTTCGCAGAAATCACCTCTCTACATTCTGCAGTCCACATTGACATTGCAGGACTCGAAAATCGGAAACTTAACTTCATGCCCTTGGAGAAATCACACCTCCGCAATCTGCAGTTCGCAATGCAAGACTTGGAAATCTGAAACTCAAATTCTCAACCCTTAAGAAATCACACCTCCGTAATCCCCAATCTGCAATCTGAAATGCGGGAGTAAAAAATTCGGAACCCCTTTGCATAATTTTGAGAAAATTGCTCCTCCGACATTCACAATCCGCAATGCGGGTTTGGGAAATCGGAACCTTTGCGGAATCATTCTACGACCGTCAATCTAGCTTTATCTCCAATCTTAACCCTTCAATATCTTAAGAGCGGAAGAACTCCATTTTTCTCATTTTTCTCACTGTGTCTCGATCATCTAGTCAGAATATGTTAATACTTAGCCATTTTTTGGAGTTTTTGCTTCTTCTTTTGGTGTAAAAAGTCAGTGGGAAGGATTGATATTTTGGTAGGGGTGTTCCTTTTGCTTCCCTTGTGGGAGTTTTCTTATAGGTGATAACATGGAGACTATATATAAAGCTTTGGATGCTTCCTTGAATCTCAATAGTGGGAAATCAACAACTAATTTATGGTCATCTACAGTGCAATAAATAAGAAACAATCCTCCTATAAAGGTCACACATTGAGTTATGGAAGTGTAAATGAAGGAAAATGTCCCCATAACTAAGGATTTCTACACTGGACCTATATGTAACCAGCCTAGAGATCTATTATCTCCAAAGGATAATGTTGTATAGGGATAAATGTTCATATCACATTCATAAGATCAAGATTGTAAGAATAACACCCTTCTTTGTTATTAAGTAGATGCATTCTATTAGTTTCTTAGTGTTCACCTTCTTCAGCATTGAACAATAGTACTTTATTACTATTCACCTTATTCCTGGTGTAGATTTTGAAATGACCTTATTAATAATAGTTTCTAGATTAAAAATGATAATTGGTAAATTTCAAATTATCAAATTCATCTAAAACATGTGCATAACATTTGATGATTATCTAAAATTTTGACATGTTATTAACCACTAAAATCCATGTTAACTTCAAATTTATCAACGAACAAGAATCAAATCACTTGAGGTGCAAATCTTTCCTCAAATTTTGCACTAAAAAACAATTTGCACTTTAATAATTTTGATCTCTCTTACCACTTATAGACCTAGTGTTAAAATAAATTTAAGTTAGTTATTTTATTTTTTTAACAAAAATTGTTACTTTTATATTAATATGAAAAAGGAAGGATGTAACCTAACCAGGCATCCTAAGTAGAATGAGTCTGATATATATATTTACATACAACTTTACAAGTTCAAAACTAGAAATGACTATCCAAATTGCAATGAGAATACTTCCTCTAAATTGTCGATATGTCCTTCCAAAATATACTTGAAAAAATTTTCCACAAAGGAAAATACATTTATGTTGCATAAAAAAAAAGAAAAAAAGTTTACTCCTAACATCTAAATATCTTCATTCTTTTCTTCCCGTGGAATGTTGGAGCTATCTAGTTGAGAATTTTTTACATCGATTTCCTGCTTGGTATCTTCCATAGGGGCACCATCTTATTCCTCGCTATCAGAAATGACAATAATGTCAACTTTTGGAAGATTGAGATGCATCATTAACTTTCTTATTTCTTTTTCCTAAGTATGGGATTTATACCTTAAAAGATCAAGATTATCCTAAGCCTTTGATAACTTGGAAATGACATTAACATGCTGCTTGCTTTGATTCTTGGAATGCAAATTAAAGATGGTGAGATATTCTTGTTGATAATAGCTTTGATAGCTCTATTATTTTCTCAAGCTTCTTAACTTCTGCAACAAATGACATACCAAATATTTTGCATTGGCATCTTCAGCATTTCCAGCAACTTCCGCAACAACATTTTTATTGTCCATATTGTACATGTTCCTAAAATTCCACACAAAATTCTTCTACTTTTCCTTACTCATAGTCTGCAATAACGGTTTGTACCTATCTCCTTTCAGAGCATGCAACCGAGTAGCAACAAAACCACCATAACAAAAAAAATACTCACTAGTAGTCTCCTGCAAATCCAAAGAGTTAAGGTAATTGAAATTCTTGATCTTAGAATTCAAGCTCCAAATTAAAAACTCAACAACTCCAACCCCAAAGAAAAGGGTTTCAAGATCAAGTAATACAAAATAATTCGCCTGCTAAGGATAGAGAGAAATAATCTCACCAACAAGAACAAAATTTCCCCAAGAGAACCGTCTACCTCTGTCAACCTTGTGAGAGAAAAAGCACAAGAATATCAACCTAGAGATATTCTTCCTACTTGTTCCCTAATTCTCAAACATGAAGCTTGAACCTGTGAGTATGTTGTCAAGAGCGTCCCAGTCCCAACAACACATATAAGAGGATTCATTCCAATGCTCAAAAATATCTAGGATGATCCAAATCATGTCGCAATTGCCATATTTTATAATGAAATACTCCATTTATAAGCCAAAGCATTGAACATAATTCTCACACGTAGAAATATTTCTCCTCGTGCTTGAGCTTAAATGCTTTGAATGAATAAAAAAGTTGAAGTTCTCAATCGAATTAAATACTCCATGATGAGCAATCAAATATTTGTGCCACCTGTCATTTCCAAAACCAGTTAGGTAAGGTATAGGATCAATAAATTCCCTCTCATTGATTTTTTTTATTCCTTGGAGAAAAGATACAACTATATTGGCTTGAGCATCTGCAACAACATTGGATTTCCTTAGCACATGAAAAAAATTGTAGTTATCAAACTTTTCTATCTTTTGTTTAAACCTACCCATGACTCGACTGAGAGGTCCTTCTGATTGAAACTTGTCTAAAGCCACACTATGAGTAATGATCATTGAGTCCCCCACTAATAACATATTTCGTATATGATTATTTTGGGCAATTTGCAATCTCTTCCAAAGTGCTAAGGCCTTGATCCGGGTGGATATTGGTGGCCACCGCCTATTCCACTTGGGGCCCCAACATTGTTCTTTCAGTTCTTTTAGTTTCCTTAATTATAGCACAACTTACTATTTTTAGCAATTTTTTAGGTCCTAAACTTCTGGAGCCATTTTGAGGCCCTAAATGACGTTTTTTGGGAAAACTCCCCTCAATGAATGTTAAACATTCGCGGTTTTCAGTGTAGTACTTGGATAGATCTTTCCAATGAGGTATCATGTGCATCAAACGAAGATCGTATGTCAAAGTTACAACACCGGGAAATTGATGTACCAATTTACCCCAACAGGGCCCATAGTTTGGCATTTTCATCTCCCAGGGTTAGGTTTTTGGATGATTAGGGTTTCCTTTGTTTCTCAATAATAGATAGGCTTCGAGCCCCACTATAACACAAAGTTCAGAGGTCAGTGGCCACACATCTCTTCTCAGAGATAAGCTACCAGCACCCTAGCTAGTTTATTTCCATTATGTCTGTCAGCATATTTTCGTTATGTGATATTAATGAAATGAAGTCTTATTTCTGCTGCATCTCTACGTTTACGTGTATTTTTGTAATTCCTTGCGTTCCTTCATAAGTTCGGATCAGGCCTCTATCTGATTATTAGACAAATTACCCAAGATCCATAACTCTTGTTTTTCGTTGGGGTCATAAATCACCCCTCCCACCTGCCACCCCCGGATTGTTCTTAGAAGCACCATCAAAAAACAAGATATACTAATTTTTCTTGGTTATCCATTTTGTCATTTCTAAGGGCTCGACTCTCAAAATCCACAGAGACTCTCTCTTTTGATTTCTTTTTTTCTTTGGGATATTTGAACAAGGACGATTAATCAATCTTCTAATCCAAATTATTTATTCACCAATGAGATAAAAAAAAAAATTGTGATACAACCTTTATCTAGAAGAATATCAATAATCATAGCCCAAGCGTGAGCTGCCACCTCTCTGGTTGTAACCTTGAGATGATTAAAATAGACTAAGTTTCTAGCAATCCACATTTTCTAGAAAATTACATATGGAAGAAGACTCCAAACCTTCTTTAGAAGAGGCTTGTTTTTAAATTTCCTTGGGTAAGCTTTATGCCAAGTGACAAAAGAATCCCTCCATCTACATGGAATAACAGTGCCTATATTCAAACTTGCCAAAGTTATACTCTAAACCCACAGAAAAATTGCACTTCAAAATCAGATGATTCACTGTCTCCTCACTTTGATTACACGGATAACAATGAGAAGGGCCTTGAATACCTCTCCTATGAAGATTAACAAAAGTAATGATTCTACCATGACTTAAATTCCAGTTGAATTTTTTATTTTATTTTTGGGAGAGATTTACTTTTCTAAATAGAATAAAGAATTCCATAATGAATCCTTTGGATAGTCACATCTACTGTTTATTTGAGTGATATACCCCTCTTTTACTATGCATCTATCAAAATGTTTACCTCAAACCCTTTTTCAACACCACTGTTATCTCCATGATCTAGACCATTCAAAAGCATCAACATATCATTCAATTGACCTTCTATGTGATCTAGTAAATTAATGTCCAACCAACCCTCCCACTCCCCTTTTGCATTCCAAACTGAGATATCGGAAAGCAAAGTGAGGTTTTCTGCTCTCACCCAAATTTGAAGCAAAGCTAAATGTTGATAAGAATTGAACTCCTTTCTTCCCAATATCCTATCATCCCATATTTTAATACTTTTTCCATTCCCAGGAATCCAAGATACATTGTCCTTGAGAATACAATTTGAATTTTTACACAAATTCCATATGTTAGTGCAAAGAAGATTATCAATGATCCTTGTTCTTGTGGATCCATTATATTTCTTATTTATTACTTCTTTCCACCAAGCATTCTCTCCTATCGATACATTCCACGTGATTTTATCCCCCAAATCCTTATTTATAATGGATGTATCTCTGATTGCCAAACCTCCCTTATTAATAGGATCTATCACTTATTTCTAGCTAATCAAATGATACATTTTTTTAATTATCCCCCCCCCCCCTTTTCCACATGAATTTACACTGAAGTTGATCAAATTGATTAGAGATACTTAATGGGGCCAACAAAATAGAGTTTTGGTAGATAGCTAAAGAATATAACACAGATTTAATCAACACCAACCTCCCTATTGGATTCAACCACTGTGTTCCCCAATGTTTCATATTTTTCTTCTTCTTCTGATTTTATGAATCATGGTTCTCCAATCTTTCGAAATAGGATTCCCTAAAAAAATTGAAATCCACATATAAGTGAAATAATTCCATTCTTGTTTAGCAATGAAACCTAAAACATGAGCAATTTCATGGATTATTTTATAATTCCATCCATAAACACAACACTTCTACTTATTGATCTCCCCTCCTGAAGATGAAATATATTTATCCAATGTTGGCTTAAATTTGGTAGCTATAACCACTGAAGCTCCCCCCAACAACAATGTATCATTAGCAAACTGCAAATGATTTATTTCTTTGACCCCTCTTACGCTGTTAATTTTAGGTAAGAGCACATTCCTTCTTTCCACTTCAATTTTCCTGCTTAGAGTGTCTACCATAAAAACATATATAATAAGGGATAATAGACACCCTTGTCTAAACCATCTTCCCCCTTGAAAGAACTCGGCCGGCCTACCATTGACTAAAGGAGGTATCCAGGGTTTTGGAATACAATCTTGAATCCAACTAATAAAAGAGCTAGAAAGCCAAAATTTGCTTAAGACATGAAAAAGGGAATACCGTCTTACCCGATCAAACACATTTGCTATGTCCATTTTGATCACCATACCTCTTTCTTTCCTTGATTTACTTGAATGAATATTCTCCTGAACTAGAATGAAATTATCTAGGATATGTTTGTTGGGGTTGAAGCCACCTTGGTTTTCTGATATAATCCTCCCTAATAGCAATTTGACTCTTGTAGGTATTATCTTTGCGATGATTTTATAAGACAAGTTGCATAAGGATATTGCCCCGAATCTGGGCATTTAACCTTTGGAATAAGGGAAAGAAAAGAGGAGTTTGTACTGCCCCCAACCTTTCCTTTTTTAAGAGAGAAATTAACCATTTTACAAAGATCCATTTTAATAAGGTCCCATTATTTGCGATAAAAAGCAATGGAAAAGCCATCCAAATGGCACTTGAGACTTCATTTTCCTCCACATCTTTAATCAATTCCAAATTTTCCTCAATGGAAATGAGGTTTTCAATATTTTCAATCATTTCCTTAGTTGCTGCAGGATCCTAATCCTTTTGACTAGACAGAAGATGTTTGAAATTGCTAAATGCTTCATGCTATACATCTTCGTATTCTATTAACAAAACTCCCTTAGAATTTTGAATTTCCTTAACATTATTCCCACATTGCATTTCTTTGGCTTGGTTGTGGAAAAAGGAAGTGTTTCTATCTCCTGCTTCCAACCATAAACTTCTTGATTTGAGGCTCCAATACTCCTCATCCAATCTATTTATAGAGTGCAACTATTTGTTTGTTTTTATTTCTTCCATTTTCAGTTGAACAGTTGGCTCACCCCTTTCCATTTGAGTTTTGAATTTTCGCCAATTGGGATTGAATTTGTTGTTTTTCCATATTGGTCTCCCTATACTTAGTTTTAGACCATCATTTCAACTCTTGCTTAACATTTTTCAACTTGGATTTCCATATGTAACTTGGGGAACCATCCCATTTCTTTTTCCTTGTTTTAATAGTATCTATTTTGCTTCCGAGTGTTTTAACCATAGGAGGTTATATCTCAATGGTAGAGGGCCATAATTATTATTTTTTCTATCGAAAGAATGATAGGCATATGGTCTGAGGTAGCCAAGGGAATAATTTTGGACTAAATTATCATATCTTCTTCAAGTATGTTACTGCTAACTAAGAATTTGTCTAGCCTTGCTGCAATGAAATCTGTCCATATTCTTCTATTCGACCAAGTATATCTTCCATCTTTTGGTTGAATATCAATTAAATCCCAGTCTGGAATCGAATCATCCAATTGTTCTCTAGAATGATCTCTAACTCTTGATCCTCCTATCTTTTCTTCATGAGATAATACTGTATGGAAGTCACCAACAAAAATACAATTTTCTTTCCAAACTTCTTCCCTTATGTTAGCTAAAGACTTCCAACATTCTTGTTTTTCTTTGTAATGAATAGGAGCATATATATTGAAAAATTTGAAACCAACACTAGATGATTTAGTTACTAGGTGAGTAAAAATCCAATGTTGACTTTGCTTGGAGTTAAGAAGATTGAATTCAGATCTATGCCATCTTGTACTAATTTCCTCTGAGCAATCTCTCGAGCTAACTGAAATTCCTTCATTGTTTTTCCACTACCTTTTCCCTAGAACGTGCATTTCTTTTTCTCGTAGGTTAGTCTCCTGGAGAAGAAGGAGAACAGGTTTTTCCATCTTGATTAGATATCTTATTGCTTCTTCTTTTTTCTTGCTTCCCATACCTCTGTTGTTTTGGGAGACTAGCTGTATTATGTAACTAATTTTTATTTCCCTCCCTTGAGATTGCTCAAAGTTCCTGGAGTTGTTGTTCCCTTATTTAATACTATTTTAGTCCATTGAGCACAATATTCCCGTTAAGAGTGGTTTGCAGCCCCATCATCTTTTCTTTATTTTATATCTCTTCCCTTACTTCCTTTCCAGGTTTTCTTCCTACTTTTTGGTTGATCTTAAACTTCTCCTTCCTCCAGTTCATTTTCCTCCTCATTTGCTACTAGTTTCGCATGTTTCCTCATTGTCACCTCTGCTAGGGCCAATTGAATCTCCTGACTTAGATCCACTTCCTGCTTCCCTGATTCGTTTATTGGAGAAACTTCTACCTCGTTTCTTAATTCGACTTCCTCATTTATTAAAACACAATCCTCCAATCCTAAGAGCAAAGATGATACTCTAGGAGGGAAAGAAGAGCTTGGTTCTTTCACCGATGGGGCCACTACTTTCGAAAAAGCAACTGGAAATTCTTGAAGAGCTACAAAGCGATTTGAACACTGAACTGGAATGTCATTTTGATATGAAGGAGCTGCGGAATGATTTGAAATTCTTTCGGTACTTGATATATTAGGCTCTCTTGGTACTTGTTAGATCTGGATTTAAGATAGATTTTATGTACATGTTCCATATTGTACATGTTCCTAAAATTCCACACTAAATTCTTCTACTTTTCCTTACTCATAGTCTGCAATAACGGTTTGTACCTATCTCCTTTCAGAGCAGGCAACCGAGTAGCAACAAAACCACCATAACAAAAAAAAATACTCACCAGTAGTCTCCTGCAAATCCAAAGAGTTAAGGTAATTGAAATTCTTGATCTCAGAATTCAAGCTCCAAATTAAAAACTCAACAACTCCAACCCCAAAGAAAAGGGTTTCAATATCAAGTAATACAAAATAATTCACCTGCTAAGGATAGAGAGAAATAATCTCACCAACAGGAACAAAATTTTCCCAAGAGAACCGTCTACCTCTGTCAACCTTGTGAGAGAAAAAGCACAAGAATATCAACTTAGAGATATTCTTCCTACTTGTTCCCTAATTCTCAAACTTGAAGCTTGAACCTGTGAGTATGTTGTCAAGAACGTCCCAGTCCCAACAACGCATATAAGAGGATTCATTCCAATGCTCAAAAATATCTAGGATGATCCAAATCATGTCGCAATTGCCATATTTTATAATGAAATCCTCCATTTCTAAGCCAAAGCACTGAACATAATTCTCACACGTAGAAATATTTCTCCTCGTGCTTGAGCTTAAATGCTTTGAATGAATAAAAAAGTTGAAGTTCTCAATCGAATTAAATACTACATGATGAACAATCAAATATTTGTGCCACTTGTCATTTCCAAAATCGGTTAGGTAAGGTATAGGATCAATAAATTCCCTCTCATTGATTTTTTTTATTCCTTGGAGAAAAGATAGAACTATATTGGCTTGAGCATCTGCAACAACATTGGATTTCCTTAGCACATGAAAAAAATTGTAGTTATCAAACTTTTCTATCTTTTGTTTAAACCTACCCATGACTCGATTGAGAGGTCCTTCTAAGGGAAACTTGTCTAAAGCCACACTACGAGTAATGGTCATTGCGTCCCCCACTAATAACATCTTTCGTATATGATTATTTTTGGCAATTTGCAATCTCTTCCAAAGTGCTAAGGCCTTGATCCAGGTGGATATTGGTGGCCACCGACTATTCCACTTGGGGCCCAAACATTGTTCTTTCAGTTCTTTTAGTTTCCTTAATTATAGCACAACTTACTATTTTTAGCAATTTTTCGGGTCCTAAACTTCTGGAGCCATTTTGAGGCCCTAACCAACGTTTTTTGGGAAAAATCCCCCTAGCGAATGTTCAACGTTTGTAGTTTCCAGTGTAGTCCTCGAATAGATATTTCCAATGAGGTATCATGTGCATCAAATGAAGATCGTATGTCAAAGTTACGACACCAGGAAATTGATGTACTAATTTACCCCAACGGGGCCCATAGTTTGGCATTTTCATCTCCTAGGGTTAGGTTTTTGGATGATTAGGGTTTTCCTTTGTTTCTCAATAATAGATAGGCTTCGAGCCCCACTGTAACACAAAGTTCAAAGGTCGGTGGCCACACATCTCTTCTCAGAGATAAGCTACCAGCGCCCTAACTAGTTTATTTCCATTATGTCTGTCAGCATATTTTCGTTATGTGATATTAATGAAATGAAGTCTTATTTCTGCTGCATCTCTACGTTTACGTGTATTTTTGTAATTCCTTGCATTCCTTCATAAGTTCGAATCAGGCCTCTACCTGATTATTAGACAAATTACCCAAGATCCATAACTCTTGTTTTTCGTTGGGGTCATAGATCACCCCTCCCACCTGCCACCCCCAGATTGTTCTTAGAAGCACCATCAAAATACAAGATATACTAATTTTTCTTGGTTATCCATTTTGTCATTTCTAAGGGCTCGACTCTCAAAATCCACAGAGACTCTCTCTTTTGATTTCTTTTTTTCTTTGGGATATTTGAACAAGGACGATTAATCAATCTTCTAATCCAAATTATTTATTCACCAGTGAGACTAAAAAAAATCGTGATACAACCTTTAGCTAGAAGAATATCAATAATCAGCGCCCAAGTGTTAGTTGCCACCTCTCTGGTTGTAACCTTGAGATGATTAAAATAGACTAAGTTTCTAGCAATCCACATTTTCTATAAAATTACATATGGAAGAAGACTCCAAACCTTCTTTAGAAGAGGATTGTTTTTAAATTTCCTTGGGTAAGTTTTATGCCAAGTGACAAAAGAATCCCTCCATCTACATGGAATAACAGTGCCTATATTCAAACTTGCCAAAGTTATACTTCAAACCCACAGAAAAATTGCACTTCAAAATCAGATGATTCACTGTCTCCTCACTTTGATTACACGGATAACAATGAGAAGGGCTTTGAATACCTCTCCTATGAAGATTAACAAAAGTAATGATTCTACCATGACTTAAACTCCAGTTGAATTTTTTATTTTATTTTTGGGAGAGATTTACTTTTCTAAATAGAATAAAGAATTCCATAATGAATCCTTTGGATAGTCACATCTACTGTTTATTTGAGTGATATACCCCTCTTTTACTATGTATGTATCAAAATGTTTACCTCAAACCCTCTTTTCAACACCACTGTTATCTCAAGGATCTAGACCATTCAAAAGCATCAACATATCATTCAATTGACCTTCTATGTGATCTAGTAAATTAATGTCCAACCAACCCTCCCACTCCCCTTTTGCATTCCAAACTAAGATATCAGAAAGCAAAGTGAGGTTTTCTACTCTCACCCAATTTTGAAGCAAAGCTAAATGTTGATAAGAACTGAACTCCTTTCTTCCCAATATCCTATCATCCCATATTTTAATACTTTTTCCATTCCCAGGAATCCAAGATACATTGTCTTTGAGAATACAATTTGAATTTTTACACAAATTCCATATGTTAGTGCAAAGAAACTTATCAAACTGTTGATCCATGATCCTTGTTCTTGTGGATCCATTATATTTCTTATTTATTGCTTCTTTCCACCAAGCATTCTCTCCTCTCGCTACATTCCACGTGATTTTATCCCCCAAAGCCTTATTTATAATGGATGTATCTCTAATTTCCAAACCTCCCTTGTTAATAGGATCTATCACTTGTTTCTAGCTAATCAAATGATATATTTTTTTTATTATCCCCCCCCCCTTTCCACAGGAATTTACACTGAAGTTGATCAAATTGATTAGAGATACTTAATGGGCCCAACAAAATAGAGTTTTGGTAGATAGCTAAAGAATATAACACAGATTTAATCAACACCAACTTCCCTATTGGATTCAACCACTGTGTTCCCCAATGTTTCATCTTGTTTTTCTTCTTCTGATTTTATGAATCATGGTTCTCCAATCTTTCGAAATAGGATTCCCTAAAAAAATTGAAATCCATAGATAAGTGAAAGAATTCCATTCTTGTTTAGCAATGAAACCTAAAACATGAGCAATTTCATGGATTATTTTTTAATTCCATCCATAAACACAACACTTCTACTTATTGATCTCCCCTCCTGAAGATGAAAGATATTTATCCAATGTTGACTTAAATTTGGTAGCTATAACCACTGAAGCTCCCCCCAACAACAATGTATCATTAGCAAACTGCAAATGATTTATTTCTTTGACCCCTCTTACGCTATTAATTTTAGGTAAGAGCACATTCCTTCTTTCCACTTCAATTTTCCTGCTTAGAGTGTCTACCATAAAAATATATAGAATAAGGGATAATAGACACCCTTGTCTAAACCATATTCGCCCTTGAAAGAACTCAGCCGGCATACCATTGACTAAAGGAGGTATCCAGGGTTTTGGAATACAATCTTGAATCCAACTAATAAAAGAGCTAGAAAGCCAAAATTTGCTTAAGACATGAAAAAGGGAGTACCATCTTACCCGATCAAACACATTTGCTATGTCCATTTTGATCACCATACCTCTTTCTTTCCTTGATTTACTTGAATGAACATTCTCTTGAACCAGAATGAAATTATCCAGGATATGTTTGTTGGGGTTGAAGCCACCTTGGTTTTCTGATATAATCCTCCCTAATAGCAATTTGACTCTTGTAGGTATTATCTTTGCGATGATTTTATAAGACAAGTTGCATAAGGATATTGCCCCGAATCTGGGAATTTAACCTTTGGAATAAGGGAAAGAAAAGAGGAGTTTGTACTGCCCCCAACCTTCCCTTTTTTAAGAGAGAAATTAACCATTTTACAAAGATCCATTTTAATAAGGTCCCATAATTTGCGATAAAAAGCAATGGAAAAGCCATCCAAATGGCACTTGAGACTTCATTTTCCTCCACATGTTTAATCAATTCCAAATTTTCCTCAATGGAAATGAGGTTTTCAATATTTTCAATCATTTCCTTAGTTGCTGCAGGATCCTAATCCTTTTGACTAGACAGGAGATGTTTGAAATTGCTAAATGCTTCCTGCTATACCTCTTCATATTCTATTAACAAAACTCCCTCAGAATTTTGAATTTCCTTAACATTATTCCCACATTGTATTTCTTTGGCTTGGTTGTGGAAAAAGGAAGTGTTTCTATCTCTTGCTTCCAACCATAAACTTCTTGATTTGAGGCTCCAGTGCTCCTCATCCAATCTATTTATAGAGTGCAACTGTTTATTTGTTTTTATTTCTTCCATTTTCAGTTGAATAATTGGCTCACCCCTTTCCATTTGAGTTTTGAATTTTCGCCAATTGGGATTGAATTTGTTGTTTTTCCATATTGGTCTCCCTATACTTATTTTTAGACCATCGTTTCAACTCTTGCTTAACATTTTTCAACTTGGATTTCCATATGTAACTTGGGGAACCATCCCATTTCTTTTTCCTTGTTTTAATAGTATTTATTTTGCTTCTAAGTGTTTTAACCATAGGGGGTTATATCTAAATGGTAGAGGACCATAATTATTATTTTTTCTATCGAAAGAATGATGGGAATATGGTCTGAGGTAGCCGAGGGAATAATTTTGGACTAAATTATCAGATCTTCTTCAAGTATGTTACTGCTAACTAAGAATTTGTCTAGCCTTGCTCCAATGAAATCTGTCCATATTCTTCTATTCGACCAAGTATATCTTCCATCTTTTGGTTGAATATCAATTAAATCCCAGTCTGGAATCGAATCATCCAATTGTTCTCTAGAATGATCTCTAACTCTTGATCCTCCTATCTTTTCTTCATGAGATAATACTGTATGGAAGTCACCAACAAAAATACAATTTTCTTTCCGAACTTCTTCCCTTATGTTAGCTAAAGACTTCCAACATTCTTGTTTTTATTTGTAATGAATAGGATCATATATATTGAAAAATTTGAAACCAACACTAGATGATTTAGTTACTTGGTGAGTAAAAATTCAATGTTGACTTTGCTTGGAGTTAAGAAGATTGAATTCAGATCTATGCCATCTTGTACTAATTTCCTCTGAGCAATCTCTCGAGCTAACTGAAATTCCTTCATTGTTTTTCCATTGCCTTTTCCCTAGAACGTGCATTTCCTTTTCTCGTAGTTTAGTCTCCTGGAGAAGAAGGAGAACAGGTTTTTCCATCTTGATTAGATATCTTATTGCTTCTTCTTTTGTCTTGCTTCCCATACCTCTGCTGTTTTGGGAGACTAGCTGTATTATTTAACTAATTTTTATTTCCCTCCCTTGAGATTGCTCGAAGTTCCTGGAGTTGTTGTTCCCTTATTTAATACTATTTTAGTCCATTGAGCACAATATTCTTGTTAAGAGTGGTTTGCAGCCCCATCATCTTTTCTTTATTTTATATCTCTTCCCTTACTTCCTTTCCAGGTTTTCTTCCTACTTTTTGGTTGATCTTACTTCTCGTTCCTCCAGTTCATTTTCCTCATTGTCACCTCTGCTAGGGCCAATTGAATCTCCTGACTTAGATCCACTTCTTGCTTCCCTGATTCGTTTATTGGAGAAACTTCTACCTCGTTTCTTAATTCGACTTCCTCATTTATTAAAACACAATCCTCCAATCCTAAGAGCAAAGATGATACTCTAGGAGGGAAAGAAGAGCTTGGTTCTTTCACCGATGGGGTCACTACTTTCGAAAAAGCAACTGGAAATTCTTGAGGAGCTACAAAGCGATTTGAACACTGAATTGGAATGTCATTTTGATATGAAGGAGCTACAGAATGATTTGAAATTCTTTCGGTGCTTGATAGATTAGGCTCTCTTGGTACTTGTTAGATCTGGATTTAAGATAGATTTTATGTTGGTTTTAATTTATTAGTCAATATGGATTTTTTAATTACTTTTCATTTGGTTTTACATTTTTATTTTATGAGTAAATATGAATTTTTTTAATTAATTTTATATTTGTAACTACTGATGAAAATAAAAAAATTAAATAGATAGAGGTAGTAAATATCTATATATTTAAAAAGTAGTTTTTATAAAGACAATAAAGATTATTATAATTAATTTGTCAAATAAGTAAGAAGGATAGTTATTATTCACTATTATTTGTAGATGTAAGTTTGATCATCATTTTTATTAGTTTTATGGGAGAAAAACATATTTATAAAAGACAAAGAAAATTTTAACCAATTAAAATTAGTTTTAAATCTTACTTCAAAAAACCATAAAAATTACTAACCTTATTTTTAAATAAAATAAAATATATATAAACTTATTATTTATCACTATCGATATTCACCAAATCATCATTACTTAGTTAAAAGTAGCTTGAAATATTAATGATATTCAACAAAGTAAACATTGCTATTAATACAAGTAACTTGAAACATTACCATTACATACATGCCATTAGTCCATAAATAGTGGGGAATTTGAATATCACGTCACAAAACAACAAGCATTGTAACCCTAGGCGGAGTTTGGATTTCAATTTCCAACCCTAGTATAGTTGTTTGCTTATTGTACATGATTTTATTATGATAATTAACAGTAAAATAATAAACTATTACTTAATTAATAGTTGGCTTGGTTTAAGAAAATTAGTTGCTTAAACATTAAGTGGAGGTTGTCGATATGCACCTAGTAGCATAGTATTGAACGCTGAGGCTGGCTTGCCTTAGGGAAATTAGTCACTTAAACATTCAGTAGAGACTGAAATATGTACTCAGTAGCACAGCATTGCTGCTGGAGAGTGTATTGGTAACCGTCATATTTCAAAAGAAGAAGATCTGACAGCTACTAATACACCAGCAGCATTTAATGATACAATGCAAAATGCATATTGACAACTTTAAGTAGCATTTAATGATACAATGCAAAATGCATATTGACAACTTTAAGTGAATGTTCCTTTCAGAAATCATGAAATCTTGTTTAACAAGTTTTCTTAGGAAATCTTATGTATTTGACAGGTTTATAAATTTGAAGCTGTCACTTCGATGATATAAGGATTTTGTACCATTTTTTATACTTTCCAAAACGAGATGAATACGACGAGATAGGTAGGAATCTAGGATGTCTCGTGACGATGTGATTTCACGTGGATTTCACTCGCCGACACGCACAGAACATGAACGGCTATAGATTGGAAACGGAAACGGAACTTAGGGTTTATGATAAAACAAAACTCCAAAAATAGGAAGATAGTTTATTGTATGGAGATTAACTAGATGTTAATAATTTAGTATTAAAGAGATGTTATAATATTTTAATGGTGATAAATCTAAATTTAAAATAAATTTATACACTCTAAAACACTAGCTATAAGTTAAAAAGTTAATAAATCTATACAATCTAAAATACTATAACAGCCATTAAAAAAGCCAAAACACCCAAACCCAGAGATATTTCCTCCATGGACATTACTCTGCTCATGGTCCAATATGTGGGCCTTTGGATCTTTCTTTGGTATATTTTTTTTTGGGGTCTTTGGGGTTCTGGTCAAAAGTTTATTGATGTAGCTTTTATATTCTTGGATATATGTTTATATATTTTTATAATTTAAAGTATAGTTATTTTCATTGAAAAAAAAGTCCAAGAATATATTCATCAATTTTTTTATTATATTTAAATTTAAAAGAGAAAATAGAAATCATGGGGTTGAATGCCCTAAACTACATTTCAATTGATAGTAATAAATTAACTGCCTCCTTCATAAAGAAATATGTTAAATATTATGTTACATTTTGAATCAAATATAAATTAACTACATGCTTCATAAAGAAATATGCTTGTTTTATGCTCATGAAATTCTATAATTTTGTAGCTTAATTATCAAGCTTGACAGCATCTACAGTTTTTGCCCAACTTTATCTCTACCAATCTAACACCCATTTTGTCATTTGTTACAATTTCTTCTTATGGTTGTTTGTTGTGTCTATTTTTAGAGAAGGAGGACAAAGAAGGTGAAGGGATGAAATGTGAGGAATGGATGAATCAATGAAATAATGTTTTCAGTGGCATTTAAGAAGACAAGCACATAGGTATTGACTTTACTTAATTACAAGCATAGGAGCCAAGAAATTGACTTGAGTGGGGGAAAAGGAGCCAAGAAACCCATATGGAGATCAACCTTGATGTTGAAGTCATTGATCTAGATGTTGTCCACGGAGTATTTGGGGATTTTAAGCTAGAAGAACAAATACAAAATGCCACATGCAATGACAATGATGGAGACGAGCACGAATAGAAAGCAAATGTGTAGCAAAAGGCAACAACAATAGGAGTTTGGGCACTTGGGAGGTGGTTAGTAGTATCTCTTCTTGGTATCACTTAGTCTTTTGGAAATTGAACTCTCACCTCGCCACATAAAGGAGTAGAAACGTCTTTCTCAAATGCAAGACCAGACTTGGGCACCAATGGAGAGCTTGGGTCATTTCGTCTTTGGGTGCACTCACTGGTTATCTACCATTGTCCCAAGGCGCTCAGAGTCAAAATAGAAATGATCATAACCAAAAGAGGCCAATGAGCCTCAATCCTAGGGCTTTCAATCTCTTCCACCTTGTCAAAATAAAAATGATCATAACCAAAAGAGGCCAATGAACCTCAATCCTAGGGCTTTCAATCTCTTCCACGACACAAGGATGACAAAATGAAAGTATCTTATCTACTAACTCTTGGAAAAGTTGATAATCAATTCAGAAGGTGCGAAGATTTTGCGAATTAGTTGATATACCACACCTTTGAAGAGAGTAATAAGTAGCATTTAATGTCTTTGAATAGCGTGTTCCATTGATAAGTTAATGGAAGACAATAGAATATATAAATAAATCCAAGAAATTAGTGACAACTTAAACCAAGATTAATCTTTGTGAACACAATTTGTAATATAATTATTTTTATGAAATTTTAATATACGCTATGCATTTTTTTTTTATAATTTTAATATACTTCTAAAACGTGCTGGTAGCCATTTGACTTGCTGGGAGCCCATAGGGATAATCCGCCATAGCAAGATAGCGTGTAACTAAGAAATAGACGGCACCGAAATAGACTATGGATATATCTGTCAGTACTTAAATTGCTTGAAATTTTGTGCAGGTTGGACCCATCCCGTACTTATGAAAAGTCATTAAATCATCTTTTATGACCGCACATTCCCGTCTGTACTACATTAAATTCTTGGCAGTCTCTCATATCACGTCTCTTTGAACTTCCACTTGGATCTTAGCAGTCCCCACCTTGAATTCTGTTGTCTGATGATGCAGGCGGCTTCTTCTAAATATGATGGGGACTTTAAATATGATGGGGACTTTCATATGAATTTCGGTAATATGGTGTTTGTTTGGGTAAAGATTATCTATTATGCAGGTCATTTAATGTGGTGGCAGCAAGTTGGTTGGCCTTGGATCCCAGGTTATTTGAGATCCAATGACCAATCTGCCTGCTGCCTTCCCATTAAATGGCCTGCAGCAAGTTGAATAATGTTGGTCTTTTGTTTTTTTCGAGGTTTTATGTTAAGTCGTGTGGTGCGGTGCTATTAATACTGCCTGTCCAATTTGCGATCTGAGCACTCCAAATTGCGATTTTGATAAGAATTCACGGTGAACCCAAATGAGAAAAGAATAGCTAGTCTAGAAGTTTTAGAATTTTAAACAGAACAAAAATAGATTTTTTGGTATGATTTTGGAAAAAATCAATAGAAATTTTAAAAATTCTTGGTTACAATTTTCAATTCTGAAATTTTGGATAACTTAAGGTTTTTGACAATGTGTTTGTACCATTAAAACACAGTTAAATTCAGATTTTGCAAAATAAAAAACACCAAATTTATTTAAAGCTATAAAAACTGACCAAAACAAAACTTTCATTCAAAGCTGTAAAAACTGACCTTACATTGCCAGTTTCCAGTGTCGCATCTCATCTAGACACTAGATGAATGACTGGTCGACTTTTTTTAATTATTTGTAGTTAGTAAATATAAAAAAAAATATTATTTTGTATTTTTGAGAATCGGGATATGATTTTTTTTTAACAGAGTATTTTAGTTGAATTCAATGTGAAAAAAGAAAAATTACAATCTAAATCCAAAATCAGATAAACTTATCAATCACTTTATATTTTTTTAATTAAATTTGAATCCAAAGCGATTACACGACTGCAACATGGGAGGCATAGAATAATGCTCCTTCCATTTAAAACCACAAAACTAAAATCAGATAAACTTATCAATCACTTTATATTTTCCTTGACTGCAAATCTAAAATCAGATAAACTAAAAGCGATTACATGACTGCAACATGGGAGGTATACAATTATATTCCTTGCCATTTAAAACCAAAAACCTAAATGTAGCGTCATCGCAAGATCTAGATCTAGATCTTCAACCACATTTTGCTACGATATTTTGCAACATAAACTGTCCATAGTATGAAACTATTAAGCGATTTCCTATTACCTATGAAGCATACTAGAGATTCAACTTGAGATGTAACGGAGATCAATTCGGTTTCTACTGAGGCAGCTTGTTGATCTTACAATGCTTGAACTCTCCGTATGTTTTGGGTTTGAACAATGGCGGGTTCTTCTCATCGATCGTCTCCTTCATGGGCCCAATAACGGTGTCCAGAGGCGGAGTGCAGAATACTGGCCACGACATCCTCACTCTGTCTTTGCTCACCACGCTCCTATGCAGAACGCTCTTGTATCTGCCATTGCTCAAGATCTGGAAGCCATAGCCACCAATTTACAAATTTATATGAGGAAGAGAGAAAAACGAGGAAAAAGCAATGGAAATGAGATTTATTAACCTCTAGCTGGTCGCCGATATGGACAACGATGGCGTTTGGAACGTAAATTGCAGAAACCCAGTAACCATCTTTGAACACTTGGAGTCCCGGCACTTCATTGGGTATAAGAAGAGTGAGGGCGGACATGTCTGTGTGGGCCTCAACTCCTAAAGCAAGTTCCGGCCGTGGGCACGGTGGATAATAATTGATTTTCATTTCCATTTCTAGATTATCGCCGCCCAGTATTTCTTTCATGGCGGATTCTTTCAATCCAAGATTGATGGAAAGCGCAGCCAGTAGCTTATTCACCACTTCCAGGAGTTTTCGACCATATTCGTCATTCACCTCTCTGCAAATCCCACACGTTAAACTTACAATAAACTTAAAATTATTACAGACTACTAACACATGATTCTCCATGTTCCTTAAATGAGTGATGAGATTAAATAAAAGCATTACATGTAAGAGGGTGGATGTTTGGGCCAAGTGTTGAAATCCCTGCGAGAAGGAGGCCAGAGCATGTGGAAATAGTAATCTAGCCATTCAAGCTTGGCATCGTGGTTAGCAACTAACTTGGTGCCATAACCCTCCAGAATCCCAGATGCAGGGTTGTTGGCGTATGCCTCTTTTTCCTCTTGTGGAAGATGGAAGAACTTTTCCCCCACGCCCTGCAGGCGTTGTATCAGCTCTTCAGAAATTCCGTGATTGACAGCCTGAAAGATACCCCATTCCTTGCTCGCGCTAGCAATTTCTTGCAGCGTTTGCTCACGTAGGTGGCCGGGCACGTCTAGATTGGTTAAATCTATAAGCGGGATTTGAGGGGCAGGCTGCTGAGAGCCATTAGAATTGATGGAAAATGTAGTGAAGGCAGTTGGCCTCTCGTGTTCAGGCCTAATGAACTGAGCAGGAATGCTCTCTAATCCTCCCTCTGCAATAGCTTGCACTCGTATTGCCATCTCTGCTTTTTCTTCCTTCCCCTTCACGACTCCTAATCACTGTACGTGTGGAATTGTGATTGAAATTGAAGTACTTGCTATTATATAAGAATAACAATGGTGAGGTTGGGGTAACTCGACGACCAGAAGGTTTGATGATCAGGTGAAGCCGTGGTCGGTTTGATAATCAGGTGGACCCTTACGGGTAGGTCAACACATTATGGAAATCACATATCTCCACACAATATTACTAACTAATATATAGTAATATTACTAATATATGGTAATAGATTGAATAAAATATATATTTTAATGGTTTATTATATAATATTATTTAATTAAACAATATTATTATTTTGTAATAATTTATTAAACATAATAAATATAAAATAATTTAAATTTTATTATTGATATTTACTTAATAATAATATTAATTAATAATTAATTATTTATTTATATAATAATATTATTAAATAAATAAATAATTGCTAATGTTATATATTTACTAACATACACATTAATAATAATAATGTTTTTTAAATATATTATTTTAATACTAAAATAAATTTATTTAATTATATATAATATAATAATATATAATAAAAATTATTATTTAATTATATTTTTTTATTCTACTTTACTGAATACAAATAATACAATGATGATACATAAAAATATTAAAAAAATAAGTACTTGTTATTTAAATAATTATTTATTATATTAATATTAATTAACAATTATTAATATTAAAGATATGTATAATATTATGATGTAATTTTAGATATTTATTTACATTATTATATATATGACACATTTATGAAAAAAATTATTATCTTATTTTAATTACGCAATAGTTCAGTGTAGCAGATTCTTCCCTCATTGAGTCAATGGAATGCTGCCATGTGTATCTTCTCCTTTTTCTTTTATCCATCGATTTCAATGAGGATCGTTGGGTGTTGAAGAAGTACTATGTAGTGTGGACCAAACTGCCACGCAACGTGGAACGAAGCAGTTTTGACAGGAACATTGTTCCTCATCATGCCAAACCACTCTCCCTTTGCGCTCTCAAATGTCCCCTAACCTCCCCAATGCCGATGAAACTCATTGGACATATCAAGTTAGCAGATAATATCTTCATTTGAGCAAGCAGAGTTGGATGAACATTACCAACACCTTCCATGAATTGGAAGGAGATCATCTTGATAAATTTCAAAAGCGCTATGTAGGCCCTGTCAACCCATCAACCCTTTACTACTGGACTCTTTCCTAAGAGACCAATATCTCACCACACCAACGACTTCATTGGCCTCAGTAAAGTTAAAGTGGTTGGATCGTCATCTCCAAAATCAGCTCTTTTGGTAGACGTTGTTTAATCTCTCTTCTCAGGAAGGTATTTTGATTTTCAGCCTAATTGTTTTTTATTTTTGCACCGAGAGGTGCTCTACAGCCCAGTATGAGGGAGATCTTGTAACATGTGAGTGTTTGTTGAGTTTGTGGAAAAGAATAATACAAAGTAAAAAGTAAATATGAGACTTAAACTAGAGACTTTAGAACTTAGGATTAGGTGGTAAATATTATGTTGGCCATAAACAAAATAGAATAATACAAAGTAAAAAGTAAATATGAGACTTAAACTAGAGACTTTAGAGCTTAGGATTAGGTGGTAAATATTATGTCCAAAAAAGAATAATACAAAGTAAAAAGTAAATATGAGACTTTACTTTTTACTTTTAATACAAAGTAATAATAGTAAATATGAGACTTTAGAATGTTTCTCGAGTAACAAAATAATACAAAGTAAACAAAAAAGAATAATACAAAGTAAAAAGTAAAAAATATTATGTGGGCCATAAACAAAAAGGAATAATACAAAGTAAAAAGTAAATATGAGACTTAAACTAGAGACTTTAGAGATTAGGATTAGGTGGCTCATGTATTACACTCAAGGAGCTATTCAACACTTGATAGAGCCTAGGATTTGGATCTAGGCTGGTTTATTTCATTTATGATTTCAAATTTATCGTCATATTCTTCTCATTCTATCTTCCTTCTCTTGAATCTTCATTGTTCATGTCTCACAAGTCCAAAATGCAGCTTGATCAAGCATATGAACATGCTATTAGAGGTTAGACAATCCCCTAGCTTGTTCCTCGTTTTACTATATAAACTTTCAAACCAGAAATGCAACTCAGCCCTCAGCTCGAGTGCATCAAGAGGTGGATGGGCAATGTTTAGGACATTATTGTGCTTATGAAATATGTAGATCAATAAAAAAATAAAAACCAAAATTCAAGATGCTGATTATGATCCCCCAAATCTAAAATAATGGAATATTTCATGTCCCAAATTTGGTATTGGGTCACAATGGCCTAATCACATTGGCCCTATTCATTAGAGTTTGTCAAATTGATGCTAAAGGTCAAATAATTGCCAAGGAGGAAAATTACTAGTTTCCTAGGTTTGGGGTGGAAGCTTTGGGATTTGGAATAATGGGGATAATAAATGATGTTTGAACATTAGAATGGCATAAATATTTAATAAAGGAGCTAAATAAATATATACAAGTGAAAATCAAAGTGGCATTTCATCATGAAGACACATGGAGGAAGTGGGACCCACATATGGCTAGATTTCCCCACTACACTTGGCATCATTCTCTCACCAATTCGAATTCAAGGTGAATGGTAACATACTTGGGGGAGTCCAAAAGGTATTATTCATTGCATGACTCATCCAAGGTCGAAATATAGAGGAAGAGTAACTCCCATGGAAGAGGAAGAGGCAATTTGGAGCTAGTGAGACACTTGGGCTAGATTCGCTAGCTCTATGACAACAATGATGAAGATGCTATGACACCTATGACACAAATCAGACCTGAAGGCTGACATATGACATATATGACATGTCAGGGCTAAAAATAGACTCCAAGAGGGCGCTCAAGGGTGTTAGGGCAGCTAAGATGCTTCCACATGTGATTTGGTGGAAGTGGGAGACTAGGAATTGTTGTACAAGTGGCGTTCTTTGGAATCTCTTCCCAACATGAGTTGGCATGAGTCTCTTGGAATGAATTCGACCCATGGAGGACATTAGAAGTTTATAAATGTCAATAACAAAGAATGAAACCAGCTTTTGATCATTTGTAGAATTTGCAATTGCATTTGTGAAGAGGGAGAGCTAGTGGATGACTAGTTTCTTGCCTTAGCCAATTTCGAGGGTGAAAGATTCCCATCCAAGTTGGTAATTGGAAAGGCCATTCAGACCTTTCATTTGGAGCTTTAATGGAGTCTTTATTTGCAGGTGTAAGCTACAGGGCAGCTCATGGTTTCTTCTATTGCAGCTCACTCCTTCAACCATTTCCAGTTTTGATGGCATATTCTTGATCCTTGAGGGAGGGCGTTTTTGGTGAGCTATTGTACTATTTGGGGAAGCTTTTAATGCCCCATTTATTTTGTAATATGAATTAAATACTCTGTTCTTCATCTCCAAAAAGTTTCAGGTCGAAATTCCAAGTAGAAATGTATAAATCTCATTTTTAATGGAAGAACAATGCCATTTCCCCACTACCTTGTTGTGAGCCAATGTATTGATGATGATTTCGAATGAATGGATGATTCTATGATATATTTGTGATCAATATACTGCCATGGATGTCTTCTACAAGTTTCATGTACTTTACTTGAGCATTTGAAGCATTTTTACTCAGTTTAGTTGTATTGGGAGGTGAAATAGTGCCATTTCCCCAAGGGTCGAATTGGGGATTTTTGCAGTTGAATGGAAGAGGGTGAGAACAGTTGTAATAATCCATTAATGGTGCATATGAGACTTTAATAACATACTTAACACATTACATACCTCTGTTCATAAATTTGAGTGGGTTTGGAGGCATTTGGGAAGCCATTTTCATTGTTTACCCCAGGGGGATTTGAACCCCAAATTACTAGTAAAATTGCATAATTGGTCCAGAATATTAAGAGAGTTTGCAGAGGTATTTTGGTGGCCATATGTCATCCATAACATCATATTCAAGTTCTAATATCATTCATACACCTTCCTTGAAGATTTGAAGGCATTTGGAGTCAATTTGAGACCTAGAGACCAATACTAGTCAAAGGAAAATCACTAGTAAAGTTACCTACATTGATCAGAATTGAAAGAGGATTTGCAGAAGTATTTTAAAGGTCCAAAGGCATCCCTAAAACACATATTTATGTTCTAATATCATTCATACACATTCTCAGAAGATTTGGGATCATTTGGGGCAAATTTGGGACCTAGAGATCGAAACTAGTCAAAGGTCGAACCAAGGAAAAAAGTGGAAAATTGCAATTTTAATAAAATTCCTAACAAGGAACATTACAGTGGTATCAGAGCATGATCTTGGCACCTGATGTGGTATAATATCTATGAGGAAAAGAATTTAGGTACCACCATTATATATTGAAACCAAAAGTGCTTTTGTTGAAGAGGAAAAAAAAAAGTAGGAGAAGAAGAGAAATTTTTTTGAGGGAACTATGACTAGGGATGAAAAGGGAGCCTCATATGATGGTGAGGAGCATATAAAAATTATGAAAACAATATTTGAAGATATGACCAAGCAAATTAAGGAAGGATTCGAATTGTTTTCTATCGAACTTGTGGAAAAAATTATTGATTTTAAGGAAACCAAGGGGCAAAATGCAACAGCTTGCTTGAAGGAGCAAAAGGAAGAGACATCACAAGATAGTGAAGAATATTCTATTGAAAATATGGAAGATCATTTCGAGACACCTTCTAGCTTAGACATGAACCAAAGAGCATCTACTGATGGATGCTTAAACTATGAAGGAGTACCTATTGATGGGTGCTCACACCTCTATGTTGGTGACATAGAGATCACTTTTGAAAGTGTTGCTGCAAGCCCAAGTTCCATTAAGCATGATAATGAAGACCTTGCAGCAGTTGAAGAAGAACCAAGATCAACTTCCCCATCACCACTTGAGCTTCATGAAGTTGGTCCAAGAAAAAATGAAGAAGATGAGGAGGTTCATTTGCAAGAGCCTCATTTTCTTGAAGGGTCCTTAAAGATGAATGAAAAGAAGATCCAAGAGTCCTTCAGCATTCTCCATGACACTCAAGCATTGGTGTCAAATTCTTGTTGGAGAGCTACTTCATTGGAGGAAACATCCTTCCTTGAAGACATGGAGAAGATTCAAAGAGCAATGTGCCACATCAAAGGTAATTTCATGTCTTTGCTTTTTGATAGAAACCAATTGTTTGAGCTTAATGAATTGTTACATGATGCATACTTGAAGAATAATGAGGATATTCATAAGCTCACAATTCAAAATGAGCAACTTCTTGAAAAGTTGCAAGATACTTGTTTTTCCTCCTATGTTTCAGATTGTCAAATGGTAGATTGTTTGGAGGATTCTCATGACATGGTGGATCATGAGAAATGTGAAAATTTGAATGTTCTTGATGTGTTTGAAGATGAACTTGAAGAGATCCAAACACTTGATGTGGTGGAAGAGGAATTTGAATTGCCTCTTGATGAAGGTTATGCAATTTTTAAAGAAGAGCATGATTCCTCTACATTGGAACCAAACTATGACAAAGAGTTCACACTTTTGAAGGAGCTGCATGATACTACCCATATGGATCCTTCCCATGATGAAAATTCTGCACTTTTTGATCATTTGGGTGAGTTAGTTCATTCTCCTACTTCCTACAATTCCATGTTTTGCAACATTAGTCTCAATGAAGTATGGGTGAAAGGGTTCTTTTTGATGGTGCCACATGAGGAGCATGGAACTCCTAGATTTAACTTTTATGATGACATGGTTGGAGCACATTCTTATTCACATTTGCAGCAGCATCATTTGTCACTTTATGATGATTCACATCTACATGGATGTACCTATGATATGGATTTGAGTCACTTGAAGACTCATGGTTTTTCTTGCTCAACACTGGGTTCATTTTATGTTAGAGGAACTTCATCCAACACTTGGGTGAATAGATTTATGATGGGAGAACATTTTTGTTGGCAGCCACATACTTTTTTACATCTTTATGATTCTCACATTCATGGATGTATGGGTGAGACTTCTTTGAGTCATTTGAAGTCTCCTTGTTTTTTCTGCTCATTATTTGGTTCAGATTTTAGTGGAGATTCTTCATTCACTTCTTGGATGAAAGAATACATGGTTGAATATTTTGATGCATATCACATCCTTTTGGAGCAGCATTATAGGACATGGGATCCTCACCTATGTCATTGGAGCAGATTTGATTGGTCACTTGAAGCTTGTATGCACTTGGAAAATGGTGGTCTACTTGCTTGGAGGTATAAGCACCTTCATGACTCTTTGATTAAGCATATCCTTGATGTACATTTTCATTATGTTGTTATGTACTTTGATGATATATATTTGGTACTCATGATGTTTGGAAGGATGCATACAAGAAAATGGGATCCAGGAATCCTCTTAACTAATGGTGTGGGTTGGAGAGCACTCTTAATTATTGGGGTGCAATACAAGCAATGGGACCCTGGAATAATTTTTATCTCATTGGTTTCAAATTTTTTGGGGAAACAAGCAGTATGGGATATGGATTTCCCCACTTAATAAAGTGATTTTTATCAGAGTAGTGCAGCAGCAAGCATGGTGGTTCCTCTCTAAAATCTTCATGGAAACTCAAAGACTCAAGGTTGGGCAATTCAATGGCAACTTCAAAGAATTATACAGAAAGCAGGTTCTTCAACACCCATGTTTAAAATTGCTTGAGGACAAGCAATATTGGGAAGGGAGCATTTGTCATGTCCCAAATTTGGTATTGGGTCACAATGGCCTAATCACATTGGCCCTATTCATTAGAGTTTGTCAAATTGATGCTAAAGGTCAAATAATTGCCAAGGAGGAAAATTACTAGTTTCCTAGGTTTGGGGTGGAAGCTTTGGGATTTGGAATAATGGGGATAATAAATGATGTTTGAACATTAGAATGGCATAAATATTTAATAAAGGAGCTAAATAAATATATACAAGTGAAAATCAAAGTGGCATTTCATCATGAAGACACATGGAGGAAGTGGGACCCACATATGGCTAGATTTCCCCACTACACTTGGCATAATTCTCTCACCAATTCGAATTCAAGGTGAATGGTAACATACTTGGGGGAGTCCAAAAGGTATTATTCATTGCATGACTCATCCAAGGTCGAAATATAGAGGAAGAGTAACTCCCATGGAAGAGGAAGAGGCAATTTGGAGCTAGTGAGACACTTGGGCTAGATTCGCTAGCTCTATGACAACAATGATGAAGATGCTATGACACCTATGACACAAATCAGACCTGAAGGCTGACATATGACATATATGACATGTCAGGGCTAAAAATAGACTCCAAGAGGGCGCTCAAGGGTGTTAGGGCAGCTAAGATGCTTCCACATGTGATTTGGTGGAAGTGGGAGACTAGGAATTGTTGTACAAGTGGCGTTCTTTGGAATCTCTTCCCAACATGAGTTGGCATGAGTCTCTTGGAATGAATTCGACCCATGGAGGACATTAGAAGTTTATAAATGTCAATAACAAAGAATGAAACCAGCTTTTGATCATTTGTAGAATTTGCAATTGCATTTGTGAAGAGGGAGAGCTAGTGGATGACTAGTTTCTTGCCTTAGCCAATTTCGAGGGTGAAAGATTCCCATCCAAGTTGGTAATTGGAAAGGCCATTCAGACCTTTCATTTGGAGATTTAATGGAGTCTTTATTTGCAGGTGTAAGCTACAGGGCAGCTCATGGTTTCTTCTATTGCAGCTCACTCCTTCAACCATTTCCAGTTTTGATGGCATATTCTTGATCCTTGAGGGAGGGCGTTTTTGGTGAGCTATTGTACTATTTGGGGAAGCTTTTAATGCCCCATTTATTTTGTAATATGAATTAAATACTCTGTTCTTCATCTCCAAAAAGTTTCAGGTCGAAATTCCAAGTAGAAATGTATAAATCTCATTTTTAATGGAAGAACAATGCCATTTCCCCACTACCTTGTTGTGAGCCAATGTATTGATGATGATTTCGAATGAATGGATGATTCTATGATATATTTGTGATCAATATACTGCCATGGATGTCTTCTACAAGTTTCATGTACTTTACTTGAGCATTTGAAGCATTTTTACTCAGTTTAGTTGTATTGGGAGGTGAAATAGTGCCATTTCCCCAAGGGTCGAATTGGGGATTTTTGCAGTTGAATGGAAGAGGGTGAGAACAGTTGTAATAATCCATTAATGGTGCATATGAGACTTTAATAACATACTTAACACATTACATACCTCTGTTCATAAATTTGAGTGGGTTTGGAGGCATTTGGGAAGCCATTTTCATTGTTTACCCCAGGGGGATTTGAACCCCAAATTACTAGTAAAATTGCATAATTGGTCCAGAATATTAAGAGAGTTTGCAGAGGTATTTTGGTGGCCATATGTCATCCATAACATCATATTCAAGTTCTAATATCATTCATACACCTTCCTTGAAGATTTGAAGGCATTTGGAGTCAATTTGAGACCTAGAGACCAATACTAGTCAAAGGAAAATCACTAGTAAAGTTACCTACATTGATCAGAATTGAAAGAGGATTTGCAGAAGTATTTTAAAGGTCCAAAGGCATCCCTAAAACACATATTTATGTTCTAATATCATTCATACACATTCTCAGAAGATTTGGGATCATTTGGGGCAAATTTGGGACCTAGAGATCGAAACTAGTCAAAGGTCGAACCAAGGAAAAAAGTGGAAAATTGCAATTTTAATAAAATTCCTAACAAGGAACATTACAGTGGTATCAGAGCATGATCTTGGCACCTGATGTGGTATAATATCTATGAGGAAAAGAATTTAGGTACCACCATTATATATTGAAACCAAAAGTGCTTTTGTTGAAGAGGAAAAAAAAAAGTAGGAGAAGAAGAGAAATTTTTTTGAGGGAACTATGACTAGGGATGAAAAGGGAGCCTCATATGATGGTGAGGAGCATATAAAAATTATGAAAACAATATTTGAAGATATGACCAAGCAAATTAAGGAAGGATTCGAATTGTTTTCTATCGAACTTGTGGAAAAAATTATTGATTTTAAGGAAACCAAGGGGCAAAATGCAACAGCTTGCTTGAAGGAGCAAAAGGAAGAGACATCACAAGATAGTGAAGAATATTCTATTGAAAATATGGAAGATCATTTCGAGACACCTTCTAGCTTAGACATGAACCAAAGAGCATCTACTGATGGATGCTTAAACTATGAAGGAGTACCTATTGATGGGTGCTCACACCTCTATGTTGGTGACATAGAGATCACTTTTGAAAGTGTTGCTGCAAGCCCAAGTTCCATTAAGCATGATAATGAAGACCTTGCAGCAGTTGAAGAAGAACCAAGATCAACTTCCCCATCACCACTTGAGCTTCATGAAGTTGGTCCAAGAAAAAATGAAGAAGATGAGGAGGTTCATTTGCAAGAGCCTCATTTTCTTGAAGGGTCCTTAAAGATGAATGAAAAGAAGATCCAAGAGTCCTTCAGCATTCTCCATGACACTCAAGCATTGGTGTCAAATTCTTGTTGGAGAGCTACTTCATTGGAGGAAACATCCTTCCTTGAAGACATGGAGAAGATTCAAAGAGCAATGTGCCACATCAAAGGTAATTTCATGTCTTTGCTTTTTGATAGAAACCAATTGTTTGAGCTTAATGAATTGTTACATGATGCATACTTGAAGAATAATGAGGATATTCATAAGCTCACAATTCAAAATGAGCAACTTCTTGAAAAGTTGCAAGATACTTGTTTTTCCTCCTATGTTTCAGATTGTCAAATGGTAGATTGTTTGGAGGATTCTCATGACATGGTGGATCATGAGAAATGTGAAAATTTGAATGTTCTTGATGTGTTTGAAGATGAACTTGAAGAGATCCAAACACTTGATGTGGTGGAAGAGGAATTTGAATTGCCTCTTGATGAAGGTTATGCAATTTTTAAAGAAGAGCATGATTCCTCTACATTGGAACCAAACTATGACAAAGAGTTCACACTTTTGAAGGAGCTGCATGATACTACCCATATGGATCCTTCCCATGATGAAAATTCTGCACTTTTTGATCATTTGGGTGAGTTAGTTCATTCTCCTACTTCCTACAATTCCATGTTTTGCAACATTAGTCTCAATGAAGTATGGGTGAAAGGGTTCTTTTTGATGGTGCCACATGAGGAGCATGGAACTCCTAGATTTAACTTTTATGATGACATGGTTGGAGCACATTCTTATTCACATTTGCAGCAGCATCATTTGTCACTTTATGATGATTCACATCTACATGGATGTACCTATGATATGGATTTGAGTCACTTGAAGACTCATGGTTTTTCTTGCTCAACACTGGGTTCATTTTATGTTAGAGGAACTTCATCCAACACTTGGGTGAATAGATTTATGATGGGAGAACATTTTTGTTGGCAGCCACATACTTTTTTACATCTTTATGATTCTCACATTCATGGATGTATGGGTGAGACTTCTTTGAGTCATTTGAAGTCTCCTTGTTTTTTCTGCTCATTATTTGGTTCAGATTTTAGTGGAGATTCTTCATTCACTTCTTGGATGAAAGAATACATGGTTGAATATTTTGATGCATATCACATCCTTTTGGAGCAGCATTATAGGACATGGGATCCTCACCTATGTCATTGGAGCAGATTTGATTGGTCACTTGAAGCTTGTATGCACTTGGAAAATGGTGGTCTACTTGCTTGGAGGTATAAGCACCTTCATGACTCTTTGATTAAGCATATCCTTGATGTACATTTTCATTATGTTGTTATGTACTTTGATGATATATATTTGGTACTCATGATGTTTGGAAGGATGCATACAAGAAAATGGGATCCAGGAATCCTCTTAACTAATGGTGTGGGTTGGAGAGCACTCTTAATTATTGGGGTGCAATACAAGCAATGGGACCCTGGAATAATTTTTATCTCATTGGTTTCAAATTTTTTGGGGAAACAAGCAGTATGGGATATGGATTTCCCCACTTAATAAAGTGATTTTTATCAGAGTAGTGCAGCAGCAAGCATGGTGGTTCCTCTCTAAAATCTTCATGGAAACTCAAAGACTCAAGGTTGGGCAATTCAATGGCAACTTCAAAGAATTATACAGAAAGCAGGTTCTTCAACACCCATGTTTAAAATTGCTTGAGGACAAGCAATATTGGGAAGGGAGCATTTGTCATGTCCCAAATTTGGTATTGGGTCACAATGGCCTAATCACATTGGCCCTATTCATTAGAGTTTGTCAAATTGATGCTAAAGGTCAAATAATTGCCAAGGAGGAAAATTACTAGTTTCCTAGGTTTGGGGTGGAAGCTTTGGGATTTGGAATAATGGGGATAATAAATGATGTTTGAACATTAGAATGGCATAAATATTTAATAAAGGAGCTAAATAAATATATACAAGTGAAAATCAAAGTGGCATTTCATCATGAAGACACATGGAGGAAGTGGGACCCACATATGGCTAGATTTCCCCACTACACTTGGCATAATTCTCTCACCAATTCGAATTCAAGGTGAATGGTAACATACTTGGGGGAGTCCAAAAGGTATTATTCATTGCATGACTCATCCAAGGTCGAAATATAGAGGAAGAGTAACTCCCATGGAAGAGGAAGAGGCAATTTGGAGCTAGTGAGACACTTGGGCTAGATTCGCTAGCTCTATGACAACAATGATGAAGATGCTATGACACCTATGACACAAATCAGACCTGAAGGCTGACATATGACATATATGACATGTCAGGGCTAAAAATAGACTCCAAGAGGGCGCTCAAGGGTGTTAGGGCAGCTAAGATGCTTCCACATGTGATTTGGTGGAAGTGGGAGACTAGGAATTGTTGTACAAGTGGCGTTCTTTGGAATCTCTTCCCAACATGAGTTGGCATGAGTCTCTTGGAATGAATTCGACCCATGGAGGACATTAGAAGTTTATAAATGTCAATAAAAAAGAATGAAACCAGCTTTTGATCATTTGTAGAATTTGCAATTGCATTTGTGAAGAGGGAGAGCTAGTGGATGACTAGTTTCTTGCCTTAGCCAATTTCGAGGGTGAAAGATTCCCATCCAAGTTGGTAATTGGAAAGGCCATTCAGACCTTTCATTTGGAGATTTAATGGAGTCTTTATTTGCAGGTGTAAGCTACAGGGCAGCTCATGGTTTCTTCTATTGCAGCTCACTCCTTCAACCATTTCCAGTTTTGATGGCATATTCTTGATCCTTGAGGGAGGGCGTTTTTGGTGAGCTATTGTACTATTTGGGGAAGCTTTTAATGCCCCATTTATTTTGTAATATGAATTAAATACTCTGTTCTTCATCTCCAAAAAGTTTCAGGTCGAAATTCCAAGTAGAAATGTATAAATCTCATTTTTAATGGAAGAACAATGCCATTTCCCCACTACCTTGTTGTGAGCCAATGTATTGATGATGATTTCGAATGAATGGATGATTCTATGATATATTTGTGATCAATATACTGCCATGGATGTCTTCTACAAGTTTCATGTACTTTACTTGAGCATTTGAAGCATTTTTACTCAGTTTAGTTGTATTGGGAGGTGAAATAGTGCCATTTCCCCAAGGGTCGAATTGGGGATTTTTGCAGTTGAATGGAAGAGGGTGAGAACAGTTGTAATAATCCATTAATGGTGCATATGAGACTTTAATAACATACTTAACACATTACATACCTCTTTTCATAAATTTGAGTGGGTTTGGAGGCATTTGGGAAGCCATTTTCATTGTTTACCCCAGGGGGATTTGAACCCCAAATTACTAGTAAAATTGCATAATTGGTCCAGAATATTAAGAGAGTTTGCAGAGGTATTTTGGTGGCCATATGTCATCCATAACATCATATTCAAGTTCTAATATCATTCATACACCTTCCTTGAATATTTGAAGGCATTTGGAGTCAATTTGAGACCTAGAGACCAATACTAGTCAAAGGAAAATCACTAGTAAAGTTACCTACATTGATCAGAATTGAAAGAGGATTTGCAGAAGTATTTTAAAGGTCCAAAGGCATCCCTAAAACACATATTTATGTTCTAATATCATTCATACACATTCTCAGAAGATTTGGGATCATTTGGGGCAAATTTGGGACCTAGAGATCGAAACTAGTCAAAGGTCGAACCAAGGAAAAAAGTGGAAAATTGCAATTTTAATAAAATTCCTAACAAGGAACATTACAGAATATTTGATGCATTTTAAGACAGATCTCTTAAACACTAAAATAAATGCAGAACTTGGAAAATAGATGAAACGAGGGGGAACCTTAGAAACAATCCTGGAGTTGGTTTGGAAACAATAGGTAGAGGCTGCAGGTCCAAATCATTATCCATAGAAGGATGAAATACTTGACAAAGCGGGTATGTTTCACATGTTGCAATCCCAATCAACCAAAGATGACCAGTTCCTCCATATAGAGAGGGGGTGAGTATAAGAATCTCACTAGAGATTCTATGATCTCTTCTACAATGTCATTGGAGAAGTGTTTGTCCAGTAACGAACAACTGCATAGACAGAAGTATATGTGAGACTCAAGCTATGTCTGGAATCCTTAACAAAACAAAACACAAAATGCTTCAATTAGTACCAGTCCTCGTCCATAAATTGTTATTTGATTACTTATACATAATGCTTTTCTCCCCGGGCTGGACTTGAAGAGACAATTCTTCCATTGTTGCTTTCACAATGTTCCTATCTCCAAAGTTCAGATCAATCAATCGCTTCTCCAATTCTTCCAATTTCTGATGTAAACAAAACACCATAAACATATTACATAAAAAAAAATAGCAATGCTTCAAATGGAAAAGATTTACATTGAAATTGTACTATAATAGACTAAGCGAAGGGCCTTGAACAAAGTCAGTGAAAATAGGGCCTTGCTTCATCACAAAATGTAACCAGAATATTTATGTAATACAAACAATCAATCCAAAATTAATAAATATATAAGCAACAGAATAACTGCAACACTGCCTAAACTCCAGAACATTGACATCGTTGTTTGATTTACCAATCACCATTAATAATTATACCCTTATTCAAACACCCTTCCACCATTTGGTCCAATTCCCTAAACTTCATAGCAAGGTGGTCTTTATCTTTGTTTCCGGAAGAGAAAGCACATATCTTTGTTTCAATGGGAAGGATCTGAAGTTGCGCTACAAACTATAGAATTCTTACATGTTCAGAATCTATGATAATACATTTTTTGCAGATGACGTAGCTGGTTTTGTTGATGGCCCATGCAGAGATGCAGAGTCCCTCCATGGTCACAAGTCCTTCCCTCCTGATATGTTTTTGGAAAAAAATATTGCCAAAATATGAATAAAAATCATTATGGAGTCTTGCAATGCCATAGAATATAGGCAAGAATCTCGACATTATGGGAAAAACTTCCCCGTTAACAGAATATCCGAGATTCCCATTATGTTAGGATTACACTGAGGAATTGTCTGACCTTCTTATTAATTCCAATCATTCATAATCCTTCAATTGCTCAAGCAAGAAGAGCATAGTGAGGGTTTTCTTTGATCATGAATTGAGCATGAACTGAGCGTAAAGATGGTTGCGTGCCAAAGAAAGCATCGAGCTTCCAGAATCTATTAGCGATTTGTCCACAAAGGTTAATAAGCCTCTAGAGGCAGGGGGCAGATTCACACCTCTCCAACTAGCGATCATAGTAAATATGTTTTGTTGTGTGTTAATATGCATTTACACTTGTTTTGCATCGTATAACGTCAGATGGTCGGTGAACAAAGTTGTTTTGGCAGTTTTTGATATTATAAAGGCTTCGAGTCCTCAATATCTAAGCACACCTCATCAACGGACAAGTTGGAGCTCAAAAATGGTTTGTGGAGACTTCTATATATGCAATGGAAGCTACGACCAAGTGGATTGTGATCTGAATCAATCTTAGTCACCATTCTTTTATGCGAGACGAATAATGCATGACACGTCAGGGCTAGCGTGTCCGTCACTGTCAGAGAGTGGTTATTCATTTTAAATTCAAGTAAAACGGTTGTCGGGGTATGTATGTCTGAGCCTGAAATAATTATTTTATACCTAGTATTTTCCAGATGGATGGATGGATGGGAAGCATCCTTTTTCACAGGGATTTCCCATGGAAAGAAGCAACATGTAGGAGTATAAGGACTCTCACCCCTTTTTTCCCAGTTTCCCATGAAATAGAATCCATGGCTAAGGAAATGGCAATGGCAATGGCGGTGAGTGCCAACTACTCCACTGAGATGATAATGAGAGAAGAAGTACAGCTCTGTAACATGGGAATAGTAACAACCCAATTAATTCGGTTACAGTCTGTCCATTTTTTCTGTTTATGGAAGTTTTTCTAAAGGAATGGAGATGATGTTGAAAATTGGATTGCAATGATATTATTTTAAGTAAGGAAGGTTATGATTTTATGGAGACAGGGATTGGATTACTTAATGTTGCAGGTATTGGAAATTCAAAATGGCTCATAGGCTGCAATATCATCATTTTTTAATGGAATTTGATGATGAGTTATTGCTGTTGGACAACGTGCATTGCATCCTAACTCTTCCAAGTTCCATACAACCTCAACTATCATGTCTATCATAACGCACTCACTGTTACTTCTATGCTTGATATGACTAGATTTACTTTTTTTAGTATATATATATTTTTTTAATTTTGGTGTTTTCGAAAAAAAATGATTTGACGTTTACCATTTTTTGTATTTGAAAAAAATTGGAGTAATTGGATTGCATACATACTTTGTTGAAATGTACTAGAATTCATCATTTGAATTCATTATTGTTATTAAAAATCCAATTCGAATAAATCATGATTTTAGCAAAAATTACATCTCCAAATTTTGATAAAAATGAATAGAAAAACTAAATAAAAATGACTAAAAATTCAAAAAGTAGAAATCTCATTATTCTTTATCTAACAATAAGTTTGATTCCTGGATAAAAATGACTAGAAAAACTAAATAAAAATGACTAAAAATTCAAAAATAGAAATCTCATTATTCTTTATCTAACAATCAGTTTGATTCCTTGATTCCTTTGAGTAATTGACATATCAAATTAGTCCTCTCCTTTCTATATTAAGGGTTAGCTAATTTAGTTACTCTACATCCAATTATCCACTATTTACCTACTTTTTTTTTTCTATATTAAAGATGAGTTAATTCAATGACTCTACTCTCAACCATCTACTCTTTACTCTTTTTGGTAACATTGTTATACTTCTCATTAGATTTTTTTAAACACTCAATTTGAATCTACAATATGTGAATTTCATCGCTTTGTAAAAAAGCAAGAAATTGGAAGAAAATAACCTTAAATATAATGAAAAGAACAAAACAAAATCTAAAATTTAAAGAATTGAGATCTATTTTCATTTTAACCCAAGTTGAAACATTTAATAACATATGGAAATTGAGGCCTAGCCATAACAAGGTAAAAGAATATCACCACCCACAATGCCTTCCAAATTGCTCCATATTTCAGGAGCACAAAATTCAAAATTCTTGAGGACAACCATGAGTTAAGGTAAGAACAACAATTTTGATGTATTGACTTCCCTATATTTTTTTTTAACAAGTAAAAACACTATACTTTATTAAACAAGTATATGTAGTACATAGGCATATAAAGACCAGAACATAGAAAATAAGGACCAGCAAGATATCAAATCCGTAAACAGATGGATGAAAATAACCTAAGGGTACCGGGATATAACCATCCCCCAAATAGTTTAATATCAACCAAGGTTTCCAAGTGCGAGATGTAACCAAACAAAATGAAAAAAGAAAAACATAAAGACATATTTATAGCCGATATATAGTGCCACAACACTAAAAATAAATACTCAATAAAGACATAATGACTTCCGTATATATAATTGGAAACATGCAAGTCTCATTAGTTAATTAAATTAATTTTTTTGTATTTGATTTATTACTAGCACAACTACAAGATAAGTGCCACCAAGTACTTGTTATTCATGATTAGCTACTTGTCATTGCATGTAAAGTGAGATCTATATATATATATATATATATATATATAATTATAATTAATTGTCTTGATAGTATACTTGTCTCGTATTCTTGCAATCTAGAAATAGGACCCTTCCTCATCCACCTAAAATTGTAAAATATAAACATTTATTGGCATAATTAATAGAACTCTCAATTTAATAGGATTATTAATAATATAAGTATTTTTTCTAAATAACCTCATAGTGGTTTGTAAGTGGGAAAACTTTCACCCAAACATGTTTCCTTACCCAGGAAAAAGACAAGCGCTTAACTAATAGAAAATTCTTACTCCAAGACCAAACAGTATAAACTATTTATTCAAAAAAGGACTAGATAATTTTGAATGTTTTTAATGCGAAAACTTGCTTGGGGATCCATATTTCCATATGGATGCTATTAAGGGATACCATTCAGCTTTTGAAGTCACTAATGTTGAGCTACATCATCACAACATAGATGATTCCATGAGTGGCACAACTGCGATAACTATGCTAGTGAGAGGTGATACATTATATGTTGTAAATGTAGGTGATTTGAGGGCAGTTATTGCAGAAAGAAGGGGAAAGGACCTTGTTGCAATGGACCTTTCTAGTGATCAGACACATTTCCGACCAGATGAGTGTGTGCATGTGAGAGGTTGTGGAGTAAGGGTTTTGACTCTGGACTAGCTTGAAGGGGTGAAAAACTAGAATTTACAGTGTTGGGGAGGTGAAGAAGATAACAATGGAGATCCTCCTCGCCTTTGGGTTCAAAATGGGATGTATCCTAGCACTGCCTTTACTAGGAGTGTTGGAGATACTATTGCTGAAAACATAAGGGTTATTTCAGTTCCTGAGGTTGCTATGATGCAGCTCACACCTATGCATCCATTCTTTTTTATTCGATATCAAGACACATATCTCCTCTATGTGGCCTTTAATAAGGTATCAATGGACATGTGCAATAGTGTTTTTGAAGGTCTATATGCATATTATTTTGCTAGCAATTAAAGTAAACTTATTCAAATATAAATTTCAACTATGATTATCTTTTTCTCCTTCAACATTTATGATATGTATTGAACACTTTTTACAAATGTTAACCTTGTCTAAGTTAGGGGATTGTGGGAACGTGAGCTCGTGAGAAACTAACTTCTTGGGTCCTTCTAAAAGTTGATTGATTGTCTCACACGCGAAATGATTTCTTAAAGCAAGGTTATTTGTGTTCATCTCATTTTATGACATGGTCATATAGAATGAGATTCTAAGAGGGATCAATCTGGTTAAAGCTATAGGAATTGAAGTTTTTTGTCAACCTTGACCAAGGTTCTCTTAAATGGAAGTATGGGGCAAGTGGAGAGAGAGTTGTGTAGTTGGTATATGGATTTCAATTGTCATCTCTAATTGATAGAACAATTTGCTGATATGCCAAAGTTTTTTTACATGAATGGATGTTTAATGCTATCAATACCATGAATAGAGTTGGGTTCACTTAAAGGGAATGGTGGGGCAAGTGGAGAGAGACAGTTGTGTAGTTGGTCTATGGATTCAATTATCATCTATTATTGATTGAACCATTTGCTCATATGCTAGAGTTTTTTTTAGATGAATGGATGTTTAATGTTATCAATACCATGAATAGAGTTCTAACCTATATATATTGCATATGATATTATCACATAATGGTAGACATGAAAAAAGGTAGACTTAATGATAAGAGAGAGACGAGAGAAAACACAAGGACAAGTATTCTCAACTACATATGTACACTTTATTTGTCTTATGCAAGCACAGGTACACATTTATAGTACAAGATGATGCCATATTGGACATTGAGGATAAAGATAATCCTAAAGATAAAATTTATCTTTAAGATAAGCTTTGGAGATTAAACTCACCTTCAATTCTTAAAATAAACTTAGTTTCCTAATACAATATTCCTTACATGGGAATTCTAAAAATACATGAGCAGGCCTCATGATTGTTAGGAGCGACGGGTCTCATTGATCTAGGGCTTCCCCTGGGATCCCTCCTAGGATTTCATAGTTGGGATCCCTCAGCATACTCTCCAGAGTCCAGTTGTCCTTCTGAGTCAAACTAGTGCAAATAGAAAGCAAATAGTGTAGAACAGGCAACAACAAGAGTTTGGGCACTTAGGAGGTGGTTAGTAGTGTGTGGAAATATGTCGTCTTGGTATCGCTCAATCTCTTGGAAATTGAACTCTCACCTGGCCACATAAAAGAGTAGAAATGTTTTTTTTCAGATGCAAGACGAGACTTGGGCACCAATGGAGAGCTTAGCTTCTCAATTTCATATTCACTTATGTTTTTCTCTACATCTTTTGTTTGTGGGTGCACTCACTAGTTATCTACCATTGTCCCAAGGCACTAATAGTCAAAATAGAAATGATCATAACCAAAAGAGGTTGATGAGTCTCGATCCTAGGGCTTTCAATGTCTTCCACCCCACTGGGATGATAAAATGAAAGTATCTTATCAGTAGACTCTTGGAAGAGTTGATAATGAATTCCGAAGATGATAAGATTTTGGGAATTAGTTGATAAACCACACCTTGAAGAGAGTAATAAAATCACTCAGTAGCATTCAATGTATTTGAATAGGGTGCTCCATTGATGATTTAATGGAAAACATTGAAATATGTACTTAAATCCAAGAAATTGGAGACAACTTGACTAGACACTTTGAAACTAACTTGTAGATTTCCAACTACCAAGATTAATAGTTGAAAGACAATTTGTAATATAATTCTTTTTATGAAATTTTAATATATGATATAGATTTTAAAAAAAAAATTAATATACTTCTAAAATGTACTGTGAGCCCTTTGACTTGCTGGAGCCCATAGGGATAATCCAAGCAAGATAGCGTGCAGGCTTCAAATTTGAAGCCTTCAGGGCCCTTCAAAGGCCATTTTTCACGTCATAGAAGACCACTTCAAATTTTACCATGCAAAAAAAATTTAATTTCATGGTAAGCCCTTCAATAATTAAATTAACCACTACTATTTAAAATTGCAATAGAAGGGTAGCTTCAAATTTCACCCATCGACAGTTTTCAGTGGGAAATTGGGAATGCGGCTACTAACTAGGTGACTTGGGAGTGGGACTCAGTTACTCTCCAATATCCACTTGTTCGATCATCGATGGATCATGGCCCATTGGGACTCTAATAATATCATTGAACAACTTACGTGGATGGGCTTACACTGTGAAAACCATGGCTTGAACGCTTCTAAGTTCTCGTGTTTGCAGCAAGCGCTTGTACGTGTTTAACACATTTAATGGTAGCAACAAATTTATTAAACATGGTTGGTGGGTCATACGTGTTGTTGGAAGCGCACTTACCAAGTTACCAATTATCACATACGAATTCGTGAATTCTGACTCCGTGAGTTAATTGAGTATTCAATGTATAATATATTATGTTAATGTGCCCTGAATTTGGCATTTTAGACAAAATCCATAATCCAGAAACTTCTTGTAATGTTGCAGGCTATTGCTCCCGCTCGTGGCCCCTACCCATAGCCCTATTTTTTCTTTGTTGTATCAAGTCAATCTTGCGGCTCTCGAGTCCCACCTTGTGTTTTCTTTGTTGTATCAAGTCAATGCTCAAATTCCATGCTTCCATGGCTCCGACCATCAATATATAATATTATAGGAATACACACAAGCTTTTTCTTATACCTGTACTCCACTGTGGTCGAGCTACTTCTAAGTTCCACCTACCCTATTTCCTCCAGTCCTCCAAGAGAGTTTGCAGAGCGAAGTTGCCAATGCTAGCCTACCATAAACATATATAAAGAAATTCATTTTCTTTGAGAAGCTCAACTTCAAGGCTGACTAGATTACTGACATCCTATGAATTTACAGGTATGTACATCATTTTATCCATTCATGATCCCATCGATTATTTAAAAATTTGTTATTTGATTAAAATTCTGTAACTTCAAAGTTCAAACACAATATTATTATTTGACTGAATATTTGTTACTTCAAATGGGCCTTGAAGGATTCAAATTTGAAGCCTGGACTCGAGAGTGGGTTTGTCACAAATATCCGTCAGAGGTTGTTTAGAACGACATTTATCAATTCACAACTGTAGCTACAACAACAATTGCTTCTTTCTTCATATGTTCTATGTATACGCATATGATTCCATGTGCTCCTTGCCTTGCCAGGTATTTTCCATTGTTGCCCGATCGAAGCTCTTGAGAATTTAGCTGCCCTTTAACTTTTCTGAAATGGAGGGGACAAGGAAGACCATTGTTTTCACTTTGAAACCAAGTGCTTACCCGTGTAGCTGCCACTGGCCATGGTTGCATCCCTACGGGAAACAAGTGTGCGAACTGCGCCCCCCAGCTTTACCAAAAAGATTGGGGATTTGGGGAAGTTCCCACTTTTCCAACCTCCATGCATCTAGTTAATGAGTCATATCAAGAATCCAAACTTTGTATCTAAAACTGTAATGCATGAGCTATTTTCCCCAATTGCTCAGTTGTCCAATTGACACCTTCCTCTAGTACACGGTTTAAGATTCTTTGTATTTATTAATATGAAGAACACTGATGCTACTACACTTACAATCCCAACTATCTATCAAATTTCAATATGATTGAGAATATGCAACAACATCTGGTGAAGGAAAATGCTGAAAGTTGACAATTTGCTTAGAATGCCCACTGCCCACTCTTGCGTTCGATTGCACGAACTAAGACAAAAATGTTTTTGTAATCTTGATTTTTAGAACAACAGTGCTAATTTACCTTTTGATTTTGTTGCCCTTATCGGCTAGTCTGGAATAGAATAGGAACTTCAACCATATAACAAGAACTTCAACCATCTATGCATCTCCTCTCTACTTGGTCTACCTACGTTTTACGTATGCTTCACAACCTATCCTCTACTCCATCATACCATAGAGTTAATATGTATAATGAGATCTAGGGGGAGGGCTATAGAGAAGAATCATCCAAGGTCCTTAATCAGCTATTGAGAACAAAAGCTTCCTCGAGTTAGATAGTTCTCTTTGCTCAAACCATAACATAGCTTGTAACATGTAAGGAGCGCTTAAACTTATTCTATCCCAAGTACGTGTGGCATTCATAGTGTTGAATGAAAAATTAAAACATATATTGTTGTCATTGGCATTCAATTCTGTCATAGGGTACACAATTAGAGTGACAAAGAAACTTGTTATTAGTTTTCAATCCAATCCAACTTCTTTGTTGAACTGTTCTCTCTAATAGACTTGCGTGAAGGAGGATTATAAATGGCATAGGAAATAGAGTTGTTTGATAGAGGTGCATGAAAGTGAATTATGGTCCTCAATTCAAAAAAGTAAAAAACAATTACCATTCAGATTCTTTCCCTTCACCTTTTTTATTGCCTTCATACATCTCTATTGTTCACTAATTTAGCAACAAATATAGACCAGACTCAACGTCCAATGTTTTTGGATTTTGAACCAATTTCTTCCTTTTTTTTCTTACATGATCATTTTTTCCATTGTTAAGTAAGCTAGATTTTATGTAGGCTAGAATTTATATTAGTTTGAAGAACACTAGTGATTTACAAAGATTGAACTTTTCCAAGAATAAGCATCACATTGCTTCTAGAAGAGTTGAAGAACCCAATTCTTCAACGAGCTTGTACTATTCGAAGCAGCCTAGGAACCCATTTTAAGAGGTATTAAATATTATTATACTGGTTAAAAGTTGGATTGGAATTGGGCTAGCAAGCTAACTGTAGCTGCACTGATGCAGAAAAAAAGATCTATAAATATAGTTATGGCAATTCACACTGAACATCTGGAAAGTAGATTTTCTATGTGCCTCCTAAGTTACGTTTCACTAATAAATTCCTCATGTTCAAGCATATCATGAAAGAGTAAAATAGTATTAATTTTGGTTGTAAGGATGAAAGTTGGATTGGAATGGGGTTAGCAAGTTAACTACATTATTATATTGGTTAAAATTTTAAGAGGCAAGATCAATTTGGGAAGCTGCTAAGATGGAAAATGTGGCATAGTGGCCTAGAGACCGAGCCGCTAGATCAAGCCAAAATATAGTTGTGTTATATGACATATATAACATTCAATACTGCCATATCCACTGCAAAATAAAACCTCTCGATTTTACTACGTAAGTAAACAATAAAATTTTGATGTACTAATACATTTTCAAATAAAAAAAATGACTTATTTTTACATAGCAGCATTGAAGGGTTCAATATCTCTAAAGCCCTTCAAAGTGAAATGGAATCCCACCCTTCAAATTTGATCTAGCGGGTAACTAAAATATAGGGTAGTCCTGCTTATAGACCCCATGCCTCAGTGTCTACTGCGCTCCCGCTTATCGGGAGCTAGATACATTATAATGGAAAAAAAAAAGATAATTGATATTTCTTCAAATTTGATTTAGCGTGTAACTAAGAAATAGATAATAGAAATTTTGTGCAGGTTGAACCCATCCCATACTCATTCTCTTTATTGCGAAAAGTCATTAAATCGTCTTTTATGACCGCACATTCCTGTCTGTACTACATTAAATTAGTCTCTCATATCACGTCTTTCTTTGAACTTCCACTTGAATCTCAGCAGTCTCCACCTTGAATTCTGTTCTCTGACGCAGCCGGCTTCTTCTAAATATGATGAGGACTTTCATGTGCGTTTCGGTAATATGGTGTTTGTTTCCTCCATTGATATTGCTATGCAAGGCCTAACTGAGCTCAACGTTTACGAGTAGGATAAACGACATCTAAAACGCCCTTTTTTTGGTAAATGTTTAGTAAAATATCGTTAAAATTGTTCTTGGAAATGGTTGTTTTTCCAATTTTAGTAATTTTATTTCACAGTTGTAGACTAATTGACCAATTTTAATAATTTTATTTCACAGTTCTAGACTAATTGACCAATTTTAAAACGACAATGGCGGGTTGTTTTCATCGATCGTCTTCTTGATGGGCCAATGACAGTGTCAAGAGTTGGACTGCAGAATACTGGCTACGACATCCTCACCCTGTCCTTGCTCACCACACTCCTATGCAGAACGCTCTTGTATCTGCCATTGCTCAAGATCTGGAAGCCATAGCCACAAATTCATCAATCAGATAACATACAAATTTATATGAGGAAGAGAGAAAAACGAGGAAAAAGCAATGGAAATGAAATTTATTAACCTCGAGCTGGTCGCCGATATGGACAACGATGGCGTTTGGAACGTAAATTGCAGAAACCCAGTGACCATCTCTGAACACTAGGAGTACCGGCACTTCATTGGGTACAAGAAAAGTGAGGGCGGACATGTCAGTGTGGGCCTCAACTCCTAAAGCAAGTTCCGGCCGTGGGCACGGTGGATAATAATTGATTTTCATTTCCATTTCTAGATTATCGCCGCCTCTTTCATGGCGGATTCTTTCAATCCAAGATTGATGGAAAGCGCAGCCAGTAGCGATTTCTTGCAGCGTTTGCTCACGTAGGTGGCCGGGCACGTCTAGATTGGTTAAATCTATAAGCGGGATTTGAGGGGCAGGCTGCTGAGAGCCATTAGAATTGATGGAAAATGTAGTGAAGGCAGTTGGCCTCTCGTGATCAGGCCTAATGAACTGAGCAGGAATGCTCTCTAGTCCTCCCTCTGCAATAGCTTGCACTCGTATTGCCATCTCTGCTTTTGCTTCCTTCCCCTTCACGACTCCTAATCACTGTACGTGTGGAATTGTGATTGAAATTGAAGTACTTGCTATTATATAAGAATAACAATGGTGAGGTTGGGGTAACTCGACGACCAGAAGGTTTGATAATCAGGTGGAACCTTGGTCGGTTTGATAATCAGGTGCAGCCTTACGGCTAGGTCAACACATTATGGAAATCACATGGTCAACACATTATGGTCATATTAAAATAATATATATATTTTCATGGTTTCAATATTATTATTTTGAATAAAATATATATTTTAATGGTTTCCATATTATTATTTTGTAATAATCTATTAAATCCAACAAATATAAAATAATTTAATTTAATTTTTTTTACTTTATTTTTATTTAATTTAGTTTATTTTTAATTTATTTTTATTTTACTTCCTTTACTTTACTTTTATCATATTTCTTTATATTATTTTTAAATTTAATTTGTTTTAATATTATTTTCTTTTCTTTTTATTTAATTTAATTTAAATTATTTTAATATGTTTTAATATTTTTATTTAATTTTTTTCTTAACTTAATATGCATTTGTGTTTTTTTTTTTCTTTTTTCGAAATAACATTTTTATTAAAATTTTAATTTGCTTATTTCTTAGCCAAACCAATTGTCTATTAGCAACAACAATCACAAATATCAACCATTTTTAAATGTGTGATCATGGTTGATATACGACAAATATTAGCCATATTTAAAAATATGGTTGTTACTTATATTATTAATATTTACTTAATAATAATATTAATTAATTATATAATGATATAGAGTAGTTTATTTTTACTTTACTTTACTTTTATTGTATTTTTTTATTTTATTTTTAAATTTAATTGGTTTAATATTATTTAATTTCTTTTTTTTTTTTTAATTTAATTTAAATTAATTTAATATGTTTTAATATTTTTATTTAATTTTTTTTAACTTAATATACATTTGTTTTCTTTTTTTTTCAAAATAACATTTTTATTAAAATTTTAATTTGGTTATTTCTTCGTCAGACCAACTCTCTACTAGCAACAACAACATTTTTAAATATGGTTAATATTCGTGGATGGACAAATATCAACCATTTTTAAATGTGTGATCATGATTAATATACGACTAATATTAGCCACATTTAAAAATGTGGTTGTTGCTAGTATTATTAATATTTACTTAATAATAATAATATTAAATAATAATAATATTAAATAATAATTAATTAATTATATAATGATATTATTAAATAAATAAATAAATACAAATTGAATATATTTACTCTAATAATAAAATAAATTTATTTAATTATATATAATATAATAATATATGGTAAAAAATATTATTTAATTATATTTTTTTATTATACTTTATTGAATACAAATAATACAATGATGATACATTAAAATATTAAAAAAATAAGTATTTTTTATTTAAATAATTATTTATTATATTAATATTAATTTACCATTATTTTAAAGATATGTATAATATTATGATATAATTTTAGATATTTATTTACATTATTATATATATGACACATTTATGAAAAAAATATTATCTTATTTTAATTACGTCGTAGGTGTTCAAACAACGAAAGACCATCCATACCACTGTAGCAGATTCTTCGCTCATTGAGCCAATGGAATGCTGCCACGTGTATGTTCTAATTTTTTTTTATCCATCGATTTCAATGAGGGTCGCTGGGTGTTGAAGAAGTACTATGTAGTCTGAACCAAACTACCACGCAACGTGGAACGAAGCTGTTCTAGCAGGAACATTGTTCCTCATCACGCCAAACCACTCTCCTTTCGCGCTCTCAAATGTCCCCTGACCTCCCCAATACCGATGAAACTCATTGGACACATCAAGTTAGCAGAGGATATCTTCGTTTGAGCAAGCAGAGATGGATGAACATTACCAACACCTTCCATGAATTGAAAGGAGATCATCTTGATGAATTTCATAAGCACTATGCAGGCCCTGTCAGACCCATCAACCCTCTGCTACTGGACTCTTTCCAAGCAGGAAATATCTCACCACGCCAATGAATTTACTGGCCTCAGTAAAGTTAGAATGGTTGGATTGTCATCTTCGAAATCAACTCTTTTGGCAGACGTCATTTAATCTCTCTTCTCAGGAAGGTATTTTGATTTTCAGCCTAATCGTTTTCTGATTTTTCATTTCATTTTTTATTTGAAATTTATCGTCATATTCTTCTCGTTCTATCTTCTTTCTCTTGAATCTTCATTGTACATGTCTCACAAGTCCAAAATGCAGCTTGATCAAGCATATTAACATGCTATTAGAGGTTAGACAATCCCCTAGTGTGTTCCTTGGTTTACTGGATAAAATTTCAAACCAGAAACGCAACTCAGCCCTCAGGTCGAGTGCATCAAGAGGTGGATGGGCAACGTTTAGGTCATTATTGTGCTTATGAAATATGTAGATCAATAAAAAAATAGAAACCAAAATTCAAGATCCTGATTATGATCCCCCAAATCTAAAATAATGGAATATTTGATGCATTTTAAGACATGTCTCCTAAACACTAAAATAAATGCAGAAGTTGGAAACCAGAAGAAATGAGGGGGAACCCAGGAAACAATCCTGGAGTTGGTTTGGAAACAATAGGTAGAGGCTGCAAGTCCAAATCATTATCCATATAAGGATGAAATACTTGACAATGCAGGTATGCTTCACACGTCACAATCCCAATCAGCCATAGACGACTAGTTCCTCCATATAGAGAGGGGGTGAGTATAAGAATCTCACTAGAGATTCTATGATTTTTTCTACAATGTCCTTGGAGAAGCATTTGTCTATCAACGAACCACTGCATAGACATAAATATCTATGAGACTCGAGCTATGTTTAGAATCCTTAACAAAACAAAACACAAAATGCTTCCATTAGTACCACTCCTCGTCCAGAAATTGTTATTTGCTTACTTATACAGAATGTTTTTCTCCCCATGCTGGACTTGACGAGACAATTCTTCCATTGTTGCTTTGACAATGTTCCTATCTCCAGAGTTCAGATCAATCAATCGCTTCTCCAGTTCTTCCAATTTCCGATGTAAACGAAACACCATAAACTTATTACACAAAAAAATAGCATTGCTTCAAATGGAGAAGATTTAAATTGAACTTGTACTATAATAGACTACGAGAAGGGCCTTGAAAAAAGTCGGTGAAAACAGGGCCTTGCTTCATCACAAAATGTAACCAGAATATTTATGTAATACAAACAAGCAATCCAAAATTAATAAGTATAATATTATTTCTACCAAAATAGTGATATTTGAATAATCGATAAAATATTTGATCGATTAGCGATATTAAAAATATTACTTTCATGACCCCACAATATTACAAAAATATTTTATTTTTCGTTGCTTCGATAAAATACATCATGGGTTACAAAAATGTAAAATGTAAAATATTCCTATACGTTGTGACGGACGAGCAGATTGCATATGTGCTGACGAAGCCACTAGCCAGGGTGAAATTCGAGTACTTCAGGGAGAGGCTTGGAGTTCTTCATATTGATGACACTTCGAGGAAGAAGTGATGGACACATTTGTTGAAGCCATTCCAAGCATGTTGGAAGGAGGATCCTTCACATGGCTGTGGATGTAAGCGCTGGATGATGAGCATCAAGATGATGTTTTGGTTTCTGCTTGGTGTGATCAGTTGGATCATTTATATGTATATGTATGTACACATCATGTTGGATGTTGGATATGATCAGTTGGATCATTTATATGTATGTACGCATCATGTTGGATGCTGGATATGATCAGTTGGATCATTTATATGTATATATGCATCATGTTGGATGCTGGATATGATCGGTTGGATCATTTGTATGTATTTTGTATATGCATCATGTTGGATGCTTGGACCATGTATCTGTATATGTATCAGGTGGATACATTGTATGATTAGGTAGATCATGTATGTTGATATTTATCAGGTATGATCAGGTAGATCATGTATGTTGATGGATACATTGTGTGGATCATGTATCTATGTATCAGGTGAATACACTGTGTATGATGATATGTATTAGGTAGATACTTGGTATGCATCAGGTAGATGCATTGTATGATCAGGATGATCGTGGATGACGAGTTTCTCCAGATGACATGCATCAGGACGATGTAGTGATGATGATCAGGATGATCATGTGTACTTCAGGATGATGTATGTCTGGGAGATCCTATAGGTCGGAGTTGCATACCCATAACAGCCTAGGATGCTCTTTCGAGACATTGCTCTAGGAGGACATGTAATTTGTGCCCTGGGAGATTTCAGGTCGAAGTTGTGTACCCGTAACATCCTGAGATGATCTTGCGAGGTTTTGTCCTATGGTATGTAATTTGCTTCTTGGAGATCCGGACAGGATGAAAAAGGCCTCAAATGCTTCAACCAGGTTTTTCCATGACCACATGTAATTTTCTCCTGGGAGATCTGGACAGGATGAAAAAGGCCTCAGATGCTTCAGCCAGGTTTTGTGGTGGACCACATGAAACTTGCTCCTGGGAGATCTGGATAGGATGAAAAAGGCCTCAGATGCTTCAGCCAGGTTTTGTGGTGAGATCACATGTGATGTGCTCCTGGGAGATCTGACAGGTAGAGCTGTGTGCTCGTAACAACCTAGGATGCTTCAGCCAGGTTTTGTGATGGGTCACATGTAATGTGCTCCTGGGAGATCCGATAGGTAGAGATGTGTGCTCGTAATAGCCTGGGATGCTGCAGCCAGGTTTTGTGATGCACATAATAAGTCCTGAGGATTCCACAGTATGGCCAGTGATGATGAAGACCTGCAGGTGGTGGGCCTACATCTATTATGAAAAAGGACTGGCTCTGTAGAGATTCGTATGATGAGTAGAGTTAGAGATTGGTTGAGATAGCAGCAGCAGTGACGACGATGATGATGATGCATCGATGATGATGATCTCGAGAATAAGACTTGTCTAACAGAACTGTGTCAAGAAATACCTTCCTAGTTAAGAGGGAGTGTTGATGTATATGTAACTTCGGAATGTATTTCATATATATTTATTGTACCCTTATAAGAGATGTGTTATTCCTCTATAAGGAAGTGTCGTCATGTGGATTGAAAAGTGTCACAAGTGTGTGTACTTGTCGATGGGTTATTAGACCACCATGTGTGGGGTCGGCCCTGAAATATATATTATATTGTGGATGTATCTAGATAGACAAGTCGGCCCCATAGTGTAACTGGGAAAACAGGCTAGTATAAATAGAGATCGGGAGATCTCTATTTTGATCACTCGAAAACTCACACTTATCTCACTTAGAAAGTGGCGCAGTAGTGAGGAGGAGGATCATCTGCTACTAGGAGACTATCTCAGTGTATTTTGGTTGTACTTTGGTTGAGCCATTGCTCTCTCTATCTCTGAGGAAGTTGTGGGGTTTTTCACCTTAGGGTTTTCCCCACGGAAACTCTGTGTCTCTTGTCTCTCATGCTTTTGATTCTTGTGATGCTTGTGATGCTTATTATGATTGTTATGCATTGATATACTGTATATGTTATTCTCTCAGTAAAGATCCAAGAGTATTGTGAATTAATGCTTAAAATTTAACAGCCTACACTGCTCTAAGTGGCCTAAAAGTGTTTGAGAGGGATAAATGAGAATCAAAACCTTGACTTGAAGGGTAACTGTCTGCAATCTCATGGAAAAAAAATTTATCAGCTTCGCCAGCCGAGGCCCTAGCAAGTTCATTCTTCCTCCTACACCCGATCATTTTTTGAATGGTGACATTAGGGTTACCACTGACAGCCACAGATGGTAATGGTGAGTTCCCTTTGAAGACAGGAAGAGGATCTTGGAATAGACCAATCTGAGGGTTCACATGAGTGGTATAAATCACACTACCCTTGGAACTAGTTTGACCAATAATATCCAATACAATCAACTCATCCTCTAATAGTTGTGAATTGGAAATGGGGGGTACTTCTATCAGTGAGTTGGTATCTCCCATTAGTGGCAAGCCCAAACTAGTATCGAAGCCTCTCAAAATATTATCATGTTCAACCCTCATCAAAACACCATCCTCTGATGGAGAAGGAGGCACCAGATCCATCCAATATTCCCCAATCAAGGTAGAATCCATTACATCTAACCTTAATAGTTCAATATCCGATAGAGAATTGAAAAATGAGGGAAAAATATTCTTTAGCTTACCCAAGAATGTGCATGAACCCTCCACGAGAGATGGTCGAATTGGAACTCTATCGCCACCCACCAACAAACTTGAACCCTCCACAGGAGACAGTCGAATTGAAACTCTATCACCACCCACCAACAAACTTGAACCCAATAGCAGGAGTCGGCTCAGCCAAGACAAAGGAAGGCTAAGGCTATATGCTACCCAAAGTTGTGCCATTCAAAGTACATCTGGTCTTTAAATTTCCATCTGTCCCAAAAATATGACAGTAGAAGGGAACATGCCAATAGTCCAACGGTTGTTTAAAATACTTCTCACCCCAATGAACAGTAATTGCTTACAGCCGGCCCAAATCGATGTCCAATTCAGTTAAAACCCACGTTGTTCGCTTATCTTCATGATAAAGAGACTTGTTGTCAAAATAGATGAAACAACCAATCCTATTGGCAAGGGATTCAAAGATATCACGAGACTAGATCTCAAGTGGAAACCCTTTGAGTAAAATCAAGAAATTTGACCTCTGAATCACCTTCGTGTGCGAATTGAAATCAGAATGCCAACATTTTAGGCATAATGAACCTCGACCAATAACCCAAGGACGTGCCAATATATGTTCAACATGGTCCTCATCAATGAAATCAATAACCCAAGAAATAAGGGCCGAGCGACTGATATTAGTGAAAAATACCTTGCCAACAATGGTGCACACAGACATGCTCAAAACCCTCCCTAATTGAACATCATGGACAACAGTCATCTCCAGTTCGTCCGCTCTAATTTTATAGACCTTCTAAGAATAATGTAACTGAGCCTTATCCCCCCTACTACGCGATATCCCACCACCCTGCCTTGGTAGGGTATCCAGTTCAAAACTGTTAGAATTCTCAGAACCTTCTCCAGAAGGTAGAATAGTCACAGTACCAGGTTCACAAAGTAGAGGGTCAACTGGAGAAGAGTTACCCCTGGCTGAAACTGTAATGTCCCAAAATTTTGCATTGGATTACAACGGCCTAAGCCAATTGGCCATACTCACGATAGTTTGTCAAATTGGTACTAAAGGTCAAAATAATTGCCAAGCATGATGTCCAAGTTGGTTATAATGTAAAATTAGATCCAAATGGACAAGGTGGATTAGATTAGAGCAAATTCCCAATTCAAATTTGTAATGTCCCCATCCACACCTAATATCATGGAGGAAAATTTCCGCTAGCTTACTAGTTCCCTAGGTTGGGGGTGGAAGCATTAAAAATTGGAGTGATGGAGATACAAGACCCAAAGTGTCCTTAGACTTACAAATGCACATTAAATGGGTCAAATAAATAATAATAAAAGAAAATAAGGTGGCATTGGATCATGAGGGTACATAAGAGGTTGTGGGACCCACATGTGGCTAGATTTCCCCACTACACTTGGCATCATTCTCTCACCAATTCGAATTCAAGGTGAAGGGTAACATACTTGGGGGAGTTCAAGAGGTATTATTCATGGCATGACTCATCCAAGGTCGAATTGGAGTGGAAGAATAACTCCCATGGAAGAGAAAGATGCATCTTAGAGAAATTGTGACACTTGAGCTAGATTCCCTAGCTTCTATGACAACAATGATGAAGATGCTATGACACCTATGAGACAAATCAGACTTGATGGCTGAAATCTGACATATATGACATGAGCTAAAAATATCCTCCAAGAGGGCTCTCAAGGGAGTTAGGGAAGCTAAGATGCTTCCACATGTGATTTGGTGGAAGTGGGAGACTAGGAATTGTTGTACAAGTGGCATTCTTTGGAATCTCTTTCCAAATTGAGTTGGAATGCATCTCTTGGAAGTAATTCGACCCATAGAGAGCTTGGAAACTTTAGAAATGTCAAGAACAAAGAATGAAGGCATATTTTGATCATTTTGAGAATTTGCATTTGTGAAGAGACAATAGAGGAAATTTCAATTTAAAATGGGCCTTCCAAAAATAATACAAGTTCCATTTTATCATGTATTAGCCAATCAAAATGCTTTAAAATTAAAAAAGGGAGCACCTAAAAAAATTGGAGGAAAAAAATAAAAACTACTTTTTTGGATCATATTTTCAACTTATCTCCTTGTAGGTTTACTCAAATTTGAAGCGGGAGGACTCGATAGATACATAATTACATTATGCATCCAACGAGTACCCATGTTACATACTTTTAACAACATCCACACCATGAAAAATCGAAAATACATTGAAAAAAACGTGTTTTCTCTCACTAGAAACACGTTTTTTAATGTATTTTCAATTTTTCATGGTGTGGATGTTGTTAAAAGTATGCACCATGGGTACTCGTTGGATGCATAATTTAATTATGCATCCAACAAGTCCTTCCGTTTGAAATTTGAGTAAACCTACAAGGAGATAAGTTGAAAATACGATCCAAAAAAGTAGTTTTTCTACTCTCTCTCTCTCTACTATTATTTTATTATTTTATTATTATTTTTCTTAGGAGGCCCATTTTTTACCCAAATTTCCTCTAATGGCTAGTGGAAAACTAGTCTACTTGCCTTGGCCAATTTCAAGGGTGAAAGATTCCCATCCTAGTTGGTGTGTGGAAAGGCTACTCATACCTTTAATGGGAGATTTAATGGAGTCTTTATTTGCAAGTGTAAGCTATAGGAAAGCTTGTGGTTTTCTCTAATGTAGCTCACTCCTTGAACTGTTTCCAGTTTTCATTGCATATTCTTGATCCTTGAGGAGAGACGTTTTTGGTGAGCTATTGTACACTTTGGGGGAGATTCTAATGCCCCATTTCTTTTGTAATATGAAATTAAATTCTCTTTTATTCATCTTCAGAAAGTTTAAAGTCGATATTCCAAGTGGAAATGTATAAATCTAGTTTTTAATGAACACATGGTGCCATTTCCCGACTATCTTGATGTATAGCAATGAAATAGTGATGTATTCAAATGGAAGAAAATTTATCTGATGTATTTATGATTAATGGACTATCATTAATGAGCTACACAAGTTTCATGTTCATTAATTAAGAATTTGGAATCATCTTGCTCATTTTTATACTATTTGAAGAAGATTTAATGCCATTTCCCCCAAGGTCGAAACTAGTGATTTTGTAGCTATTGGGAGAAGGTTATAACAGAATTCAAAAACTGAATAATGATTCACATGAGACCTTAATATTGTCCCTTAGACATCCTCTGCCTCTGTTCATATATTCGACTGGGTTTGGAATCATTTGGAGAGCCATATTCAACATTTACCCTTGGGGGATTCGAACCCCAAATTGCTAGTAAAATTCCATACATTGGCCAGAATCTTAAAGGGGTTCGCAGAAGTATTTTGATGGTCATAAATCATCCCTGAACATCATAATCAAGTCTTAATATCATTCATACACCTTCTTTGAATATTTGGGAGCATTTGGAGCAATTTGGAGACCTAGACATCAAAACTAATCAAAGGTCAAACTAGGGAAAAAGTGAAAAATTTGCCATTTTAATAAATTTCTTAAAAGGGACATTACAAAAATGCCTATAGAAGTTGTTGAAAGTCCCATACCACCATACACACCCATGGAAACTGTATAACTCATTTGACAACTGGGAGGTCAACAGAACCTATCACTTCCCACCACGGCTCGAGAAAGAAGATAGAACCCAATGATGGAAGACACTAAAAACTGGCCAGGAAATGGAGCTCTCGAGGCAACTCCTTGGGATACTTCCATTAAACTCCCATTACATCACCAACTTCCACTCTCAAATATCCTCTCCAAAAATGAGTGGTCAATTTTTTCTTAATTATTTTTATTTACAAAATAAAAATTTATGAGTGTACAATTAAAAAATAATTGATCTAAAAATAATTAAAAAGGCATCATTAAAAAATAGAATTTAAACAATTAAAAAATACCTATGTAAAATCAAAATCAAATAAAAAATTACCATCACTTTACAATTTTTGTAATTGATACAAATACAAAGACAAATAAATATAAATAAAAAACTGCTACACGATTCCATTATGGGCAGGTATAATAATGTCAAGAGATTATATTCCTTGCCATTAAAAACCATTCTAGTTATATTCCTTGCCAATTAAAGCAATTATGATTTTCACCATTCTAGCTATTATTATTTAATATAGATATCATTGTAAGTATGTAAGTATGTTAATATAGCTATTATTATATCTCATGTGTCTGTATGATTTTTCAGTAACAGAGCTCTCTCTCTCTCTCTATTATATATATATATATATATATATATTTGTTGTTATGGTGAATTAGTTTTAATCACTTTCATATCACTTAACTTTTTATGTCCCCGATAGGGGATATATATTTTTCGTTGAGTTCCTATTATTTTTCCCTAGTCTAAGCCCTATAACTTATAAATTTTTCCCCTCATCTATGTACAGACTAGAGTTTAAATATATTATATTAAATTAAATTTTTAAAATTAGTATTTTTTCAAATTTTTATTGGTTGGAGGAGAGTGACGTCGTCCTCAATTCTCCCTTCCCAGGAGGGGTCGGTGGGATGACATCACGTCCCTGCAGGATTGGATTGTGCGAGGACCATCTTTTTCACATAGGCGAAATTTAATGCAGGTGACCATTTCTTTGTTGTAGTGAGTGGTTTCACTAGGCCCAAAATTCCAGCTCTTGTCTGCGTAGATAGCCGTAAACACTAGCTTGATACACTCCCCATGGTTTTAATCTATGTTGCAATAAGAGGTTTCACCAGGACCGAGCTCTTGTCTGTGCAGATTATCGTAAACACTCGCTCGATGCACCCCCTAGGGGTTTATTCTCTATTGCAACGAGTGGTTTCATCGGGCGCGAAATTCTAGCTGTTGTTTGTGCAAACCATCATAAACACTCTCCTGAGGTGCATCGATTGTTCTCTTAATTCTTGAATGTCCATCGACTTGTCCGCTCAAATTATTTTCGTAAGAAACCTGATATTTCTTGTGTGTTTTCCTCTGCATTTTCCAGATTTTAATGGTTTCGATCGTTTCACTGCATTTAATGGCTGTAAATGCAAATTCAGACCAACAATTTATTTGTGAGATATGGTGTCTTCGACTGTTCAAAGCTTCTTATGGTTTTCGAGTAGCTTTGTTGGTTGCATCTGTTTTACACCAAAATTGTGAGACTTGTAGCAAAGCCGATTTCAGCGAAGAGGGTTTGCAGGTAAGAGGATTTCACCATTTAGCCTAAATACTTTTATTCTTGTTTTAACTTAGCATGGAAATTGCATTAGCATGGAAATTTAAAGATGAATTGGTAATCTGTGATAGTTTATTGCTAAAATCCTCTTAGTCTCCTATTGCCAGGCAATCCCTTTCGTAGTATTTTTCTCATTGTTGTTTTAACTTAGCGTGGAAATTGTAGTAGTGTGGGAATTTCAAGATGAATTGGTAACGTGTGATAGTTTATTGCTAAAACCTTCTCAATCTCCTATTGTCATGCAATCCCTTTTGTAGTATTTTGCATAGCTTTCGGTTGTATCATGCCCAAATACTACAACAACACTATTGATTGTGTATTTGGGGCTATGCCTAATATTAGGCCTCATGACCATTTCCCGTTCTTATTCTTCTTACAAGCTTCTACTAGACCACTGATTGCAAACACTTTATTTATAATCACATGGTGTAGTTGATGGACAAAGTTTCAAGAGAATGAATGAATCAATCATCCATAGTAATCCTATGCCACCAAGCACCCCAACGAAACCAAAAAGGTGGTGGTCTTCTCCTGTTAATGGAGAGGGAAGAGAAGAGTTTCCATTAACTGAGAGGAAACGAGCACTGTTTGAAACTCTGGATCCAATAAAACGCACTGATAATAATAACCTACTTCCTCCACCTGACTTTGACTCTGCCACCTATCCGAGCAGATGGGTTGTGGGAAAGAAGATAAAGCTTGTTAATGTGGATGTGGTAGAGAGCATGTGCCAAATTTCTTTCCATGAGAGGAACATGAAGGTTTTCTTTCCATACATGTTTTCTGGAATGTTTTGAAATTTGAATATTTATTAATCCCATGGCTTCTTGATTTTTATTACATAAGTATCTTTTAGGCCCTTTTCATTGCAAAAAGAACCTGTAGGCTAATGTAATGCTTAAAACTTTTGTTAAAGTGTGTGGAGCACACATCGAGTAGGTCCCAGTGCAATTTTTACCTTGTCAATTTGTATTGTGCCTGATGTTAGAAAAACAGGATCGCAGAGCAATAACAATAAACAGAAATGCAAATATAATCACAGAGACACATTACAAGAGAGACACCAATATATCGTGGCTCACCCAAGATGGGATACGTCCACACTGAAATTGCCAGTCCTTATTGTTATACCATCCAACAAATGAAGGGATACAACCTGCAGCACATTCGCTACACTTCCTCTTCACTGTCTCATAGTCTCTCTTCACAATCTTAGAGATCTTTACAATGCATAATACCTAATACATCAACCCTATTCGTATTACAATGTATTTCCTATAAAGGGGAAATACAAAGGGAAAATACCACGGGTTACCAAAAACCATGGGCCCGTAATCTGTTGGGGCGTGTGCCGGGATCATAACCAAACCTGGGGTACAACACGGCTGAAACAACATCATCTATGAGACTGGAAGATCAGGCTCCACATCCAACACCTGATCCCCATGGAGTCATTCCTTGTGCAAACACTAATTCCCTTAGTTTATACATTTACAAAATCGAGGCTTCAATCACCAACTGAACTCTTGTGTCTGACATACAATCCCAGTATTGTCCAATTTGCACACTGGTAGGAAAATTTTGAGTCCTCAATCATCAAGGGAGGTTTTTGTAGTATGGTTACCTCTTTGTCAACTTCATTACTGATAATTTATTATGAGGAAAGGGTCATTCTTATAGTAGATTCTACATATAGTGAGACCCATCCATACCACAATGCTCTCCATTCCCTTCAAGGAGACTTCCCAACCATCCACACCATGCCCAAAATTCTTACGCGTATGGGAGAAATAGTTAACAGTTCGCCCTAAAAAAACAAGGCTACAGTGGCTCCTAGGCCAAACAGAGGGTAAAACTACTTTGTTTCATCCACTTTTGTAATATGCAACCAACCCAAAACAACTCATCCCTTATATGGGTACAACTTGTATCCCTTTTCATTTTTTAAATAGATTCATTTTAGATATAAATCCAAAAAACTAGCAACACCCATCCATAGAAGTGAGTTGCAATTACCGAAATGCAACTCAAACTACAGGCCATAATAAGTTTTCGAATTATCTTTTTACTTTACATGATTATGACAAACTTATGCCATATTCTACAGTAAATCCATCCATAAAACAACTCATTCTATTTTTTTCGGAATATTGTTTCAATTTTTCGAACAAAATCCTATTAGTAGTTGCATTGGAATGCTAGCACTTTACAAAGATTGTACAATAAGCCTAATGTGAACCACTATGCTTCATAAGCTAAGATGCATACTTTATTACACTCACATATTCTATTGCATCATACTATGTCTATATTTTTTTACTTTAAAAACATTGCAGTATAAGAATTATGTTATGATAATAAACCCAGTCTCCCCTACCATCTATAGCAGCAAACCTGGATGGTATTCTAGTGGATATCTTTAAAATATACAAGAGAAAATATACACAAGATAGGTATGCATATCACTATAATATATACCATATTTGACCTGCATGCAACATATCAACATACCATAATGCACTGTGTCATAATTATGGTACTAATCTTCATTGCATTTCCACCCCAACAAAAAAAGAATGGACAGAATATTAAGGATGTGTTGCATGAGTATTAATATTGGGGATTAGTGTTGCGTGTTGTAGAGAAAATTGTGGTTGCAAATATTTATTATTTATTATTTAGAGTGTATAGGAATTATCTCCCACTTATCCAATACCTCAAAAGGGTCATAGCGTAGAGCCTTCATTTTGAACCAATCATAAGCAATCATTTTGAACCAAATGTCGATATCCTTTCTAAAATCCTCTTCATCCAGATGTGGCTTTAAGATTGTATGGTGTCTTCTTTGGAGGTTCTACAATGGATTTTATTACCGAATAATGGGAGATTTGTTATTTAAGGATCAACCCATTTATTGTTAAATTTTTGTAACAATTGCTTATATAAAGACAGCGACTCTCCTTAATCCCTTGACACACACATTGTTTTCTTTTCTTGGTTGACACTGATATCTCTGCAAAGAATGAGTCAGGGTCGATCTCCATAACACTGGATAATGTTTTGTTTCTACGATTTTGATGAGGGGATGGATTTGTATATAGTCATTGCACTAAGGTGCTCTCACAACCAGGGTGAAAGAGAGTGTGACATGTGTTTTTTCACCTGGTATTTTTTTTATCCCCCTCTGCAAATATATAGATTCAGAGTTAAGTTAACCCCTATATTACTTTATATCCCTAGTGGGTTCAGGTGATCCATTACTCTGTGTACACATGTAGTAGTGAATTAAGTATAAATAGTGCAATGGGTGTATTGAATATGGCATCTAGGAAATAGCCCATATCCATCTTAATTTATTTCCATCTAAGCTTGAGGATGTATATGCCCCTTACCATATTTGACATCATGTTTTGGAGACCAAAGGAAAATATCAACTAGGTCTAGAATTGGCAAATTTTCTTTAGATTTACATCAGTTACATTGAACTCTAATAAATTCAAATCCCATATTTTATTTTAAAACTCATATATAACACCTGTTAGATCCAGTGCAGACTAGGGCATAGAGTTTCTCTATAGTTTTCTACTTGAACCCTTCACTTTCATTTTTCTTTCACCATATCAAGTTTCTCCTACTAATGGTGTTGTTGTTAATTAAATGAAAAGTGTAACCAAAGAGATAGTAAATTTACCACACTTAAACAATTTCATGTTTTGTAAATGAAGAAATGGTGTTTCCCATATGGGTAGAAACCCTATAAGCCAAAAGGCATAGGTCCTCCCGAGCATTCAATTATAATTAGAGCTCTTCCACTTCAAAAAAAACTAAAATTGGGCTCCACAAAAGTGGACACTCACATTATCAGGGTATATACTTTTTCTTACCCAATGTTGGGCTTAAAATCATGCCATATTACGCATGTGTTACGATAATTAATAATCCAACCTTTGTCCACCTTAGTACTTTTTTTCTTTTTCCTAGTATTGGATTATGTTGTTGACCCCCTAGTGGTGTGAAGATGTCATATAGGACTCATTAGTCACTTGATTCTCCCTCCATGCATGAATTTAGGCCATGCAAAGTCAGTTCCCTAGATTTTATGATCTAACTCAGTGATCTGGTTCAGTCCACCTGAGTTCATGACTGTAGTAGGGGGTTTGAGCTCCGATTTCTATTGATAGTCAACTAATGCACCCTCTCTAGCCCGATTTTCATGAGAATCTCACTGATGCACCCTTCAACATCAATTAAATGACAATAGCTTCAGTGAACTGACATTTAGTTGATTTTGGAAGTATCGGAGCACTGTAGTGGGGATAATTCCCATGCTCAACTGAGATGGATTCGAATTCCTCCTGGGTAATCAAATTTTATCTATTGTAATGTATTAGTTTAGTATACAAATTAATGGAATATGACACGATTTTTTATGCATATTTGAGTTTCTTTGCATCTTTTATTTTACTGCTCGATTCTTGCTAGATTTCACAGTAATTCTTCTACCTTGTTAATCCTGTCACTATGAGGTATTCCCAAGCTCAATGATATGATGTGTTCCAGAATTTCACATAGTATCAAAGCTAAGGTCCCAGGTTCAATTCCCTTCAGCTACGTTGGAAGGTGGTGTTAGAGTATCGGTCATAACCGCCGTGCCTCTGGGAATATAATGTGGACTAATCTCCCACACTGGGATCCTTGGACTTGTGCTTGGTGAGCTGGTTTATATTCATTTTGAGAGTTTTCTGCAGGATTTTGAGAAGTTGTTAGTGCAACAATAGTAGCAGTAGAAGTTTTCATTCGTTCCAGTAGTTACATATGGAGAATTCGAATGATCCTTTGACACCAAGAATCATGACACCCTTCAATTATCTAGATTGGAGGGTCACAATGGAAAAGGAAGTTGAACCTCAAGAATCTATTGAGAAAGCAAAGTACCTGAACAAGTTAGATGATGATTTTGGTTTTATGTGTATTCACATCTCCAGAGAGTTTCTCTTCCATCTTGATGGATTGAAAACACCAACGGAGGTTTGGCATAAGCTTGAAACTCTCTTTGGTAAGAAATATGAGCTGAGAGGCCACGTTTTGGAGAATGAATTAATTGCTCTTCAACCTAGCAATTTTGAAACCATACATCATTTATTTTCAAAGTTTGAGTCCTTGGTTATGCAGTGCAAACAATGTGACATTGACAAGAAGGATGAGCAGCTGGTGCTATTCATCCTGAGTAAGATTGGACCTGAATTTTCAATATTTGTGTCTACCTTCCACTCTGGTAGATTTTCAATACCCAATTGGAAAATGCCTTCTTTAGATGTATTCACAGAATCCCTGATCCAAGAACAAGACAAACTGATCCATATGGGAGCCCTGAAGGCCTCCAAGAATCAGGCTCTTATGGATGGGGAGTCCAAAAAATGTGAATGCTAAAGGGAAGCAGAAGTGAAAGGACATGAAGCAATTTGAATCCAAACCAAAGGTGAAGCCTAATCTACCGGAAGGAGCCTCCAGCTCCAAGAAGGATAAGAAAAAGAGGTTTGAGAATACCAAGTGTACCTACTACAAGAAAGGAATCCATCTAGAGAGTTCCTGCATGAAGAAGAAGATAGATCAAATGACCAAACTTCTTGAACATCGCAACATTGCCCTCCCAGAAGGTGCAAGGGAGTTTGATTATGGAAATGAGACAAATGATCATGAGAGATGACATGCACTGAAGGATGGATTATCGCAATCACAAACCTTCCTCATAGATTCTGGAGCCTCCAACCACATGGTTGCCTCTAGAGGTTCTTTTTCCTCTCTAGATCTCACTGATGGTCCCAATATTCACATGGGAAATGATTCACATATCTTTGTTGAAGGGAAGGGCACAATACAACTGGAGCATGGAAAGTTCAAAAATGTTTTGTATGTGCTTTATTTGGTAGTGCACTTGTTATATGCTTATAAGATGACACACACAAGTTCATCGAAGAAATTTGTTTTTGGACCTAACACAATTGATATTGCAGAGATCTCTTCTGGGAAGATAATAGAGAAAGGTGTTGCAAACCATGCCTCAAGGGCATATGAATTCTCTCATTTTTTTCCATATTCTCTGCCTACAACATTTGCATCTAATAAACATTAGAATGATGTCTCTTTTGATGATCTAGATTCAGATTCTGAAGATGAGGACCAAGTTGAATCAGATCTTGATGTTGAGTATGAAGATCAAACAGATTCAGATCCAGACACAACACCTACTCCCAATCCAAGGGAAAAAATGGCTAAAAAATTCCTTGACGCTGCTAGGAACATAGTTGGAGATCCATCTGACCATAGAAGAACCAGATCTCAATATCAAGATGCAAACCTTGCACTATGCCATACATATCCACTTCTCCTAGAGAGGTGCTACATGATGGTGGGGTCTGATACACAATCCTCCAATGAGGCTTGCCATGATCCAAGATGAAAGGTTTCCATGGATGAAGAATATGTGTCACTGCAGAACAATGAGACATGGGATCTTGTCTCTCTTCCCCTAGGGAGAAAACTAGTCCAGTGCAGGTGGATCTACAAAAAAAATTGCTTCTGATGGATCTATAACCAAGTACAAAGCTTGGTTGGTTGCTAAGGGTTATTCACGAGTTCATGGCTTGGACTACAATGAGACATTCACTCCAGTACCAAGAATGGACTCTATCAAACTTATTTTGGCAATTGCAGCTTCGAAACAGTGGGAGGTACATCACATGGATCATAAGAGTGCCTTCCTGCATGGTGACTTAGAAGAAGATATCTACATGAAGCAGCATTAGGGGTACATAGATTATCCATCCTTGGTATGAATACTAAGGAAATCATTGTATGGGCTCAAGCAATCCCCTAGGGCATGGTATGCCAAAATGGATTGTTTCTTAATGTCACAGAAGTTCAAGAGATGCAAATATGATTTCAATGTCTACATGTAGCAGAAGGGAGGCTGCATATTGTTGATTTTTTTGTATGTGGATGACTTGCTCATCACCAATGGTTAATCTACTAGATTGAAGAACATCAAATATGATTTGAGAAAAATCTTATCCATGAAATATCCAGGGCTGATGAAACAGTTTATTGGCCTCAAAGTAACTCAAAAAGATTCAGATATCATGATTTCATAGTCCAGATATGCTTCTGACTTGCTCAAAAAGTTCCACATGGCTGATTACAAAGCAACAACCTTTCCTTTCCTATCTGGCATCAGATTGAAAGAAGGTGGTTCTACTCCTTTGGTAGATAGAACCTTGTACAGGCAGCTGATTGGTAGCTTATTTTACTTGACACATCCGAGACCATATCTATCTTATGATGTTATTGTTGTGGAAAGGTACATGCAGGAGCCACATGAGTTGCATTAGAAGGAAGCAACGAGAATCTTGCACTATGTGCAAGGTAGAAAAGAGTTTGGGATTCATTATTCTAATGGTGCTTAGTTAGATCTGGCTGGTTTTACTGAATCAGGATGAACTGGAGACAACACTAACATGAAATATACTTCAGGCTACGTGTTCATGTTGGGATCATGACCAATCTTTTTGTCAAGCAAGAAGCAAGAAACTCTTGCACTCTCTTCAGTAGAAGCAGAGTGTAGAGGGGTTGTGAATGCATCTATTTAGGTAGTTTGCTTACATGGAATCTTGACAGAGTTTGGAATTCACACTTCTCCTTCAATATATATTTTATGTGATAATAAAAGTTCCATAAAGATCTCCATTGATTCAGTTCAGAAGCAAAGAACCAAACACATTGAGGTTCATATGAACAACATCATGGAACTAGTGCACAACATGACCATCACACTGCATTACTGTACTACATAGGAGCAGATTGTAGACAATTTTAAAAATTCTTTCACTTAGAAGAGTTTTTCCTATCTAAGATCTCTGCTCAGTGTGAAGGCTGCTTGATTTCCCTGTTGTTCATTTTTTAGGGGGGGGGGGGGTTCCCATGAGTTTTTCCCCATTTCCCTAGTTTCATGAATAGTTATTTTTTTATTGATTGTATGGGTGACCTCTGGTCTTAGTTACCAGGGCCCATTTTGTCTAAGTTTGTATTAAGGGGGGGTGTTTGGATAATTAATAATCCAACCTTTGTCCACCTTAGTACTTTTTTATTTTCCCTAGTATTGGATGATGTTGTTGACCCCCTAGTGGTGTGCATATGTCATCTAGGACTCATTAGCCACTTGATGCGCCCTCCATGCATGAATTTAGGCCATGTAGAGTTAGCTCCCTAGATTTTAGGATCTAACTTAGTGATGTGGTTCATTCCACCTGAGCTCATGATTGTAGTGGGGGGTTTGAGCTCCGATTGCCACTGATTGTCAACTAATGCGCCCTCTATAGCCTGATTTTCATGAGAAAATCATTGATTCACTCTTCATGATCAATTAACTAACAATAGCTTTAGTGAACTTACATTTAGTTGAGTTTGGAACTATCAGAGCACTGTAGTGGGGATAATTCCTATGCTAGACTGAGATGGATTTGAATTCCTCCTGGGTAATAATTGTTTTTCTATTGTACTGTATTGTTTTAGTATACAGACTAATGGATTATAACACAAGTTCTGATGCACATCTGATTTTCTTTGCATGTTTGATTTTACTGCTCAATTCTTGCTAGATTTCACTGTAATTCTTCTACCTTGTTAATCCTGCCATTGTGAGGTATTCCCATGCTCAATGATCTATTGTGTTCCATAATTTCACATTTTATTGTTCTTAGAACCCTATATCCCATTTTTCATTAAATACACAATACAAGGATAGATCAAGCTCAATAGTTCTATTTCAAAAAAGAGAGAAAAACAACCTAGTTTGTTGATATGTTCTCAAAATGTTGGCAGATAACCCTAAGCATAGAAAAAGAGGGTAAGGTCAGTTACATTTGATCACTAAAAGGTATATCAGGTCACCACCTTGTTTCAAAGAAAGGCGATAACCCTGAGAATATCAGAAGTAGGTAAGCTCACTTATCTCTCTTCTCCAGGAGGTAGGTCAAGCACTTCCTTTGCTAGCTAAGGGAAGACCGTGATCATAGTGCAAGTAGGTAAGGAGTTACAAATCCCAAATGAACTTGATAAAAAAAATCAACCAAAAAGCATATTAACATGCATTTCCAATAGAAAAAACAACTAAATCATAATTTCTAGTTGGTTTTCAGTACTAGAAAAATACCGCATAAAAAGAAAGCCATCCCATGAGTTACTTTAGACTAAAGAAATTCTTTGCACTGACATGCAAATCAGGTAAATTTGATAATTTATCTTTCACCACATAGTTTGATTACAAATTTCAGATCAATTGGACCAGTTTGTTCACACAATTTAGCTAAGAAATTGTTAAATGGGATTTCTTAGTACAACCTCTTAATCTTTCTGCTAAGCATAATTGTCATGCATTTTTGACAATTTTTTGTAGATCTGAGAATACTTCTTGGAATAATTAAGGACTAGGATAATAATTATTATTAAGCATATTAATAAGCATACTGAAATAAAGATGTTATACTGACAAGTAGTTTTTAAGGATTTCAATTGGGTCTATCCCAAGTGGTTTTAGGATGGAGTGTTATTGTCCCCACCCAGGTTATATTCCCCTTAAGTGCCATGTTGAACTCATATTTAGAATATTGTGTATATGTGCATTGTTGTTTACTTGGCCTTGTGCCCTCAAGAACCTAGGGATTACCCTGGGTACCATCTTCAAAATGAGACAAAGTTCCTAGGTGATTTGCTTCCGGAAATTTACCTCGAAGAAAAAGGTTAGTATTTAAAGGAACTAATTCCTTTCAAGTGCTCACAATGCGAGAAACTCAATCCTAGTTACCAAATAGATATATAGCCCAAATACATTATTGAAATGTATAAGAAATGAAGATAAGTCACATAAAAATGGGTCAAACCATTAGAAATCACTAGTTTTGGATTTTCCTATCATTGGTAGATTTTTGGCTTGGAAGGTTAGGGATGGTGTTTAGGGTTTATATGTAAGAAATATTTTTCTCTCAAAATTTATTACAATATTTAACAAGAAAACTATAATATTTAGAATTGTAGAATTGCAAAACAAAAGAAACGGTTTAGTCTTGGATATAATGGATTCTAGCAATTGGATATACTGTATACTTATTTATTGCCCAAAACATTACCAAACACATTACCAGTCTACTTCTTTGTTTGTCATATTTTGAAAGAAAAACAAAAAAATTTAATGATAAGAGCATCCTTCAACTATGTTAGAATAGATGGAATCACCTTCAAGTACAATAACACCCAGCTATATGACCTACAAGAAGGATCTCTCTCTTTAACAACCTGGCAAATCACCCAAAGACAAGAATCAATAAAAAGGCATTTTCAGAATTGTCATGAAAACCCTTCAATTAAGGTTTGGCCGGTTTAATCCATGGCAACCATAAAATTTGAAAAAATATTCATAATTCAAACTAAGAAAATGTTTAGCATTTGTTTGGGAAGATTGGAAAAACCTGAACATCCAATCGTATTGACGGTTGCATATCACCATCATTCTTAAATACAATATCAAATACATCCATTATCTGTGTCGCCAGAAGAGTTGGATTTTGCGGTCTATTCGCAAGAACGAAACCCAATGCTGGCTCAAAACATAAATGAGCCAAAATACTTGCATATAAGTAACTACTTAGCAAAGGCTCTTTTTTTTGCTTGTCATTGATGGCATGAAGTGAATCCAGTAACTTCAATAAATTACGAAGTATAGGTCCAACAGTATCCAAATGACAAAATATTGGAAATATTTAACTAACCACGAGATAAAAACTTAACAAAAACCCTACTGTAAATTTAATTCCTCCTCAAAGTTTTGTCAGAAATATATATGTATGAAGGGCTGTGAATGAAAGGAAGAATTTCAAATAAGTAACCAAAAATTCATACTTTCAACAGAACTTTTCTTTACAGGAAGACCATAAGATACAGAGAAATCACCTTACACACATAAATTTCAAGAAAATGAATTCAAAGAAGCAATTTATTTCATCAAAACTCAATTGTTTACAAGCCCATATTTTCAGTTAGTAGAGAATCCTTCATATTTCTGGATTATGACAGATAGAACTCACATTCCAGGTTCATGGCCGATTTCAAGGAGCAGCTACAGTGGAAAATCCAAACTGATAAGAACAACATATTGTTTTGTTGGTTTGCAAAACCTTCAAAGATGTATGAATAGGAATTTTTTCTCCTTTTGTTGACATGTTGTTGTTTAATAAAACACAATATATGATGCAACGTTTCCCTACTTTAGTTGATAAACATTTTGATCAAGAAGGCCAAGAGAAATATGACCAGACATAGTCACTTTTAGGGGGTTTAATCTATTTTGTAATTATTGTGAATAGTTATCTATTGTAGACATCAACTATTTTTAACATCATCATGGGAGGAAAATTATATTTAGAAAGGTAATACAATTATAGGAGTCGAGGATGGACATTCTCTTCAAAGGCTCATCTTAAAATTAGGTTTTTTATTTTCAAAATTGGGACTATCTTTAGGATAATCTGTATCATAAATATATATTCTTCATGGAAAACAACAACCACAGTTTGTGTTATGCACATAAGCAGAGAAAAGCATGTATATCATAAAAGATTACCATTTTATTAGGTTCTGTCTCATATAGATCCTTAAGTGTTAGTTTAATGGTTAACCATATAAGTCAATATAATAGATAACTAAGGTCACCTTATATAGCCAAGCATTTTGTTAGATTCCCACAAATCTATTGTGTATGTAGTCATGTGGGCCATGACCCGGGGTCATAGTTTCTTTCTAGTGTATATAGCTAAGCCGTTCTCCCAAAGAGTGGATCATCATTGCACCTTATATTTTGTAGATATTGCAATGATGAACTCTTCAACATCTACTTGCAAAGGAGAGTGCTCCCATCCATCTATCTCGAGTGAGAAAAGTGCTCCCAACCTATTATGAAATATAATGCTTGGCTTATGCATAAACTGCTCTCGGATTATAGAAGGTCCTATTCCTACCTATTGATAACTTTGAGTTATCAAATATGTTATTGGTTTTAGTGCTATACAAGCATGATAATTTTGGCTTGCAAATATTTTGTTATGATGTTCACAGCTCTATAGGATGAGGTAGTGTTAATTTTAGTTATTGCAAAAAACCTATTAATCTGTCTAGATATTCACCAGTGGCATCAGAGCGGGTAATGATTTTAGACCAAAGTTTTAAAGAGACCCTCCCACTATCATAATGTTAGGATATTTTAATACTGCATCCTTGTCCTACTTGCATTATTTACCATTTGCTAGCACTTAGTGATGTTATTTCTCCCCTAGTGATGTGCATATGTCATCTGGGACTCAATAGCCACCCAATGCACCATGCATGCATGATTTTAGGACCACTAAAGGAAGTTCCCTACATTTTAGGAGCCAACTCAGTGTTCTAGTTCAGTTCACCTAAGTTAGTTGACTCTTGTGGGGGGTTTATTGTCACCTACCAAAATTTTGTGAATAATTATTTTATTTTGGAAAATACTTTATGTTAAATTATAATTACAAAGTTTTGTAATTATGACCAAATCTGGTCAAAGATGACTGTAATGACTCATTATTATTATTCAATAAATTAAAATAGGAGACAAACACTCAAGAAAGCTGTTACAAGAGTGTTCACTGACCCACGAGGAGGAATGGAAGCTGCTAGAAGGCATGGGATAGATGGAAGCATTTACACTCCACCACTAGCTGTTGGTTATGGGACAACTATCCCTAAAATTATGGCATTATTCTCCAGGTGGAGGAGTGAGCAGGCAGCTCATTTAATGACCAGTTAATCACTAAAAAGGCCTAGGCATCCTATATAAGGCAATTCGAATTGAGGAGGTAGCTCTTACAATATTTTCTGCAGAAATATTCCTCATGTGCATCAGGTGATGACTGAGAGATTCGAATTAGGGAGGCTATGTGAGAGTGCAATTGTAAGTTTGCAAATTATTTATGAGAAAGAAAACCAGAGGTGCTGGTGCAGGTCTCTTGATTGCTGAGTCTATAAGACTAGATAAACTACTTGCTGCTGCAAGATTGAGGACCTAAGCTTCTAAGTTTCTTCCTCCCGGTGGTTCAGTGAACAGGCTCGGGGGTCCTAGGACATGCATATTGACTGTTTTTCAGGACCAGGTTGGGTGGAACATGCTTCTTAGGTGTTTGTCCTCTTATCTACTAGTGCAGGTTCTATCTTTCATATCTGTCAACCTTGTTTTTACATTAAAAGATGTTGGATTCTGCATTATAGAATTATTAAACTCAGTCATGCAAAATAAATCATTTTACATTCTGATCTAGGTATGATTCTAAATGAAAAGCTTGTGAAATATTTGATTGAATAACCATCTCTATATTTTCCCCCATGTTGTTCTCTGCATAGTACTCTAGTATAGAGAAGCAAATTAAGATTGGATAAAATGATAGGCTGCATGCCAGATTGAATGACTGATGAATACAGTAATGATTAGAAATAAATTATGTCATGTGTTTAAAATAGGATATACTATAGTAAAGTAGAAACAGCTGCATAGCAATCATCTGATTCTTAAATAAAAGCAAAACACATTTGTTTCTTTTTATACTTTTGTTTTCAACCCTATACTTTCAGATAAGTAACCGCATGTGTTTTCAATCTCATAGATTTTCATCTTTCCAAGTATTTATATTTTGAGATTATAGTAGCGGTAAAAAAACTATGTTTGGTACCAAGTTATTTTCAAATCCATGCACATTATTATTTACAACCTATTTCATCTGGCTACTTGAAATACATTCACTGTTGTTGTATTAGTTCAAACCTAGATTTAAATTCTAGATAGCTATCAAAACCCTAAAACATAAATCCATTAAAATAATACTGTTTTTCGCATAGTCCATTAAAACTCTTCATTGCTCGGCGAATAAAAAGAAACCATGCTTGCTGTTCAAATCAAATGTTCATCCAACATTGTCGAATCAAAGTTTAAAACATTACACTTAAGCATTAAAACTCAATATTGAAAGTTCCATTTAAAACTACGACTGAGGCATCACACGGAAAACCTTTTAAGATTTGTTGTTGTCCCATTGAAACTCGATTTCATACTGTACAACTAAATGCAGAGATAAATCATCACCAACCATACATTACGGTTCAACAGTTGCTTTCAACATCGAATTAGAAGTTTAAAATAGTGAATATTAAATGCTTAAATACTGTAAAAATTCATTGGAAACTGACGGGGGTTCAACCCTATCGAGTTTTCTGAGACAAGGCACTACTAATCTTAAATTTCAGGAAGATTTTACATCTTCTATGCTAATTAAAACCTTAGCTGTAGGGTCCATTAATGTTTTCCAAAAGCTGCAGGCTGGGCGAAAGCCATTGCTAAGAAAACACATTTCCAAAACCATTCCAACACTCACAACTGTCGACCAAATCCGATTTCAGGAGAACCACGAGGTAGGGTACCACCGATGCTTACTGGTGATTAAGCTGAAGCCCCTCTAACCACATTTCCAGTTAAATAATCCTTTGTTGGGAGCCAACCTGTCAAGCAATTGTGATTCATGGTTAAACCACATTTGAGAGATATCGATTAATACTTGAAAACAAACTAAAAGTTCAATAAGAAGATACATTACTTGCAAAAGTCCCCGTTGCCATGAGAATGACGAAGCTATCCATCCACCCTTGAGGGAGGAAGACCCAGCTCAGAGGGAAAAATGTAACACTAATGGCGAAACGTTCAAACACAATTCTAAAACCCTAAAAAAATACTCACTCAAAAGGATTACACGGTGATGCGTTAACTCCAGATCGTCAAGCTACTGTAAACACCACTGAAGGATCCACTCGTCATACTTTAACTTTCTTTTGCAGGCCCATAACCCACCAGCCTCAGGTTCGATCCTAGGGCAGGCTAAAAACACCAAACCCTACACTGTAACGGCCTGTCGGCCTCTTGCTTCGAAATGAACAGGCGAAATGAAGTCCAAAAGACAATTCAACCATCATTTACGACGTTGAGCTAGGGTTACCATCCGACGGTCAGTATCAATTGAGATCAACGACGGAGCTTTTTCAATCAGCAACATTGGAAAACGAACACCTACCGCATTAATTCCCCCTTAATATTTCATCCACGACGATGCCAAATCAATAGCCCCTAAGGGAACAACTAGTTACAGCTCAGAATTGTATTACAATTTTCAACAACACTTGCTCATAGCCACGGTGGTATAGACTCATACCCTCACTACTTGCGATTGCTAGGAGACTTCAATGCGCCGAACTGGACTAGTGATGTGCAGAACCTTTATGTACCAACATTCATATCCATCGTAACACCTTCCATGACAAGGTCGTCAACGTTAATATATCTCATATCAACCAGCCAACCATAGGAACGACGCGTATTACATTCATTTTCTTTATCATACCAAAGTCCGAAAGCATATATTTATAAATGGTTGTATGCATAGTATCTGTCATGTCCCAAAATTGGAATTGGGTCACAATGGCCTAATCACATTAGCCATATTCATTAGAGTTTGTAAAATTGATGTTAAGGGTCAAATAATTGCCAAGGAGGAAAATTACTTGTTTCCTAGGTTTGAGGTGGAAGCTTTGGGATTTGGAATAAGGGGGATAATAAATGATGTTTAGACATTAGAAGGGTTCAAGTATTTAATAAATAGAGTGAATAAAGAAATTCAAGAGAAATCCTAGGTGACAAATGGTTTTGGAGACATATGGAGGATGTGGGACCCACACTAGCTTGATTTTTCATAATACATGGTATCTCTCTTTTGCAAATTCGAATTAATGGGAATGTGAACACTCTTGGGTGAGTTGGTAAGTCATAAAATATGTCATTGAGCATCTTAAGTCGAATTGGGAAGGATTGGTAACCTCCATGGAAGATAAAGAGTCAAAGTGGAAGTTTGTGGACACTTGGGCTAGATTCCCTAACCCCTATGACACCAATGATGGAGCATCTATGACAACTATGACAAATTACAGACCTGACCTCTGACATCTGACCACTATGACATGTCAGCCCCAAAAATAGGCTCAAAGAAGGTGAATTTGGGAGTTGGAGAAGCCAAAGAGACTCAAAATCGAATTTGGGAGAAGATGGAAGGTTGGAACTAGGAGACAAGTGGCAAATGTGGAATATTTCCTAAATGGAAATCTATTGAATCTATTGAGAGGATTTCGACCCTTAGAAGGCTAATGTTGGTTATAAAATGTAGAAATGAAGTATGAGAATGGCTTTTGATCATTTGTAGAATTTGCAATTGCATTTGTGAAGAGGGAGAGCTAGTGGATGACTAGTTTATTGCCTTAGCCAATTTCGAGGGTGAAAGATTCCCATCCAAGTTGGCAATTGGAAAGGCCATTTAGACCTTTCATTTGGAGCTTTAATGGAGTATTTATTTGTAGGTGTAAGCTATAGGGCATCTCACGGTTTCTTCTATTGCAGCTTGCTCCTTCAACCATTTCCAGTTTTGATGGCATATTCTTGATCCTTGAGGGAGGGCGTTTTTGGTGAGCTATTGTACTCTTTGGGGGAGATTCTAATGCCCCATTTCTTTTGTAATATGAATTAAATACTATTTTCTTCATCTCCAGAAAGTTTCAGGTCAAAATTCCAAGTAGAAATGTATAAATCTCATTTTTTATGGAAGAACAATGTCATTTCCCCACTACCTTGTTGTGAACCAATGTATTGATGATGATTTCGAATGAATGGATGATTATATGATGAATTTGTGATTAATGGACTTCCATGGATGTATTTTACAAGTTTCATGTACTGTACTTGAGCATTTGAAGGATTTTTACTCAGTTTAATTGCATTGGGAGAAGAAATAGTGCCATTTCCCCAAGGGTCGAATTGGTGATTTTTGCAGTTGAATGGGAGAGGGTGAGAACAGTTGTAATAAACCATTAATGGTGCATATGAGACCTTAATAACATACTTAACACATTACATACCTCTGTTCATAAATTTGAGTAGGTTTGGAGGCATTTGGGAAGCCATTTTCAGTACTTACCTTAGGGGGATTTGAACCCCAAATTACTAGTAAAATTGCATACTTGGTCCAGAATATTAAGAGAGTTTGAAGAGGTATTTTGGTAGCCATATGTTATCCCTGAACATCATATTCAAGTCCTAATATCATTCATACACCTTCCTTGAAGATTTGAAGACATTTGGAGTCAATTTGAGACCTAGAGACCAATACTAGTCAAAGGGAAATCACTAGTAAAGTTACCTACATTGACCAGAATTGAAAAAGTATTTGCAGAAGTGTTTTAAAGGTACAAAGGAATCCCTGAAACACATATTTATGTTCTAATATCATTCATATACCTTCTCAAAATATTTGGGATCATTTGGGGAAATTTGGGACCTAGAGATCGAAACTAGTCAAAGGTCGAACCAAGGAAAAAAGTGGAAAATTGCAATTTTAATAAAATTCCTAAGAAGGGACAATACAGTGGTATCAGAGCATGGTCCTTGCACCTGTGGATTAGGTACATACATTCAAGAATAATTGGCAGCCATGTATTACTATTATGTTGAATCCTATGAGTACAATTCTTATGAGGAATATGTAGATGCTTATGAGCAATATGAAGCATAATGTGAATGGTACGAGGAAGAGGTGCCATCATGCAACACTTATTACAATTTCAAGAGAAATGAAGATTATTCTTATGACTTTAGATCTGATGAATATGAGTGTGACACACCAACCAAGGATAATTCTATGAGCGAGTTCCAAAGATGGAGAGAAAAATATAAAACCTTGCCCCAACAATATCAAGAATATCTTGTTTCAAGCAAAAATAAACAAAATTCCATGTCTTTTGAGTACTATGCTGAACATGTTTTTGAAAATAGGCCCAAAAATGAAGATGTGGAGTTAGTGAAGAAAGGTTTATGCCCTTCTTGTAAAAACCCTTGGAGCGAGTACCATATATGTGTGCATGAAATGATGTCCTCCTTGAGGAGAGCTTTTGAGATTTATTCAAGAAGAGATTCCAAATATACTGATCCTAAGGAAAACAAGGGGCAAAATGCATCAGCTTGCTTTAAGGAGAAAAATAAAGAGACATCACAAGAGCATGAAGAAGATTCTGTTGAAAATATGGAAGATCATTTCGAGACACCTTCTAGCTTAGACATGAACCAAAGAGCATCTACTGATGGATGCTTAAACTATGAAGGAGTACCTACTGATGGGTGCTCACACCTATATGTTGGTGACATAGAGATCACTTTTGAAAGTGTTTCTGCAAGCCCAAGTTCCATTAAGCATGATAATGAAGACCTTGTAGCAGTTGAAGAAGAACCAAGATCAACTTCCCCATCACCACTTGAGTTTCATGAAGTTGGTCCAAGCAAAAATGAAGAAGATGAGGAGGTTCATTTGCAAGAGCCTCATTGTCTTGAAGGGTCCTTAAAGATGAATGAAAAGAATATCCAAGAGTCCCTCAGCATTCTCCATGACACTCAAGCATTGGTGTCAAATTCTTGTTGGAGAGCTACTTCATTGGAGGAAACATCCTTCATTGAAGACATGGAGAAGAATCAAAGAGCAATGTGCCACATCAAAGGTAATTTCATGTTTTTGCTTTTTGATAGAAACCATTTGTTTGAGCTTAATGAATTGTTACATGATGCATACTTGAAGAATAATGAGGATATTCATAAGCTCACAATTCAAAATGAGCAACTTCTTGAAAAGTTGCAAGATACTTTTTTTTTCTTGTATGTTTTAGATTGTCAAATGGTAGATTATTTGGAGGATTCTCATGACATGGTGGATCATGAGAAATGTGGAAATTTGAATGTGCTTAATGTGTTTGAAGATGAACTTGAAGATATCCAAACACTTGATGTGGTGGAAGAGGAACTTGAATTGTCTCTTGATGAAGGTTATGCAATTTTTAAAGAAGAGCATGATTCCTCTACATTGAAACCAATCTATGACAAAGGTTTCACACTTTTGAAGGAGATGCATGATACTACCCATATGGATCCTTTCCATGATGAAACTTCTGCACTTTTTTATCATTTGGGTAAGTTAGTTCATTATCCTACATCCTACAATTTCATGTTTTGCAGCATTAGTCTCAATGAAGTATGGGTGAAAGGGTTCTTTTTTATGGTGCCACATGAGGAGTATGGAACTCCTAGATTTACCTTTTATGACATGGTTGGAGCACATTCTTATTCACATTTGCAGCAGCATAATTTGTCACTTTATGATGATTCACATCTACATGGATGCACCTATGACATGGATTTGAGTCACTTGAAGACTCATGGTTTTTCTTGCTCAACACTGGGTTCATTTGATGTTAGAGGAACTTCATCCAACACTTGGATGAATAGATTTATGATGGGAGAACATTTTTGTTGGCAGCCACATACTTTGTTACATCTTTATGATTCTCACATTCATGGATGTATGGGTGAGACTTCTTTGAGTCATTTGAAGTCTCTTTGTTTTTTATGCTCATTATTTGGTTCATATTTTAGTGGAGATTCTTCATTCACTTCTTGGATGAAAGAATACATGGTTGGATATTTTGATGCATATCACATCATTTTGGAGCAGCATTATAGGACATGGGATCCTCACCTATGTCATTGGAGCAGATTTGATTGGTCACTTGAAGCTTGTATGCACTTGGAAAATCGTGGTCTACTTGCTTGGAGGTACAAGCACTTTCATGATTCTTTGATGAAGCACCTCCTTGATGTACATTTTCATTATGTAGTTATGTACTTTGATGATATATATTTTGTACTCATGATGTTTGGAAGAATGCATACAAGAAAATGGGATCCATGAATCATCTTATCTGATGGTATGGGTTGGAGAGCACTCTTCATTGTTGGGGTTCAATACAAGCAATGGGACCCTGGAATAATTTTTATCTCATTGGTTTCAATTTTTTGGGGGAAACAAGAAGTATGGGAGATGTATTTACCACTTAATAAAGTGATTTTTATCAGAGTAGTGCAGCATCAAGCATGGTGGTTCCTCTCTAAAATATTCAATGGAAACTCAAAGACTCAAGGTTTGGCAATTCAATGGCAACTTCAAAGAATTATACAGAAAGCAGGTTCTTCAACACCCATGTTTGAAATTGCTTGAGGACAAGCAATATTGGGAAGGGAGGATTTGTCATGTCCCAAAATTGGAATTGGGTCACAATGGACTAATCACATTAGCCATATTCATTAGAGTTTGTAAAATTGATGTTAAGGGTCAAATAATTGCCAAGGAGGAAAATTACTTGTTTCCTAGGTTTGGGGTGGAAGCTTTGGGATTTGGAATAAAGGGGATAATAAATGATGTTTAGACATTAGAAGGGTTCAAGTATTTAATAAATAGAGTGAATAAATAAATTCAAAAGAAATCCTAGGTGACAAATGGTTTTGGAGACATATGGAGGATGTGGGACCCACACTAGCTTGATTTTTCATAATACATGGTATCTCTCTTTTGCAAATTTGAATTAATGGGAATGTGAACACTCTTGGGTGAGTTGGTAAGTCATAAAAGATGTCATTGAGAATCTTAGGTCGAATTGGGAAGGATTGGTAACCTCCATGGAAGATAAAGAGTCAAAGTGGAAGTTTGTGGACACTTGGGCTAGATTCCCTAACCCCTATGACACCAATGATGGAGCATCTATGACAACTATGACAAATTGCAGACCTAGCCTCTGACATCTGACCACTATGACATGTAAGCCCAAAAAATAGGCTCAAAGAAGGCGAATTTGGGAGTTGGAGAAGCCAAAGAGACTCAAAATCAAATTTGGGAGAAGATGGAAGGTTGGAACTAGGAGACAAGTGGCAAATGTGGAATATTTCCTAAATGGAAATCTATTGAATCTATTGAGAGGATTTCGACCCTTAGAAGGATAATTTTGGTTATAAAATGTAGAAATGAAGTATGAGAATGGATTTTGATCATTTGTAGAATTTGCAATTGCATTTGTGAAGAGGGAGAGCTAGTGGATGACTAGTTTCTTGCCTTAGCCAATTTCGAGGGTGAAAGATTCCCATCCAAGTTGGCAATTGGAAAGACCATTCAGACCTTTCATTTGGAGCTTTAATGGAGTCTTTATTTGCAGGTGTAAGCTACAGGGAAGCTCATGGTTTCTTCTATTGCAGCTCGCTCCTTCAACCATTTCCAGTTTTGATGGCATATTCTTGATCCTTGAGGGAGGGCATTTTTGGTGAGCTATTGTACTCTTTGGGGGAGCTTCTAATTCCCAATTTATTTTTTAATATGAATTAAATACTCTTTTCTTCATCTCCAGAAAATTTCAGGTCGAAATTCCAAGTAGAAATGTATAAATCTCATTTTTTATGGAAGAACAATGCCATTTCCCCACTACCTTGTTGTGAACCAATGTATTGATGATTATTTAGAATGACTGTATGATTATATGATGAATTTGTGATTAATGGACTGCCATGGATGTATTTTACAAGTTTCATGTACTGTACTTGAGCATTTGAAGGATTTTTACTCAGTTTAATTGCATTGGGAGAAGAAATAGTGCCATTTCCCCAAGGGTCGAATTGGTGATTTTTGCAGTTGAATGGGAGAAGGTGAGAACAGTTGTAATAAACCATTAATGGTGCATATGAGAACTTAATAACATACTTAACACATTACATACCTCTGTTCATAAATTTGAGTGGGTTTGGAGGCATTTGGGAAGCCATTTTCAGTACTTACCTCAGGAGGATTTGAACCCCAAATTACTAGTAAAATTGCATACTTGGTCTAGAATATTAAGAGAGTTTGCAGAGGTCTTTTGGTAGCCATATGTTATCCCTGAACATCATATTCAAGTCCTAATATCATTCATACACCTTCCTTGAAGATTTGAAGACATTTGGAGTCAATTTGAGACCTAGAGACCAATACTAGTCAAAGGGAAATCACTAGTAAAGTTACCTACATTGACTAGAATTGAAAAAGTATTTGCAGAAGTGTTTTAAAGGTACAAAGGAATCCCTGAAACACATATTTATGTTCTAATATCATTCATATACCTTCTCAAAAGATTTGGGATCATTTGGGGCAAATTTGGGACCTAGAGATCGAAACTAGTCAAAGGTCGAACCAAGGAAAAAAGTGGAAAATTGCAATTTTAATAAAATTCCTAAGAAGGGACAATATAGTATTGGTTCTATTTGTTAAGTTAATAGTCATATCTTGGGTCGTACCCATATGGTATAGTTCTAAACTTGGGATAAGTTGCATTTAATACCTAGAGCAGAAATAGAAGTCATCAACTCTTGGGAATAATGACATTAGTTCAAAATCCTAGCAATTTTCACTTTATAATTTTGTAGATTAAAAAGGAGTCATTCACTATAGTGTTATGGTTTTATAAAATGTAATTTAGAAATATCACAAAATGCATTGATAGAATGACAGTAGATGTTACGTGACCTATTTATACATGTTTAGGCATCAAGGACCCAGTTACTAATATCATCCTTGTTTGTATTTATTTATATTTCTTATGCATTCATCATTTCATAATTTTGACATTATATAAGTCTGTAAAAAGTTTCAAGTGGTTCATAAATTAATGTTGGAAGGACTAATAGCATTCAGAAATAGAAAGATAAGTACACTAATGCAATATATGTCGTAATCGACTGCACACTTAGAATTTATGACTCATGTAAAGTGTGATATAGTCATCTCTGGTCAAAATGAAATTGAGAACCATACCTGGAGCATTGCAGAACTAGCAATTTTAAATTTTAGTGTCGATGTTTGAATACCCTTGTTTGATGCCTTTTCTCTTACCTGCGAAACTGCGCATGAAGGACGGGTACAAATGCTTTAGCTCAAAGCTAAGTAAGCCTCGGGGCACCTTGTGGGACCCCTTCATCACCATCCATAAATTTAAAATTGTCAGTACCTTATCAAGGATAACTCTATCTTATAAATTGTTTTGGAATTTCAGTATTACAAACAAAGTGAAAACTAATGCCGTAATCATTAAATTGGAATTATGACGTGTCACGGACACAAAACATCTTTAGTCAAAAGGCCACAGTAATTAAGTTGTTTTCTGCATTAATGACTTATTTATTAAATACTCCTTAATACGTATTTATTATTTATGCAGTCGTAATTATTATCATTTAATGTTGTTTTAAATTTTAAATTTTTATGAAAATATCGGGATGTTACATGTGGTATCAGAGCTCATGTTTGAACTCTAGGGCTAAAAAGGTCCAAGAAACATGCAACAAAAATTTTCTGACTACGAAAATGTTTACTAACTCAAGTTAAAATATTGTTATATATGGAAAATTGCTTTAAATTATAGGTATGGAAGGATCAGCTGAACGTATGGAGCATAGATTTCCACCAAATAGACATAGTACAGGAAAACAAATTGAAAGAGAATTCCATGACAATCTGAACAACAATCCGTCAGAATTGTTGCGTGCCTTTCAAGAATTGAAAGCAGAGATAAGATCAGTAAAGCAAGACAATGAAAGAATTCTAAGAACGCAAGAGGAATTGAAGCAAGTATTGTTCGATCAATACCTAACAGATGGACAGGATAGAGAAGATACTCGCAAAACTAAAGACTTACCTTATGAGGGCAAGAGTAAGCAAGTAAAAACAGATGATGAAAACAACAATTCAACATCATCAAGAACTGCCAAACATCCACGTAAAAAGAAACGTAAGTACTCTAGTGATAGCAGTGAAGGAGATCTCAATCCAAAGAGAAAAAGCCATAAACCGTACGAACATATATCTAGGGAGTTCAAGAAAATCAAACCCCCAACTTTCAATGGTGAAACTGAGAGAAGAGAGACAGCTGAAGCATGGCTATCCGGCATGAAAAAGTATTTTCAGATCTATGATTACTCAGAATCCTTAAAGGAAAAAATGGCAATTTATAATCTAACCAGGAAGCCAGACATTTGGTGGCAAGACCTCAAAAGAGAAAAAGGCATAAAGGACAGAGATGTGAGTTGGCGTACTTTTAAAAGATACTTCAAAAAGAAATTATTATCTGAGCAGTATTATGAAGAAAAATCCAAAGAATTCTATGATCTAAATCTGGGAACGATGAACATGAAAGAACTGAAGAACAAGTTTCTAAATTTGCTAAGGTATGTGCCATACCTAGCGGAAGAAAAATCGAAGGTTCAAAGATACCTGAGTTGTCTACCCTTCAACATCAAAGACCGAATAGAGTATGATAACCCTAAGACATTAGAAGAAGCCATGAGGAAAGCAACTTTTTGATTTGATCAGAACAAGAAAAGAGAAGAGGTGTCTAGCTGGAAAAATCATAAACCCAGTAACTTTGAGCAGAAAAAGAAAAGTTTCAGGTTTAGTGGAAATTCTAGTTTCCAAAAGAAAAATTTTCAAAATCGAAATTTTCAAGGGAATAGTTCCAGAAATAATCAGCAGCAGAAATTTACAGCACCTAGAAATGTTCCCAATATTTCCAGAACGAATAATCAGAAGCCACCTATAAAATGTTTTGAGTGTCAAGGTCCTTATTATGCTTCAGATTGTCCCCTTAGGAAGTGGACAGCTAACCATATTCACTCCATACAGTCTGAAGCTACTGTAGGAGACTTGGCAAGAGATGTACCCAGAATTAACGCAACATTAGACAATCGGCAAGCAGAACACCAAGTCTCAATGGTAGAGGTTGAAGGTATGCTACAAAACCATCCAGTTTCTATTTTGATTGACCCAGGTGCTAGTATGAGTTATATATCCCCTGATATTGTCGAAAGTTCTAAGTTGAAAACAGAAAAATTCAGTAAATCCTGGTTAGTTAGACTAGCAACAGGAACAAAAAGAAAATTTTTTGATTTCTTGGAAAGTTGCATTTTATCTATGAATCAACTAACAACACAGGTCAAGTTAAATGTTTTACCGTTAGGATCATATGATATCTTAATCTGTATGGACTGGTTAGAATCCCATCATGTCATTATAAACTGCTATGCGAAGAGTTTTACATGTATAAATGACGAAGGAGAAGCAGTAGAAGTAAAAGGTATTCCAAGAAAGACATCACTTAGACAGATTTCGGTGATGCAAGTCAAGAGAGCAGTTAGGAAAGGATGTCAATTGTTTGTAGTAAATGTAGTGAATGATGAGTCGACTACTGCAAAAGACAAACTGAAATTTGAAGACATACCTGTCTTAAAAGATTTCCAGGATGTTTTTCCTAAGGAGATTCCAGGATTACCTCCAAAAAGAGATCTAGATTTTACTATTGAATTAATACCGGGGGCAATGTTGAATTCCAAAGCTCCATACAAGATGAATATACTAGAGTTGAATGAGTTGAAATCTCAGTTGAAAGAACTAATTGATAAAAAGTATATAAGACCCAGCGTGTCTCCTTAGGGAGCACCGCTCATTTTTGTTAAAAAGAAAGATGGCATCTTAAGACTTTGCATAGATTATCGTCAACTGAACAAAATGATGATCAAGAATAGATATTCGTTGCCCCGCATTGATGATCTATTTGATCAGCTATGCAGAGCGATGATATTCTCAAAGATTGATTTATGGTCAAGATATCATCAGGTTCAGGTGAAGGATGAAGACATTTTCAAAACAGCCTTTAGAACTCGATATGGACATTATGAGTTTGTGGTCATGCCATTTGGATTGACTAATGCCCCAGCAGTGTTTATGTGCCTAATGAATAAAAATTCTGCACAAATACTTGGATAAATTCGTTGTTGTGTTTATCGATGACATTTTAGTATATTCCAAGAGCAAGGAAGAGCATGATGAACATCTGCGTATCATTCTGCAAGTTCTGAGGGATCACCAGTTATATGCTAAGTTCAATAAGTGTGATTTTTACAAAGATGAGATCCAGTACTTAGGACACATAATCTCTAAGGAAGGAATTTCAGTTGACCTCGCTAAGATAAAAGCCATTAATGAATGGCCAGTCCTTAAAGATGTGTCGGATGTGCAATCATTCATGGGTATTACTGGGTATTACAGAAAATTCATTGAAGGGTTTTCAAAGATTGCGAACACCATAACGTCCTTGCAGAAGAAAGGGAAGAAGTTTGTGTGGGATCAGAATTGTGCGGACAATTTTAAAACGTTGAAAGAATTAATGACTACAACACCTATCTTAAGGATTGTAGATCCTACTAAGGATTTTGTAGTGTGTACAGATGCATATAATGAAGGACTTGGAGGAGTCCTAACATAAGAGGGACATGCTGTAGCCTATGAATCTAGAAAGCTGAAAATCCATGAGAAGAACTATTCTACTTACGATCTAGAATTGTTAGCAGTGATTCATGCCTTGAAAATGTGGCATCACCACCTTCTTGGTAGAAAATTTACCTTAATGACAGATAACATGGGACTAAAATATTTATTAGATCAGACAAATTTGAATGCTAGACAAGCTAGATGGCTAACTTTTTTGAGTGAGTATGATTTTGAAATTTGGCACATTAAAGGGAAGGAGAATAAGGTTGTTGATGCATTAAGTCGTAATGCAAGGATACATTTTATTTCATCCATCAACACATACACAACAGATTTGGAAAAACAAATTTTTGAAGGAATTAAAAATGATGATGAATACAGAAAACTACATGAAAGGGCAGCAGAAAATAGTTCTGAAAATTCTATGACAAATTACAGTTTGAAAGAAAATGGTTTGCTATTGTACAAAAACAGATTGTATGTACCCAACCTACCAACAGTAAAAATTCTGATTTTGGATGAGATGCACAAAATCCACTATTCTTGTCATCCAGGTTATCGGAAAACTATCACCATGTTACGAAAGGAATACTATTGGCCCAGAATGAAGGATGAAGTAGCAGAATATATAGCTAAGTGTTTTGATTGTCAAAAAGTAAAGGTGGAACATCAGCATCCTGCTGGATTATTACAGCCATTACCTATACCTAGATGGAAATGGGAAATCATAAGTATATATTTTATCACTGGGTTACCAAAGAATTAGAAACAGAATGATTCCATCATGGTGGTAGTGGATAAACTTAGCAAAGCAACACATTTTATTCCTGTAAAAACTACCCATAAGGCTACAGACATTGCAGAAATTTTTATGAAGCAGGTTTTTCGACTGCATGGGATACCAAAGGTAATAGTTTCGGATTGGGATTCAAAGTTTATAGGAAATTTTTGGAGGTCTTTGTTTAAAATGTTGAATACAACCTTAAATTTCAGCACTGCATTTCATCCGCAAACAGATGGACAGATAGAAAGGGTAAATCAAATTTTGGAAGACATGTTAAGAATGTATGTTAAGGATCAACCTAGTAAGTGGGAGGACTATTTGCATATAACAATCACTACCATGCATCAGCCAAGCTTATCCCATTTGAAATTCTTTATGGTAGGAAGTGTAATACACCAGTTTCTTGGAGTGATCCAGTTAACAGAGTCATTTTAGGGCCTGATTTGTTGCAGGAGCTAGAACTAATTGTGAAACAGGTGCAAGGAAATCTTAAAGCTACCCAAGATAGGCAGAAAAGTCAAGCAGACCTTAAAAGAACTCATAAAGAGTTCCAAGTTGGTGAGCATGTTTTTCTTAAGGTAAGGCTGAAAAAGAGTTCCTTGAAGTTGGGAAGCTGTGCCAAACTGGCACCCAGGTATTGTGGCCCTTTTGAAATTTTTTAAAGGTTGGACCCGTGGCATACCAATTGGCCTTGCCCTCAAATCTCAAAATACATAATGTTTTTCACATTTCACTTTTAAAGAAATATGTGCACGATGCTACTCATGTTATAAATTGGAATGATGTTTAGGTGGAACAAGATGGCGATTTTCCGGTGGAACCGGACTATATCTTCGGAAGGAAGGAAACTTTACTTCGGAATTGCACCATTGGGTAGGTAAAGGTGCAATGGAAGCACCTTAGCCCAGCGGAGGCAACCTGGGAGTTGGAGAGTAGTATGCGGGCAGCATACCCAACTCTGTTTTAGGAACACTCAGAGAGTGGATAAAACAACATCGAGGATGATGTTGAGACTTAAGGGGGGGTGTATGTCACCTACCCAAATTTTGAGGATAATTATTTTATTTTGAAAAATACGTTATGTTAAATTATAATTACAAAGTTTTGTAATTATGACCAAATCTGGTCAAAGATGACTGTAATGACTCATTATTATTATTTAATAAATTAAATAGGAGACAAACACTCAAGAAATTTGTTACAAGAGTGTTCACTAACCCACTAGGAGGAATGGAAGCTGCTAGAAGGCATGGGACAGATGGTAGCATTTGCAATCCACCACTAGCTATTGGTTATGGAACAACTGCCCCTAAAATTATGGCATTATTCTCCAGGTGGAGGAGTGAGCAGGAAGCTCATTTAATGACTAGTTAATCACTAAAAAGGCCTAGGCAGCCTATATAAGGCAATTCAAATTGAGCAGGCAGCTCTTACAATATTTTCTGCAGAAATATTCCTCATGTGCATCAGGTGATGACTGAGAGATTCGAATTAGGGAGGCTATGTGAGAGTGCAATTGTAATTCTGCAAATTATTTTCGAGAAGGAAAACCAGAGGTGCTGGTGCAGTTCTCTTGACTGCTGAGCCTGTAAGACTGGATAAACTACTTGCTACTACAAGATTGAGGACCTAAGCTTCTAAGTTTCTTCCTCCTGGAGGTTCAGTGAACAGGCTCGGGGGTCCTAGGATAGGCATATTGACTGTTTTTCAGGAGCAGGTTGGGTGGAACAGGCTTCTTGGGTGTTTATTCTCTTATCTACTGGTTCAGGTTCTATCTTTCATATTTGTCAACCTTGTTTTTACATTAAAAGATGTTGGATTCTGAATTATAGAATTATTAAACTTAGTCATGCAAAAGAAATCATTTTACACTCTGATCTAGGTATGATTCTGAATGAAAAGCTTGTGAAATATTTGATTGGATAACCATCTCTATATTTTTCCCCATGTTGTTCTCTACATAGTACTCAAGTATAGAGAAGCAAATTAAGATTTGATAAAATAATAGGCTGCATGCCAGATTGAATGACTGATGAATACAGTAATGATCATGAATAAATTATGTCATGTGTTTAAAATAGGATATACTACAGTAAAGTAGAAACAACTGCATAGCAATCATCTGATTCTCAAATAAAAGCAAATCACATTTGTTTCTATTTATACTTCTCTTTTCAACCCTATACTTTCAGATAAGTAACCGCATGTGTTTTCAATCTCATATATTTTCATCTTTCCAAGTATTTATATTTTGAAATTATAGTAGCGGTAAACAAACTATGTTCGGTACCAAGTTATTTTCGAATCCATGCACATTATTATTTACAACCTATTTCATTTGATGGCTACTTGAAATACATTCACTGTCATTGTATTAGTTCAAACCTAGATTTAAATTCTAGAGAGCTATCGAAACCCTAAAACATAAATCCATTAAAATAATACTGTTTTTCGCAGAGTCCATTAAAACTCTTCACTGAGGCGAATAAAAAGAAACCATGCTTGCTGTTCAAATCAAATGTTCATCCAACATTGTTGAATCAAAGTTTAAAACATTACACTTAAGCATTAAAACTCAATACTGAAAGTTCCATTTAAAACTACGACCGAGGCATCACACGGAAAACCTTTTAAGTTTTGTTGTTGTCCCATTCAAACTCGATTTCATACTGTACAGCTAAATGTAGAGATGAATCATCGCCAACCATACATTACGGTTCAACAGTTTCTTTCAACATCAAATTAGAAGTTTAAAACAGTGAACATTAAATGCTTAAATAATGTAAAAATTCATTGGAAAACGACGGGGGTTCAACCCTATCGAGTTCACCTAGACAAGGCAGTACTAATCTTAAATTTCAGGAAGATTTTACATCTTCTATGCTAATTAAAACCTTAGGTGTAGGGTCCACTAATGTTTTCCAAAAGCCGTAGGCTGGGCAAAAGCCATTGCCAATAAAACACATTTCCAAAACCCTGCCAACACTCACAATTGTCAACCAAATCTGATTTCAAGAGAACCATGAGGTAGGGTACCACCGATGCTTACCGGTGATTAAGCTGAAGCCCCTCCAACCACATTTCCAGTTAAATAATCCTTCGTCGGGAGCCAACCTGTCAAGCAATTGTGATTCATGGTTAAACCACATTTGAGAGATATTGATGTATACTTGAAAATAAACTAAAAGTTCAACAAGAAGATACATTACCTGCGAAAGTCCCCGTTGCAATGAGAATGACGAAGCTATCCATCCACCCCTGAGGGAGGAAGACCCAGATCGGAGGGAAAAATGTATCATTGCTGGAGAAACGTTCAAACAAAATTCTAAAACCCTAGAAAAATACTCACTCAAAAGGATTACACGGTGATGCATTAACTCTAGGCCATCAAGCTACTGTAAACACCACCGAAGGATCTACTCATCATACTTTAACTTTCTTTTGCAGGCCCATAACCCACCAGCCTCAGGTTCAAGCCTGGGCAGGCTAAAAACACCAAACCCTACATTGTAACGGCCTATCGGCCTCTTGCCTCAAAACAAACAGGCGAAATGAAGTCCAAAAGACACTCCAACCATCATTTACAACTTTCAGCTAGGGTTACCATCCGACGGTTAGGATCAATTGAGATCAACGACGGAGCTTTGTTAATCAGCAACGTTGGAAAACGAGCACCTACCACATTAATTGCCCCTTAATATTTCATCCACGACGATGCCAGATCAACAGCCCCTAAGGGCAGAACTAGTTACAGCTCAGAATCATATTACAATTTTCAACAACACCTTCTCGTTCTCATAGCCACGGTGGTATACACTCATACCCTCACTACTTGCGACTGCTAGGATACTTCAATGCACCGACCTGGACTGGTGATGTGCAGAACCTTTACGTACCAACATTCATATCCATCGTAACACCTGCCATGACAAGGTTGTCAACGTTAATATATCTCATATCAACCATCCAACCATAGGAACGACGCGTATTACATTCATTTTTTTTATCATACCAAAGTCTGAAAGCATATATTTATCAATGGTTGTATGCATAGTATCGGTTCTATTTGTTAAGTTAATAGTCATATCTTGGGCCGTACCCATATGGTATAGTTCTAACCTTGGGATAAGTCACATTTAATACCTAGAGCATAAATAGAAGTCATCAACTCTTGGGAATAATGACATTAGTTCAAAATCCTAGCAATTTTCACTTTATAATTTTGTAGATTAAAAAGGAGTCATTCACTATAGTGTTATGGTTTTATAAAATGTACTTTAGAACTATCACAAAATGCATTGATAGAATGACAGTAGATGTTACGTGACCTATTTATACATGTTTAGGCATCAAGGACCCAACTACTAATATCATCCTTGTTTGTATTTATTTATATTTCTTATGCATTCATCATTTCATAATTTTGACATTATATAAGTCTATAAAAAGTTGCAAGTGGTTCACAAATTAATGCTAGAAGGACTAATAGCATTCAGAAATAGAAAGATAAGTACACCAATGCAATATACGTCGTAATCGACTGCACACTTAGAATTTACGACTCATGTAATGTGTGATCTAGTCATCTCTGGTCGAAATGAAATTGAGAACCATACCTGGAGCATTGCAAAACTAGCAATTTTAAATTTTAGTGATGATGTTTGAATACCCTTGTTTGATGCCTTTTCTCTTACCTGCAAAAATGAGCATGAAGGACAGGTACAAATGCTTTTGCTCAAAGCTAAGTAAGCCTCAGGGCACCTCGTGGGACCCCTTCATCACCATCCAGAAATTTAAAACTGTCAATACCTTATCAAGGAAAACTCTATCTTATAAATTGTTTTGAAATTTCAGTATTACAAACAAAGTGAAAACTAATGTCGTAATCATTAAATTGGAATTATGACGTGTCACGGACACAAAACATCTTTAGTCAAAAGGCCACAGTAATTAAGTTGTTTTCTGCATTAATGACTTATTTATTAAATACTGCCTTAATACGTATTTATTATTTCTGCAGTCATAATTATTATCATTTAATGTTGTTTTAAATTTTAAATTTTTATGAAAATATCGGGATGTTACATTTATGCTCTAAATGCCACTAATTGTGGCCTCAGGCGCCCTTTTCTAAGTGATTTGAATGAAAAAACTCATTGATATTCCCTCCTTGGTCATTTAACTGACTGTGTCTTCAGTTAACTAAGTTTTGGCTGAGTTTAACTGAGTTTGGGAGCTCCAGAGCATTGATAGAGGTGACAATTACTATGCTCGACAGATTGAGACTCGAATTTTCCTAGGTGATTCGAATTATGTCCATTGTAACATCATTGTTTTTTATACTGATTATTGGATCATGTGACATTATTCTGTTCCTATCTGAGTTCTCATGCATGATTAATTGTCTACTCATTTTTACTGTAGTTTTCACTGTAATTCATCTTTTCTGCTCATTCTTTCTCTGTGAGGTATACTCATCTCTTTGATCTGCTGTAATTTATAATTTCACACATAATATTGGATCCAAATTCCATTATAACGGAATGAATATGGTACTAGAAACTAGATCCAACACAAAATTGCAAAAACAAGTTGAAGAATTATGTCAGTAGGAAATAGTTATAGGGAAAGAGACCTGGTTTGGGAGCACAATGAACAATAGAGCTAGAGTTGTAAGCACCACAACCACCCACCTCCCCCTCAGCCCTTGAATGACAAGTTACCCTAACTGACTTGGCCATTTCAATGGAGAATCAACCAAAACCTTCGGTAGACAATGGATGGGACAACCCCAGACTGTTGGTGATGCACCATTCACTCGGTGGAGCCCAAACCCTAATGATCACAACCCAATAATTGATCTCACATCCATTGTAGCTTGACTTTATGCTTATATTTATTTTTGGAATCTGGCAGCTAGCCACTGTACTTGTTATTACGATATTGCTCTCTGTATCTTAGCCATATGTTTCTGCATTTTGTTATCCTTTTTATGGTTAGACTTATTTTGGCACTTCTAGCTTTTTATAGGCCTTTTGGGAAATATTATATTTTTCTTGTGGTGGCACTGGCTGCAGATACCACCCACCTTTCTTGTATAAAATGTATGTAATATCATTCATTAATAGAGTTTAAAGGAAGCATTTTATTAAAAAAAGCAGCACATTGAAGAGCATTGCGAGCAGTGCATTGTGGGAAACCGTGTGAGGCATCTTTCCGGCATTTGGTTATCTCACCATTGTGAGAAGCAGTGTGAGAATTTGTGAGAAAATACTAGCATTTTTCATTTTGTCAAACCAACATTTTCTAGGTATGCTTGTCCACTAAATTCTTCTATGTAATTTTTTGTAGTGTTGTACGTCTGCTAAAGCCTAAGAGTAATAACTTATGATATGACATGTTTGAAGTTTATTTCAAGGATTTAGTTATAGAAACCAGTGGCTGAGTTTTTTTACTTGTAACTTATTGAAAAGATGAATATACTAAAGTAGTAAGTCTAATGTACTATAGTATATATTATATAGCAATTCCAGTAGACAGTATGAGGTATAATTGTCCCAGATTGGCTTTGAAACCATCGATATGGTTATTTAGTATTGATCTTGTATTTCATTTTTGGAATTTAAGTTGATGTAGTGTAGATATCTTAGGGGTTGTTTGAGGCAGAGATGTTTTGTGCATTTGAGTAATTTAATTGTACATTTCCTCAGTTTGTTTTTACATTATGTATTTAATAATGGATATGATAGGATGAAGACTTTAGTAACTATTTTCACAGTATAGGCATTGAGGTTGGTGTTACACACAACTTGAGATCGTGGAGAACACAAATTAACATCTAATGGAGGTGGGGTCAAATTTATGCTCTCTATACTCATATCCCATTTAAGTAGGCATACAACATGTGCATACATCATTATTCTTTGTCTAAAGTTTTTTCATTGTAGATTCAAGTCTAATAATGCCAAAATAATGGTCATTTATGCTATAATTCTAGTGATCTAGTGTAAATAGTGATTAGAATTCCCTTTGTCACAATTATAGATTTGTGAAGACATATAGTTGTGGCAAAAGTGTTAAGTTGTAAGAAAGGATGAAGTAACATGAAATTTAATGAACCAAAGCTTATTTTAGGCTAGATTGGTATGTCTCTTTGTTCCTAGACATTTGAGAGATTCCCATGCATACTCCTTTGATTGGAAGATGGAAATATTTCATTGTGTATGCTCATTTGTTTCAAACCATTTGAGATCTTTGAAGTACACTTGTTCATTTATCAATGTGGAGAAGCTTCCCACTTAGGCCAAACTGATTAGAAACATGTGAGAGCTTTCCATGCACATTATGTTGCTGCCAAGCTTCAAACAGATTCCCAAGTATGCTCCTTTCATTCTGATTATGAGAATCTATCAGCAACCCACATATATCCACTTTCTGCACATCATCTCTGAGATTTACATATTTATTCCTCAAATCACCAGCTTCACCAGCATGTACAATTCTTCCCTCCCCAAGATCCAACATCTTTTCTTGCATACTTTTTAACTCCCTAGAATTCGATAGCTTTCGATGTCTGCCTACTTGATCCCCCTTCCAATGATATATTTTCATCGATATCCCTTAGTACTTACCTAATAATCTTTGTATTCATTATTTTGATTACAGAAGGTGTCACATAGAGTATGCAAAAATATCTATGTTGCATGGAATGTGTTTTTGCTCCAATATTGAATTTTGTTATCAATTTGTAATTGAAAATGTGAATAGTTGTATAGATGGCGATCTGCATCATGTTGCTCTGCTTTGTAATGCATTCATGCATAGTACTCATTTGTAGCTTATTGACTTAGATTTAAACAATTATCCATGCCAATCAAAGAAATTTTTAACTTGTCTTTTGTCATTGCATATACTTTTGTTATTGTTTTATTACTCGCTGGATACATGTGTTGCACTTACTTGATGACCTTTGTATTCACCTAACATGTGTCACATGTGTCTCCTCACATGTGTCTCCTCAGAGAACTCCTAGGTCATTTGCAGAGGTAGTAATTGCAACAACAACTCGTTGTGCAAAAATGCCGCAGATAGTGTATCATGGAAAAAGGTACACCTGTAAATGCATGTTTTTGTCTATTTGCATAGTTATTGAGGGGACGAAAAAAAACACAAAGAAAGAAGCACGACAAATGCATGATATAGTTCGGAAACATGCCATGTTCTGGTGCTGATAAATTGTTTTCCTTGCCAGTTGTTTAAGAACTAGGCGAATGGAAACGCTACCATCTTCTATATTTTAGCTATGCTCAGTAACATGTGCAAAAGTATTTTAAGGAGATGTGCTTAGCTTATATGGCCCTGAACTGTCTCAAAATGCAACAAGGAAGGTGCAACTATTACATGCAGATATGGTTGATAAAGATGTTCGACTGACCATAACATTGAATATTACAAATGATCTTATTTCCTGACACTTTAATTACTTTAATCTTGGTAACAATGTCTGAATCTCGAACTTTGCAATAAGAAAGAAACAACAATATGAAAGAGGTGATGACAACTATTGTATTCAATTGGAGCATCAAGACAACTGTGGAAGCGATATCTCAATTTTTTGCTTCTATTTGTAGTATTCATATAACACTTACATCGTACTTGTATTCCATTTTACTATTAATCATTGACATGTTTGCAATTTCTTCCAGGTGCGACTAAATGAAATACTTACTGATCTTTATTCAAAACTAGCACAGAACCTGCTATCAGGAAAAATACCAAGGTATTTGTTCAAGTGTGTTGCGAGAACTAGAACAAGAAAATCTCAAATGTTGCATTTTTCACTTACAACATTTGTTGATTTGCTGAACAATGAATCTGCAGAAGCACATTTGAATTATGTTTTGCAATCAAACACAGAGGCAAGGATCTACTCTTTTTTTCCCATTTCTTCTCTTTGTTATGTGTTGAAACCAACTTCATATTTTCTTCTTCTTTAATGACGTTAGCATCTATGTTGTTTGTTAGAAACTGTGTATGCAATGGTTGTCAAAAATTTTGCATGTTGTCGTTAAAACTTAATGAGAAAAAATATCAAAGAAATAAACTTGTATCAAAAGTGCTACAATTATCTAATACACATATCCATTCCACAAGTGCAAGGAACTTTGAAACCAAAATGCGCTTTCCCAGTTCCGTTTCAAAGGGTGTGTAATACATGCAACCATTCAATGGCAGTTATCTTGCTTGATTGTGCAAATTGCAAACAGAACACATCAATTAGATATCAACATTTTATGGAATGTGTGTTGGAAACAAAAGATGGGACAATTGACTGTACCCTGAGGATGCCATTGCTAGAGCAACATTTCCGAGCAATCACAATGATCACTTACGAAAGCTTTACGAATAATATGTTAGACAGAGTCTCCCAATTGCACAGTCATGCAGAGGCTACATTTACACTGGCATGCACTAATTCCATTGCTGATATCCAAGTTCCTCACTGATCAAATCTTCTTTCTACTTTGACAGGTCTATACATCAAAGGTCTGTCACCAAGTGAAAAAGGCAAGAAAAAAAGAACATATTTGAACATATCATTGCAATTTGCATTTTTGTAAGACTCTTGCAAATTGTTGTTTTTTTGTTTCTTTCTTTTCAATGAACTAGAATCTGTTCTATAGAACTATAATTCATATACAACTATATTTGTATTAGTACCCAACTTACTATACTTGAACATGGATGCAAAGTGCAGCTGGAACTATATTGCTTTAGAGCATTCTTGTAGACCAGTGCATATTTATAATGCATTTTACATATGTTTCTCTTGGATCTAGTTACTTTATAAAGTATACCCTGCCAACTTGAGCTGGATTAAGGCCATTAAACTATGATTAAGCCTATTAGGTCCTCAAATTTTGTCATTAAAATCTTGAAAGCAACCCATTCCATCTTTAGATTGCATTTAATAAAAGTAAATAGGATTTAGATATAAGCGGCTTTGCTAGCTATTATATTAAATTCAATTCCATCTTCTGCGCTTTGTATCAAACTCAGAAATTCCCCTATTGGCTCCACTTAATATTGTGTCTCAACCTAAATTGAATCAAACATAGTTGCATAGCTATTATTCGGATCTCTTATGTTACTTCAATAATTGTTTCAAATTTTGCTATTCTCCATGCAAGACAGCAGTTTCATGGATGTGTTGTTGTATATATTGTATTGCCATGTTCCTTTTCTTCATTGTTGCAAATAGAAAAAGTTGTTTTGTCCTTATTTTAGAGATGCATGCACCAATGCAATGTTCTATAATTTTGATTTGGTTTGAGTTTTCCGCCTTCATGAAACACATAAACAATCTTCCATAGGGAAATTGCTATTCCTGCATTATTTACCTCGCCACTCTAACATTGACCTATCTACCATATGCAGGTACAACAACAAATACAAAGAATAAGAAAAAAGAAATTAAAAAAACAACTTTTTTGGTACAGGAAAAGCACAACGTAGATTTGACATGTTTTGGATTTATGTATATGCAATGCAACAATCTGAAACACTTTTTTATTCCGTGTCATAACTCCGACAGTGTGTACTCGCTGTAAGGAACTTTTAGTTCATTGGCAAACAAACATGTCAGCAGATTGCTTTGCACTAATAGAATGCCCCTACTATTTGCACTGTATTTTGAATATGCAGTTTTGTTCTTTATCTATTTATTCATGGACAGTATAAGATCCTAAACTAGAAACCATACATGGTTTGTGGAGAAGCTCCCTGCATTTATTGAATGGCTTGAATTCAAAATTTTGAAACCGTCACTGCCCTTTTTAAATATAGCTCCATGTCTGGAGCATATGAAATTTACAATGCAACTGATTTAACTGTCTATATTGTTGAAACCGATATGTAATAGCGGCATGAAATGCTAAGTTTTTTTGTAAATCAATACTTCAAAGAGACCCATGCTATGTGTGTTTTCTTTTCTTTAAACAATGCCTTTGAAAGAAACCTCCAGTTTTGGCACAGCTTTGAAGCGTTTGTTCATCATGCAGGATAGTCTGATTGCACAGGATTAACTTTAATTGTTGGTTATTCTTACTGATGAACTTTTATATAGTAGTATTCAACATTTTCTCTTTTCATTATTTTGCCAAAAGAAACCCCAAATCTGACATTTTACTACTAATAATTAATATTAAGCTAATGGATTCTATAATTAATTGATGATATTGCCTAATTTTTTCGAAGTTAAGATGCATGATAATGTTAATATTTAAGTCAATTGGATTAATACCTACTTCGCTTTATTACTGTCTCTTGGGAAGTCTCTTGAGAATTATATGGCATGCTATCCAATGTAGATATTTTTGGTTAGTTGGCTAGATATTCTTGAATTATATGCTTTGTGGTTATTGGTTTTTTGTGCATAACATGTTCAATTCACTACTACAAAATTGTTTTCCTTAGGTTTATTGCCAAGTTAACTTATCGCAATAGCATGTGGCAATGGCAATGTCCCCACATGGCCCTTTTTTATATAGATTATTTTTGCAAAAAAAAAATGCCAAAAACTCTAGCCATAAAAACGATGATTTTTGCAAAAAAAAAGACCAAAAACACCCCCCAAATAGAAAAGTGTTGATCCCAGTATACACTTATTTTTTTCAGGGTAAAAAATAGAGCAAGGGCCTAAACATCACATATCGTTGTTTACAAAAACTTTAAAATCAACCCATCAGAATCTACATTTTCTACATATGAAGGACTGGATGAAGATGTAGATGACCCATATTCTTCTCTATTATCAATGGGTGCACCATCTGAGTCTACATTTATTTTTTGACCCTTTCTTTTTCTCTTTCTTCAAACCTTTTTCTCAACCACCATCTCTGCCTTGTACACACCATCAAATGGGTGTGTATATGTTGCATACCAATATACTTCTACTGATACTACTTCTTCATTTTCTTAAATATTAACCTTCATAGCTTTTGCAATCCATAATGGATAATGACGTGCATCATCTGTAGCCAAAACTGCAATCATGCAACCCTCCTTGATATCTTGTATTAAGCCCCTGTAAAGGTATTCCATCTCTTAACACTTCACGGATGATCTTTTAGAGCCAATATACATTTCTCTTTCCTCTACTTGATAAAACACAACAACTAGATGTTCAACATTTGTTACTTTGTTTTCATTTGATAAAATTTATGTCCAAACAAATGGAGACTTCAAATATATATCTCCATTTGTAGAGTTTGAAATTATGTAACTCTGCTCCATGAAAAAAGACTCCCACCAAACAAAATCAACAACATCAAAGTACTCTTATGTATCTTCGATAGACTTTTTGATTTCTTCCAAGCATTGAGAAGAATCAACATCTCTACTATGTCACCTTGCGTTATGAATCTCTGCAGATGTTTGCAATAATAATAAATTTGAAGCATACATTTGACGATTTGGGATGAATTTCAAAAATTCCAAACGTGATGAAGGCCCCCATTTTGTGTTAGTCGAGTACTTCTTTCCCCACAGTAGTGATTTTCCATCAATATTTTTTATACGAAATTGATGCTGAAAGCTAATGTCATTAAGTTTTTCAATGCACCTTGCTTCACCATGCGATCCAAACAGAAATCTTCGCATGTCAACAGTTTCTTCCAATTTTTGTACAATAGGCTCTGGATGGTATAGTTTTCCTATAATTTCAATGAATGATGGTAGGTTCCCGAATTGCTTCCTCCTCAATGTCCTTGCAAAATGGCTGAACATTTGATCAATATGATCATGTGTATTCCCAACAAGAAGGAAACCAACTTTTACCTTTTTAAAATTTTTCAATTCAACAAGCATGCTTAGATAACCAAGCACGACCTGATTTTTGTTTTCTCAGCTTGTGTTGTCCAATTGTAGATATAGAAATTTAGGAAGATCACCAGGCCAATGAGTAATGACATGGTGAATTATGGTGATGGTCAAATTTGCATCATTGTGAATATTTGGAGCTGTAAAGTAAACCCTTGGAATCATTTCACCATTAAAAACCATACACTCAACCAAGTGAAACTGAATAAAACTTTCCTCCTTTAAATTCTTTGGCACACGAACAAAATGTGGCAAGAGTGTTTTTTTATGATCCATGCCATCAATTATCAAACCCATATACTTATGTGGAGCATCGTAACACTTCTTGCGATATTTGTTCAAATTTTTTCGTTAATTTGATTGCTAATTGCGATGTTCTTGCAGTGCATTGATTATGGAATCTACAAACAACATAACAAAAAAATATTGCTAACTAGCTTTAATAATTGACATTTATCTATAAAAAAACAATTTTGTAAACATACCTCTTTCTATCCCTTCTTTCTTTAAGAGAATCACATGTACTGCAGACCCCCATCCTTGAACGCTTTGGAATGCGGACGTTGTTGAACTTCTTTTTCCATACTCTTGTGAAATATGCATATCTGATGAAGTTGTCATTTCCTTGAACACCTTGAACATAATCCTTCTATAAGTTGTAGATTTCATGCCTTGTGAAATTAGCTGGAATGTGTATTGTTTCTCTATTTGGGATACTCTCTCCATGCTTGGAAAATAAATCATGCATCCATGATATTGCAATGTGTGTTTATGGCCAAGTGATTCATCCGTGATAATCGTCAGAATAAAATCTAGGATCCTTTTCCAGTCTTGTTTGGATTCTTGATAGTCGAAGATTACCGATTGAGTGAATCCGTTTGAATTCCTTTCTACAAAGAATAACTTTTCCAACACGATAATCATAACCTATCCTTGTAGAAATCATGCACCCCACTAAATATGAATTTTGAATACTTCGGTTCATTGATAAATACATCTTCCTTTTCTCCAAGGCATAATTGAAACCTAAACTTTTCAAACAAATTTTGTGGCAACACTCACTCGAAATCAAATGAGTAATGGAACTTGGAATTGTGAGCAAGTCATCCTTAGACCTTGTATAAATGGAATGCTTTGGATTGACATAAAAAGGTCTAGTCCTACACTTAATCCTATTCATTATTAGATTATGTTGCTGCATTTCCTGGACCATTATGTCTGCAACAACATCCTCATTAGAATAAATGTTTTCATTGTGATCCATATGACCCCCCTCATTGAAAATCTCATCACCAAATTCAGTGTGAAAATTATTGTCATGGCCACTAATAAGTTGATCAATTACTGACAGATCAATGTGACCATCAACACTATTTGTGCCACTAAATTCTTAATTGAAAGGGAACTCTTGAGATTCAACATTGACACCATTGGTTCCTGTAAAATCCTTACTTGGAGAAGAATCATTGTCTTCATCATTGGTTCCTGTAACATCCTTACTTGGAGGAGAATCACTGTCTTCATCATTGGTGGCTTCATCATCAATAGAATGATCATTGGCTCCATTTAAATCCTCGCTTGGAGGAAAATCATCATCGGTGCCATTGAAATCCTTGCTTTGAGGAAAATCATCATCGGTGCCATTGAAATATTCACTCAAAGGAAAATCATCATCGGTGCCATTGAAATCTTCACTCGGAGGAAAATCATCATCGGTGCCACTGAAATCCTCGCTTGGAGGAAAGTCATCATCGGTGCCATTGAAATCCTTGCTTGGAGGTAACTCATCATCAATGCCATATAAATCCTCGCTTGGAGGAAACTCGTCATTAATTCCATTGAAATCCTCGCTTGAAGGAAAATCATCTTCACCATTATTGATGTCTTCTTCCTCACCAAAATCATCATCTGTCCCATTAAAATCCTCACTTGGAGGAAAATCATCATCAGTCCCATAAAAATCCTTGCTGGGAGGAAATTCATCATTGTTCCCATTGAAATCCTTGCTTGAAGGAAAATCATCATTTGTCCCATTAGAATCCTTTCTATGAAGAAAACCATCAACATTATTTGTACATGCATGCTTGGCAAAAGCATCATTAGTCCCATCAAAATCCTCGCTTTCAAGGAAATCATCATTGGTTCCTTGAAAATCCTCGTTGGGAGGAAAATTGTCATCATCTTTCTTAATGTCTTTAGGATCCCCACTTGGAGGAAGCTCTTCATGGTCATCACATTCTTGCCCTTCATTACTAGTGTCTTCAAAATATTCATAAATAGGAATTTCTTGAAGAACATGCTTGATTACATTGCTTGCACTGCCAGTATCTTGGCTAGATGAACAATACAACTCTCCATTGACATTGGAATTTAATTCAGATGAGTCCATGACTTCTCACTAAAAGATAGAATTATAGAAAAATCTGAATAGATAAGACAATGAAATTTTACCATAGTCCTCACCAAAAAGTAGAATGGTCTAACTATCAACCAACAATCTTAAAGCTATGAGAATGAAAATATCTCTCCAAAATATTCCCTCCAAATGTTTCCCTCCAAAACTTCCCTCCAAACTTTTCGTTCAAAATTTTTCCTCCAAAATTTCTCTACAAAATTAAAGCGCACATTCATAAAACTAGTAAAAAAACGAATTTATGATATAAATAAATTTGAAATAATGTATTAACTAATTACATATTTCTACCCCAGACATATAAGACTAGTAAAATTTCTTGTAACATTTTTTATATACAATTTGTAATAAAGTAATGGCTATTTACATTTTTTTTACTCCAGCATTCATAACATTAGTAATATTTCATTTAAACCCATATTATATAAATTTAATAATAATGCATTAACTAATTTCATTTTTTTAATCCCACATCTGTAAAACAAGTAATGTTACACCTAATGTAGGCTATATAAACCATTTGCATTTCCTACTATTCATCATTTAATTTGGAGCAATTTAGTAGCACTTTCAAGGTTAGTTATTTTTTCGTTTTTAATAAATTAGTTAGTTTTATTGTTAATTTTGCAATGATTATTTTATGGCTTTATTAATTTGGCAACGCTTATTTTATGGCTTTATTGATTTATTCTTTTACAATTTTGTTTATCTCATATTCTTAAGAGTGGTAAACTTAAACCTTATCTATATTATTAATACACTATTGTTTAGACTTTGGAGCAATTCACGAAGGCTTTCAAGAAGAACGAGAAGATTGCAGAGATGAGCTTCTAGCACTTTCAAGAGAGGAGGCTCTACCTGTAACATACCCAATACTTGAGACATTTTATGTTTGTGGAAAAACATTGTCTTAAATTTTATTGTAAAGTTTTATATTTGACCAAGTGGTCAAGGATGACTATAAATGCATAATATTATTATTTAATAAAAATAAAATAGGAGACACACACCCAAAGACATTGTTAAAAGAGTGTTTACTGACACACTAGGAGGAATGGAATCCGGGGTAGAAGGAAATGGACAAGTGGTTGCATCATGAACTCAGTAACTAGCTGTTGTTATGGGACAACTCCCTTAAATTGTGGTCAAGTTCCCTAGAATGTGGAACTGGAGCTTGAGGCTCATTTATTGAAAACTGACCACTAAAAGACCTAGGCATATTTTATAATCCATCGAATTTGAGCAGAGGCTCACACTTTTTCTGACGAGAAAACCTACCTTGTGGTTTTGTTGTATGCACACAAGAGATTCGATGAGGGGAAGCTATGTTTTGAGTTGTAGTGTAAGACTGTCTTAGTTCTGCTGAGTGCAGACTTTTCCTGCTGAGTGCAGAGGTTTCTATATGTATGCAAGTCCCCATTGATTGCTGAAGTACAACTTGAGTGCCTTGCTTCTACATAGAGACTTCTTCCTAGTGGTTCAGTAAACAGGCTCGGCGGTCTAAGGCGGAAAGTGATTTGGCGGCTTCTTCTAGAGAAGGTTGGGAGGAACAGGCCTCTTTGGGTGTTTGTCCACCCTATCAAGTTATTAGGTTTTTATTTGTTAGATTTGATTTCGTTTCTACACTAGTTAAGCTATGTTGTTAAGACTGTTTAAAAATGTTGTTTTCTGGTTATCAGTTACCTGAACAAATGAATGAATTCTTGAATAAGTTAGATTACTTTTCTACAGATTTATTGAACAAATAAGATGATATAAATGAATGAACCAAACATCTTCCTGTATTTTTCCTTTCATCATATACAATGTACTCTAGTACAGGAAGTGTTTAATTAACTTTAAGTATGAGATTTGAAAATAGTAGTAATTTTATACTTCAATTAGAATAAGTCTTTATGTTATACTATTTTTGCACCATAGAAAAATCCATGCTATATATATTATAGCAGCCCAGTATTTTATACTTTCATTTGAACATGTTTTTCAATCAAATTGTGCTGGGATTTTTATGCTTGTTTCTACAAACAAATAGTAGAATTATATAGGGTTTTATCTTAGAATGCAAACTGAACTATCTAGGTTTAATTATCTAAATAGTAGAATGAATAGTACATAATAGAAAAATAATCTATATGATTAGCCTATGATTAGTTTATATCTATAAAAGCAAAATAAACTTTCGCAAACTGAAATAGAATTCATACTCAGTCAAAGCAATTTTATTTTATAATCAAAATTCAAACAATAACCCTAGATAGTTGAATATTCAAATCTGTAAACACTATGCATTTATACAGTATTAATACATGTACATATACTATATTATTATTCACAGGATGAATGAAATATACATATCTTATATATTGTAAGCAAAATAACAATAACATAATCATTCTTCATAAACCAAGTATAAGATAAGAGCATTAGTGTTACTAAAATATCTTCGTAAAACTATGCAGTAATATTCTCTACCAATTTTATAACTGAAAACACATTATATTACAGAATACATTATCATGTCAAATGTCATCGACATCATCTATCTCTACATTAACTTTATTGTAGACTCATTAGTTAAACCCTAAGTGACTCATACCGAGTCCAAAGAGAGTAGGTGATACAACCTAGGGTTTCGGCCTAGTAATACTTTAACACTTTAAGTTTCGGCATCCTTCCAATGATTAATAAAATCATTTAAAAACACAATAACAAGTTACTGCAGCAAAACTTTAACCTTAAACCAAATATCATGCAGTAAGTCTATAACTCGGATAAATCTAGGTTCGAGTTTTATGAAGAATTAACCCAGTTTGTTATTCTCTTAAGAACATCAAACATTATCTAGATACAGAGGTCACAGTGAAAGAAAATAAGTTCAACCTTACTATCGAAAGGACTGGAGTAGGGTTATAAATACTGTAAGAATCTATAAGGCTAACGAAGGGCGTGGTTCGAGAACCATAAAATCTTACCCAAAGATTTAATTAAGAACCTACATTACACAAGTTTAAACTTAAAATCAACATTTCTCAGTTCTCAATCAGGAAGTCAAGCCCGTTCGAGTTTACATTCAGAGGACTCACCCCTATTGATATTCTTAGCGTAAAGCTTAAAAAAATCAAACGAAAACTCAGTACAGCGTTTGGCTCAAAGCCTGCAATTTTAAAAATCCAAAAGTAATGAATATCAAAACCACAAAACATGTTTACAAATTTATTTGAAAACAAGGTAGGGTTCAAGCCTAGAAGATTTCCAACTGACAGAGTCGAGAGCAAAGCCTCACAGTTTCAACACATAGAAACACAGTGAACCATTTATATTTATCCATAAAGAAACTTTACAACCACAGTTCAACTACGTAAGGAAACCCTTAGGGGAAACCATAGTATAAACAAAAACTGGTACATTAGCATGACAAATGAAACCCCAGTTACAGAAGTGTCGAGACAATTTCCTTCTACAGCAGCAATGCTGCCTTAACCTTCTTAAAACTCAGTCTACCCTGAAGGGCAACGAGACCAACTTCAAAACCTTTAAAAATGATGACAGAGGAATTTTGGAATGAGCCCGAGACTTACTGGGACTCACAGTCCAAAGGAACCAAGCATTTCCCTCATCTTTCCATTCCAAAAGTCACAAAACTATCCCTTTCCATTACAAGTAAATTAGGTTAAAAACGATCACTGTAACATTTAAACAACTCGTGGACTTATGATTTAGAATTCAAGGTTTCAAAATAGTTTACCTTATAAGATTTGAACCGAGGTCGAAAGAGAACTAGGTAGTAAGTAACAATAAGCACGATAGGAGGCCATTAAAGTACCATGATATTTATCCTTATGGTTACAACCACTTGAGTGAGTGGTGTTCAAACATCCATGGCAACCGAGAGGGATGGAGAAGCTCAGCTCACCAAACACTACAGACTCAACAAAACTGCCAAATGACCCAACCTTGAAGCGTAGCTGTAGGGTTTGGTATAATCGATACATTCATTAAGTCGATCACGTGAAGGCATTAAAGACACAGCCTCGTCATCCACCCACCGAAATACAAAACCCACCAGCCTATAGTTCATATTGCAACTTATGTGTAGAATTAATATTAGCTAACCTAGTATTTGAATACGACCCACATAGCACTTAGTCCATAGTTGGCGCGTATGATCCACATCTTTACATATTGCTTAGATCATAAACAATGAACCTTGTCGATCCATAAAGCCTTAACGATATGTATAACATATAGTGGGTGTACCATCATTCCAGTAAACCATAACATTGGAGTACTCACATTAGTGTGTAAATCTAGATCTCTAGCATGAAGTTGACTAATTATAATCAACTTTAATTTTGTCCATTCTTATTTTAAATAATTCTAGATACGCATCCTTTTCCTTGGAATTAGAACTTAAAACTTAAAATCTAGCTAACACTTGCCAAAGTTAAACCTATAACCTGAACAAGATAGAATGATTTCATGTTGTAGCAATAAGCTAAGTAAGTCTCAAAGCTTTGCCCAATTATGCACTCGCCAACATTTTAATCATTTACATCCTAACGTACTTGGACCAATATTATAAAATAACAAAACAAATATCAACAACTTATGATGGACATATTATCATCATAAATATAAACTGGAAGTTCAGTAGACCAAATCAAAGTTACATTGGAATGTAAGGTGGTCACAACCACTTATTTATCACAAGACGACACGGTATAAATGCAGAGAACAACATCACTAATATATATATGCCTATGGACATATCAGACTTCGCAGAAGGACAATCGTAATGGTAAATAATATGATATTAAACAATGAACAAAATGAGTGCTCATATAATAAGTTTACGACAAATGAAATAGGCAGTTAGATTATAGAACTGCATATTTTAATTAAATGTGTTACGACACAAATCTTATGGAAAAATGTCCACTTAAGTGTTACGACACTATTTAACATTAACGTTAAACGTCCATTTTATTTTAAACAGTAACATTAAATGCTGAAACTACCTATTTCTGCATAACATTTATTGATCCGGATTTATGCGAAAATGAAATGAAAGAGAAGATACATAATCAAATACAGATATATATTGCAAATAACACATTGATACAGTAAACACACATTCTATTAAATAGCGAAAATAGAACAGACTGTAAAATACAATAGCTGGAATGGTGGTAGCTATCTCTCAGAAGAGATGTGGCCGCTATGCTCATTCGTGCCAAGATGATTACAAAGAGAGGCCAAAAGGGCCTTTTTATCATAAGAATGAGGGAAGGAATCCCAAAAACCTAACCCTCGAAGATGAAGCGCCAAAAGTCATGTGGGCCCCGTTTGGGTAAATTACTACATCAACTTCCTGGGGTCGTAACTCTTTCATGCGATCTCTGTTTGGGGCGTGCAATAGCTCGTTGGAAAGATTTATTCAATGACTACAAAAAGACATCGCAAATCTCGATTTTGGCACGCAAGGATGAAAGGCGCGCAGTACCTGTGTTTTCCCGAGAATTCGACGTCGAAAAAATGTCATTTAGGGCCTCAAAATGGCTCCAGAAGTTCAGGACCCGAAAAAATGCTAAAAATAGTAAATTCCCAAAATTTCCAGAAGACTGTTTTGAGCCAGTCGGAAGAGGTGGGTCGCCACCGATATCCACCTGGATCATTTATTGTCAATTAGATAGCTAAAAAAAAATTTTTTTTTACGAATTTTTGGGATGTTACACTACCACTTTCTGGGTTAGTAATATATATATATATATATATATTAAATGTATTTTTTTTAAAATTCATGTAGTATTAATCGAGGCAAGGCTTGCCCCCTATCCCACAAATATTGGTTTTGATTTTGATTTTGATTTTTTTAAATTTACCTACATTTACAAAAAAAACTAACTAACCCCCTAACCCTATCTTTTAAATAGTTAAATGTATCATTTATGTTGGTTTAACAGATGTAGAAGCAAAGTTGTTGACATGGGATCATAACACAGATATTGAATATAGGTTTAAAATGACATTTATTCAAATGGTGAGATTTATCCATAGTGAATTTGTGCAAATATGTGGTGGGGGGGAATCTAGAGTTGATGCAAGTTTTTGGAGACAATGTTGTCTGGAAATAGGTATCCCTATTAAAGAGGATAATGTGAAACAAAAAATGCTAAAGGAAGTGATGCATTCAGAGCTGCAAATGCCTATTTATAGTTGGAATTCAAAGTTGGTAAAACATGGGATTTGATTGATGAAATATTTAGCTTGTGGGAGAATATTGGCATAAAAAACCAGAAAGTGAAAAAAAGTAAAGTTGTTCCATTGAGTGGTGGAAAGACAAGTCCTGGCGTCAAGAATGTGCCAGAATACATGACTATTACACTTTGGTGAACAATAGAAGGTGTGGAGGATGAAACATTAATAGCTACAATACTATCACGAGTAAAGTCAGGTGAATTATCCATGGAGGAAATGTGCAGTGAATTTGACAAGTAAGTTGATGTTTTTTGTATGGTACGATGTTTTGTTCTAGTGTTTAACATTTTTGTTATGTTCTAAGTATTCTATTATATTATTATATATGATTGTAAACATCATTTATTGTTTCATTGCCTAGTCACAAGGTCTACGTGAAAATACAATAGGAGATGGTTGTAATGTTGAATGAGAAGAGTTGGGTTGATGTCAAATGCAACTATCCAGACTCAAGCTCGATAGAAACCTTAAAACAATTTTTGGTTGCATTCAAGAAGGTATGTTGATTTATGATACATCCTATTTTATTTATTTGCTAATTCAATTCATTTCTATTTTATTACTTATAGAGATCATTTTCATTTGAAGATGCCAAAGAGGGGTACAGATGGAGTACTAGAGTCCTTCAAAATTCATATCCAAAGAGCCAAAATAGAACGACAAAGGAGACACCGTCTTGCAAACGTTGAACTTGATGATACACTTGATCATTATATTTGGAATGGGCTTGCACTGTACAATATAAAGTCATTTTAGGTGATTGTGCAAACATTGCAAATCTTGTTCCTAAAAAGGAGCACGCACTAGTGATTGTAGATATCCCTCATGGATACAATATCTAAAAGACTACTTATGATTGTGAGCGTTATACTTACCAATCATTCAATAAAGTGGTTTCGGGATTTGTAGATGTCACAACATCACCACTATGGAGATTTGTTGTTTTCCATTCAGACACACAATTAAGGGGGTTGTTGACATCCTTCAAGAGTAAAGGAAAAACAAGGAAGCAACTTTATTGGTAATATATTTGCACTATATTATCAAGTTTTTGAATTTATAAATCAATTATATTTATTCATAAGTTAATTAATTTTTTTTCTAGATTTTTGTTACAGGAAAAATCCTAATATTCGTAGCTCCAACAGTGATCCATTTCTGAGTGATATTGAAAACATACATCTCGCAACTTGGACAAAAGATGAGATTTATGAATCTCTTTTAATCAATGAAAAGAGTGGAGGAAAATATAGTCAGTTGTTGAGTTATAATGCCGTGGTAAAAAAATTAACATATGAAGAAAGGGATTTGAAAGAAGTGTGTGTAAACATCTATCAAAATCCACAAGCGTTGATTACTTATCTCATAGATACATTTTCAAAAGAAGGAGATTGGGCCTTAGATTTGTTCTCGGGTTTAGGTAAAATTTCTCAAATTACATATGAAAGCATATTTCAAGTTTTATTGTTTTTTATTCTTCATTATTTTATTGTTTTAAAGTATGCTTCTTTATGCTATTTTACTTAACTTTATTTTTGTTTTTGGTGATTAGGTACAACAATAGTATGCTCCTTACAGAAATGAATAAATTGCATATCCATTGATAATGGTCCACTGCAATGCAATTACATCAAGCAAAGAGTTAATGCTATTCAATTTCTTCCAGATGAACTGCAAGAAGTTGTTTTGAAGAAATGAGAGTTTAGTGAAACACCTTGGAAAAGATGTCAAAAGAGCCTCAACCCCCATTAGGAGCGGTGTTTGGAAAGGAGCACTTTGGGCATCTTGTAGACATAGAAGACCCAATGGAAAAGGACATTGATGTCCCTAGGGAAAGCCAAGCTCCAGAAAATTCCAATTTCGATGAAGAATTCGGCCTGCATGATATTGTTGATTAGTTTCATGTCTTGAAGAAAATGTTAAATTTGACAATTTTTTGATAAGGTATATTAGTAATGTTTTGACTTTTAGACTCTATTTTAGAAATAATATTTCTATATATAATGTTTTTAATATGTTTTTTACAAATAAATTGTATAGTTTTTTTTTAATTTATGTGAATCGTCACTTTTCGGAAAATAATATGAAATAGTATCATTTTTGTAAAAAAACTCTGAAAATTCATTGAAAATGGTTTTAAATGTCTTTATTTTCTAGATTTTTTTACAATTTTGTCAATAAAAATGTCTTATTTTGTCCACAAAAAAATCTTATTTTATAGAAAAAATTGCAAAATGTATTTTTTTTCATTATAAATTGCTTAAAAATATAGGTTATTTTGTTAAAATTTCTAAAAACACACTTGAAAATAGAAATTAAAAATATTTTACGACAAACATAATTCAAAGGCCCCCCAAAATGCCTCAAAATGAAAATGTGTGATACTGGTATCAACCCTTTTTGAAACAGAGGTAAAAATAGCTACTAAAATTAGGTAAGAGAAAAATGAGAAGTGTATCAAGTTCTCATTTCATAGTATACGTGGTTTTTTATATATGGTTTATTTTTGGGTATATATTTGAGTTAATTTTTCAGGTTTAATTTTTTTATATAGGTGATTAAAACTTACAAATGTTATAAAAAAAAGTAAAATCCAAGTTATAATTGGAGAAATATATAGATAGAAAAACGAATAAGCTTCCAAAATTCAAAATTATGCACACATCAATGAAGAACTCTATAATACTTAATTGGAACAACAATGGTATAAAAATTATGGAAGTTTTTCCAATGATGATCTAGATGAAGAAACAAATGAAGTTGAAGAAGAAGCTAATAGTAAAATGAAAATGAAAGTGCAAACAAAAATAGCATTCCATATGGAATGGTCAATAAGTTGATTGGTTAAATCATGTGAGTTGTAATGATAAAATTTCTATGAAATGCAACTATGGTGAGAAGTATAGGATAAGTTGACCATGGGGTTTAAGGAATGATTGTACATAATACATTACAACATGATGATTTTGTTACTCATTAAAAATTATTAGTACATAAAGATGCTAAGACAAAATGGATTAGTGCATTAAAGAGGAAATGAAGCCAATTCCATATCAGATTAGACATATGAAAGATGCCAATAAGAAAAGTGTTATTGTACAATGAAAATATCATATTGTTCAAAAACCCCATACATGCCAAAGTCTTAAGAGTACTCTTCATACACAAATCGTAAGTTTGCAAATGATTTTATATATTACGTATCAAGGTACCTTGAACAAATTCAGATAAAAAAAATCTTGGAAAGTCATTTCTTCTCATGAATGGTTAATGAAATCACTAGTTGAAGCTTAGAACAACACATTTTAAAGACATTATAAAATCAAAACTAGGATTGAATGCATCAGATACATTAATGAGAATATTTTTTAATGGACCTAAGTTATGTAATGTTGATTGGAATGTAGTGTAGCGGATATGGAGATATACAAAGTCAAGAAAAGTTCTTAATCTTTGAGAGTTGGGAAATTAATTTTGGGTTATGTTGAGTGAATGTTTCAAGCCAAGATACTTTTGAATATGTTGAACTTTTTACTTCACAAAGAAACTTAAGTTTTTATTTCCAAACCATTTATACGTATATTTTTAGGATGTATGCATCAAGATATACTTATTGATGAGCTTTTGACTTTTCAATGAGGTGCACTTTAAGGACTTTGGTTATAAAAAGTTTGAGAAAAAAATTAAAGTTTTAATTGGAATGTGAATTTTATGGGGAAACATTTTATGTTTTAGGAGTTTTATTTAGATGTAATTTATTTTTTAGACATATTTAATATAAGAAAATTTTATGTCTTAGGAGTTTTATTTAGGTGTAATTTATTTTTTAGACATATTTAATATAAGAAAATTATTCTCTCTTTAATGAATTTTCTAATAAGTTTTTTTCCTTCATTTACTTTCCACTTTCAAATTTTTATTATTTGATTATATAAACAAATAAATCTACTTTCACTTTAAAATTTTCATTATTGTTGTTACATATTCCACGTTATTTGAAATAATTTCGCTTTCAAATTTTCAAAATTTTCATTATTGTTGTTACATATTCCATGTTATTTGAATTTATTAACATATTTTGTGATGTAATAGTTAGTAAAATTTTCAATTTTGTATTTTTTGGAGGAATATAAACATTGCATTTTAGATGTCTCTTTGTGTAAAATTTCAATTTAGCTAAAACTCAAAACCATATTTTGATTATGTTGTCTATTATGATTGAACAATACTTTTGTTTAATGATACAAGCAATACTTTTGTTTAATAATACTTTGAATTGAAAATTCTGATTAATATAATATAATAAATATTAATTATTAAATTTTTATTTATTTTTTATATTTGTATTATAAATGTTTTTGAAACATATTTTCTATTATGAGTTTTTTAATAAAATTGTATTTCAGCTAAAGATATTAAATTCGAGATCTATGGAGGCATAGCTTCTTAGCCATCACTTCCATGACCGCTTCGTTCATGTAAGAAACCCAGACTTCATTCCGCCCCGTAAAAACTGACCTTACACTACGAGCTTCCACTGTCAAATCTCATCTCCACAAATGAGTGGTCGATCTTTTTTTAATTATTTTTAACTAACTTAACTTTTAATAAAACACAATTAAATTTAAATTTTACAAAATAAAAAATATCAAATTCCACCTCTCATCCACTTTCACTTTTTAGACAACTCCCAAAGAAATAAATATAAATCCAAAACAATTACACGATTACAGTATGGGCAGGTATAATAATCTCAAGCGATTATATTCCTTGCTATTTAAAACCATAAAAGAGCTAGATGTTGGGTCATCGCAAGATCTCCAAACACATTCTGATAACACGATATTTTGGAACATATAAAGCTGTCCATAGTATGAAACTATTAAGCGATTACCTATTACCTATGAAGCATACTGACGCCTAATAACTAGAGATTCAACTTGAGATCTAACGGAGATCAATTCGGTTTCTACTGAGACAGCTTGTTTATCTTACGATGCTTGAACTCTCTGTATGTTTTGGATTTGAACAATGGCGGGTTGTTCTCATCGATCGTCTCCTTCATGGGGCCAATAACGGTGTCCAGAGGAGGAGTGCAGAATACTGGCCACGACATCCTCACTCTGTCTTTGCTCACCACGCTCCTATGCAGAACGCTCTTGTATCTGCCATTGCTCAAGATCTGGAAACCATACATAGCCACCAATTCATCAATCAGATAACATACAAATTTATATGAGGAAGAGAGAAAAACGAGGAAAAAGCAATCGAAATGAAATTTATTAACCTCGAGCTGGTCGCCGATATGGACAACGATGGCGTTCGGAACGTAACTTGCAGAAACCCAGTGACCATCTTTGAACACTTGGAGTCCCGGCACTTCATTGGGTACAAGAAGAGTGAGGGCGGACATGTCCGTGTGGGCCTCAACTCCTAAAGCAAGTTCGGGCTGTGGGCACGGTGGATAGTAATTGATTTTCATCTCCATTTCCAGATTATCGCCACCCAGTATTTCTTTCATGGCGGATTCTTGCACTCCAAGATTGATAGAAAGCGCAGCCAATAGCTTATTCACCACTTCCAGGAGCTTTCGAGCATATTCATCATTCACCTCTCTGCAGATCCCACACGTTAGAATTACAATATACTTCAAAAAATTATTAATCCAGACTGTTCTAAATACATGATTCTCCAAGTGATGAGATTGAAGAAAAGTATTACATGTAAGAGGGTGGATGTTTGGGCCAGGCGTTAAAATCCCTTCGAGAAGCAGGCCAGAGCATGTGGAAATAGTAATCTAGCCATTCCAGCTTGCCATCCAAGTTAGTAACTAACTTGGTGCCATAGCCTTCCAGATTCCCAGCTGCAGGGTTGTTGGAGTAGGCCTCTTTTTCCTCTTGTGGAAGATTGAAGAATTCTTTCCCCACGCCCTGTAGGCGTTGTATCAGCTCTTCTGAAATCCCGTGATTGACAACCTGAAAGATTCCCCAATCCTGGGACGCGCTTGCCAATTCTTGAAGCGTTTTGTCACGGAGGTGGCCGGGCACGTCAAGATTGGATAAATCTATAAGCGGGATTTGAGGGGCAGGCTGCTGAGAGCCATTAGAATTGATGGAAGATGCAGTGAAGGCAGTTGGCCTCTCGTGTTCAGGCCTAATGAACTGAGCAGGAATGCTCTCTAATCCTCCGCCCGCAATGGCTTGCACTCGAACTGCCATCTCGGCTTTGGCTTCTTTCCCTTTGCAACTCCGGCTCAGTGTATGTATGGAATTGCAATTGAAATGGGCTGGAACTACTGGCCATTATATAACAATAGCTGCACGAATGGGTAGCTCCACGACCAGAAGGTTTGATAATCACGTGGAACCTTGGAGGATTGACTGGTAGATCAACACATCTAATTTGAAGCCAAACTGTACCTCTTTGCGGAAAAATAATTATGCTATGATTAAGTTCCCAGCTCCAAAGCATTTTAACTCTCATGTGCTTAGAGCCTGTACACCGTTAAATGTAAGCTTAGAGCCTGTACACCGTTAAATGTAAATTAACTTTAAATATATCTAACTACACACACTAAAGCTGAAAATATAGCACTGTAACACCGTTGAATGTAAATTAACTTTAAATATATCTAACTACACACACCAAAGCTGAAGTGTAACTGTAATTATTGGTGTATGCTGAAAATATATATGGACATGATAAGGCCACTTTTTGTCAGCACGGCATATAGACAGGTTAATAAAAGCAGAGGACGCCGAATCTTTTAGTGAGGATTTCCTTTCCGTATTTAAAAAGCAAAAAAAACATGGGCCAACTTTTCGCTCCACTGTCGAGGGAAGACAGGTTAATGATGCGAGTCAGCTTATCTTTGAGAGTGCGGAATAGGCTTCAGAAGCTATTTTGCCCTTGTTCATAGAAAGACACCATATATTTTACTATGCAAAATAAATTTAATTTTGCATCTAACCAGTGAAAGCACTATAATTTTTGTTTTACCTAAATTTCTAATTTTTTCCCTTCATAGAAAGACACCATAAATTTTGATACGCAAAATAAATTTAATTTTGCATCTTGTTACAAAATAAATTTAATTTTGCATCTTGTTACAAAATAAATTTAATTTTACATCTGCCTTGTCACCACTAAGTTTGAGTAACTCTTTAATTGAAGAGTTATTCCAATTTTTGTAACATTAAATGTTGTGATGTGATATGATGTGAGGTGCTTACAATCCAATGGGGAAGATGTTGTGATGTGGTTTAACTTGAAAATTTTTGCATATGTTTCAATGAAATTAACGTGACTATTCTTTAATTTTTTTATCTTAAATTTTTTTATACATCAATAAAAAATATTCACTTCACTAAATTGGATCGCTCTGAATGCTTAATAGATTTGAGTTTAAGATGGATCTATGTTGGTTTAATCAATTAATTAACAATCATGTGTGATGGCAAATGCATATGAATACACACTAATGATGGTTGTGATATATGTAGATTTATGGTGGACAAACTTAGAAATATCATTATCATTATAAGATTGTATAGGCTTTTTGAAATTATAAATAAATAAATAAATTTTGTTAATAATTATTCTAAAATCCATATTATTTCTTCACAAAAACATGTCTCATATTTAAGTTATTCAAGTTTTAATAGTTTTTATTGTATAAGTTTTTAAGTTTTCAAAAGCTTTAGTGCATGTACACAAGTGATATTTTAAAAAACTCATGGATCATGTATTTATATGGATTGTTTAGCCCACCATAAAACTAGTAATGGATCAAACCATCTTATGGATCAAGAATAATAATTTCTCATTTATTAAGTATATTAGAGAAGCATGAAATGGATCAGATGAAATCTAACAGGTTTCTCGGTGATTCTTCACTTACACACTTCAATGAAAAGTAAAGATTCGGGGCGGAATGTGGGGACAACCACATCTGTTATCTCATCCCTTAAGTGGTCTAATAGACATATGGGGACTCGAATAAAGTACTGTACATAAAATTTAAGACGAAATTACACATTAAATTTTTCATTATCAAATAATTTTTGAATTCATCTCAGCATATTAAAATACGATCATTTAAACTCTTATTCTAGTTCCCATTCAAGATCATAAACATAGTTGAAAGAAAAAAATATATTGTAAACATTTGACATGGACATGGAAAAAAACATCGATCGATTAATTTTTGATATAGTAAAAAACATAGCAATGGAATGTCGTCCTTAATTATTCGTTCATGGTCATATTTGGACAATTTCCATTTTTTAGTTTTTAATTGTTTTTTCGATGGAATTTGTACCAATTTTATTCGAGATGCACATACTAAATGATTATATTGACAACATATAACATCAGGTTCATAATCTTGAAAGTAGACATAATTTTCAGTCATATGGGTCTGCTGAAAAAAATAGCCCTTTAAAATGATGGATCCTCTCTCGTATGTATATCCGTTGTCATTGTAGTCCTCCAATAACTTCATCTTTCCTTTAGTGCATCGCATCAATTAATACTTCACATTTTCGTTGTTGTCTATGGGTGCAATCACAACGAAAACATCCCCTGTGCAAATTACAATTGGTGTTAGGGTTTTTAAATCAATTAAATTGACTAATATACATGTATAAGGTGATGGACAAGAATGAACAATTGACAAAACAATTGTAAGATCATTACCTTCTCTACAAGATCTGAAATTCTGTCGCCATCAGATGATATTGCTATTTCTTCTGATTCTAATTCTTCTATGCTTGCTAGTGGCATTTTTCCTTTAGGATTAATCTCTGTGTGTTTCCAATGTTTTACGTAGTTGTTCGTTATGTTTTCACAAACTTCTGTAGATTCAACATTTTCAGTGCAAATATGACAAAATCATGATTGCTTTCTACTATCAAATGTAAACACGTTTTGGAAGGATTTTATTTGAATAGAGTGAAAATATCTAGTCCCATGTATGGTGCTAGCGTCGTATGGTATTGATCTATTTATATGTTGGACCCCAACAAGCCAAAAAAACCTACACAAATAACAACTTTTGATGTTAGTGTACATATACTTAAATGTTAGTGTACATTTTTTAAATTGACAATTAATATAAATTAAAAAAATCGTGTACATACCTGCGCACACCTTTTGATTGTTGATTATAATCATGGCTTAGATGTAATTTACACCATTGGACAACCTCTGCAGCTGAATGAAATTGTGCAGAAGAATGGTTCATTTTCTATCTTCAAAGTGCTCTTTTTACGCATGCTCCTGCACCATCATGTTCACCTTTTTCATGTCCAATTTCAAAGAAATTCCAACGATGTTTAATGTTCAATGCTTTATGAAGTCGACATAACTAATAAAATGATCGCAAAGATTTAAATTGTCCCGCACATCCATCCGACCATATCCAATGTTCATTGAATTTAACGTCACGTCCTTTTAGTGAATTGTAGAAAATGCTTTCAATACAATGCTAAACAAAATGTGTACCGTGTGTACGATCATTGCTGATATAAAAGTGATATTCTTTAATCACATCTCGATTTTCACACGTGCTTTCAATGTCATCAACATCCTGTTGAGAATGTCTATATAGAACATGGACAAATATCGAAACTTGGTGAGAATGATAGTATTCACTCTGTATTTCTTTTTGTGTAGTAAATGTGTAGTTTTCTGCAAAATCAACCACTGACAAAATTGTTCCTAGTGGAAAAATTTCACAAGACTATTTGAATTGAAGGTCTTTCCATCGTGCTCTATGTGAATGCTTGGTGTATTTATAAATTTCACTTTCAAATTTCTTGAGAAAATCTCTCACACATATTTTATCTTCTCGCAAATCAATTCTTTTGGAATTTGCGTCACTAGAACCGTAGCATAACCGATGTATTCATATCTTCTCCAATCAACGGTTACATTTGACAGCGAGTGATCATTATCGATAGGATTTTTATTGTGGAATAAGAACAAATTTTCACAACGATGACAATGTTTTCCATTGACACATTTCTTATTATAAAATACTTCATCGTGATCTCTCTCACATAGAGTTTGAGATATGAATTCACGTATTGTGGGCGAAGGTGGTGAATTCGTCCAAAACATTTTACCAAATTCAAGAAACGTGTCGTAATATAATTGAAATTGCACATAATAACGACAACAACATGTGTCACGTATAGTAATAGGTCTAACATACCATAGTTTTTGTTGCACAAATGTAGTGATTGACACATTAAATCCACGATGATCTTCCTTGAATTTATTAAACAATTGTACTTGTGTCATATCTATTATATTTTTTGGACTGCTTTCATATACCCCTCATGATACTCTTTGTCGTATTACATCCCTTGAATTTGGTGAAACTCGAGCATGTGTCAACCAATATTCCCGTGCAATATCTTTAACACCTGCTCCCATTTTATCTTTGTAAGTCTATCTACAAATAATTGCCCAGCAAGCAAGTTCATCATTTTCATCTATTTGCATTCTGAATTTGCTATATTTGTATAATGTTTTTCTTGAGGTTCCAACTGCTTTTGCTAGTTGTGTTGTCAAACGTTTTTGTTTACTACTAGCAGAAACAATTGCTGTATGAATTGCTCTACGTGCAGCACTGATATCTTTCTTCCTGGATTTTCCAAATTTTTTTATTGCATCACCTATATTTTCTATCACATTATGTTTCAATTTCGACTATTTTGTTGCCTTGTGAATACCTAATAATGACGTAGCACCTTCTAACTTCTTAGACAATAATAAACATCTCAAAATTTGTGCTTGTCTTGCTATTGAATAATCCTTCAGAACATCATCATAAAAAAATTTAGTACGATAACGTGCAACATGTATGGGTATTTTTTTCCATATTTGTTGCAGTCAATGTTTTCTAACATTTCATCATCAATAGTGAAAGTAGCTATACATCAAGTTAAATTTAATTTAACATATATCAAAAAATACAATTCATTATAAAAAATGAATTTGGAAAATACATTATATATACATACCAGGTCCAATTTCTGGATCTTGAACTTGATCTTCAATATTGACTTCATCGACATTAGCATGTAAATCACTATTTGCATTTTCAACAATGGTCTCTTCAACTTTAATTTGTTCTTCTTGTACTCTATTTTCGATTTCCATTTCATCAACATTATCATGTAAATATGTATGTATATTTTCAATAATTATCTTTTCTAGTTCTGCAACCCTTGTTTTTTTGGCATTATATCTAAGTTTTTGTTTTTCTCTATTAGCATCATCATCACGTTTACGATCACCTTTTTTTGAACGGTTTCTCTTACTGCCCATAATTATTTAATCTATAAATAATAAATTAAATAATCATCACTTTATAGTAAAAAAAAAATTTAAGATTTAAAAACAATTACGAAATTTATAAAAACATGAATTGAAATTTACTTCACCTTATCAAAATCTTGTAAGAGACTTTTGAAAAAAAACTCCTTGGAAATAAATTTCCTTTGAAAAAACCCTTCAAAATAAATCTCCTTTGAAAAAACCTTCTTGGAAAGAAATAAGAACTCCTTAACAATAAATCACCTTTGAAAAAACCGATTGGAAAAGAATAAGAACACCCTGTAAAGAAATCTTTTTTGTAAAAACCACTCGAAAAAAATAAAACTTCTTTGAAAAAAAACCTTATTTTGAAAAAACCACCAGGAAAAATATTTTGGAAAAAAAACTTCTTTGCAAAAATATCTTGGAAAAACCCTTATAAAGAAATAAATCCTTTGCTAAAATACTCTGGGAAAACAACTCTTTGAAAAAACCCATTTCAAAGAAATAAGAAGGAAAAATATATCTCATTTGCAAAAATACCTTGAAATAAAAACTTCTTTGCAAAAATACTTTCGAAAAAAAACTCTTTAAATGCACCACCTGGAAAGAAATCTTCTTTGAAAATACCACTTAGAGAAATACGTTGTAACAAAACTCCTTTGCAAAAATATGTAAGAAAAAAGTACTTTGAAAAACCCCTTGCAAAGAAATAACTTCTTTGCAAAAATACATTGCAAAAAAACTATTTGAAAAAACCTTTTGCAAAGAAATAAGAATTGCAAAAATTTATTGGAAAAAGACTCTTTGCAAAATACCTTAGCATAAAAACCCATTAAAAAAACCCCTTTCAAAGAAATAAGAAGTGGAAAAATACCTTGGAAAAAAACTATTTGCAAAATACCTTAGCAAAACAATTCTTTGAAAAAAACTCTTCCAAAGAAATAAAAAGGAAAAATACGACTCATTTGCAAAAATACTTTGGGATAAAAACTCTTTAAATACAACCCTTGGAAATAACCTCCTTGGAAAGATTATGTAAAAAAATCACTTGAAAAAATACATTGTAAAAAACAAATCCTTTGCAAAAATATATAGGAAAAAAAAATACTTTGAAAAAACACCTTGCAAAGAAAGAACGTTTTTGAAAAAATGCCTTAGAAAAAAACTCCTTCAATGTGTCATTTGGAAAAAAATAAGAAGAAAAATACTTTGTAAAAAATACTCCTTTTGCAAAAGAAATCTCCTTTGATAACCCTTTCAAAAATATTTTGGCGAGAAATATGCGAAAATAATGAATCACTTTAGGTTTATTTATATGAGTATAGACAACCGAATTTTTTTTTCTGGTCGACGAAATTTTTTTTGCGTTTGGTTATTCGGCCGAACAACCTTTGTTGTAAATAATGTTGCCGTTACGGAAAAAGATTATTCAGCCGAATAATCTCTGAGACCTGAACACTTGATGGTTTTGCACAGTTTTCAGGTTTCTCTATTTTCGTAAGGTAAAAACAACCTCTTACACTACAAAACAATTGTCGGAATTGATACCATTAGTTTCATCATTGAATCTACTTTTCGTAGGTATAGATTTTGTTGTGTATAGGTAAGATCTAATATTTTTAATTGTTTTTTTTGTAACATGTGTCGAGTTTGGATTCATCTCTTTCAAAAAACGGTAAAATGAAAAATACATAACTTAAAAAATATACCACCACAAAAATTGAAAAAAATATGGTGCACTTAATTGGAGTGTCTACTTCAGCAGGGTGTTCGTAGATTTTTTAGTTTTAGAATCAATTGAGATAAAAGTGGCGCAACAAAAAACATGTTGAAAATTGACTAGGTTTCCCCATTGATCGAATTCAAAGGTTTCCCCATTGATCAAATTCAAAAAAATATAATAATTAGTATATAGATCCATTGGCTACAAACTTATAGTCATGCACTAGTACATTGTGTGTAGATTGTTGTAGCATATTTTGTTTTTGCAAAAAACAAGTTTAACAATCATTTTACGGGCGCAACAAAACATGACTATTTTGAAGTCCTTTCATTTTATAAGAACACACTATCAAACATTTACGAAATCGACATATCAAATCTCAATAAAAAAAATCAAAAAAAGTTATGAATAGAAAGCTAACGTAATTCTCTAAAAGTTTTATTTTTACTGCAAAGTGAAATTCCAAACAAAAATATCACTTTTGTTCGCCCAAAGTTGAAAAACATGAAAAAATCAAATTTATTTTCTTACACGACCCCCCAAAATAGACACCCATGTTCATGGATTCACCCTATTAACTAAAATCGGGGCAAATGGAGATAACAATCATTTGATTTTTAATCACAAGCAATGATTCCAAGATTGTGAAGCTTATGCTAAATTAGAGAAATGATTATTTACAACAAATCGATGAAAATTCATCAAATTGTTGTCTAAAATCATTGCACTAATTTAGCATGAGCTTTACAATCCTGTAATCTTTTCTTATGATTAAAAAACAAAAAATCGTTAAATCTCTATTGTCGTAATTTCAGCCCCATAAAATGTACCTGAACATTGAAAATATGAATCGTTAGTTAAAAATTGAAAATATGAATCTTTTATATAAATTTCAATTTATCATTTATATGAAATTCAAGTTTTATGTTGAAACCAAGATTCTATATATCAAACAAACATTCTTTCTTAACATTCCTAACATTATATTACACCTATCAAAACTTCCTAACATTCATTCTTAACATATTTCTAACATTCCTATCAAAAATTCCTAACATTCCTATCAAAATTTGAACCTAACTTTCATTTTTAAACTTCCTAACATTCCTATTTCTATAATAACTTCTTAACATTCAAAGCTTCCTAAGATTCCTAACATTCATTCTTAGCATTCATTCATTCTTAAAATTCCTATAAAAACCTAACATTTATTCTTGACATTCATTTATTCTTAAAATTCCTATAAAAACTTAGATTGGAAATTCCTAAACATTAGATTGCACCTATCAAGACTTAGTAACATTCTTAAACTTAGTAACATTCATATTTCTATCAAAACTTCTTAACATTCTTATTTACATATCCAACACTGAAAATATTTTACATCCTAACAAACTCATATATTCCTAACATTCATTCATGAACACTTCTTAACATGCTTAACATTCATTCTTAACATTCCTAACTTTAAATTGCACCTAGATCAAAATTTCCTAACATTCATTCATTCTTAACTTCCTAGCATTTTTAACATTCAATACTTCCTAACACTTCATAACATTCATTCTTAACATTTTAAACACTCTTGACCCTCAACATTCATTCTTAATATTCTTAACATTCTTTACTCCTTACTTTAGATTACACTTATCAACACTTCATAACATTCATTTTTAACATTCAACACTTTCTAACATTCATTCTTATCATTCCTAACTTTAGATTGCACCTATCAAAACTTCCTAACATTCATTGTTAGGATTCAACACTTTCCTAACATTTATTCTTACCATAACATTCATTCTCAACATTCAACATTTCCTAACATTCATTCTTAACATTTCATAACTTTAGATTGCACCTATCAAAACTTCCAAACATCCATTCTTAACATTCCTAGCATTCCTATCATTAACATTCCTATAAATTTTACATTTACATACATACAAAAATTTAATAATTTACGTACATTCATAAACATGAAAAAACATATTCTAAACATTTATCACACCAAATATGCTAAATAATTAACCAAAAAATAGATCATTTAAAACAAATACAAAATATGTAAGTTCAATGTACATGTATATAATCCTCAAAAAACGAACTCATGAACATGTGAGTTCAATGTACATATGTATAATCCAAAAATAAATCTTCTCGATGTCCAAAACAAATACAACCTATATATCAATAAAAATGGAAGAAGTCCACCACTATCCTCCACTAGGGCCTTCCCTTAGACTCAACCCAGCCTGCAACATGTATAAAAGCAGATTATGAATATCATAAATTATTTAAACAATTTTAAACTTAATTCAAAAAATTAAAATATTAAACTTATATATCAAAGAACAATTCAATTATTAACAAAATTACATCGAATTCTTTAAATGCGTGTCCACCACTATCCTCCACTGGAGTCTTCCCTTTGCCTCCAAAAGATCGAAGAGACCCAAGCTGCAACATGTATAAAATCAATTTATAAATCTCATAAACTATTTAAACAAATTAGAACTAAATGAAAAAAAAAATAAAAAAATATTAAACTTATATCAGAGATCAATTCAAGTGTGAACAAATTACATCTGTGTCAATATCCATATTCATCAAAGAACCTATATCTCTCCCATAAAATTTAAATTGTGTTAATAAATAAAACATAGTGCAAGCAAAAAAAAATTAAGCAATTAACTTAAAACCAAAACAAAAAAATTAAAATCATTAGCTCACAAAAGATGGTAAATCATCTAAAAAGTTCGTATCTAAATAAACCTGCATAGATAAGTCAAATTAACAATAAGATGCATAGTTAAATTAAAATTCAAAAAATGGATAATATATCAAGTTCAAACATAATTATAAATATGTAAATAATAAATATACCTCTCCAATATGATCTACATTTTCTACATTTTCACTAGTGGAGAGTTGAAAAGAATGTTCATTCATCATTCTGGAAAACTGCAACCAATCAACATTTACATAATGTACTTATTACGATATATCAAAAAAGACATAATATCATACATATAATGTAACAAAAATTTCAATTCAAAATGAATAAAAGATTAAATAGATTGTCATATCATAATCAACAAATCTTTCATAAACTCGATGTGTCATTGGATATAACATCTGAAGCTATGTCACGACAAACCTTGGCATAAGCGCTGAGATATCCAATGCTCATTCCATCTACCTCATTATTCATTTTGTAAACAAACTTTTGACAAATAGTGGCACGAGTCCTCTCTCGAATCAATCCCACATCTACTCCAACTAATGTCGATGCTAAACCATCGCCAACAAAATCCCTTACAATTGACCCAAGTTGGGATGTGGGCTCCATCTCTGATCTTAATGCCACAAGCCTGGGTGGGCGAGATATCTGGGGTGTAGGTCGAAGAGTTGTAGGGTCTCCAAGAACACATTTTCGATCATATATTCGACCCTTTCCAACTCCATAAAATTCAGAATGAACATCAGTATAGTCTGGCTTCATCTTTAAAAAAAACTCCGCATAAAAAAATATAGCAAAATATTGAGAAACCTCATCGTTCCATGGCAAACGACCATAGGCAGCAAGGAATCGATCATATAGTAGATGTGCAAGTTCAGGGTGCTTGAAATATTGCACTTTCAACATTTCTCGCTTTAGAATTTCTTTGAAGTTAAACATTGATTTGGCTTGTTCTTTTGTCACTCTCTCCTTCACAACAACCCACTTGTCTGGACCCATCACTTATGCCCTTTGTCTTCGCATCAAATCAACAAAACCATTCATAGTTGGTCCGAAATCCTCATATGCCTCAATGAATTTTTGCAATGATCCCAAAACAATCTCCAAACTTTATTTATTCTCTAGAGGTAGATCCATAGTAGATAAATCTTTTTCCAACTTGTCGTAGTGGGATCTACAACTTTCAAGAGTTGTTTGATGAACACCACTTTCCCATGGAAGCTCCTTAGGTAAATCAGATGGATACGTTGTCATAAGTGTACAACCCTCAATTAGTTCAACATATTGCATCCTGGCTCGACCATCGTCACCATGTGTAGAATGACGAGCCTCTTAGGAACCTTGCTATGCACCCACATCCATATCCCTTGCTCGCTCTTCCTCCCTCTCTGTAGAATTACAAGCATCTTCTGAACCATGCTCTACTTCAAATAAAAACAAGGTTATGTGTAAACATGTACAAACTTTGTGTACACACAAAAAATCCATTTGTACATGTATTAAAAGATTGATATTCATACCAACAAAAGGTCGATATCGACATTCTCCCACAGAAGATAAAGGGGAATCATTTGTACCCCTATCGCCTTGTCGATGATCGAATGAATGTGAACTATACAATAAACTTGAATCTAGAGGGGAAGTCGACAACCTCTGATTATCAATTGAAACATCAACTCCAGAAGAATGTGAAGACCTCCTACACTTTCACCTCGAAGACTCCTCTCTTTCCACTTGATATAATGTCTACACTTACACAAATATCAACTCATTACATATTCAAATTCTACATGTTAATTCTACAAATTCTAAGACATGGCTGCTAAAGAGACTAAGTTATTTAATAAGGACCTAGATATACCTAATATCATCTGATAGTTCTTAAAATGAGTATATCTAATATTGTTGGATGTATGAGGAATTAATGTGCCAATCTTCTAAGTGTTTTTGATGTTTAAAATGAATGGAACCAATATAGTTAAATACTAAGTGAATGTTACATTTCTTTATGTCAAAGAATGAGTTCATGAACATGTTAAATATTAATTTAAATCTTGAATTAATAACTTAATTGATATTTTAATAATTTAAACATAAATTATATCTACAAATATTTTCATTATTCCATAGAATCATAAAAAATTGACACTTCATGGTATTATGTTTCGCAAGTTTGCCATGTTTCCCGAATTTGCCATGTTGCACAATGGTATTGAGTTTCAACTTGATAACGGTGACGATTCATGGTATTATGTTCCCCGAGTTTTCCATGTTGCAACCAAAGCAAAACATAATCCCAAGAATGGTCACCTTTACAAGGCTAAAACTCAAGACCATTGTTTTCCATCAATTAGATTCTCAATTCAAAATGCACAATCATAAGGCATGACATTCTCAAAAGAGTGTAAACTTAGAGTGAACTCACTACTAGGTGTATGACTATCATTGGATCACTATTAATGTGGAAAAAGTATTAGTGAGTCTCATGTTTCCATATATATGTGGCATGAACTCAATGTAGGTGGACTAATATCATTGCATCACTATTCATGTGGAAAATTATTAACAAGTCTGATGTTTCCATATATTTGTGGCATAATACTCTAATGTTTTGATATCAATACCTCCTAACAAGGATTCCCTAAATACATAAGAATAATGTATACACATGACATTCATAAAACATGTTGTTTGGTGCATAATACAATTGACTTTGCTATTTTGGAACGCCAGGGTTTTTTACAAGTTTTTTATGTAGTAGCTTTAGTTCTTTCTTATTATGTCTAAAGTAAAGTTTAGTTTTGTCTGTAGTTATGCATGAGCATGGTTTATCATATTTAACTAATATATTGATCTATGAACTCTGTCCATGTGGACAAAGTTCAACCAAAAATGGAAACCTATACATAAAGCGAAAATACCATTTGCAAATAGAATTTCAAAACTACTTTTATTTTTCCTTCTTATCACATAAGCAAAATCAATAGTTTAACAATTTAACCAACTCAATATTATTTATATTTCTCTGTTTGGTCATATAAGAAAAATTAATAGTTTTTTTTTTGTAAATAAAAACAAAACTATATATTACGTGCTAGTAGAGAGTACAAAGCTAGTCCACAATAATAGAGGCATTCCCGACCAACAAAGGTCATACAGGAACCCATGACCAACCTTCAGTAACAAAAATAAAGCAGAGCACTCCAGGCTTTGATGCCAAACAGGAGGCTGACATAAACAGTTTAACCATGAGTTAAGTGCAGTCTTCATAAAACCGAAATGACAAATACAGACTAGACTTCGATAATTACCATAAACCCTATTAGGATAAAACAAAAGTATTAAACTTAAACGCAACAACTTAATCAATGGTAATAGTCCGCGGGATCCTACCAGCAGAGACCGGGGTTGGAGCCTTGGGGGACTCCACATTCTGGAAAGAGATCACACCACCTACATTGCCCGACCGAGGATGAGCTCCACTATGGCTTCCACCATTCCCATCTCCAGTCGGCACCCCTTGGATAACGAAATGTATGCCCATTTTCTTGGCTATGGCATCGATTTTGGAGTGCATCACCCTATTGTCCAGATTATGCGATTTCCATGAACGCACGGGTTCCTCATCGCCCATACATTTATTTGCATAGTCCATCATAACATTAGCCAACAGACTCTTGGTGACCCAGTGTGTCATGAGAGTGCTCTCATAGACGGAAGCCTGGACGGCCGCAGTACCAAGGTCGACCACCCAATCCTCCAAATCCTGATATATTTCTCTCGCATGTAAGGCTTGGACATTTTCCCATAGGCCTCTCTCAGTAACTTCAATTTAATTGTGAATGGGGGGAGGAATGCGATTGCGTAAAAACTCAGCAGAATACCTAAGACGAGATCTAGTGGACACACAGGTAACCCTATCAGTATTGGCACCACCACGGCTAGACGATTCACCACCTGATGGGGAGGGGAGTTTGCGTTTCAGTGCCATGAATGAAGCAGGGAAATCACATAGGGAACGCCAGAAAAACCACTCAATAGGATACTCCAGAAATCCCAGAACACCAAATATGCACAGATAGGAAGAACTGAAGAGAGGGAAAATGAATTGAAAAAAGGACTTAACGTCCAAATATAATACCGGATGGAGCATCATAGGATTAACTGCAGAATGATGCAGAGCCGCCGCCAAGTACAGAGCCATCAATACTTGAAAATCCCTCCTAATCATGGCTCTAATGAAAGGACATAGGAGGAATGAACAAATGAAGCTCCAGGTCTTTTCGACACTTGAAACACACTTATGAGGGTACCTCACATGAATTCTCATAAAGAGGATTATGAAAGTAGGTGTCATTCCGAACTGAGTAGAGCCCTGACACGAGGCCCTCTCCTGACATCAGCAACAACCACGTTTATATTGTTTGCAGTTGGCGTACCATATGTATTTGAGTTATTTAAATGCGCGTGATCCTCCTGTGCCAAGTGGTGGCACAAATCCATCCATTCATCAGGAGGAGTCTCGATCGGATTGCAGGTCTTGAAGGGGGACCCATCCACGATGCCATGGTTTGCAAGATGGTCTGCTACTTTATTAGCCTCCCACTTGACCTGGCTAAAAGAGACAACCGAGAAATTGAGAAGAAGTTTGCAGAGGAGATCCAGCTTGGCGAGGAGGCGTCATGGATGAGACTTTTTTTGGGGATCACCCAAAAGACATTTTCCGGGCCATGTGGATGATAATTAGTGAATCACCCTCAAAAACCACCGGTGACCAGGCTTCCAATATCTCCAAGCGAACCCCCTGAATGAGTCCTTCTAATTCTGCGGAGTTATTGGAGTCATGTCCAATGGCACCAAAATACACCTTTACTATGGTACCCGACCCATCTCTGCAGACACCTCCATATCCAACGGGGTCAGGATTGCCCCGGGATGCCCCGTCAAAATTGACTTTGAAACCACTAGCCAGAGGGGGAGAACACCTGGAAGGGATAACAGGCCTGCAAATAACCTCCTTCTTCCTCAATCCCTCCAGATTAGTGCGGAGCAGACCCCATCCTTCCGAAATACGAAGATCACTCGGGGATAGATCTTTGTCTTTATCAGACCATTGCTGACAATGAATTGTTTCCACCATATTTCTTCCCAATTTTAACCATACTAAATCCACTGAGTTGGAATGATCCCTGAAGATGCGCTCATTTCTTTCCTTCCATATTGACCAAACTACCATTCCGGGGAAAAGCTGCCAAAGCAAACTGATGATGGGGTTGCAGAAGACCTTAAGGTCCCAGGACTGCAAAGTTTGCTCCGGGTGGCCCCTAACGCAATGGCTTCTTCAAAAAATGGCAGAAAAAATGGCAGAACCCCTATCCCAAATCTTATATGCAAACGGAAAATAATCAAGGAAATAGCTATAATATTCCTCCTCATGAAGGCATAGCGAACATCAAGAAGTGCCACAGATCCTACGTTTCCTCAGGTTTTCACTAGTGAGGATCCTTTTCCAAACTACCATCCAGCAAAACACAACATTTTGGGCCACTTGTTCATGCCCCAAACTTTGCCCCATATTTGCCTCTCTTCTTCATTATCCTGGATTCTGATCTCATATGCCTCTTTGATGCCAAAGGTACCTTTCTGTGAATGACCCCATCATAATTTATCCGGCGTTGCACTTGATCTGATAAAACGTTCCTTCAAAGTGGAATCAAAAGATGATAGGGATTTGTCTTCATAAATATTGTCCCAACTTCCATCCTCAGCCATTCTCTATGCCAATCATGGTCAATATGATTCCAGTAGTGAGCTGCCTTTGTTTTTCCTAAGGCTAAGCCTCTTTCTTTTATGATTAGCCATCTGGGATCAACACCCAGAATGGGCAATTGATTCCACGAATCTTCCCAGAAATTGGCCACTTCCCCATTATGGATTTCCCAAAAGCAGTGATCCTGGACCAGGCGCCTTGCCTCAAAGGCCTTTAACCAAATGTGAGATCCTTGCTTGACTTCATTGAACCTGATCATGAGTCTAATGTCTCTATCCTGAGCATACTTGATATGCCAAAGTTTAGCCCAAGGTTCCGTTTGATGATTGCATCATCGCCACCATATTTTTGCTCCATAGACCTCACTTAGAATTTCAGGGTCTCTTAATCCAAGCCCCTCATTTTCCTTAGGTTTGCACACCTTTTCCCATCCAACTAGAGAGAATTTCTCCTTTTTTTCCTTGCTACCCCAGATAAAGGATCTTTGGATGCTTTGAATTTCCCTTAGGATAGATTTGGGCACAGATAGCATTGAGAACAAATAAATAGGCATGGCCTATAGGACTGATTTGACCAAAGTAAGCCTACTGGGACGTTTGAGGGGGCGCATAGTCCAGTTAGAGAGTCTTTTCCTCATTATATCCACCAAATCATTCCAAGAAACCTTACGACTAGTGTTATCTGAGATGGGAGCCCCAAGATACTTGGAAGGGAAGGATCCACATGCAAAACCCAAAATCTGAATGATGTTGCGCTGGGTAATACCAGGAGTATTGAGGAAGAACACCTGGGATTTACCGGGGTTAACTTCCAACCCCGAAGCTTTTGCAAATAGCTCCAGACATCGTTTGAAGGATCTAGCTTCTTGGAATGAAGGGTGCCCCATTATCATTGTATCATCAACAAACTGTTGATGCATTTGTTTTGCCAGGTCATCATGTAAAGTAAGGCCCCGAATTCCCCCAAAGACAGCTTGAGACTATAGGAGTCTACTAAGCCCTTCGACCATAATAATGAAGAGAAATGGAGAAAGGGGATCACCTTGCCTATTAAACCTGGATGCTTGGATCAGTCTAGTGGGGGATCCATTAAGAAGGATGGAGAAGAAGGGAGTGGAGACTAGATTCATGACCCAATTGATCCAAGTCTGATTAAAATTGAAAGCTCCCAAAATAATACGCATGTATTTCCAATTCAATTTATCATAGGCCTTTTCTATGTCTAGTTTCACAAGCATGCCAGGTTTCTTCAGGACCCTGAGGGAGTGTAAAGTTTCATGGACAAAATTATACCATCCACAATCTGTCTGCCCTCCACAAACCCATACTGTTACGGGCTTATAAGAATGGGGAGAAGAGGCTTAAGCCTATTTGCAATGACCTTAGAGATGATCTTGTAAATCATGTTGCATAAGGCGATTGGTCTAAACTTACCCGGGGAATCCGCTCCTTCCTCCTTAGGGATTAGGGAGAGGAAAGTAGTGTTGAAGGCTTTCAAGATGCCCCCACTGCATCTAGACTCCTTAACAAGTTGATGGACATCAAACTTAACAAGGTCCCAAAAGTGGTGGAAAAAGTTGGAGGTAAAACCATCTGGGCCTGGAGCCTTATCCAGAGCCATTTGGGACATGACAGTCTCAACTTCTTGCATAGTGACCATCTTGTTGAGATCCTCATTGTGAGCTTGGGAAACAAGACTGGGAATGAGAGAAGTGATCTGGGCAATGCTAGGATCACGATCCCTATGATCCTCTTTAAGCACTGTCTTGAAGTGGTGAACTAGCTCTTCTTCAATTTCTTCTCTGGTCTCAACGATATTCCCATTAGAAGTGTGAATTTTCGATATTTTGAATCTATGCCTGTTTTGAATAACATAGTTGTGGAAAAACCTGGTATTTCTTTCCCCTTCTTGAAGCCACTGAATTCGGGATTTTTGCTTCCAGAGGATTTCCTCTTGCCTTTCCCTTGCTTCAAGATTCTCTAGAGTGAGAAGCTCACGCTTTTTCAATTGTCACTCCACCCTTCCTCCATCCCAAGTTTTTGAATTAGCTCAAGATCCAATATAAGCTACTTTTTGTCTGCAAAAATATTACCAAACTCCTCATTCCAAACACGAATTCTGGCCTTCAGGGTTTTCAGTTTTTGTTGGAATTGGTACATCTGAGTTCTTTCCAAGGGGACCAATTCATTCCACCACTGTCCCACCAAATCCTTGAAGTCCTTATGGTCCAACCAAAATTTCTCAAAACAAAAAGGTCTGAGCAGGTTGTTAGTAGACAGATCCCACGTGAGGCACACCAACCAATGATCAGAACCAGCAGTAGGTAGGACACTAGCGTTGACCTCGCCTACTTCCTGAGCTATGTCCTCTGTTGTCAAAAACCTATCCAATATGGAAGAAACTAGATGGGGTCCACCCCTATTGTTGTTCCATGTGAACCACCCATTTACAGTCTCCACATCAATCAACTGGTTGTGGCTTATAATATCCCTAAAACTTTCTTTGTATCTATCCAGAAGTCTATGCCCACCTTTTTTCTCGTCCAGGGAGGCGATTAGATTGAAATCCCCTCCAACCAGCCAAGAACCCTCCGAGGCTTGCAGAGAGATCCAAGACAAGAACTAAAGAAAATCCTCCTTAGGCTGGGCCATACTAGGCCCATAGACGTTGACCAAAGTTCCTTTCACCGCTAAATCAATTATACTAAAATCACATATTAGAGAAAACCTATTAGCTCTCCAATTAGACAGCAACACATACCTAGGGTTCCATAAGATATCCATACCTCCGTCCATGCCTATGGCATCTGTGGCCATAACCTCCACGCCCCTCCAAAATCTTTGTTTGTGCTTCCCCATGGTTTTAGAAGAGCACTTGGTTTCCTGCAGAAAAAGCATATCAGGATGCTCCTGCTTCACCTTCCTTGTGAGAGCCCTATTTTTCCTGGGATGATTACACCCCCTAACATTCCAAGTTATAATCTTCATTGGGGAACCTTGGCAGATTCAGAGAAGGCCTCCCTTATCGTGGGATACAGCCTTGATTCCACAAGCTTCACTCCTATTTCTGCAATGCATTGTTTATTGGATTTTCTGCGTTTCCTAGAGTCCTCGGAGGATGATTTCCGCTTGAACCCAGATTGGGAATCTTCCCTAATACCCAATTTCGGGGAGGCTTTAGACTTGATAATGGCTTCTTGGAGGAGTTCAAGCTACCTACAGGACACATAGCCCTTCCCCTTTTTATCGCACTCCTTCTCGATTTCATCCAAATCCAAATCCCCTAAATCAACCTCCTCGTCTCCATCATCTTCCATAGCGTCCAGGGCCACCCCCGGAGATGTAGCCTAAGATTGAGGCATAGGTTCAGTAGGGGGCTCCTCAACTTGAGCACTCTTTCCTTTCAATATTTTCTCTCCTTTATCATCCACCTCCTCCAAGATTTGAAATGGATTTTGATTTAAGGTTCCATTGTCATTATTCCCTTTCCCTTTCTTCTCGGCCTCCCAAAATTTACTTCTCCTTCTGCTTTTGACCTGGGAGAAACCCTCCTTGTCCTTGATTCCCACCGAATCAGAGGTCTGGGGAGGCACCAGAGGAGATAGTCGAGAACAATTCCTGCCAAAATGTCCATATTCATGGCATGATCTACATCGAAATGGTAATTGCTCATAATCAATTGGTTGGATCCACTCCTCATATTCGTAGTTTAGCTTGATGGCTTCGGGTAATTATTTGGATAGATCCATGTACACACAGATCCGGGCACAGGATGTGTACCTCTGCTTCTTAGTCTGTTCTGCAACTTTAACAAATTCGCCAGAGAGTTTCCTATATCCTGTAAAATCTCCAGATCCCAGAATTCACATGGCAAGGAATAGAGTCTGGTCCATACTGGGGTAATCTTTACGTCCTCCTTGTTAGGGTTAAAATGTTCCTTCCATGGTCTAAGATACAGACCAACCGAGAAGAAAAAGTAGGGGCCTCCCTCGAGAATTCTATCCTGATCTTCCACGTTGAAGAAAATTATGGTGAAGAAACCCTTGGCTCCCAATTGTAGATCATATTGCCCTTTTGGGTTCCAAATCTGTTTGATCCAGCTAACAAGATCTCTCTCCCTGAGCCATATCCCAATTAATTTTCCAATTAGGTCCTTTTCCTTCCATTGTTCCACCTTATCTCGAACCTTTTCTGCATGAACCATGATGGATGGGATTGCTGAGGATTTGGGAAGACATCCACCAGGACCCATCCTCCTTTTCACCCCACTGTCTCCATCTTCAGTGTTTGGCGCCCTTGACGCCATCTCCGCCTCCGCGTGATTGATACCCTCTGAGGTCCCCTCCAATGACAGACCCTCACCCATCTGTTGGGGAGCAGGCATGCCTGCAACCCCACCTGACACCCTACATCGACCCGTAGAAGAAAAACGACGCAGAAACCTAACTGTCATTCTTCAAAATTCTCGCATAGCTCCCCTTGTGGAATACGACTTTTACATCCTTAAAATAGAATGAAGCATTGTTGGTCAGTTAAGAAAAATTAATAGTTAAATAAGTTTAACTCAATAATTTTAACTAGCTCAATAGTATTTATATTTAAATAAGTTTCAGCATACGATTTGGATCTAAAGGTTCATGATGAATACACCAGGTGGTTGGTTGTTGTTGGACATAAATGGGAATCTAAAGGTAATATGATAGGTAAAAGTAGTTAACCTAACATCGTACTCAGTCGATACTAATATATTGGCCACAACTCGAGTCTATGCCATAATATCATTGCTTGGAATAGAAAGTAAAGTGATTGCATTATTTGATAAATTATGAACTCAGAATATCGTATGTAAACTAATTGCATAATTGGATCAATTATAAACTCGGAATACAACTACTTGAAATAGAAACTAATTAAAACCATACATGTGGATTCTTTTTTTTTCCTAATCCGAATAGAGGCTCCTAGAATTACTACTTTACTTTCTCTCATATCCATGCAAGTGCTAAAATTAGTAATTGTCATTCGGTCCACAGAATTGAGCATATTTAGTACATCGTTTCTTAATTTTTCATGACTCGGAAATTACAGTTCCTATTGCTTAAGTATCTCAGCTCGTTTGATTAGGCTTTGCTCAAACTATGATAAGTATTATTTGTGATAGGTAATCTAATTCCAACTAAGGGTTATGCTCTAAAAGTTAGCTAGGCGGGCTAGGCAGGGCTTATTACGATCAAATCACCCATTAAATCACACTAAAAAAGGTACTAAATTAATAATTACCAATAGTTCTATGTTAAGGTCCTTCCTTCCCTTCCATTCAAGGTCTAAGTTAAGATAGGCTAGTGTTCATGAACTAACTTTGTCCAATTTGGACAGATTTCATGAACACTGTCCAATTTGGATAGAGTTCATGAACTCTGTACAAATTGGACAGAGTTCATGAACTCTGTCCACATGGACAGAGTTCATGAACTCATATACAGTACCCACTAAATTAGATTCTAATTTTTTTGGTTACTCCTTAATTCAATAATAGATAAATTACACAGACAAATTAGATATCGTTTCGGCATACATGTTTTCTTTGTTTTACTTCTGAAAGACAACCCCAAACCGAACTCGAGTGAACGAAGCCGAACGACCCCGAGCACCGAAAAAGCAAATGGCACCTGCAACCAAACGAAGCAACATTGATATAAAATTTAACAAAAATAAAAAATAAAAATAAAAAATTGAAATAAAATTACCTGCGTAGTACACCCCATGACGAATAGTCCACAACCACTCCAACGCGAATGTCCACCAACAACCACTCAACAGACGAACACTCCACCAACGAACAGAACACCACGAACGTCCACCAAATGATGAACACTCCACCAACGAACAGACGCAGCAACGAACGCCCACAAACGAATAGACACAACAACGAGCAGACGCAGCAAGGTGGTGAAATCCACTCCAAAATGAACAGACGCAGCAAGGTGGCGAAGAAGGGGGGAAAAAGGTGTTGATGTATATGTAACTTCAGAATGTATTTCACATATATGTATATTGTATTCCTATAGAGATGCTATTATTCCTCTATACAGAAGTGTCGTCATTTATATTGTAAATGTCGTAACTTATACTTGATCGATTATTAGACCACCTTGTTGGGGTCGACGCTGTATAAGTCATGTGGGTCAAAGGGTTATTAGACCACCCTATTGGGGGTCGGCCATGTGGTTCAATGGGTTATTAGACCACCCTAGTGGGGTTCGGCCCAGTCAGCATTATGTTAAGTGGTTAAGTTGAGGCCGACCTAGTTGAGTAAAGGTCAAGTCAAGTTAGTGTATAAATAAAGAGTGTGTCTCTCTCATTTTATACATTTTATACATTTTATTCTCTCACTCAAACTTGGGAGAGTGGCGCACTTGTGGAGGAGGCTTTGCTGCTAGGAGAAGAATATCTATTGTAATCTGGTTGTATCATTACTCTATCTATCTCTGAGGAAGTTATTGGGGTTTTTCACCTTTATGGTTTTCCCTAAGTAAAATCTGTGTCTCTTGTGTGCTTGCATTATTGTGTCCATGATTGATATGCTGTAGATATGATGTACATGTTGTTCTCTCAGTTAAGATTCTAGATCATATTGAAGTAAATTCTGAAAATTTAACATGGTATCAGAGCTAGCCTGAAAGAAGGCATGATATGGCATGTATGCCACTTGTTGCACTTACGATGCTAGGGCTTGATATAGAAAAAACCAGTCATCGTAGAACTTTCGCTATAAATCCATTTTTGCAAAGTTTGCAGATCTAAAACTTTTATAGGTCGAAGATCAGATCCCCATGTACCTTGTGTCCAAAGGAAAACCTCTAATTCGTTGTACTTTGTGATTTATGATCTATACAATATAGGGTTTTTGCCTCTTCCAGATCTGAGTCAAAATCAGGTGACCTTGGGAAAAAGCTCATAACTTTGGCTAGGAAGCTCCAAATGAAATTTAGTAAAGAGTGAAAGGTAGTACAATGACTGTAATATCTCAGGAAACGATTTCAGAGGCCGGAGTTGAACCAGTGACACGTGGCACACCGTACAAGTTCGCTCTCCTGTATTATCCCATAAACGGGTCACGTTGCGACACTTGGAATAAATATCTCTCTCAGAGAATCCAATTGAGGTCAGACCTATCGGGATGGAAAGATAACAGGTCGGTCTATCTCAAAAAACAATTTCAGACCCTTTGGATTGAAAAGTTTAGACTTACACCAGAAACAATCAGGTACATATTTCTGTCAAAACAAAACTATTTTTGAGCACCTTAATTCATGGCTTCCGGAATTTAGGGCTTCGGAGAAAGTTGGAATTTTTGTAATCGGAGACCACGGATGGATGCTAATCATCAAAATAAAAATTTAGAGACCAAGATCATATTTTTTGGTTGGGCAGAAGGCCGGGCTTGATTAAACCCCAGTTCGGGACTTTGATCGGAAAGATGGAAAATTAGGGTTTCTGCAAAAATTGAAATTTTGGAATTCTGTGACCACGGCTGGAAGCTCCTCAGAAAAATCGAAGCTTAGAGCTTTGAATCAAATCTTTTGGTTGGGTGAATCTCCGGGAAACTCAAACCCTAATTCAGGGTCCTCCCTAGTGAATCCGAAAATCTAAAAGGAAATTTCGAGGGGTGAAACTTTGTATTTTTCAAATTCAAAATATACCAACTAGATCAGATCATCAAGGCGCATATTTCTATCCTTTCGAAACTTTGAAATTCAAAGTTTGAATTTTTGGGGTTTCTTTGACAAACCCTAGTCCAGCTCCAGGTCCAGTTCTTGCAAATCAAATGGATTGGGTTAATCCTACAAGAAGATGGATTGGTCACCTGCATAAGTGAAGAAGTTCTTGTCTCAGAGGGAGATGAGGCTAAGGCCTTCCATAAGAAGATTATAAGCAATCTTGACAGGTATGGCTTACAGGTATGTTTCATGGTTAAGTTTATCATATGTTTGTCTTTATATCATTACAGTACAATATTGATTAATTACTGGACTTGTCGTATCACCTTAATAGAAGATATTCATTGATTAAGGTTTTGACACTTATGATTGTACTAATGCATTGTGATGTTGTATGAGGTTTATGTTGTTCGCTAACATAAAAGGTACACCAAGAAAGACAAATCATGTTCTACTTGAAGAACATATGATCATGGTGACATGAAGACAAACATTCATCCATTGTCATGGATCTCATAGAAGATCTACTTTCGAGGTATGTATAACTTGGTCCTACAATGGTTAACCTTTGAGACATGCAGGTTACTAGCATAAGTCACTGAAGAGAACCATAAGACATTATGCAGGTATGTTAGACATAACTAGCTAGCATTCTAATCCATGTATGTTTTTCCTAAATCAAGCTAGAATCCTCCCTTGTGTTAGGATCTTATACTTTTGTGTTGTTGATAATGATTATTAATGAAGTCATAGGTTTGAATAGTCATGGTTGTATGCATATTATGTTTCTTACCATAATTGATGATATGACTAACCAGAAGAATCATGAAGGTATAGGTTTGAGTAATCATGGGTTTACGCATTGATGATTTAACTAATCTGAAGAGTCCTAGGATCAAATAAGAATATGCATGAGTAAAAGAAGACTTCCCTGAAACCTTGAATACTAATGTTTATTATATGTGAATGATCATGAATATACATGTTTAAGATTATTGTGTTTTGATAGTATTAATATTATACTAATAAATGTGTGATTATGTATGAGACCTCAAGGATAACACAATGTTGATACTAATAAGCATGCATAGTGATTAAGGATGGATGTAAGTTCAAGGACAGGTAATCCAGGAAGCAAGGATCAAGAGGGAGCACACTCCAGTTGTTCCTACAAGAAAGCAAAGGAGCACACTTCAATAGTTTCTGCAAGGATGTTGATATTCAGAGGCAGTCTAGCCAGCAACCAAACAAAGATAAGTATTTGAATTGTCATTTCTTACATAATGTTATTCAATGATGTATATGCTTATGTTCCTAGAATTAGGTTGTGTATTATGCATATTTGAATAGTTGCATTGATGAACAATATACTACTAATATACATGGGTAAGTGGCCTATGGCATTGTACAACATTCCATTGCTACTTATCTAGAATGAAAACTCTTTGATGACATGTTAGGAGTTGTGCACACTCTTAACAATGTTCTGGTAGAGATTGGAAGGCATCTAGAAATTTACGGAATATGGATAAATGTTGTATTGAAGCATTGGCTAAGATAATTGCATGACTGTATGACATATTTCTTTATGTGTAAGAATTTGTTCTGAAAACTATGAGATGTTTTCTAATCATGCAATTTAACTTGTTGTGTAGGAAAGATCGTATACCATCACCTACAAAAGAAGGACTACAACATTTGTTCAGCAACAAAGTTATCTATTGAAAATATTGAAGATATTAAGGTTCCCAGGATCTGGAAAGAATGACATGATCGAGGAGTACCAGTCGATCATGAAGATGTTTGGGATGTAGTCCCAAGACCTGAAGGGGAGTCTGTAGTGACTTCCAAGAGGATATACAAGATCAAGCATGCTACAGGTGGTAGCATAGAGACTTTTGCTCCTGTAGCCAGATACACTTCCATTAGATCAGTACTTGCTCTGGCTGTAGTGATGAAGTGAAAGATACACCATATGGATTTCAAGACAGCCTTCTTGAATGGTGTAGTTGAAGAAGAAGTGTATGTGGATGACTTGTTTATAACAGGTGAGGATAGATTGATTGCCGAAATGCAGCGGAAACTTGCTGTCGAGTTCGAGATGAAGAACTTGGGGATGATGCACTATTTGTTTTTGGCATGGAGGTGTGGCAAAGTGCAGATGGAATCTTCCTTGTACAAGGGAAGTATGCAGTAGAGATCTTAAAGAGGTTCGGGATGATGGAATGCAAGGCTATGGCCACACCTATGGCATCAAACTTGAAGCTTCTGTGTGATGCTCCATCTGATCCGGTTGATGTCACGATGTATCGTCAGATGATTGGGTCCTTGATGTACCTGACGAACACGAGACCAGATATTTGCTTTGCGGTGAACACATTGAGCCAGTTCTTGATGGATCTGAGGAGTGTTCACCTAGTTGCTGTAAAGCATATTCTGAGGTACCTGAAGGGTATAGTTGATTATGGGCTCAAGTATGATGCGAATCAAAAGTTTAACCTGCAGGGTTATGTTGATTCAGATTGGGCAGGCAGTGTTGCAAATAGGAAGAGCACATCTAGGTGCTACTTCAATATGGGATTAGGTGTGATCTCTTGGTTTAGTAAGAAGCAGTCCTGCGTAGCACTGAGTACAGCTAAGGCAGAGTATGTTGCAGCATGTTCAGCTAGTTGTGAGGCAGTATGGCTTCGGAAGCTACTGTCTGAGTTATTTGATCTCCCGTTGGATGCTACTAGTATCTTTTGTGATAACCAGAGTTGTGTGAAGCTGTCCGAGAACCCAGTGTTTCATGACAGGTCGAAACACATAGAGATCAAATATCACTATATCAGGGATATGGTGTAGAGAGGAGCCGTGAAGCTCCTGTACATTGCGAAGGACGAGCAGATTGCAGATGTGCTGACCAAGCCACTATCCAGGGTGAAGTTCGAGGAAGAAGTGATGGACACATTTGCATAATCCATTCCAAGCATGTTGGAAGGAGGATCCTTCACATGGCTGTGAATGTAAGCGCTGGATGATGAGCATCAGGAGGATGCTCCAGTTACTGCTCTATATATGCATCATGTTGGATGTTGGATATGATCAGTTGGATCATTTATATGTATATGTATGTACGCATCATGCTGGATGTTGGATATGATCAGTTGGATCATTTATATGTATGTACACATCATGTTGGATGCTGGATATGATCGGTTGGATCATTTGTATGTATTTTGTATATGCATCATGTTGGATGCTTGGACCATGTATTTGTATATGTATAAGGTGGATACATTGTATGATCAGGTAGATCATGTATGTTGATATGTATCAGGGATGATAAGGTGGATCATGTATTTGTATTTGTATCAGGTGGATGCATTGTATGATTAGGTGGATCATGTATGATCATATGTATCAGGTAGATACTTGGTATGCATCAGGTAGATGCATTGTATGATCAGGATGATCATGGATGACGAGCTTCAGGATGTTGCTCCAGATAAAATGCAGTAGGATGTTGCAGTGATGATGATTAGGATGATCGTGTGTACATCAGAATGATGTATGGTGAGTATCAAGTTGATACTCTGTGGCCATGGAACAAGTTGTGAAGATAAGCATATAATTTTTTCCCTGGGAGATTTGTAGATAGTCTTTCAAGGTTTTGCCTATGGCATGTAATTTGTACCCTGGGATATCTGGAAAATGCTCTTTCGAGGTTTTGCTTGGGACATATAACTTGTGCCCTGGGAGATCTGCAGATAGTCTTTCGAGGTTTTTCCTATGGCATGTAATTTGTGCCCTAGGATATTTGGCAGATGCTCTTTCGAGGTTTAGTGCTATCGCATGTAATTTGTGCCCTAGGAGATCCGATAGGTTGAGCCGTGTGCTCGTAATTAGTCCTGGGATTCTCTTTTGAGGTTTTTCCATGACCACATGTGATTTGTGCCCTGGGAGATCTGATAGGTTGAGCCTTGTGCTCGTAATCAGTCCTGGGATGCTTTTTTGAGGTTTTGTGGTGACCACATGTAATTTGTGCCCTGGGAGATCTAATAGGTTTAAACTTGTGCTCGTAATCAGTCCTGGGATTCTCTTTCGAGGTTTCGTGGTGGGGTCACATGCAATAAGTCTTGGAGATCTGGATAGGATGAAAAAGGTCTCAGATGCTCTTTAGAGTTCTTGCTAGTCAAGAGACTCTTTTAAGGTTTTGTGATGCACGTAATAAGTCCTGAGATTTCCACAATATGGCCAGTGATGATGAAGACCTATAGGTGGTGGGCCTACATCCAGTATGAAAAAGGACTGGCTCTATAGAACTTCCTATGATGAGTAGATTCAGAAATTGATTGAGATAACAGTAACAGTGACGATGATGATGACTCGATGACAATTATCCAGTGACGATGATCTAGAGAAGAAGACTTGTGCTAGAAGACCCATGTCAAGAAATACCTTCCTAGTTAAGAGGGAGTGTTGATGTATATGTAACTTTGGAATGTATTTCACATATATGTATATTGTATTCCTATAGATATTTTATTATTCCTCTATACAAAAGTTTCGTCATTTATATTGTAAGTGTCGTAACTTATACTTGATGGGTTATTAGACCACCTTGTTGGGGTCGGCCCTGTATAATTCATGTGGGTCAAAGGCTTATTAGACCACCCTATTGGGGGTCGGCCATGTGGGTCAAAGGGTTATTAGACCACCCTAGTCGGGGTCGTCCCAGTCAGCATTATGTTAAGTGGTTAAGTTGAGGCCGACCTAGTTGACTAAAGGTCAAGTCAAGTTAGTGTATAAATAGAGAGTGTGTCTCTCTCATTTTACACATTCTATTCTCTCACTCACACTTGGGAGAGTGGCGCACTTGTGGAGGAGGAGGATCTGCTTCTAGGAGAAGACTATCTCTTGTATTCTGGTTGTATCATTGCTCTATCTATCTTCGAGGAAGTTATTGGGGTTTTTCACGTTTATGGTTTTCCCCAAGTAAAATTTGTGTCTCTTGTGTGCTTGCATTATTGTGTCCATGATTGATATGTTGTAGATATGTTGTACATGTTGTTATGTTAGTTAAGATCCTAGATCAGATTGAAGTAATTTCTGAAAATTTAACAAAAGGAGTGGGAGACAAAAGGGCTGGCAGACCACCAACAGAAGCTGCAGGATGGCGAACAGGCTGGTGAGGATGAGTTCAGCTGCGGCGACACCAGTGGTGTGGATGGGTACATCCAGGAAGACGTGGCCGGGTGGTCGGAGCAGTGGCGAGATGGGTGGTGCGGGTGGGTCCAGCAGTGGGTCTCGTAGCAAGGTCCAAAAATGCCTGCAAACAAAGACAGGCCATGACTGAGCTTTTATGCAAAATAATTATTCTGTCAAATAAATAAATAAAATGCTGTGTATTTTCCCATCCGACTATACCTCACACACAAATCAAGGTCTTTGTTATTTCTAACGGTGAACTGTTAAACGTTATTCCGCCAAATAACATATAACTTATTCGGCCGAATAACGAAATTTATTCGGCCTAATAATGAAATTTATTCGGCCGAATAAATTTGATTATTCGGCTGAATAACTTCCGCTATGTCTCTTTCGCACCCGATTCTCACGGAAGTGTTACCCAACTTCATGTTTTCGCCTGCATTCAAAGGTGATTCAAAGATGGTTGTAATCTTGGGAAATAGTTTCATGGTCCACCATGAATGGATTTAACAATGATGAAAATACTGTAAACCCAAACATTTTTGCGAGACACTCCATTAATCATACATAATTTTATGTATATTATTATAATTTAAATCTATTGATTGTAACCTATAGTCATTTATTAAAGGGGAGGATGACATATAGGATGGATAACTTTTGATTATTGTTTTGTTTAATTGGATTGATAAAGAAAAATCCATAAATATTGGCACACTATCACAATTGATGAAGTGATGATTCAGGGATCAACCATATAAATGAAATCCACTAACAACAAGCTTCACGCGGTTGACATGGATTTGTTCTTTATTCTCAACCAGTCTAAGTGTAAGGTAATGTACTAATAATGAATGCAATCACACAATCCATAATCAAAGTTTGCATTGAATAGTCATAATGTAACCCTAACATGTATTTTGCACAAGTTTATAATTAATGCAACAAAGTGGTAAGAAGCAAAATTGGAGTTCAGGAATGGAATGGTGGTTATTGGAAATGTGATTATGTGAAACTGAAGTGGTTTTGTTTATCATTAATCCAAATTCTAGAGGGTTGGCCAAATCCCCTTTAATTAGGTTACAACCATTGTCAACCCCTGTTTAGATTGCATCCACAGTTGCCCCTTGCTTAGGCTACTTCCATAGTCACGGTCAACACTTTCTTAGGCTACTTCCACCATTTTTTTGGCATGTTCAATCATAGGGTATCTCATTGAACTATACCATCTACCATTTACCTTTCTTGAGTAAGATTACCACCAAAGGGAGAAAAAACCACTCCACATAATTATTACTTCCTCTAAGAGACTATGTCTTTCCTCTGGTTCACAAAGTTGAGCAAGTCTAATCATATATAAAGGCTTCATTCCCTTCGCTAAGCTCAAGACTAGTTGGGTTGTTCTTACGAATAGAAATTGGAATGTTTGGTTTGTTGTATCCTGAGATCGTGATCTGAAATGGATCAACATATAATTTTCACCTATTTAGAGTTTTCAAGATTGGAAGATTGGATGAATTGGCTTGTAGGGCCCCTTTTAGGGTAGGTCTCACTTTTGAGATTTGGGGTCAAAAAATTGTATGAAAACATATGAGGCCATTTTGAGGGCTTAAAAAAGACTATTTTTTTTCAACGTGAGATATTCCGCACATTGATACCTTTCCAACGATCAAAAAATCGCCTTAAATGGAATTTGTATGAAGAAGTTATGCCTCCCACAAGTTGACCTATCTAGTTGACCACCATGGTACTGAGTGGATTCCATGTTAGCTCTCATTTCTCACACATGTGGATCTAGTCATGAGTGTACTTTCAATAAAATTCTAGAAGGCCCAAAACCCTAACCCTAATCAAGAGTTGGGGCATGCAAAAACCCTAAAATTAACCCTAGACAGTTATCAAGTTATGTGGGCCATCACAAGAAGAAGGGATTCCATTCTTTTGATGTTACTATATTGTTCCATAGTTGAGCAACAACACGAGAGTGAATATTATAGCAAACTAGAGGAGATAGGAGATCCTGTAGTAGCCATTATGGCCACAGAGCCATATGTAACTCCATAGAGAGTACCATTTCCTTTGTATTTGCATTTTGATATGAAGAGCAAGGCATAGTCCTCATTTGTGGTTGGGTTTTCCCCATAGTGGGTTTTCCTAGGGTATCTCTTATGCTATTGTGTGGATTGTTTACTTTTTTTCTCTAGTAGTTATTCTTGTTTCAGTTCCAGTTATTTAGCATTAAAAAAAATAAGTTAATAAAAAAGAACTAAGTTGTAAGATTTGTTATGACAAAATATTCCAATGGAATATCCATGAAAGTTTACAGATTGAATATTGGTACCAGAGCAATTTTTATTTGGGTTTTGTGGGTAATCGTACAATCTAGTAGTTTGTGAAAAAAAGCCTTCAAACCCTAGCCATGGCAGACAAGTATATTCAAGGAGAGGAAAATGATTATGAGCAACGATTTTCAAAATTGGAAATACAAGTTGTCGATATCTCACGCAACATGTCAACTCTCATGGAAGCTCTAGACATAAATTTTAGACCTTTCGGGGATTTTGGATGCTCTAACTGAAATTTTAGATCTGGAGGGAAATGGAAGATAAAAGTGATCCAAAAAAGGATCCGACGAAAGATCCTAATAAAAGGTAGCCAAGTTCTAGTACCAATATTCCTTCAAATTCTCTCTTCAATATGGAAGCGAAAGTCGACATCAAGCTGTATCAAGTTGATATTGATGCTCTAAAACTGAATCATCGGTTGTAGTAGTTAGAGGTTTATTTTAGTATCCATCAAATAGTCAAAAATCAAAATATCTCATTTTCCCTACTAAATTTAGAGGGCCATGCATTAACCTGGTGGGAAAGCCACATGGAATCACTTAGGCTAGAGGGTGATCCACTAGTAACTAAGTGGGAGGAATTTAAAAGCATCATCAAGTCCCAGTTCTACCCTATCAAATATGTAGAGGACTAGTGGATCCATTGGCATTAATTCAAGCAAAGGAAGGGGTAGAGTGTGCAAGAATACACCACTTAGTTCAGGAAGATTGATATCATGTTGGGTATCTCACACAAGAACCTGGATATACTCCTCAAGTATCTAGAGGGTTTACATAGTCACATACGGATGAAATTATGTTCTTCAAACCCAAGTCAATTGATGAATCTTGTGTACAAGCACAATATCTGGAAAAAATAGGCCAAACAAAAGGACAACTAAGTGGTTCCAAACAAAAAGAGATCCTAGATGCTATTAAAGAGGGGAAGAAGAAGTGGAAGGGAAAGGAGAAGAAGACTAAAACCATGGAAGACCAGTGCAAAGATTCGAAAAAACATTGTAACCATTGTCCACTGATGGTCACACTGAAGAAAAGTGTTGGAAGCTACATACAGAGCTGAACCCCAAGAATCGCAAGAAGGATGTTGAGAAGAAGAACCTTCTGGCCATAGATTCAAGAAAGGAGTTAGAAAGAAACTTGGATTTGGATGAGAAGATTATCTATACCACAGTCCAGAAGGAGGTGAATTTGAGTATCCTTCACCCTAAGGAAGATAAAGAGATGGTGAAGCTCTTCCATATCAAGATCGAGGTCAAGAAGACCAAGATCAACACTCTATTTGATTATGGTTCACAATAAAACCTCATAGCAGAGGATCTGGTGCATAAGCTTGGATTGGAAGTACATGATCATCCCAGTCCCTACCCAGCGGGATGGGTAAATAAGGATGCATAACTCATTGTCATGAAACAGTGCAAGATCAAGTTTTCCATAAGAACAAAGTATGTTGATGAAGTGGAGGTAGATGTAGTGCCGCTATATGTTTGTGTTGTAGTGTTTGGAATCCCCCACATGTACATGAGGTGTAATATCCAAAGGTCCCACCTTTTACTAAACAAAAAAAGTCTTTGGGAGTTGGATAAGTACATTTTGTTTTAATCTTTGGAAGTTGGACAAGTACATTTTATTTTGGTTATGTGAACTTTAGACATCGTGAACAAGTAAATGATGTGTTTTTTATTAATGATATTATTTAAATCCTAACTTGTTGTTGAACAATCCTATTGAGAAAACAAACCAAGCTTGCTAGGGGGGAAATAACTTGAAAATGAAATTGAAAACGCTAGGAAAGAAATAATAAATAATATAATATAATATAATATGAAAATGAAAATTGAAAATACAAAGAGAAGAAAAAGTGAATTTCAAGGGGAAAACCCTAGAATTGATTTCCATTTAATTAAAGAAAAGATAAAACTAAAATTCTTTGAAGAATAAAGGGAACAAAAAGAAGAAGAAATAGATGGAATTTTCTCTAGGAAGGAGACTATAGCCAAAAACTGAATAGAGTCCTCTCTCAAGCAAACATACAAAATATACAAAAAGAATAGTGTGTATGAAAGACAAAAGGAGGAGGCTAACAAGATGGTATTCCTGGAGGAAATGACTTTTGGTCATAGGAAGGTTCAGTCAGATTCTATGTGAAAGATTTATGACTATAGAGTGTGTTTTGGTATGAAGTGACTAGAAAGTACAATTTGGTTAAAGAATCTAAAAGGATGGTAAAGGAAACATGTTGACTAGTCTGCACAAATAATAATATATTACATATAAAAATACATGTTTCCCTAAGTTATGGTCCTTTAGCTCACTTGGCTCGGCTCAGGAGTGATTCATTGGAACTAAAACATTACTGAGTTCCTAGGAATTTGTAGTTGGGAGGAACAAGATTGTTCTTTAACAAGCTTGGATACAAATGACCAAATAAGTACATTTATTTCTTATATATATATATATATATATATATATATATATATATATATTTATAATAAATAATTGAATGTTTATATTTGGTTATACTGTCTATATATTGCTATAGTATTAAATGTTAATTTCTAGTTATACTATATATGGTTATAATAGTTAATTGAATATTGTTTAAATATTTATACTAGATACACAGAAAGAACATTTGTTTTTCTAAATACTGAATTAAAGAGTCTAGACAATCATCACAAATGAAGCATCGATTTATGTTTAAATAGAATCAAACGTAATTTTATAAATTTTTGTTATGAAATTGAAAGATAAGGAAAGATAAAACATACTATGGTTAATTATTTTAGTGATAAATATGTGGTAATGAAAGAAAAGACTTATAAGGAATTTGTAGCATTATATATGTATATATATTTCATGGATAGCTAAAGAATAATTGTAGAAAGGTATGGTGTAATGTTCTCAATACTTGATGCATAGAAAATGAATTAAATGTCTTGAAATGAAAACTAGTAACTTCGTGCCATGGTATGGATATAGGTAAACAATCATGTTCGAACAATAATGATCGAGGATTTTCCCTCCACACACACACACACACACACACACATACACACACACACACTAAATTGAGGAATAATTAGCAAGTCGAACTATTTATGATCAAATATAGTCTATGCAAGAAGACCGAGTCTTACCAAGTAAACACTATGATGAAGTGTCTACATTTATAACCCTGAAGCTTAGGGTTTAGTATGTATATTTATTTGATATCAAATTGCAATATGCTAAATATTTGTGATTACAGGTCAAAGACCTACACCTATACATTGCAGATATATCCTCATGCCAAGAGCATGCCCAAATTTACTTACCTTAAAAAATATCTCTATTAGGCATTTAAACAACTCTTTAATCTACTTTGAGAAACCCTTAGATTTGTATGACCATTATTGGTCAGACATAGGTGAATCAATAATGAAGATTTAATTCTAAAAATTCGAAACAATTAAGGATCATGAGGACTTTAATCTATTTTGAGAAACCCTTAGATTTGTATAACCATTATTGATCAGAATCAAACATAGGTGAATCAATAGTGAAGACTTAATTCTAAGAATTCGAAACAATTGAGGATCATGTAGTCCTCAAACTACAATAGAGTATTTATAAATAACGACCAGGTCACTAGGGTTTTAAAATCTGTGTACAATGCCTAATTCGTTAACTTGGTTAAAAATGTTTTCCATATATAAAATTATAGAGAAGGCCAACAATCTCAGCTCTGAATTAACAAAAGGCATATAAGCCCGGATATTAAACTTATCTCACTATTTACCATGAGAATAAATATTATTTTCTTATCAAATGAAATACATATATATTTAAATTTCTGTATGGCCTAACACAAAAAGAAATGATATATATATAAAATACCAAAGAAGCAATTCGAGTGTTGTATATACAGACTAAGTGCTCACGTCCATCAAACAACAAATATTAACGTTTCGTAACGAAATGACAAAACTGTGAGAGGTTACGTCACATTTGTATATCATTACAAAGATAATGTATAACATAGTTCAGGTGATCATGATTCTCGCGAGAATCAAACTGGGAGTAACCAACAAACGTCTTAATTTTATAAACCAGTAACATACCTTTATAACTTTGTCAAGTTTGCAAAAATTCAGTGTAAGATTAAATCCTTAGATGAATTTCTCGACCATCTTCTTAAAGATACAAGACAAAACTTATTTCAGTCACTAGAGTCGCACCCATCATGTAATAAAAGGCAAATGTTACATTAGTTTAATATCTCTAATAAATTTTATTCAAGAAATTTCATAACTCAAATTGTACTAGGGAACTTATAATAAGGTGTTCGAACTCAAAGTAATAAAGGTATAGGATTAATAACCATCGATAATGATATAGTAACTTTATTGCTGGTTCATATAAGATCATTAGACCAAAATAAAAGGAGAACATGAAGAACCTGTAAGGTGGCCATTAGGATGATGCATTGTCTCTAATAAAACTATGATAAGGAACAAAGTGATTATAAGGATCATTTTTACTTTATTTAAATTGTGTTACTATTAAAATATAGAATAAAATGATTATATAAACAAAGAAAGGAATAGTGTTAAATATTTGATTAAAAAAAAACTATTTAAACAAGTTACCACTTTACTATAGTTTTTTTTCAAGGTAATTTAGAATGAAAAGTAGTATTTTTTTAACTAAAATATAGAATAAAATGATTATATAAACAAAGAAAGGAATAGCGTTAACTATCCGATTAAAAAAAAAACTATGTAAATAAGTTACTACCTTATCATAGTTTATCCGAAGAAAGGAATAGCGTTAACTATCCGATTAAAAAAAAAACTATGTAAATAAGTTACTACCTTATCATAGTTTTTTTCAAGGTAGCTCAGAATGAAAAGTAGAATGTTTTCTATTACATTTTGCATTTTTACAAAGGAAAGTGGTTCAACATTATAAGGTTAAATTATTGACATATTGAAAGTTAATAAATGCAAACCCCTTAAAAAATCATTGTGTTGAAATTAGATTATTAGAGGTGTTACGAAAATTTGGTATCAAAGCAGAGTTACAACATTACATCCTATTGGGCTTGAGTAGTAAAATAATAAAGATTTAAAAAAAGTGATAAACTATTACTGTATGACCATGTAGTAGATGACTATACCCAATCGTAATTAGCCACAGCTGCAAATTGGTTTTGTAGATCAGACTTCAGTTCAATTACATCCATATGAATTAACATTAAATACAACAAGGAATTGAAGAGAATTGGAAAGGAATTGGACAGCACGGGCGCAACAGCACGAGATTAGAGATCAGTGGGAAAACCAAAGACAACGGAACTAGAAAGAGGATCATTGAGACTATGGAAGGAAATTTTGGTTAACAAGACAACCTGAATTTGCCACCTAAAGGAAATTACATATGGGTGGGATTAAATAATGAACAAAAAATAGTTACACCTTTAGATATGTTGGAAACAGTTTAAAAGAAGAACTTCAAAGTTTTAAAGTAGATAATATGAGAGAAAAAGATGAACAACGTGAATTGAACGCTATATTATTGCAGAATTTAACCAAAACTAAAAATAATCAACACCCTACACACACTTCAAGTAACACAACAAAATATTCATAAAAAAAGAACTTAAGGTTTAAAGCCAGAATTCACTATTAAGTCAAAATCTAAATCTAGTACATCATCAAAAAAGGAATCTTATGTAGATGGCTCAAAAAACAACACTTCTGAAACTTCCTCTTCCAATTCCAAGAAGTATAAATACCCAATCTATGGGGAACTAAAGGGAGAATTAAAAAGATAAAGGCACCCATCTTTGATGGAGAATTAGAATCTGGGGAAAAGGTTGAAGAGTAGTTACTGGGTATGTCAAAATATTTTCAAGTGTATGCCCACCCAAGTGACTTGAAAGCACTCTTAGCCGTTTATAATCTGAATGGAAAAGCTGCAAGATGGTGGAGAGACCTTAAATTAATGAAAGGCATGAAAGAGAAAAAAAATTAAATGAAGTGAATTTAAGAAAATGTTTAAAGAAAAGTACCTATCTGGAAGATTCTATGATAAGAAGATAAAGGAATTCCATGAACTTAAGATGGGATCGAGGACAATGGACAGACTCATTAATAAATTTATAGAATTGTTACATTATGTTCCATATATTAAAGAAGAGAAGATTAAAATCCAACATTTCTTGAATTGGCTCCCACCATATTTTTGGGACAAAATTGAATATGATGGCCCAAAAGCATTAGATGAAGCCTTGTATAAGGCGAGGTTATGTTATGAACATAACCAAAATAGATCAAAAAAATTGAAGAACATCCGTGAGAGGAAAAGAGTAAAATCTAAGCAGAGGAAAAAGGGATATATGCCACTACCATATAAAAACCAGAACATAAATTTTTAAAATAATAAAAGTTTTGGAAAAAGTAACTTTCAGCCCAATTTCCCAGCTCAAAGCGGGAATAAACCAGTAAATCATATAGGGGAGAAAACAGTCCAAGTATCATTGAAGTGTTAGGGTTTCCAAGGACCTCATTTGTATAGGAATTTCCCTCATAAGGAAGGAAATGTTAAAACAGTAAACAATCTTCAAGAAGATATGACGATAAATAATGTATCCAAAATTCCTAGAATTTGCGTTGCACTAGAATATAGACAAGTTGATCATAAACCCTCCATGGTGGAGATAGAAGATAAGTTGGATGAAAAATCTATTACTGTTTTGATATACCGTGGATATTGTAGCAGTTATATTTCTCCAAAAATTGTGGATGCATGGAAATTAGAAAGAAATAAACATAATAGTCCTTGGCTAGTTCAATTAGCTATAGGGATAAAAAGAAAGATAATTGTATTAGTGAAAGTTATCCTCTAGAAATGAATGGAAATCCTACAACATAAAATTTAAACATATTTCCCTTAGGTTCTTATGATATGATATACTTATAGGGATGGATTGGCTAGAAAAACATCAGGTAGTACTGAATTGTTTCACTAAAACTTTTACATGCATTGATGAGGAAGGAAAGCACAAATAGGCAATTGGCATATATAGAAAAGTGTCGGTGAGACAAATTACAGCTCTACATGACAAGAGGTGTGCCAAGAAAGGTTTTAAGTTATATGCTGTAAGTATTTAGACCCTTATAGAAAAGGTCAAACAGGAAATAGGAAATATGCCTGTTACCACCAAAAAGAGATATGGTTTTTTCTATAGATCATATCCCATGAGCAGTGCCTATTTCTAAAGCACCATACTGCATGAGTACGCCTAAGTTGGTAGAACTCAAACTATAGCTTCAAGAGTTAATAGAGAAGGAATATATTCGACCCAATGTGTCCCCATGGGGAGCACCAATTCTTTTTGTCCAAAAGAAAGATAGAACATTAAGATTATGTATTGATTATCGCCAATTGAACAAAGTAACAATAAAAAGCAAATATCCCTTTTACCTAGTATTGATGATTTGTTCGATGAAGCCCGTGGAGCTAAGGTATTCCATTGATTTGAGATTAGGATACCATCAAGTTAGGATCAAAGATGAAGACTTTAATAAAACATCATTTAGGAAAATATATGGAAACTACGAGTTCATAATGATGGCATTTGGCCTTACCAATGCCCCTGCAACATTCATTTGTTCAATGAACAACATTTTCAATAAATTTTGGATAAGTTTGTCTTAATTTTCATTGACGATATACTTATATATTCAAAGAATGAAAAAGAACACAAAGATCATTTGAGAATTGTTTTGCAAACTTTGGGAGAGCACTAGTTGTATGCTAAATTTAGCAAGTGCGATTTCTTTAAGGGTTAGATCCAATATTTAGTGCATATTATTTCAAAGGAGGGAATATCCGTAGACCCTGACAAAATAAATTCCATTATGGACTGGCCTACTCACGTGAATGTGTCGAATATCAAGTCACTTACAAGGCTAGTTGGTTATTACAGGAGATTCATTGAAAACGTTTTTCTATAATTGCATATCCTATAACCTCTCTTAAAAAAAAGGAAGTGACATTTAATTGGTATGATAAATGTGAAGCAAGCTTTCAAAAACTTAAACATGTGTTAACTACTTCCCTATTTTAAATATTGCATACCCCTTTGAAGAATTTGTGATATGTACCGATGTGTGTAAAGAAGGCCCCATGTGGGGTACTTATGCACAATAATCATGTGATATCATATGAATATAGAAAACTTAAATAACATGAACGCAACTATCTACACATGATCTAGAATTAGAAACAATCATTCACACCCTAAAAATGTGGAGGAACCACATGTTGGGTAAGAAATTTCTCCTTCAAACAGATAATATGGGGCTGAAATACATTTTTGAACAACAAAACTTGAATGCAAGGAAAGCAAGATGGTTTTCCTTCCTTAGTGAGTACGATTTTGAAATAAAACATATTAAAGGAAAAGAAAATAAAGTTGCAGGGCTTTAAGCAAGAGGGTACATTTAATCCATGAAATTTCTGTAAGCAAAACAGGATATGATTTGGAAGATAAAATCAGGCCAACAATTGAAAATGATATGTTTTATGTTGAAATTAAGGAAAAACTGCAACAAAACATGTCAGAAAAACAACTACAAACTTACAAAATTGATGAGGGGCTTATATGGTCCAAAAATATAATTTATGTACCAAAAAAAATAGATCTCGGCCATGTTATAATGATTGAATTTCACAGAAATTTGTATTCAGGACACCCAGGATACCAGAAAATGCTTTCTGCAATTAAAAAGCATTACTTTTGGCCAAAAATGAAATCTGATATAATTGAATTTATAGCTAATTTAAATGTCAAAAATGTCAATTAGTAAAAGTTGAACACCATCATCTAGCTGGGTTACTACAACCCTTATCCATCCTAGAATGGAAATGGGAAATAATTAGTATGGATTTCACTACTGGATTACCTATAAGTAAGAAACAAAATTACTCAATTTTAGTGGTAGTTGATAAGCTATCCAAAGTTCCACACTTCATCCTAGTAAAATATTCGTACAAAGCCATCAATATTGCTGATATTTTCCTTAGGGAAATATTCAGGCTTCATGGTGTGCCAAAGCCCATCATTTCTACTAGAGAAGCAAAGTTTACTGGTAATTTTGGAAAGCCTTGTTTGCGAGATTAGACGCACTCAGTTAAATTTTAACACTACCTATCACCCATAGACAAATGGACAAATAGAAGGCACAAACCATATCCTAGAATATATGCTCAAAATGTATGTTATGCACAATCCTACTCATTGGGAGTCTTATTTACATCTGGCAGAATTCACCTACAACAATGGGTATTAGACTTAAAAAAAAATGAATCCCTTTTAAATTTTGTATGGCAGAAAATGCAGGACTCTGGTAACATGGGACAACCTAGTGGACACACTCATGTTGGGACCAAAATTATTAACAGTCTTGGAACAATTAGTAAGAAAGGTAAAACGTAATCTAAAAGAGGCCCAAGACAGACAGAAGAGCTATGCTGATAAAAAGAGAAGCCACAAAGAATACCAAGTTGGGACCTATGTATATCTAAAGGTTAAGGAAAAAAGAACTTCCCTAAGCTTGGGAAAATGCTGCAAATTGGCTCCTAGACATGGTAATTTTTAGGGGCGAAATTTCACCAATCGGTTATTTCTTGGACATGTTTTCAAAAAATAAATATGCTATTTGGTTATTTTTACTCTTTAATATCAACTATATTTACACAAAATATGTTTTTTTATTGTAATATTCGCCAAAATTTACAAATTTTAGTAGTAAACTGTATGTTTCATATTTAACATTCGCTTGCCTATCTATATATATGATTTTTTAACCCAAAAAAATAGCCTAGAATACTATACTTAGGTATATTATTAGAGTCCTAGATATTGTGGGCCATTGAAAGTGTTAGAAAAGATAGTCCTTGTGGCTTATCAACTTGCTCTACCTTCCCATGTTCGGGTTCATAATGTTTTTCATGTGTTTTTGTTGAAAAAGTATGTATATGATGCTAAACACATAATTGATTGGGACTTGTTACAGGTGGAACCAGAAGGATAATACCTACCAGAGCCCCTTTGTATTTTGGATCGGAAAGAAATATGACTCTAGAAACGAGCCATCATCCAGGTGAAAGTTCAATGGAAGCACTTCATCCCTAAGGAGGCTACCTGGGAGAGGGAAGATGATATGAAATAAGCATAACCCTCCTTGTTTATAGTTTTAAAATAAATGTTCGAGAACATCGGTATGGTGTTGCTTACAGCGGGGCGAGATGTAATGTCTCGAGGTCCCACTTCTTTATTAAAAAAAAGTATTTGGGAGTTGGACAAATACATTTTATTTCAATCTTCAAAAGTTGGACAAGTATATTTTATTTTGGTTATGTGAATCTTAGACATCATGAACAAGTAAATGATGTGTTTTTTATTAATGATACTATTCAAATCCTAACTTATTATTGAACAATCCCAGTGAGAAGAAGAGTCAATCTTGCTAGAGGGGAATAACTTGAAAATGAAATTGAAAACACAAGGAAAGAAACAATAAATAAATAATATGAAAATTAAAATTAAAAATACAAAGAAAAGAAAAAGTGAATTTGAAAGGGAAAACCCTAATTGTCTTCCATTTAATTAAAGAAAAGATAAAACTAAATTCTTGAAGAATAAAAGGAACAAAAAGAAGAAGAAAATGATGGAATTTTCTCTATGAAGGAGACTACAACTAGACACTAAATAGAGCCCTCTCTCAACTAAACACACAAAATATACAAAAAGAAGAGTGTGCATGAAAGACAAAAAGAGGAGGCAGACAAGATGGTATTGTTGGAGGCAATGGATTTTGGTCACGGGAAGGTTCAACTGGATTCTATGTGAAATATCTATGACTATAGAGTGTGTTTTGACATGAAGTACCTGGAAAGTACTATCTAGTTAAAGAATCTAAAAAGATGGTAAAGGAAACCTAGTGACTAGTCTACAAAAATAATAATATATTACATATAAAAATACATTTTTCCCTAAGTTATGGTCCTCTAGCTCGCTTGGCTTAGCTCGGGGGTTATTCATTGGAATTGAAAGATTACAAAGTTCCTTGGAATATGTGGTTGGGAGGAACGAGATTGTTACTTAACAACTTTGGATAAAAATGGCCAGATAAGTACATATATTTCTTCTATACATTTGCTATATTAAATACTTGAAAGTTTATCTTTGGTTATACCGTCTATATATTGTTATAGTATTAAATGTTAATGTATGTTTATACTATCTATATATAGTTATAACAGTTAATTGAATATTTTGTATATATTTATACCAAATACAAAGAAAGGGTGTTTGTTTTTCTAAATACTTAATTAAGAAGTCTAAAAAATCATCACAAATGAAGCATTGATTTTTGCTTTTGGAATCAAACGTAAATTTATAGATTTTTGTTATGAAATCGAAAGACAAGGAAAGAGGAAACAAACTCTAGTTAATTATTTTAATGACAAATATGCACTAATGAAAGAAAATACTTCTTGTATTTATTGTAAATTATATGTTATCGAATTTGTAGCATGATATATATATATAGAGAGAGAGGGGGGTTTGGTGTAATGTTTTATTTATTATAAATTATATGTTATTAAATTTGTAGCATGATAAATATAGAGAGAGAGGGGGGTTTGGTGTAATTTTTTATTTATTATAAATTATATGTTATCGAATTTATAGCATGATATATATATATATATATAAAAGTTTGGTGTAATGTTCTAATGCTTGATGCATATAAAATGAAGTAAATGAACTGAAATGAAAACTAGTATCTTCGTGCCATGGTATGGGTATAGGTAAACAACCATGTTCGAATAGTAATGGTTGAGGATTCACCTAATGTGTGTATTAAACTAAGGAAAACGAGCAAGCCGAACTGTTTATGATCGAATACAATCTATGCAAAAAGATCGAATCTTACCAAGTAAACACTAAACACTACGGTGAAGTGTCTACATTAATAACACTGAGGGTTAGGCTTTAGTATATATATTTATTTGATATCAAATTGGATGCTAAATATTTATGAATATAGGTCAAATGCCTACATTTTTACATTGCAAATATATCATCGCATGCCAAGAGCATGCCTAGATTTAGTTACCATTAAAAAAATGACTATCACGCATTTAAACAGTTGTTAAATCACTCTGAGAAACCCTTAGATTTGTATGACCATTATTGGTTAGAATCGAACAGAGATGATTCAATAATGAAGATATTAACAAATGAAGAAGTCCAAGAATTCGAAAAGACTGAGGGTCGTGCCATCATCAAACTACAATAGAGTTGTTTGAATAAACGACCAGGTCACTAGGGTTTTAAAATATGTGTACTATATAATTTTAATACTCAAACCTAAATATAGATTTAGGGTTATAAATTTAATTGCACAGTTTTGGAAATCAAAAGAAGACATGCTTAATTTGCCTTAACTTGATCAAGAATGTTTTCCATATTAAATTATAGAAAATGTTGACAATCTCAACTCTAAATTAACAATTAACAAAAGGAGTATAAGCTGATACATTGAACCTATCTCACTATTTACCTTATTAACAATGAGAATAAATAAAATTTTCTTATCACATGAAATAAATATATATTTGAACTTCTGTATGGACTAACAAAAAAAATTATATATATATATATATAACAAAGAAGCAGATCCATTTTTGTATATAAAGACTAAGTTCCAATGGCCATCAAACAACAAATACAAAAATTTTGTAACGAAATGATAAAACTTTGAGAGGTAAATGTTAGGCCATGATTTAGAATATTAAGTAACAAAATTTAAAAGTCTAATCATAATAAAAACTTGAGACGTAAATGTGAGGTAAATGTAACTTTTGTAAATAGAAACCATGATTTATAATATTAAGCAACAAAATTTAAAAGTCTAATTATAATATCATTCTTGAAACAATGAAACGACATACCACATTCAATATTGAAATTTAAATTTGAACTTGATAACAAAATATGTCCCAACATTTACTAATTTAATTGTCCAAAATCAGTAGTAATGGGGAAATGTTCAAAATTCAAAAGAATACTCAAGTTTGACAATGTCACCAGTTATTATTTGTTTCATGTTGATTTGTAGTTTGCAACATTTCATTGCACTACTCTTCAAAAGAATGGTATGTTCAAATATCTTCACCCTTGTTGCATATAAAATGGGAAACTACCCTCTCGTGGTGGTCTCAAAATATAAGTCCACATATGTTGCAGAGGTATCTTGTCATTTTTTCATTGTCGATCTTAGTAATGAATTGCAAGAATTATGGTTTGTTAGCTGGATATGTTTGATGAAACTTGAAAGGCTTGCAAAGGGAATTTGAAAACAAAAAAGCTAATGCATGAATCTCAAATGATGAAAAAATGTACAAGTACTTCATACATAGATGAATAAAATTTATAATTATATATCAAAACAAAATTGGCAAATTGAAATTTTATGTGATCCAAGGAACAACCTGACAAACATAAACCACCCATATCATATGGATATTCATCTTAATATTGGAAAACACCCATGCACATATACATATGTCATAGACTCATAGTCCAAACACATGCACAATGGTCGAAGCAATACCTAATCAAAAAGTTGGAAACATGCCCAAAGTGATGCAATATAGTCCAAAAATGCCCATGGGAAAAAATATAGCATTAAATCTAAAGATGATCATAAAGTATGATCTTATGTTTCAATTTTATCAATATAGACTTGAGCCTTCCTAGATAATGCACTTACATCACCATCATTATCACCAGAGTGAGATGCAAGTTCATCTAAGGGAGTGCCAACCAAGACTGCAATTGGTGAAGCATTATCCTCATCATTATAAATTTGGTTATCACCCTAAACATCCATATCCTACTACGCAATAATTCCCTCATGTCCAATGAGTTTCGAATCACATTGGCATCTCCTTACACATCATAAGAGCAAAAGGAACAAGCAAAAGCCATGTATTATTTTCAAACATATAACATTACTTAACGCTAAATTCAAGGAAATGCTTCGTCGGGAACATGCACCTCATAATTCTCTCTTAATACATTGTGTGTAGATCATACCACTCCAGGATAGTGTATTGACCCCCTTTTTAGGGATTTTATTACAAGAGGAATAATTCCTAGACTTCGATTTTCATTATTTTCATGCACATGGGTCTGCCCATATTCTAAAAGGAAGGAGAATTATTCATTTAATGATATTACTCCTGCTCAGACTTTGAAATAAGGTCATTGGTTGTTGGTTAGGACTATCAAAGGATGCTAGGGGGTGGAACCAAACTCAAATTTGAAGTTTAAGTGCCCATCATTCATGTTAATTATTGCTTGAAGAGCATAACTAGTCCATAACGAAGGTTCATTGTTTTTCTAGTGTTGTTTGACACTTCTTGGGGTGAAATTAGGCCTCCCTACCTCTATTTACAAGCCTAGATTTGCTCCAAATGTGCCCAAATTTATTCTAGGGCTGACTTTGACTGTTGTTTGGAGCCAAAAGTGTCCAAAATGTGAAGCAAAATGCCCAAATTTCCTTCAGACCTACCCAAAATTGTTTGGTCAAGGATTAAGTGTGCGATAGACTGTCGTTTTGGGTCCATAAGGAAAGGTTGGTCATACCTTCCCTAGGATCCCCCTCAATGAGAATAGTATGTTTAAGGAAGGGTCCATTGATTCTATTCCCTGCTCTATCTCTATATAATCTAACCCGATTCAGGTTCTCGCAATAGCAGGATGGAGAATAGTGTAGTGGTGGATAACAGAGGTCACTGTGCAAAATCTCATTTTTGGAAGCTCATTGATTCATTAAACTTGAGTTTGAATTTTTGAAAGGTTTTTAGATTTGTTAAGAATTATTGATAAACCATAAATAAAGTTCCATCATGAGAATAATTAATTAAATCATGTAACGAACTTACATAAAAAATTATAATATAAACATATTATGTGCATCTAGCCACTATACATATTCCATTTAATTAATTAAATCAAACTTTATCTTATAAAAAAAATTCAACATCGTATGCAATCTAATATTGTACTTAAAAAAGCACGATCGAAAAAGCTAAAGCAATAAGAAAATATACAGTTGCAAAAATAACAATGAAAAACATATCACTATAAGAAACATCTCAAAGATGGCCATTGAAGACAAGTTCCTTTGATATATACAATGTTGTACCAAGTGACACTAAAACAAATCTAGAATAAGGAAGCCACCAAATGTGGCAATAGTTTGTAGAAGATGTGAATTCAGTTAAGAAATGAAATTGAATTGTTGCATTCATTTTGAATACCATCACATTTTTCCATAGATTTGTCTGGTGATTTGCATCCATATCCATAGATTTCCTCTAAGCTATTGAATATGAAGTTGATTTCATTTGATGAAAAGATGTAAATAATTTATCAAGGGAGAGATGTGTCATTCTAATAGAAGAGAAAACGAGAATGGACCAAAAAAATGAATGAAAGAGAAATTGATAAAAATAAAAATAATAATAATAATGGATGGAAGAGGAAATTGCTAAAAAATAATGAGAGAAGAAACATGAATTGAATATGAAACTGTTAACAATAATGAAAGAGAAGGGGTAGATGGACATATTACACCTCCCTTGAGGTTGTAAGGTTCAAATGTTCAAGGGAACATGAATCTATATACTATCTTGAGAGCCTGGTAAGGGTTGCGCTCTACTAAAGGGAGGCTTCACCATTGAAAATGGAATCAAGATCGAGTGGAACCCGTCCACCTCCAACATCAAATGAAACAACGTTTAGATTTCCAATTAAATTTCTGAATAATCCTAGATCCAAGGACGAGTCTTCTCAATCTGTTAAACTGGTAGAAATCCATAGGTTGTGTTAAGTTTTAAACCAAATAGACTAACAAGATCATTGAAAGAAAAGTAATCACAAGATAGACACAGAATTTACCCTAGGAAACCCTCATGGGGTAGAAAACCCAGCAAAGCTTTCCTCAATAAGATGATCAACCAAAATACAAGATGAGCTCCAAGAATAGACCTCCTTCTCCACCTCCTGAACAGACCTCCTAGACAAGTGCGCTACTTTTCTGAGTTGTGAGTGTGTGTCAAATGAGGAGCTCCTCTCCTCTATTTATATTAGATCTCAACTGACCAAAAACCCTAATGGGGCCGACCTCTACTTGAGAATTCTAATAACCCCTAAAATATAAACTCAGGGCCGACCCCCACATGGTGGGTCTAATAACCCTAGTTCCCACAAACCATCGGAGGAATAAACATCTCCGGATACATAATAGAATTGCCTCGGAGGGATGAAACATCTCCGGAATAATAATGTACAAATATAATATTCTTAGAAGTTACAATATTCAACACTCCCCCTTAACGAGAAGGATATTATAACAGTGTCTGTAGGAGTAAGGAGTCATCGACTACATCATACATGATACATCTCTATATCATCTGAAGCTTTCTTCAATACATCATCATCAGTAACTCAACTAGTTACTGGAACATCATTATAGTTATCGCACAATCATTAGCATCATCATCATACGATCATCAACATCGTCATTATCAGCATTGTCATCATCAGCATCGTCATCATACGATCATCAACATCGTCATTATCAGCATCGTCATCATCAGCATCGTCATCATACGATCATCAGCATCGTCATTAATCATCAGCATCGTATATCCTGCAATACGTATGATCATATTCAGGACGATCAATCCTGCTCCCTTTGGGACATAGGTCCATGGATGATGCAATCCTGTCATGTGCCTTTTGAACCGAGGTCCAGGGACGATCCAGTCCTATCATGTACCTTTTGAACCGAAGTCCAGGGACTATCCAGTCCTATCATTCAATTCTCGGAGACCTCATGTCTACAGCTCAATTCAAAGGACCAAAGTCCGAGGACGATCCAATCCCCTTACCTGTTCATTCAAGATTTTATTCTCGGAGACATCTTGTCTATGGCTCAATTCATAGGACCAAAGTCCGAGGACGATCCAATCCCCTTACCTGTTCATTCAGGATTTTATTCTCGGAGACATCTTGTCTACGGCTCAATTCATAGGACCAAAGTCCAAGGACAATCCAATCCCCTTACCTGTCAATTCAGGATATTATTCTAGGAGACATCTTGTCTACGGCTCAATTCATAGGACCAAAGTCCAAGGACGATCCAATCCCCTTACCTGTTCATTCAAGATTTTATTCTCGGAGACATCTTGTCTACGGCTCAATTCATAGGACCAAAGTCCGAGGACGATCCAATCCCCTTACCTGTTCATTCAGGATTTTATTCTCGGAGACATCTTGTCTATGGCTCACTTTAGGACTGAAGTCCAAGGATGATCCAATCCTCACATCAATATAGATACTAGTGTCCTCATCCATACATACATTATCAAAACATGTATCCTCATCAATACATACATTATCAAAATAAAAGAAAAAAATAGTGTAAGTGTTCTAAGTGTAAGAAGTCTAAATCTAAATAAGCATAAATATCTACGAGTGGTAAACATGTATCCTCATTATTAGTGACGATACTACTCCCCCTTTCGAGGAGGGTCTTTTAGAGCTACACCAAGCTTGTCTCGGAAGTATTCAAATTTCACACGAGACAGGGGTTTGGTTAATATATCAGCAACTTGTTCTTCAGTACTTATATACTCGAGTTTGATAGCTCCTCTCTGCACCATGTCTCGTATATAAAAGTATCGGATCTCTATGTGTTTTGACTTATTGTGGAATACAGGATTTTCTGTCATTTTGATGCAACTTTGATTGTCACACATGATCACAGTGGGATCCATTTCTAAGTCAAACACTCCAGATAATAGTTTTCGAAGCCACACTGCTTCACATCTAGCAGAGCAGGAAGCTATGTATTCTGCTTCAGCGGTACTAAGAGCCACACTAGATTGTTTCTTGCTGAACCATGAGATCATGGCAGATCCAAGACTATAACATCCACCTGATGTACTCTAAGATACTTCCTGCGCAATCAGAGTCTGAGTAACCATGTAAATTAAGTTCATGATTTCCAAGATAATATAGACCAAAATCTAGAGTACCCTTTAGGTACCTCATCACATGCTTTGCAGCTATTAAGTGAACCTTTCTAGGTTCTACTAAATACTGACTCAGAGTATTTACGGCAAAGCATATATCTGGCGTAGTATTTGTTAAATACATTAAAGACCCAATGATTTGTCTATATAGAGTTATGTCCACTAATTCTGATGTGTCATTAATTAATAACTTCAAGTTGGAGTCCATGGGGGTGGCCATGGCTTTACACTCCAACATATCAAATCTTTTTAGAATCTCCACAGCATACTTTCCTTGATTTAGAAAGATTCCTTTTGGTTCTTGCCATACTTCTAGACCTAAGAAGTAGTGCATTAATCCGAGATCTTTCATCTCGAATTTTGAAGAAAGCTTCTTCTTGCATTCAATAATCTGTTTCTCATTTCCGGTTAGAAATAGATCATCTACATATAACAGTAGTATAACTGGTTCATCATCCATTACCTTAAGATAGAGATTAGGGTCAGCTTTACTCTTGGTAAAACCCATGCTTGTTAAGAAATTGTCAATCCTTCTGTACCAGGCTCTGGGAGCTTGCTTTAATCCATATAATGCCTTTTTCAGTTTGCATACATGAGTTCTCCCGTCTTTAACCTTGAACCCTTGTGGTTGCTCTATGTACACTTCTTCTTCAATTACACCATTCAGAAAAGTTGTTTTAACATCCATTTGATGTAATTTCCACTTCATCATAGATGCAAGTGCCATGATAGTTCTAATTGAAGTATACCTAGAAACTGGTGCAAATGTTTCTTCATAGTCAATTTCCTCTTTCTGAGAGAATCCTCAGGCTACAAATCTTGCCTTATATTTTTCAATGCTACCATCTGCAACATGTTTTATCTTAAAAATCCATTTGGAAGAAACCACACTTTTATCTTTTGGTTTGGGAACTATATCCCAAACATCATTTTTCATTATTGACTGATATTCTTTTGTCATTTCTTCTACCCATTCTTTCATTTGAGCTGCCTCTTCATAGCTAGTAGGATGTTGATCCACAAGATCACACATCAAGGCTACATAGTTGGACACTAGCTTTGGTTTCTTTCTTTCTCTAGTGGAGCCTTCAGGAGCTCCATATCTTTCAGCTCCTTGAATAATGTCTCTAGCCCATGCTGGCCTTCTTTTCCTAGATAAGTCTGAAATAGGGGGTTCTTGTGATTCTATCATGTCATGATCCTCTGGAGTATCATCTTCAGGAATGTGCACAGCTTCTGTGATTCTAGGAGGTGCATCTTCTTCATAGATTTCTTCAAGTTGACACTTCCTGGATTTCTTGAGAGTTGCTTCTTCATCAAATGTTACATCTCTACTAATTTCCATATGATGGAAACCTGGTATGTAAATTCTGAAGGCTTTGGATGATTCACAGTACCCAACAAATATTCCCTTCTTACCAGAAGGATCCAACTTGGTTCTCTTTTCTTTTGGAATGTGAATGTACACAGGGCAACCAAAAATTTTGAGATGGCTTACCTCAGGCTTCTTTCCTATGAACACTTCTTCTGGAGTTTTGAATTCAAGAGCACTATGGGAAAGTCTATTCTGCACATAGACTGTTGTCCTAGCTGCTTCAGCCCATAAATACATAGGTAGATCTTGATCATGTATCATAGTTTTTACAGCTTCCATGATGGTTCTATTCTTTCTTTCAGCCACCCCATTTTTTTGAGGATTATAGGGAGTGGTTAGTTCCCTCTTGATTCCAGCTTCCTTACAAAAGTATTCAAAGTCCTTTGAAGTATATTCTCCCCCATTATCAGTTCTGAGAATCTTGATTTTATTTTCTGATAGGTTTTTTATTAAGGCCTTGAACTCTTTGAATTTTCCAAAGAATTCATTCTTACCTTTTAGAAAGTATATCCATGTCTTCCTTGAATAGTCATA